>CM055202.1:14134455-14734455 GCA_029224185.1 Karalla daura | reverse complement strand
CCTTGATGTGGAGCTTTACTTTGAACCAGACTTATGAGAATAAAATAAAAAAAATTAAAAAAACGATTATTTTAGACACTGTATGTGTCTAAGAGTTGAAGGAAGGTGGAGTTTCAGGTACTGAACGCATGTGTGTAATACAACATTTACGTACAAAGCTTGTTGCCCTCCTTGTCATAGCCGTGAAGATACACGGCCCCGGTCTCAAACATCCATTTGGGAATGACACTCTCTGTGAGATCTGAAAGATAGAGCGTGTTAAGAGCGTTACGCAGAACACGGTGTGAAACTGGCCGGTGTGACTGACTGAAACCGAGTGAGGCACGTGTGTATGTCAGCCCTGCCTGTGGATGACTGAACTCTGCTGACTTTCTAGGGGGAAGTATTTCACCGACTTGCAGTTTCACAGAAACCTCAAAGTGCTGGAGTTGACACAAAGTACCACACTTGACATCAGGGCCGGCCAGCAGGCTGGTAAAACAAACTCTCACACGGTAACGACCTAAATATATTCAATTTTCTAAAAGAACAACAGTGCGATAGATTGAATTTGCTGGATTAAAGACTAACAAAGAGCGGCAAGAAATTCCTCACAAAAACAGAAACAGTGGGGACTGTCTTCGGGGGCAGCCGATGCATGGAGATCAGGGTGTTTAACACACAATGACACTCTGTCAGGGTTCATCGCAGAGCAGCACAAAGGCGCCCACTGATCTCTGTTGCAACCTTATAAACATCTAAATATGGCTATGTCAACATGTCTATTTCTAGGAAGTGGATATTGATCTTCACTGCTTTGGGGGCAATAAATCAGGAGGTATCACGCAGGTTAAATTCATCATTTAGTTTATCTACCCTTTGATCAAGCTGGGCCATGATGTAATCAGCCTTTTATTGTGGCAGGTTCTGGGACTATAGTCCACACACACAAACACACACACCACCCAACAGTTGATTTTGGCACCTTGTCAAGGTAATAAAATGCTCCTTACCATTCAGCCCATACTCTTTCCTCCACTGGAAACTCTCATCGATCATCTTCAGGGCATCGTCGACAGCGTACAGTCTCCACGTCAGATACCCTTCCACCAGAGCATCGTCCTGCTGAAGTCTCTCAACATCTCTGGTGTCATATTTTTCTGTTGACTCTGTAAACACATCACCAGAGGCTCAATGACATGGCAGCGAGGGGAAAAAATTAAGTTATAAATTTAAGTTATAAATTATAAAGTTTTACTCTCACTCACACTCACTTTCATGGATTCATATTGTAAAGTGCAACCATACACAATATGAACATAAGTAGTTGACAATAAATTCCTTTAATTTTTTTTATATCTATATTACTTTTTTTTCAAATTGAACTACCTCTTCTGAACTGCCACGTACTGCTTTGTCGCTTGAAATCTAACTATTATCGCACGAATAAAGACATACTGTATTCCATTATTCCACTCTAGTAGACTTGTGTTAGAACTAGTACATGTGGCAATAACACAGAGCTAACGTTAGCTACTCGTGGTGTGGTTGCAGCTTATCTGGGCATTTAGGTCATGATGTCACCAACATGTCAAAGTTAAGTATTCTCCAAGTAAAAACAAGTGGACAGCTGATCAACAACATCGGATTTACATCTAACACAACCCCGAAATTATTGGCATTCGCGCAGCATCTTTGACATGTCATCCCGTGCACAACAGCCCTGTCACGTTAACGTTACCTTGCAGGAACTCATTCTTAAATCTCTGCCTCGTCTCCTCGATTTTCCTCTCCAGGTCCTGCCACACACAAGAGTTGCTCAGAGTTAGGTGTTTCAGAGCACAATTCACGCGTGAATCGGTGACGGTGGTTAGCAGTACCTGCTCTCCTTCGTGCTGGTCGAGTTCAGCCATGTTCAACAGAGTTTCCCTCTGTCCCTCTCGCTCTCTCTGTCTGTCTGTCTCAGTGTCCGCCTGTGTTTCCTTGTTCAGCTAGTCCTGCTAGCTTAGCCCCTGTGTGTCCGGAGGAAGCAGTGCAACTGTGCAGCCCGTCGCCGCCATTTTGGCTCAGTCCGAGGACACGCCCCTTCCTCCTCGACGTCGGTTTTGGAGCGAAAGAGCGGTTGTTTGACTCGGAAACAGCTCAGATAACACCAGAGGCGACTTTAAGCGCTCGATTGATTCGTTCAACCTCCCTTCTGTGAGTTATATGTGTTCAAAGACTCAGTTTACATCTATCGGTGCTAACTACCGCTGTTAGTTGCCCGTAGCAACGTAGCTGTAACTGTGCATGAGGTCGTCATGAAGTTTCCTCACTGGGTTTCCCTCTCCGGGAAGATGATCTTATTCAGGCTTTCGGGCACTAATGAGATAGACTTCGGCAGTGTGGGTTTTACACGGGGTGACAACGTGTTTGTGAAGGCGGCAGAGGGAGCGGCTGTCCTCGCTGGGGCAGGATCTACAGGTGTGGACATCCTTAAGTGTCAGTGTGCCGTGAACGTGCGCCAGCGAGTCACCGCCGCCTGCGTCCTAGTGGCTAAGAAGAGCCGGAGAGGCGAGGTCTTCAGGTACAGCCTCCTCACGCTGAGCAGCTCCCACTGTCTGGAGCCCTGCATCGATTTCAAGCTGCCGTACCAGATCCAGGGCTGTGTGTTTATATGCCACGGGCCCACAGTGTTGTGGAGCCACGCGGGCCATGTTTACTACACCTCCCTGCAGGCAGGTGAGGTGAGGCAAATCCCCATCCAGCTGTCCCACTGTGTTTTTGGAGAGCTCCCCATCCACAAGGAGCAGGTGTTTGTCCTTGGACTGCAAACCCCCCCAGAGCCTCATCCTGCCAGGCAGACCCTGGGCTATTTTGTGGAGACCGGGCAGGTGTTCGATGGCAGCTGGATCCTGCCTCACCCTTACATCTCGGTCACCCGCTGTCTCCTGGTGCTCTCAGCCGAGAAGCTGGATGGGGACGAGCGGCTGAAATGTGCCGTGGTGGCGGCGACCTCTCACCGGCAGCTTGTGTATGTTGAGAACGGCGCGGTGAAAGACGCGTGCCAGCTTCCATATGAGGAGCCTGAGAGCGTCCAGGCGGTCCACACGGGGAGGAATGGCCTCCTGTTTGTCGTCTCCTTCCGGCGGGGCCACGTATGCACGGTGTGGAGGGAAACCTTTCAGGCACGTAAAAGAGCCATCATCCGCGAAACGCGCTCGCGCGGGACGTTTTATTTGAGCCCTCGCTGTTGAACTCTGACCTCCAGGTGGCCTCCCAGTGGTCAGGCGTCAGCTCCGTGCACGTGGACGACTTTGTGGGATGCGGGTCGGACCAGATGCTACTGGTGTTTACGGATCAAGGCACGTCGGAGCAGCCTCTGGAGAGATTCCTCCTCACTGACCTCTGTGGCATTTCTTACGCTGTAAGGGAATACTGTCCCTCACTCATGTATCTGTGATAGTGATGGGAGTGACTAATCGGGGGGACGCATGTTTCAGGGTTGCCAGGACGGTGACGCTCCAAGGCCGGCGTCTCCTCCACCAGAGAACTACCTCCTCACCGTTAAAGCGTTGGAGTCCAGACTTCAGGTGACCACTCACACGCTGTCGCACTCATGTTTTTATATTGCGGGGCTGGGAAGTCATTTAACGGGGACCTCTATCCACTTTCTGCCCCGCTGTCTGGTTCAGTTCCTTCAGCTAATCCAATAGTGCTACAAATGGCAGTCATGAAATGAATAAAGCGAGGGTTTTTCGATGCGGCTGGTGGAGTATACTAAGCTCCACCTCTTGTAGAGTCAGTCTTCCTGGCACTATGAGGGCGTTCAGACCTGCCAGGTAAGTGTTAAAGGCCCCCAGATCTGTGCAGAAAAAAAAGTCAAATGGCATCTCTGAGGTGCTAAACATTCGAGGCCCACTTTAATATCATCTTTTTGATGAATTGCATGTTGTTTGTTTTGTCATTTTTCTAAAATCTCTTGTGATCAGTCACTGTATTCCATATGGTGGAGTTGCCTTGGCCGTTTTTCGCGTCATGCCTGAATCTGACCTGTCATTCATTTAGAGTGGCCTGAGCGTGCTGCAGGAGCTTCAAAGGGAAGTGGGAGTGAAGGAACGGGTCCTGCGGCAGTCGGTCCAGGCCCTCACCGACGCGGTCTCAGGGAGAGAGCACCACCTCAGCACCCCGGAGCAGGTACCCCGCCAAGCTTTGTCTCCACGAAGAGAGCACGCGCTCTCCTCATCCCCGTCCCCATCCCTCCCTCTCCCTCTCCCTCTCCCTCTCCCTCTCCCTCTCCCTCTCCCTCTCCCTCCCTGTTGGTTTGGTCTCGCTCCAGCACTTGTCATTCATGGTGATAAGTTGTCATATTTCAAATGGCAGCTCACATGAGGCAGTCAGCGTCTCTAATGCTGCCACTGGCGCCGAGGGGAGCGAGAGCAGAACAAGCCTTCCCTCCTTTATCTGATTTGCTGCTCTTTTTGTTTCTTTTTAAGCGTTCTAAACGCGTTAGTCGCTGCTTTGAGCTCCGTGCGACGGCCTCACCTTGAGAAGCTTTAAGTCCGCTCACGGCTGACATTACAAACGCCCACGGACGCGTATTATTTTAGACGTCGGTGAAAAGAATCATTCACAGTTGTGTATTATGAACCGTATCCCCGCAAGGGCCCTTTGTGTCTGACTGTAGCGTCGAAAGCCCCGCCGCGCGTGTACCAAATGACGCTCGAATCGAGACGTCTGACGCCAGCCGCCATTGTCGCCGGCGCACACTTGTCGCTTTCTGTCCAGGAAGGCCTCGTCGCTCTGTGGGACTGGGACGAGGACGGGGACGAGCCAAAGGAGGGGGAGGAGGAGGCCCGGGGTGACGGGACGCGGGACGTGCCGGTGGGGTCCTCAAAGCCTCACGTGGACAGGCTGTGGCACCGCATCGCCGGGGACCAACTGGTGGTGGGAGTGATACTGACTGCCGGCAGCTCTGTGTAAATGCAATCTTGATTTGTAATTGCGGCAGATTGTGTGCATGTTTAACCCCCCCCCCCAGCTCGCCCGAAATCTGGCCCGTTGAACTCGACATTAGAGAGCTGGTCGGGCCTAATGAGTTCATCTGGCTGAGCGGATCCGTGTGTGTGTGTGTGTGTGTGTGTGTGTGTGTGTGTGTGTGTGTGTGTGTGTGTGTGTGTGTGTGTGTGTGTGTGTGTGTGTGTGTGTGTGTGTGTGTGTGTGTGTGTGTGTGTGGTGAAGATCACTCGGCCTTACGCTGGGGTGGACGGGTCACGTCGAGCGTGAATCGCACTTGTGGGAGGAACTCTCTGTTTGTTTTCAAGGAACTTCACCCCCCCCCCCTCACCTTTGATTCAATCACAGAGCCGGTCAGTTGAAACGATGCAGCACCTAATCTGTGTCAACGCGCTCTGTGGCAGATGTGAGACGGCTAGGTGGTCGCCACGGCAACGCAGTTTTAATAACTCTCCGAGCTCCTTCTTTTTTTGGGAGGGGAGGAAGAGGAGGAGGAGGAGGAGGAGGGGGGCGGTGAGATCAGTTTCGGTCAGCCACCTGTTCCTGGTTTTACTTTTACTTTCTGGAATTGGAAAGGCGTTGAGGAGGAGCGCCCCTGGCGCGGCGGCCTCACCGTTGTTTTGGCTCGTGTCCCCCTGATGTGACGCCACCACCTCAGACGTATCGCTGGCGATCAGGCGGTCAGAGAGCGCTTGCACATTCCCACACACGCCCGCCGTCTTTGCCTCTCTCTCCCGCAGTCCGATTACCTACTGTCCGTGCGATGTATGATCGTTAGTGATGTGTTATTTTTGTTCCAGACCAGTGGCCGGCGCGAGCTTATCCGTCCTGACAGAGGCGGGCCGGAGCTCGCCGCCCGCGGTCCTCCAAACCCGGAGCCAAGTGTGCTGGCTCCCCGCGCCCTGCTCCTCCTCGTCATCGTCGTCCTCCTCCTCGTCTGCCTCTGCGTCTGCGGAGCCCGCGGCCAAGAGAGGCAGGCCGCACAGTGATCTCAACGCGTGCAGACTGGCTGTGACTGCAGCGACCAGGCTGACACCTCTGCTGAACTCCGGCTGTGTCAAGTGCCGTGTCGTTCTCCATTACGTCCCCGGACGAGACGCCCCTGTGAGCAGCCAAGCACCCGCCTTCCTGCATTGCGGTCAACTTGCATTAGGCATCCCATTTGACTTTCAAACCCCATTGTTAAAAAACCCGGAGCTCGCTACAGGTAAGGATCCCAAGCACCCACGAGTGGAAGATTTCGATGTTGACACGTGGCTTTTCACAAGTGTCTCTCTGTGTCCAGATGAAGCGGCAGAGGACTGGCTGAGCCTGGTGGCACTGCTGGACCGCTGGCTCCTCCACATAGACTCTCCCCACCACAGCTTAGGCGACCTACGTGGCTGGATCCAGGAAAGAGTGGGATGTAAGAGGATAGAAGTGTGCCCTCAGTATCTGCTATTAAATTCTCCAGGACCATCTGCTCCAATGCTGCTGCACTGGCAGCAGATAACGCCTTTCCAGGGGGAACTGTCTATCCACTCCAGGTAAATCATGTTTTATTCACAGATCCAGCGAAGTAGCATCAATGGGCAAATAAAAATACGCAATAAAACAAGCGCATGAAAAGGCCTGTTAATAAGAGGCATTTGATCATTGTATTCTCCCTTTATTTACAATCCTTCTGAAGCAGCAAAATCCAAATTGATAAATAGATAACAGAATAGTCGTAACCCCTAAAATGTAGATCAATTCTAATATCTAAAACTGTCTATCTCGCCGTCTGTCTATCTAGCAGAAGTGTAAAACAAAGGTAATAGATAGAGGCCTAATGAGCAGCCATTTTTATGCCTCCACGGGGAAATGGACATGTTTGTCAGCAGCAATAAAAGCATCATAAAAGTCAGTGTTAAAAACAGGCCGTGGACAGTACAACAAGACGTGCACCACTGAACACTGTAGACACACTAGAGACACACTGTAGAACACTGTAGAACACTGTGTAGAATGTGTGTAGGCATGGCCGACCCGTCGATGTGAGCCGAGCCGCTCATTCTGTCCCGCTCAGCCTCAAGCCCCTGCCTGGACACGCTCCCCCGTGTTGCCCCTGCATCGCAGCGTGTCTTCATGTCCCATCGCAGCAACCTGCACGCATGCCTCCGTGTCCCCGGCCGCCACAGCAGACCCAGGACCAGAGAGGGGAAAAAAACACACCGCAACCTGTTGTCTCTGTCTTCTTTTTTTAATAAAGCCCTCATTTGGATTGAATAATTTAACATTTAATAAGCTGCTTATTTGTTAGTCGTGTAAAGCCCGAAAAACACAGAGTAATTTGTCTAATGGAGAGATATTCCATTCATTTGCCAGCTCGGTTATTACCGCGCCGTGCATTCAATCTCCGGTCTGCCGGGGTCTGTTGAATTATTCAGTTTTGTTTACAAGAACTAAGCTCAACAAGTGGAAGTGGGGAACGGCTCGCTCTATGCCAACGGCTTCAAAGTCGACGCGACTTTGAAGCCGACCGGGTTGCGCGTCGGCGCGGCGCTCCGCCGCGTATCAAAGTGACTGTCAGCTGAAGTGGCGGGCTCACCCGGGGAGGCTGAACTCCACACCTCTGCTCAGAGCAGGTGGGGGAGTGACAGCAGCGCTGCGGAGAGACGCCTTCTGTTTTGTGATGCCTCTGAAACGGTGCCTCCGTCGTTCCTCCGCAGTGAGCTTCAGATGCTGCCGTTCCTGGACTCCCTGCTGGCCTACCTACCCGCGGCCTGCTCCGTCCGGCCGCTCCCGGGCGCCGAGGGGCCGGCCGGCGCCCACACCCTCTCTCAGGCCCTGGAGGGGGAGCTGCTGTCGCTGCGAGAGTGCGCCTCGTTGCTGCTGGGCGAGGAGGCCGAGAGGAGCCCGGAGGCCGGCGGGGGCCCGCGGCCGGCCGCCGCCGAGGGTCTGGAAGGGTGTCGCCAGGCGTGGCAGGGCGACGTGGAGCGGAGCAGGGCCAGGCTGAGCGCCCGGGTGGAGGCGGGACTGTACCGGGAGGTGACCCGCCGCATGCTGGCCGTCCAGCTCAGTGCAGATCTGGCGGCCCTCTTGCACACTCAGAGAACTGTGCTCAGCTGACGGCCGCCGCTCCGGCCCCAAGGGTGGCAACGGCTCCCGGGCATCACCTCCTCCGCTCACCCACCTGAGCGTGATGCCGGTGTGCTTAGCCTCGCTGCGTTTATTCTCCTCTTCCTGCTCCTATAGAGCCTCTCTTTAATGTCCGCCGCCGCCGCCGCCGCGACTTGCAGGCTATTGAGGGGGAGACGGCGGCCACTTTCATCCTGGAGAGGGAAACGGGTTGTGTTCTGAATAAAGACAACAGCTGATGGCAGAGCACAGGGTCACGCATCTGCTCAGTGGCTGGCAGCCGACTGAAAGCTTTTAGTGGTACTTTCCCCTCATGGTTCAGTTATTTCCCGGTGAAACGATGTAAATAAGAGAGAGAGGGAGGGAGGGAGGGAGGGAGAGAGAGTCAGTCCTTGGATGCTGTTCCTCCTGCGCTGCAGCCCAGGCTGTCAGCGCTGCTAGTTAAAACCATTTGTCCGAGCAAACATCAAAGCGTGGCTTTAAAGGATCTCGCCTTGGCGGCGCACATGGGACTCGGTGGCAGCTGGACCAAAGCGGCTGCGAGGATGTGCTGTTTGTTGGTCCTGGCAGCTTCTCCGTGTCTCTGCCTCGCCGTAGGTCGCCACTGGACCGTCTGCATCCCGAGCACGGTGGCTCGGAAGTTTCGAGGAGCCATCGCTAACACGCTACTGCACGGTGTGAACTCTGCTACAGAAGTGCGCTCTCCATTTCCGTCGCACTGTGCTGCAAATAAAGCTCCTGTTTATGTGCCTTTTTTGTTGTTCTGCTCCTTTAGCCCCTCGCATACCGAGCACAGGCAGCCCACACCCCGTCACTTCTGGCACCCGGACCGGTAAATGGATCACACGTGAAAACGAAAATTCAATTTCACCCGTGTCCCCTCAAAGCCCGGAGTGCCATCCCCAGTCAAATATGTGTTTTGTCATGCCATCATTGCCTGTTAACTTCCATTAAGTGTGAGTGTTGGAGGAAGGCTGCGGGGTTTCTGCGCACCGCTCACTTTGAACGGGGGAGCGAGGACGTGGCGGGTGGATAGCGGCCGCTGCTGTCGGAGGGCGTCTCAGACGCGGAGCGGCCCGGCTCGAGTCCTCGTCCGCTTTATTAACGTGACTGCCAGCTAAGTGGCAATTGACAGCTTCCTCTCCGCCGCCGTGTTTTGACACCTGTGCGGATGCCAAAACCTCTTCTGCCGCTTTAGTAGGGAAGCTCATGTCAGGCAGGAAGAAGAAACATCAGTCAGGGAGGGAAAACATTTTTACTTTATTTATTCAGATCGAGAGATTACGCATCTCATATTACAAGATAGTGGATTAACATATTGAATATACCGGCATAGGAGTGTTTACACAAATGCAAGTGCTGCATCACTCGCTTCCCATTTGACATTAATTGACAGCCAGTCATATGCAATATTATTTTAGAGAAGCCCCACAGTTGGTGAACAGTTAGTGAACATGCATGTTGAGGCAGACTGAGACCATAGGTGGAAGTGTCGGGATGGACTGCTGACCTATAATGGCAGACCCCTGTGGCCTACAAACCAGGTAAGCAGATGGATGGGTGGATCATGTAAGTTGTAGATAAGAACTCAGTGTTTTTTAGGTTTTTTAGTCATCAAACACACATAAAAGACATCTCCGTTACAAGTCTTCCAAGTATGACCAACAACTGAAAGCGCGGCTGTTTTTAAGCTTCCGGGACAACGAGCCGTTAAACATGTTCATTTGGAAGTGACCGCAGCCTTCAGTGTTTTGTTTTTATGCTGGTGTATTGACCCTCTTGTTTACGACTGGGGAAACGGCGCCTCTCATAGTATCACACAGCGACATCCATAATGATGAATGGTGTTGCTAAGCTGTGTCATATCGACGCCGGGCCACCGCTGTGGTCTTTGGCTGCAGTTCACCATCGACCGGGAGGTCAGAGGGTTCCTGGACTCTGGCTCCGGAACTCAGTGGGTCAAGCAAACAACGTGGGAGGTCATTGATTATACCTACAGCATAATGCACAGTTCACAGTCCCAATATAGCACAGCAGTGTATTACGCTGTGTGCACAGAGCTCCCATGTGAGTTCATAGCGATCAGAGAAAAAAAAATCACTTTGAGTAGGCAACTTTATAGTATATTGGAGTGGAACTAAAGGCTTTCCCTGTGTGTGTGCCTTATTCCTTGGGTACAAACCCTCTAATATGTGGGGCCATGATCCACTGTCTATCACTGTTAGAGCAGTGAGATTGTCTACTGCTGGTGTTTGTCATTTATGCCCTAGACCAATCAAACTATTAATGACCTAGTAAGTTGGTTTTATTCTCCATGCACGTTGTCATTAATCCCTACTCAAACTCAGGCCTGACCTGACTACTATTCAGCTCAGTTTATTTAGGTATTCTCGGCATTTCATTGTCTTATTTTGTGAAATATTATATACTGGTATACTGCTCCAAACCCCTGCCTCAATCTGTCACCTCTTGTACGGCATTTGAACGGCAGATATCCCATATTTAACATCCTTTACTCTCGCTCTCGCTCTCTCTCTCTCGATCTCACACACACACACACACACACACACACACACACACACACACACACACACACACACACACACACACACTCTCTCTCTCTCTCATAATGCCTGTTTTGCAGTCAGAAGAGAGCCAGCGAAAACCTAATCCTCTGAAAACAGCAGAATTTGCTGCCGCTTTTGTTATTCCCTCTATACAATAGAAATCCATGTTCAGGCCTAAGAGACACTTTTGGCAAAATCATGCACACGCAGTGTTTCTCAACTCCATTAATTTCCCGCTTTTCTCTCACGTCGGCCTCCTCCATGGCTGTGCAGTTGCTATGGCAACCCTCATTTCTGGTCCCTCTCGCTCCGAGAGCTTCACAAAACAGCCCCCCCTGAACCTTAATGAACGGCAGAAAGTTGTTCCCCGTCTTATACACAATTAGAAGCCACAAACAAATTTGGAGATTTCTAGTTTGACTTTAGCTATAGCCTCGCGCGTCCTTTCATATTCACACAGCATTAATGATGGTGCTGCATCCGGAGAAACAGATGGTTTTCCACGTGAGGATTAGTCTTATTGATTGGTGTATAATCTGTCTGTGTTGGGCAATAAAGATATAAAATGAGCCTCAATAGACCTGGAGCTGGCATTTTTTTGCTCCTCATACGTATGCGGGTTATTGATAGCTCACATGCACTAACACGAGGTGGAAACTTACTGTATTTATTAGAGTGCATCATATGTGCTGTAATTCCTGCAACCCCAGTATTTTATATTCAACCGGTAGGTGAGACCGAGCTGATGCGCTACAGTGTGAAGTCCATTATCATGTATTAATGGAAACCCACTGTCAGATCATATCTGTGTCACCCCGGGCCACCCAGCGCTCCATGCCGTGTGTCATCACCCTGACTTATGGGCTCGGCGAGGAGAAGAGACAGTGTTTGTCGTCTTCTTTGATCCCATCTGCAGCCGGCCGCAAAAAGCATTTTCATGTGTTGCTGCCCTGTTTTGTCTGTTGTTTTGCTTTTTTTTTTGTTTTGTTTTTTCTTTTCTTGAGAGGCATCTGTCTTTCATTTCCTGTTTTTGAAGAAGGCAATATCGAGCGTTAAATTGTCTGGAGATGCATGAGAGCATAAAACAGAGGCATCCTCCGTTTTAGACATGACAGGAGAAGTGGAAATAAAGTAAATATGGTGCACAGTCAATTTTATTGATGTACAGATCAGTAGATAACCTTGTTTTTTTTGTGTGTTTTGTTTTTTTTCTTCCAGGAACAGCATTCAAAAACAGTATATCAGGGAGAGCAAGGACCATTAGCTGCTCTGCACCATGAATGTTATGCACATTTGTCCTTCATGGTTTAATCCATACAGCCACACAGTCCAATATTTGTGCCACCATCCAGCAACAAACACAGCAGGGAAACAGTCCACAGCATATAGGTGAAGAAGAAGTATACTGAAAGCTTTTTTTTTTTTCTTTTTAAATAAACGTAACCTTTCCTCAATTACAATAAAATTTTCATCAGACTAAATCTACGAAAACAGTCGCAAACTCTAAAACCATATCTAGGATACCTGGAGTATTTACCTGGAATATAAATGAATTCATGTGGGCATATGACAACATTGAGTAATGCAGTGCATGTTCACAGTTTGTAGGCTTGCCTGTACACTTGCTCAAAACCGGCCAATATATTTCCATGAACCTGCGGCTGTTGAAATAGGTAATGGTCTATGATGCATATTCAAATCATTTTGGCATGAAAAACATTAGAATAAACTTTCTTGTTATATTAGTGACATCAGTTGACTGTGAGTACAATTTCTAACACACATATAGATAAAGGAAACAGCAAGAAGTACCTTTGGATGTCTGGCCACTGGTTAAAATATCAAAAAAAAAAGAAAAGAAAAAAGATCAAACGGTGCGTTCAGCTCTGATGGACCGCAAAACAAGCGGCGACGCTTGAAAAAACAGAGGATAGCGCTTCATCTCACCAAATCTTTGATATCTAAGGCCTCAGGTATTTCATAAAAATGCAGTGTCCAATTCCCGATTCCAGATTTTCAACCGTGTTAGTCACGCTCATGCCTGAATCGTGCGCTGCTGCCGTATGTCCAAAGGATTCATCTGTATGTGCTCTCTACCTGTATGTTTTCTACGTTTTGGTGCGTTATTTTGTATAAACAGAGACAGTGCCAAGACAGTAGTACAATATAAAACAGTCCTTAACACCCTTTGATAAGAAATACCCTTTTTGCAATTCCAAAAAGTCTTTGAGGGTCTGACTAAGCTACCGTACGGTTACAAATCCGAATGGAATGTTTCCTTGTTGCTTTTTGACGTTGAGGCAGGATTGACTCAAAGAAAGAGAAAAAGGACAAAAAGAAAGGAAATCGAATTTTGGTCCGTCTTCTCCAGCATG
Organism: Karalla daura; assembly: GCA_029224185.1. Classification (NCBI taxonomy): domain Eukaryota; kingdom Metazoa; phylum Chordata; class Actinopteri; order Chaetodontiformes; family Leiognathidae; genus Karalla; species Karalla daura. Next base: position 14,721,440 of record CM055202.1, on the reverse strand, counting down.
TGACAAAGCCTTGAGTTAAAACCATTTTCCCAGATTTGTCAGAAAGTATTACGCAGCGGTACAACAACAACAACCAAAAAAAAAGAAAAGCATCTGTGTCTCGAGAGCCGTTCACGTTATCAGAACACGAGCATTAGTGTATGAGGCATGAACACTTTACATGATCCCTGAAAGAACACCGCCAATCATCGCCCTGGTGCCTCTCAACGCACGCAGGCCCGGCACCGCCTCTCGCCGCGCTCCCCAAGCATTTCTCAATCTGAGAAATGAAAGAATAAACACCTGCCCGAGGGGTGGGAGGGTCTACTTCTGGTGGATGTCCTCGTGCCTGATGATCTTGTAGGTGACCCAGTAGAAGACGTTGAAGATGAGGAACGCCAGAGGGAAGGCGGCCCTGGAGATGGTGTCTATCCTCTTGGCTCGGTCCACAAACTTCTTCCTCATGGTGTCTATGTCCTTGGGGGCCGAGGGCTGAGGGTTGGGAGCCGGAGCGGTGTTCTTCACGGCCGAGCCGTCCTTTGTGGGCAGACACTGACTCATGTTGTAGCCGGCAAAGTTAAAGCGGCCTTCGCGCATTTCGTCATCCTATGAAAAACACATACGGACATAGTGAACTTCTTCTTATTTATTTTTTGTTATAAAGGCCACAGCTTCAATATTTTACTTCTTATTACACAGTGTAGCAGCGTGACCCAGCAGAGACAGTCAACGTGAGTGATTTGAGTTTTAAACTGAAATAAATCCCCCAATATACCAATATCTTAAAAAGTTAAATCACTTTAACTTCATCACACAGCCAGGGGAATTTTAATCAGGGGTTTACTGAAATGTAATTTAGTTTTGCAGGTGTTAAATCAGAATTTGGACAGATATACCTGAATTAAAAAGTCAGAGACCAACCAAAATCATTACAGTTCAGTTCCAACAATCAATCCAGGCAAAGGGACCAAAGTCGTTTGGATGCATTCCCAGAGTGTCATGAATATCTGGGGTAAAAAGAGAAACCTGGCCGGATGGTGCCTCTGGAGGCAAATGCAAACCCAAAAGTCAGAGGGATTCATCCTCAGAGTAGCAGAGGTGCGGCCGACCTATCGACGTTTTGGTCCCAGGAGCCACACCACTGCTGTGGCTAAAAAGTGTGAGAAGCGCGCAGCAACCTTGTAAAGACTTTGAAAGCCTACCTTGTGATTCCTTCTTTGTCTCCGCCTGAGGCGAAGGAACTCTTTCTGTTGCCTGGAGACAAAATTAACCCCGGCATATTCTAGCAATGCAGCAAATACAAAGAGCAGACACACAGCCATCCAGATATCAATGGCTTTCACGTAAGAGACCTGCGGGAGAAGACAGATTCCTGAGGTTAGAGCGTTCAAGGTGACGACATCTGCAGCTACAGACTTTGTGCTTTCACCTAAACTATTGATCTTTTAGCTTACTGATGTCGAGTCCTGGAGCTGTTAGGAATACCTAGCGTTCACCTTTTTCCACATTTATCTTTCTCCCAAACTACACATTCAGAAGTAGGGGTAATGTTTGCCAAAAAATGCATCAGAACTGCCACATGAGTTTGCATCTTTGGCACTGGTTTTGATCTGTTTCCCCTGCGAGAGAAAGTTGAAAACCTCTGCCGCTCACCAGTGTGTAAGCATCACTTCATGACAGCTGATTAACATGTGGAGAAAACAACTCAGCTTTTTGAGAGCACTTACGGCATACTTTTCTTATGGGTATTGTTTTTTGAAACGGGGCTCTCTCAAAGGCTTCCCTTTAAATATTTATCGGTGTAGACGCCTTTAATGTAGGAAGTTCTGACGTGACGTGACGAGGCCCTTGGTGCCGAGGTGCGGACTGATGTATGGAGAGTGATTGATCATCGGGATCTGGCATCTCGGTGCCTGTAGTGCTCTTCACAAAACATGCATGCAAATTTACCCTGATGGAAACAAGCAGCACGCAGACCGAACCCGCGGCTGTATGCATGCATGCTTTAGGTGCCACCGTCTTCACTGGCGGAGCATTAACGCATTGAGTGCTGTTAATCCCATCAGTCAGGTTAAATGATCTGCATAGTTGTGGTTTAATCAACTGAGATAATGTGATTCTTATCTATTCTTACACCACAGAGGCTTTCACATAATAAGTATTTGAAAGAGACTCTTTCCACATACTTCAATCAGCGATGAGCTATTCTCCCATTCATCGCTGGCTCACATTGTCCATTGTTCAGTTTGCTAATTTGTCTCCTTGTTTGGCGTGTTATGAATCCGCTCTCTGCCTGACAACACCAGCCACATATTACTCATGTCATGCAGTGAAAACACATAGCCTAAAACGCATCACATCATCTATTATTGTAATGTGTCACTCGCAGTGTGCTAACTGAGGACATTTAATACGTCTAACGCAACATTGTGACATGTCATTTGGATATGTGTCCCAGCTATGGAATTATGACACGTCGCATCAGCAGAGACATTATGGCGATGGCACCAAGAGTGGGAGCGAAAGCAGCAGCCCTGATAGGCTCAGCTGTTCAAAACCAGGGATATGTTGAAGTTCATCACTTTGCCAAGGACACAATTTGGTAAGAATACAACTGTAAGTGCTCTGTAATAGTAAAACCTTCCACTCTATTTTGTTTTTCATCTGTTACCGTTACCAGACAAAGGGAGGCTAACCTTTGGAAGAGAAGCTCTGGAGCCGGAGCTTTGGGTGGTCATGGTAAGCACAGTGGTGATGCCCAGCGCCACCCTGGCAGGTGCGGCATCCATATTGATCCAGAACGACACCCAGGAGAGGATGACGATGAGGAGGGATGGGATGTACATCTGGATCAGGTAGTATCCCATCTGTCGCTCCAGGTGGAAATTCACCTCTATGCAGGTGAATTTACCTGGTCGACGGCAAAGAAGAAAAAAGAAGAGGGAAAAGTTTTGTGAAATACCAACACATGGTTATGCATATGAATGCATTATGCATTTGTTTGCATGTGTTCTCTTGTATCAGTCTGATCTGCACCAAGTCAATGTTGTTCTTGAATCAACTACCCATGTGCTTGTCCAGGGGCAACCAACCAATCAGCAGCCCCTCAGATAAACTCAGAAAAAGGAGACAAACACAACATATATTTGTCCTCCATGAACTAAAGCCCAATAGTTAAACACATATGACACACAGACCCAGTAGAAGTTAAATATGTCCACAGCAATCCCCACATATGTCAAATCGATCGGCTGGTTGTGAAGTTGATCCAGGACAAACAAGTCATGAATCAATCCTGGGACAACATTTACATGGTGATGCTGGATGTGCATTCCCTCTTACCAGTGTTGTAGTGTTTTGTGCAGTAGCCCAGCTCCTTCTCCTCCCTCATGATGAATTGTGGCAGCGTCAGGCCCTCTGACACCTGCACTGCGCCGTTCTCCAGCCACTCGAAGATCAAGTCGTTCATGGTGTAGCCGACTAGCCCCAGAACGAGATCCAACATCAGTATTCATATTTAGATGCTCACGTTTAAAGGTGTGTGACGAAAGAGAGCAAAGAGGGCGGTCGCTTACAGCTTTCCAGCTGCATGGTACAAGTCTGGACGTCCATCGGGAAGTTCTTCAGATCCATCGGGCAGGACAGGATGAGAGTCAACCTACGAGACAGGGCCGAACATGTGTTATTTGAAGTCATATTTATTAATTTAGTAAACTAGCGGCTGCACCTTCAACAATTTGCCGAAGAACGGCTGGAACTTTTTGGGACTTCTTTTCTGCTGCGTGATAGCCTCTGACATGCAGTATCATGTAGGATTCCCTTCAGCAGGTTCCTATCACACTTTCATTACAGCAGCTTATTGTCTCGCTGATACGTGGCGGCCCGCAGTGCTCTCACTCTGTCATTTCTCTCCGGCGCAGACAGAGAGGGAGAGAGAGAGAGGGGGAGAGAGAGAGAGAGTGGCTAACCACCTTTCATCTCTCCCGTTGACCCACTCTGGGCTCCACACCTGAGCTCCGCTCGGCCCCGCGCTGCTCCGTAAATGGACTTGAAATCGATCGGTCTTAGATCGCGCCGTCGCACGGAAAATTGAATGCGTGGAGGCGTGATTGAGGCTGCATGGGAATGGAATGAAACTTATTTTCATATCTTGTACTTCGCTCACGCTCATGTTTCGTGGCCTTTACGTTGCCATACATCCATTTTGAGATGTGTAATTCTGAGTCTTCTTCAAAGCGGAAAAAAGAAAAAATCTACAGGCGAAAGCCAACATGAAGAAGGATTCCCATTATTATCTTTAGCTTGGATTCTCAACAATGCCCCAGAGATTAGCTAACCCTCCTCCAATCAGTGCTCCTTTAATAAAAAATCTACATTGCACACAAAGATGTAGTGTAGTTCAGTGAATTACGCCGTTTCAAAGGAATGACCGTGATGAGATAAAATTCATTTAAAACTGTATCCACTGGATTGACAGTCTTTGATGTTTGAGAGGAAATGTATTAAATGCAATAAGTGAACATGTCCTGGGGTGATCTGAGCACCAGAGCTTCTGGTTCTCACCAGCTCTTTTCACTCAGCACTGTTCCCTACCTCAGCCATAGATCCAACTGTACCCACATGCAAACTTAGACTGCAACTAGTCTCATTATTTTCAGTTATTTTACCAATATATTTTACCAAGTTGATATCTCACAAAATGTCTGGCTACTTCAACAAAAAAAACTGCCACAGAAGACCAATGAAAACAAAATATAGTCTAGATTCATTTTCCATGCATCCATTTTGTTGACCTGCTTCATACCTAACCAGTGCCACCGCACAGAAAAGCCCTCGGTCCAACCCTTCTTCCATCTTGCTGTGACAGAGCTAAGCACCAAATCACCATGCTGCCCTGCAGATTAATGCTCTTATTTTTTTTTCCTTTCCTTTTTTTTCCCTTGATTCCTGGCTTTCTGCAGCCCTGCAGCTCTGCAGTCACCTGATACTGTAGAGGACGGTCCCATCCTTGAAGATCCGCAGCAGCTTGTTGTCCGTGGTGACGTCATGGAAGTTGGCTCCCTTCTCGTTGGCGAAGAAGAGGTCGGGCTTCCATATGGAGTCCAGCATGGACGGGTCCAGGTCCAGGGAGGAATCTGGGTATTTACTGTATGCCAGCCGAGGGTCGTTCCACTTCTGTCGCAGGAAGATGTTCACTCTGTAATCCTGCATGGGTGACAAGTCGCATTTTTCATGGTGCAGTGATTGGTTGTGAGAGAAGTAATGGCTTTTAGTGGTAAATTATTTGATATTCAGTCAATGAGGTGAGTTGAATAGGAGAATCATGTTGGTAACATTGTCTTTGTGGTTATTTAGATAAAATAGCATACAAGCATCTTCTGTGTATCAAATAAACATTTTGTATCAGTTGAATGATACAAATTCACATTTACTCAAGGCAGCAAAGTATACTTCTGAATTATTTATACTAATTTGAGATTGATAATATACTGTATATCAGGGAAAATATGGTATGTTTCACTTTGACTATATCTTACTGATATCTTTAACAAGGGGACAAAACCTCAAAACATAATGCATGCACGTTATCAAGACATTAGGATATGACATATTTCCCTGATTTACACGTTGACCTGCTGTCATATCAAAGCTATGTGTGGTAAAACTGTTGTATGTTTACAGTTCTGTGTAAGTAGCTTTACTTGTGATAGCAGATATATCAGTTTGAATCAATCAGGTTACAACAGTAGAAAGTAGAAAGCATTCTCCTGTGATATCAGTAACAACACATGACAAATAATAAAATGGATGATGAGCGGAAAAGGAACGTCAATGTATAATCTACATATAGGTGTTATATAATCTGTCCACGTGCTCTGACACTTCATGTTGAATGTAGAAACACTGACCCTGTGATAACTCCTCTTATTAATCCTAATTTTGCAAGAGCCATTATAGCGGCTAATGATGGATCTACAAGATGAGGAGGACTCTGACAGAGCAGTTAGTTGCCACAAAGCTCAGCTGCTCAGAGTAATTGATATGTCATGATGATGAGAGAACCTTATGTTGTTTGACATTTCATCAGCATATTGGCGGTTCCAAATATTTGCATGCGTGTCTAAAGCTGTGTAATTCCCTGGCAGTATTATGAGCTCCAGCTCCTGCACAAATTAACATTCTTCATTCATGATCTAAGTACTTATTATCACTCATTATGAAGCCTTTGATCGTGATGGGTTTCAGTGCAGCCTCGCAGGTTTTTATATTTTTACCCCTTTGGCAGTCGGATGACTTCACACTTCACAGATTGTAGATCAGCCTGTTTGAAAGCCCCAGCCCCCCACTCACAGCTCCTGGCTGCACTTAAAGTGACTTACTGTTTGGGATTTATCGTATGAATTATTAAATCTGAGCTAACACGTGTATAAAGCAGAAAAACAAATGCTTATGAGGATAAACAGACATCAGATTCATAATGTCTGTGTGTCTCGTGGACCCGCCAATAGACCCATCAATGGCAAAAACAAGGTATTTTTGTGACTAGGCAGGCACAGCAATGATCGATAAGATTGGGAAGAAAAATAAAAGAGGATGAATCAGGTTTTAACTCCTGCTCGGGGGTCAACGCTCAACTCACCATTGTAGTTTCTGCTATAGAACCAAAGCTGTTGATAAATATGTTGCAGGTAACATTAACTGGTGGACCTGCAGGTTGAGGGATAGATAACACATTGACACATTGCAGAAATCAGCCAACATGCCAGAGGAACTCACCATGGTTGTCTCTGTGATAGAGCCGAAACTGTTGATAAAAATATTGCATGTAACGTTTACGGGGGGACCTGTGAAATGGAATGACAGCGACATGACAGGAAAGAAAAGCCTTAAAGCATTTCATCAAGGACGGCTGGCTCAGGAGCAGTGGAGGTGTTTCATCGGGAGATTTGGGTCTGATGGTTCACAAGCTGCTGTTTTGGCTGCGAATGTCATCATGCATTAATAGCAAACAGGCACTGTTTTTCTGGGTAGTTTTATCCATTCCATAGGAGCTCCAGGAATGGACGGTGGTGACATTTTGCATGCTTTGTTAAACCAGATGCGAAAGATCACTCATGGGACCTTTGTTTGGCTGGCAAAAACTCGACTGAACTCGGTGAAAATGCAGTAATGTTAAAAGTAAAAAAATGACAGTCGCAGATGATGTCAGACTGTGTTGGTTTGTTAAAATCTACACAATAATGGAACGATCTCTTCTGGGGTGATCTTTAATGCTTGCAATACTGGAAACGCTTCTCTTGTGTACAATTCTTCAGTGGGTTCATGCATGCAAGACGTAATTAAGAGCTGGAATGAGTCAATTAACCAATTGGTTGACTAATTGGGAGAAAATTAATCATCTATTAGGCTAATTCATTGTTGGGATAATTGTCATCAGGATGGGGCGACATGATGGCCCAGTGAAGAGCACTTTCGCCTCACAGCTAGAGGGTCTGAGCTCCCGGTTGGACCGAGGGCCTTTCTGTATGGTGTCAGCATGACTTCTCACCAGGTGCTCTCAGAAGCGTGTAAGAAGCCATTGTTTACAGCTAAGACCATGTAAATATAACATAACTTAAAAAATGACTGGAAAAACCAGCCCTTCTCAATACGTTAAATCTGACTTTTGGAAATAACAATGATGTTTTGACATTTGTTCCTTTTTGTCCAAAAAATGATGATTCAACTTATCCACCCAGTAATCTTATTATTATTCCATAATGACAGTTCTCATCAGTCGCAGCGATGCTCTGATTTGACAGTGCCACTATTTAATCAGCGTTCTCCATCTAAGTCTGTGAGTGAGAAGTACCCAGCGAGCGCTAATGAACAGTGTCACTTTTACTCCGCGGAGTGGCCTCGCTCAAGTCTCTTTGCGCGACTCGAAGTCACAGCAGATCTCTTCTTCCCATGTGATCCATGCGAGCATCGTTGTAAACCCTTCCCAGCGCCCTTCCCCTGCGCTTTCCTCATCAATATTGCAACACGCTCCATATTAATATGTGCCTCGGTTTGTTGTCAGGTAGCTACATTTAACAACAGAGGCAGAAAAATAAAGTGGCACCTTCTCACACACAAAGTCAGCAAGGAAATCTAGGTCAGCCTTCAGAAATACAGTTCAACGCTCTTCAAAGTATGACTAGCAGCTTCCCAACTGAAATCCATCTATTTGCATCGCAGCAGGTTCACGCACACATTTGTTTTTCGGGATGTGCATGGATGGAAGCATTTGACTGCAGAACAGCATTGCATATATATGTAGGGTAGGAAGAGTTGCCTCCTCTTCATCTTTCAAACTCAAAACGCCAGCCGGCATTAAACAGACTGTCCTCCTCCCATCTGAAGTCCAGCAGCAGCATCTCATCCCAGATGGAGGAGGAAAGATCTGAGCCGTATGTTGAGCAGTCCTGCGGAACTGTCCCTGCGCTGCGGCTGCCTTGGCCTTGGTTTCAACAACCGGAATCCCCACCCCTCCCCAAAAAAACCCCCGACAACAAATCCCAGCCCACCTGACCCAGCCTGGAGTGAGCCCGGGCCCCCGGCGGGGAGGCCCCTATCCCCTCACACAGCTCAGCTCCAGTGACAGATGCTGTGCCTGCCCCCAGCATCACAGCAGCAACAACAGAGGAAGGCAGTAGCCTGCAGCCTTACCACGGGGGCAGCATCCATCACTTGCCCTGTCACGGTGGCATCCCCGTCTGTGGCTGTGACATTTACGAGCCCTCTCGCTCTCTGTCTTTCTCTTTGCTTTTCAAATGGCTGTTTGATAGGTATATGGGTACCATCTGACATCATTTGACCAAATGAAAAGACACATGCAATGTGGAAATGAGGGGTTAGTTTGTGATTTCATTCGAGCCAGGACAACCATGTTACTGTCAGGTGAGGTGATTGATCGTTCCTCTCAAAGGACTGGCAGCACAGTATCTTAGCATCAGTGGATCTCCAGATAAGCAATAATGTCACAATCTGGTGTGTTTACAGTACATGAGGTAAGTGCTTTGAGGTGGTTGACGCTGTAGTTTACAGGCAGCAACAACAAACGGTGGTGTTAGTGTATATATATATGTGTGTGTGTGTGTGAGCAGGTCGTGGAGTTGAGGTGACACTGTGCAGCATGACATTTCAGTGAAAACGGTGTAAAAACAAACCTTTGAAATTCGGTCTTATGCGTGCGTCATACCCGGACGTACGACCCATGAGTGAGTCCAGAAAGTCTGATGGAGACAGGTTGGATGATCTGGAATCGTGCTCCTTGGCATCCACCACTCTGGAACACACGCACACACGCACACACACAGAGAGAGAGAGAGAGAGAGAGAGAGAGAGAGAGAGAGACAGAGAAGAAAGACTATCAGACAGAGGTTGTGGCTGAAAACCAGGAGTTAAACCGTATCTGTCGCCTAGCAGCTGCCTGAGAGTGATGGGCAGAGCACAGGGAGACCAGAAAATGCTTGAGGGAGTACACGCACACACACACACACACACACACACACACACACACACACACACACACACACACACACACACACACACACACACACACACACATACACATACACGCACACTCACACACGTATCAGACGATGGCTCTTGTCGATGGTTTCAAACAAGAGAGACCAATGTTTCTGTCACATCATGCCACGCTGGTGCACAGATGTCACAGCGTGCTGCAAATTCAGATGACACGTCACTGGAGTGTTGTTGTTTGAGAATAAAGGAATAGCATCACAGCTAGGGATGCTTTCTAACCATTTTAGGTCCAGACAGATGAAACTTTTGTAAGCAGCACTCAATCAATTACTAACTTGTTCTGTGCACAATAAGTTCACACAGCTGCTGTAATCAAACCTCTGATTAGTCAGGGAATGATGTCATTTCTTCCAACTTTAAAACGGGGCTGATTTCTCAGATTGGCCTACCTGAAGTTGTTCGTCTCCATGAAGTATGTAAACAAAGCTGCCAAAACCTTGAGAAAGGAGCGAGTCATTCCTGGTGGCTTTCCCATGTGCTCACTTCTTTAGTTCTTCCATATGTTGACGTCGGTCAAACACATAATCCATAATCTTCCCGAGCCAGGCGTTACCTCGGCTGTCATTCAGACATGCCTGACCGCAGATCATAGTTCAGTCCCCTCAAAGTCTGACTCCCCTGTGCTGTGGATGAGAGGGAGCGGAGGAGCGCGGAGAAACATCCTCACTGAGGATGCGGGCAGACGCGCAGCAGCTTCGATCTTCTCTGCGTGTGTATGTGTGTGTGTGTGTTGGAGACAGACCTCCTGCTCCTCCCTTGCTCGTCTCACTCCTGAGGTGTGCCGTCGGGCAGGTGGAGGAGCCGCCGAGCTCTGTTGAGGAATGGGAGTGAAACGCCTCTCCTCGTTTCAGCACTTGGACAGATCCCGGCTCCGTGACGCGCAAGCGCAAGGCTCCAAAAGTGGCGAACGTGAGTTGGTTTTCAATGCGTCCTGGTAAACGATGGGGAGGTAATCACAGAAGAGAAAACACGTCCAAACATAGTCTCCTAGTGCGTTACATAACCCGAGGTGTCGTTTTTTTTCAAATGTTGTGGGCTGTTTCTCCCCATGATTGCCTTGTGAGAGTGCGCACAGCTGCGCATCTGGATCACCTGGATTTAGGAGCTTTTTCTGTTTACCAGAGGTGTAATTGAGTAAAAGAAATCATACGAGTAGTGTCTCTGTTTAATGTAAACCCTGATCGAGGCGGCGCAAATGACGCACGCTGGCGACGCGTGGACGCAAACAAATTGTGCGCACATGGCTTTAAAGGAGACCCAGAATGGTTGATTATGACAAAGAAAGACACAGTATGACATATAAACTACGGAACATTGGTTTCATCAGATATTCCTTTTGATGCTATTTTACACACATTTAGGCACTATTTTCAGGTGCGGGAGTATTTTTGCACATGCCCATGGTGCTTCATTGATTGGCTTTCTTGCCTGCCACTGTGATGAATGCATATGCCTTAGCGGTTTTGTTTGTTTGTTCGTTTGTTTGTTTCTTTTTGCCAAACTCCACATTTGAGCAACTTTTTGTCTTAAGGAGTCATGGAGCATGTACACAACCAGGCTTGTATGATTGAGTCAGAATCAGAGGAGGAATCAGATAGTGAGGAAGAGGCAACGACCCATACCCTGACTGATTTCACCAGAGATTTCACCAAATTGCAGTCTCACAGTCTTTTGCCTCAATTTTCTTACTTTTTTTTCCCCTGAAAAGATTCTGACGTGCAAACTTGGGGAGTGGTACTGTACAACTGACACCAGACATATATTTTATGTATTTGTTCGCCCAAGTGTTATTCTCTTCACCTTTTTTACTGAAGAAGAATGAGACGGAAGGGCGCTCTTTGTTGTCACTGATCCCACTCAATACCTTGTGGAGTGGCTGGTACCAGACATGTATTTTATGTCTCATTCTGTCTGTTAAATTTTAGCTGCTGTTTCAGTATCTGAAATCTATGTACGTATGGTGACAAGGATGTTTTTGACTCGCCGTGCATCCTTGGCTAGGAATAGTCAGGAGTGAATGTAAAAGTGTTTGTTTTTTTTCTATTCTGGCTCCCCTTTAACATAGGATTGACAGGGCTGCTGTGACATCATCATTGTCTGTACATTTACAACCCCCCCACCCTACCCCCTCCCCCCCTTGAGCTCCATGTTTTTTTGTGTGTGTGTATGTGTGTGTGTGTGTGTGCATCCTCGCCAAGATATGGAAAGTGTAAACAAAGGACGCACCAGCAAGAAGCCGCTAGGAGAGCATTTGGTACCCCGGTTGCCCTGGAAACAGATTTCCGAGGCGCATCATTGGAAATGCTGAAAGGTTGGCCTCCCAGAGCGAGACGGAAGAGGGCTGACTGACAGACAGAGCCGCGGACGGAGACGGCAGGAAATATACTACGGGCTGCCTGGAGCCCGGCGGCGGAAGAGGATGAAGAGGAGGAGGAGGATGAAGAGGAGCAGGGGTGTAGTGGGCCACAGAGCACACCCAGACGTTCCCAGTCAATCTATATGTAGAGGAAAGCCTTTGGTTGTGATGCTGAGGCAACATGGGAACCTGGCAGAGTGAGGATGTGAGTGGGCTGTGTGAGGCTTCACGGACCACAGGCATGAATGACTCATTCCACATGAGCACACAGACATGTGCTGAGGAGGAAACAGCAAAAGTTAGGGAGGGAGAGAGAGAGAGAGAGAGAGAGAGAGGGGGAAGTATTTCATTCAGATCAGGCACGCGTGGTGCTGGGAGATTACTCCCTGCACATCACATGGCTCTACGCTGTGACACGCTCGGGGCCATATTACACTTCTTCAGTCCGACACTTGGTCGCCGACCAGCTTCCACATCATCTTGGCCCGTCTCGGCCTGAGTCACAGTTTCTCTCTGCCTCTCCTTTAATGCCCGGGTCCAGGTGTCGCATGGTGTTTGGTGCCTGGGAATTTATGTTTTCTTCTGGTCGTGGGATTTAACACCAGTGTATTGGCAGAGGTCTTGTGTGAAACATTCTTATTTATCTATTTATGTTTTTACAGTCACATGAATACTGGATGATCTGTATGAATTATTTACCAGCATGCACATGCGCCGCATAACCCATATTGAGATTTTCTTTCCAAAAAGGAAACAAACAAAAACTTGGGTGCTGTCTTCCAGGTGTCATCCACGCGGATGACTCCAGCGTCGCTGCTCCACATCCGAGGGAAAAAAAACAAAAACAACGTCTCCAAAATCAGATCTTTTGTGGAGCTGCTTTAATGAGTACATTTCACACCGACGTGGGTCAAATTCCTCTTTGCACTCGAGTCACTTATTTCCCCGTCTCTGAGACGGCTGCAGTTGGCTCGTCCGTGTGATGACAAGCCACCCGAGCTTCAATTGGCCATTAGTTTCCATAAGGAAGAGATTCTGGGCCAGGTGGGTCACATAATTAAAGGAGGACAAGTCAAATCTGCGTGTCATTAAGGGGAGAGAGGGGTGTAGTGCACCTCTCTCTTTCCCTCTCTCTCTCTCTCTCTCTTTCTCTCTGTGAGCGTGACAATGAAACAGAACAGTCCTTTCTGACTAGAGCTGCTGTCTGTCTGCCTCATTTATCCAGCAGTTTCCACACGACCATTAAAATTACTGGCTCAAGACAGGCGAAGGCGCTATTTTAAAGCTGCCCACACACAACAAAGATTGGTCTCTGCTGCCCGTTATTCCGTCGGGAATTAAGGGTTTTACATCATCTGGTTTATTGTGTTGTCTAAAAGGATTTCGCAGCTCAATTTATAACTCTAAAATGAAATCCTCTTGCGTAATCTGCCTGTTATGGGCTAATATTACACTCCAAAAACAACACGCGTATCACTTTAGCCCGCTGTAACATTTGCATCTATATTTGTCCGCCCGTGTGTTATTCTCTCTCTTCGGCTTCTTTTTTTTTCTTAACCGAGAAGAAGAATAAGACGGAAGCGCGCTCCTGTTGTCACTGATCCCACTCAATAACTTGTGGAGCGGCTGGAGAGCTCACCTGGAAACAACAAGCAGACTTTACCACCCCGGTGCTCATGTGCACTGGGCTGGAGACGATTGGGGGCTGCAGAGTATCTATTGCTCCATCGATTCCTTGTATCTTTATCCCGCTTAATGACTTTTTCGCTCTATAATTCAACTCATGGAGCTGATCCGGGGGCCTAGCAGGGATACGGAGGAGAAACTTGTGGTGGGAGCTATTTTGATGAGACAACGCAACATGCCGGAGGAGGGGTGCAAAGGATTTAATGAGCGGATTCTTGAAGAGAGGGAAGGATTTGTGAATTCTCCGGCACCGCGGCACCCAGTGCACTTATCATAATCTCGCTGTCACAGCAAAATGAAGCTATTTTGAGGTTGCACACGAGAGAACGATGTTTAGATTGTGCGCTTGCTCCGGACGAAACTCATGGTAAAACTGCGGATTTACTATCAGAGCTATAGTGGAAACACGGGTGAGCTGACAGCCTAAATGCCCATGAGGATGCTGCTCCTTAGGTCATTTGATTCCTCCGGCCGAGGGAAGAGAGCAGCGGCGGTCCTCGCTAAGACTCATCTGTCAATCACAGCCCTCCTCCATCAGTGGGAGCAGACCGGCAGCCGCAGAGCCTTTCCCCATCACTGAGCACTGAAAACCCGCTGATCCCCAGTCTAGACCCCCATACACGCTCCACAGTCCCCCCGCCTCGGCACATCCACAACAGCTGAATAGAAAACACTTCTACAGGATGTACATACGTTGTACCCAGGGCTTAAGACCATGTGCAGTTTGTTAAGCAATTGCTCTCCCAGCGAACGGCCAATTCATCATGTTCTCCCTCAGATCTGCATGTCAGGATGTCTCCCCTGAGCTCCACTTTCGGTGCAGTCACCCAAACGCTAAACACACCGCACACACACACACACACACACACACACGTACACACACTCTTATACTTTTCCCTGCATGGCCAATGTCTGCTCCGTGTTGACACTGGCTCACAATTTATCTATTTCTAGCTCGCAGGCTTGTCTCGCTGAGCGCTGTCGCTGGAGTTGTGCAGCTGTCAAAGTGATGCAAGAATAGATTGAAGATTGAATGCAATTTCAACCACCGAACTGGTTTGCATCAGGTTTTTCCTTTCAGCGTCGCTCAGATGGACCAATTACCCATGAGAGGGACACTGGCACGGCGGCGGCGCTTTTTCCATGCCTTTTTTTAGATATTTATGAGGAAACTAATCTCTTACATGCAGAGTCCCGTGTTGAATATTAATGTGTGTTGACATTCCACCCTAATGTGACCGTTTCCAAACTGTGCTGGGAAATCGACTGTGCCAGCGAGGCCTGTCAGACGCAGCTGGTTTGCAACCTCTTCTGTCGGAGGGAATCGGGACCCGAGGATCCACTGTTGTCGTGGGGTGGAGCGTGTGCAGGTGAACGGCTACTGGTGGAGAACGGCTCGGAAGTGACCAGCACGCAGCCTGTCAAACGAAGGGACGCGTTAAAGACGACAGACTGTCAGGCTCTAAATGAGCACAGTAGAGGTGAGAATCCGGGGCTAGGGATGGGGTGTTTGTCGTCCCGGCGGGGCGTTTTAAAACTTAAACAACCACCCACAGGTGCAGCTTTGTGCGAGCCGAGCATCTGCAAGTGTTTTATCCCGAGGTTTTATCCCGCAGAAACGCCGCTCTCCATTATCGAGCATCAGTGTCTACTTGAATGGACGCTCGCTGTGTCTCCTCTCCTAATCGTCACAGTCGTGTCGCTTTGCGCTGTCAGGAAGCATCCAAGGTTTAGCCGCCTTCACAGCTGTGCCACAGCTGTATTCACCCGACTCCGGCAGTTCCTCCATAATGAATCCGAGCAGCACCGCTGTTGTTTTCACTGAGTTAATTATTAAACGTCTCCTTCAGTTAAAGTCCACTCCGGAATGACATGTATTTGTTTGTTTGCTTTTCAGGTCCCCTTCTTCTTATTTGTAGTGAGAGGTGTTCTAATGTTATTAGCTTTCACACCTTAAAGCGGGGCGTGAAGGGCGAGAGTGGCTGGGTGGTCTTTTTGTTCTCGACGCACACCGAACGCCACTGACTTCTCCTTGAATGCCGACTGACTGAACAAAGGAACGTCGAAGACGCAGAAGCTTCTTCATGTTGCATTGCATCATCCATACATCACGGCTGCTCATCTGCAGCTTCTCCTCTGGTGCTGTGTACCTCATGAAAAGACATTTCCAACGAGTCCTGTGACTGAAGCAAGTTTATAGTCTCTTATGAAACGTACAAATCAAAATAAAAACAACATGGACGGCCTTTTAACTGGAGTGGAATGCTTCTATTGCCCTTTATGAATGTAAAAATAGTATTTATTAAAGGTTATTTAGGGTCAATCAACTGAACATGATTAAGATCTACAGCTGAAGTTGTGGAGTTAACATATTCTCCTCGTGTCTGTGTGAGTTTAAAAAAAACATCCATGTTTCGGTTGACTGGAGACTTTATTACCTCCAAGAATGGGTGAGAAAATGAATGCTGTGTGTGTGTCCTGTGATGGACTAGAGAGCTGTCCATGGTACATTCCCTGCTTTTTGCCCTTTGTCAAAAGAAAAAGCTAAAAAATCAAGTAGAACTTATTGTTATAATTGTGTGATGAATGGAAAATACCTCAAAACTAAATCGGGAACTTCAAATCTAGATTGGACGAGCTGGTGAATTTTCATTTCATCTCCCTGGCCTCATCAGATTGTCACATATCCCAGAGTTAAATGGTGCAGATCTCCTCGCGGCATTAGAAATCTTCGGTTCTAGCTGGGTGGTGGACACGACGTGGAGCTGTCAGATCGTCCGCTGCTGAGACACAGTCGGAGCGAGGTACCTGTCAGCTCCCAGCTCTTATATGTGTCTCTGCAAGAGCCTCACTTTCACGCCATCAAAGGTTGGCTGGATTCACTCTCTGACCATTTAACAGTGAACTCTGAATAATTCAATAAGAGCCTTCGCGGGCTTTGCTGTCACTCACTCACAAGCATGAATCACATGAGCCCGCAGGCTTTTTTATTTAATCATACCGCGGTGTACAGAGCTTTAATGAGCTACAGAGTTCACAAATGAATCTCGTTATCATACAGCGCAGGAACAAAAGAAATCTTTTATATCGAGATCAGAAACGGTGTGCGAGCGAAGATTTTCTTCAAGTTTCTTCACACTGATCACAATGGAGCGATTAAACAAGATATCAGAGCGTTGCTGGAGCCCAACTTTCCCCCTCAGTAATGGTCACTTTAAAACTTGATGAAGTTATTTCCAAAGGCGATTGCCATGGGAACGACTGGGTTACTGTCGGCGCCATCCAAGAGAGTTAATAATTGTCTTCTTCAAAAGACATCAGATAGCATTCACAGCGAGGCTACAGTAATACAGTCCAGAGAATTAGATGCAACACAATAGATAAGGAACGGATAATGCGGGATGAAAGCAGTTTGTGTATTGGTGCTGTTCAAAAGGCGAATTTGCCTGAAAATTTTCTATCATGTCCTTCACCTTCAAGCTGATGGAGAATAATCAGCGGGCTGAAATGAGGAGGGGAGCTGTCGCAGCTACAGCACAGACGCAGACACAAAATAAGTCTCACAAAAAGCTCCTCTCACGGCATAAAAGGAAATATCTGGAGGTGTCCTGCTTTGGGTAATGTACCAAACAAAAAAAAGCCCCATGTTATTAGAAGAAGAAAGGGAAATAATGACATTAGTTAGCCTTTCTAATTCCACTATTTGGACTTCACACGGAGCGCAGATTGCCACAAGGTCAACCTCAATTTCTAATTTGCCTCTATCTAAATTGTGCTCATCAGCCAACATATTCAGCACCTCTCCGGAGCAGCCGGCAAGACTTGCAGGGAGCAGCTGGAGGAAAGAGAAAGATGAGCAAGAGGGAGGAGAGGAGAGCAGAGATATGTTTTAATTCACCCTTTTCTCAACGCTCGAAATAATCGGAGTGACTAAAAACGGGCGACGCCAAACAATTTGGCACCTTCGGATTGTTCGGCAGAATAATATATATATATCAAATAAAAAAAACAGCAGACACTCATAAAGGAAACGCACAAAGGAAACGTGCTTATGCAGTGAAATTCCTCTCTTTGCCTTGTCAATCACTGTCACTGTCCGTCACATGTTTGCATGGCGTTGGCCCGTCTGGCGCCGTTATCACTCTGGCACCCGCTTTAGAACAGTGTGGGGCGGTAAACACAGTTTCCATGGAAACATCAGCGAGACACACATTGATAAGCGGATTGGAGCAGCTGTATTTCTCTGATGACGAATGAAACCTCAAAAGCTGAGAGGGTTTCAGCTAGTGAACACAATTAAACGCTGCCAATACATTCAGGGAGAGGGATCCACACAGGCAGAGGAATCTGTTTGATTTCTCATTATGAGGCAGATAACAAACGACTCTTATCTGCTTTTCGCCAAAAGCACCCTTTGGCTCTGCCTGCCTGCCTGCCTGCCTGCCAGTGGTTGTGCCTCTGTGTTTGGGAGCAGCCACAAACGGGCAACAATTTCCAATTAGATTGTACTTTACAAATGGATATATTGATCTGGTGCAGCTGCTCTCATCAAGCTGCAGAGAAACAATCAGGCACAGTTTAATTTAGCATCAGTCAATAGTCTTAAGCAGATGAAGGGGAAGACATAGGAAGGTCAGGCACGTTTTAAAAATAATGGCCGTAAAATGATGAATTTGAAAGAAGAAATAAATGGTCTTTCTTTCCTTCTTCGCTCTCTTTGTTTTCTACGCCACAAAGAGAACAAGGTTGTTCCGGAGCAGCCATGAAAATGTGTTGTTAGTACAGTGTTATTTCAATGTTTGACCTTCGCTGCGCAGAATTATGCACATGCTTAATTCTCGTTTCCAATATTTGCATATTCTGGGCTTTGCAGTCAGGGTTATGGAGGAGATATGCGTTTCATAATTTGTAGCAAAATAATTATAGATTTTTTTTATTACTGGAAGAAAACTTCATTAGACAGAGGATGATAATTTCAGCTCTGGAAGGCAGTCTTAAATTTTATCATCATTATTCTCATCATTAAACCTTTGCATAAGCAGGTAAGTCCTGCTGAGATCTGAAAATCACTTTTCCAGGGAATCCCTGGCTTGGATAAAAATGTAAGAT
This sequence comes from Karalla daura, assembly GCA_029224185.1. Taxonomy (NCBI): domain Eukaryota; kingdom Metazoa; phylum Chordata; class Actinopteri; order Chaetodontiformes; family Leiognathidae; genus Karalla; species Karalla daura. The sequence continues at coordinate 14,702,737 of CM055202.1, read as the reverse complement.
ATTTATTTCATAAAATAAACCTTGCAGTATTAACTCACAGAGACAGAGAGATGGAAGAGGACTCCTCAGAAGAAGTAATTACAAGTTCCAATCGAATTTGCCAGCAAACAACTTCACCACATTTTAAGAGGCCCTAATTGGAAGCAGACTATCTGGCTGCAGATCTGTCTGTGAGTGGCTACAGGGCCAGAGGACACACAGGTCTGTTTTCCCACTTCAGAGCAAACCCTAGGGCTTCCCTTAGCCGCTACCATCCGAGTCCAAACAATAAATCCAAGGTTTAATGTCCAACACTGAGGAAACTCGAAACCCGGAGCCTGTATTTACTCGGTGCCCCGGTCTTATGGGGTTACGGGCTGAGACTCAGCTGTTGGAGGAGGACAAAAAAAGAGGCTGATGCTGTCGTGAGAGACGCTTTGCCTGAGAGCAGCGCATCTCCCCTCTGTGGCCACCCCGGTCCTGAAAAAGCTGCACAGCAAAGGACGAGAGCATTGACCTCGAAAAAAAAAAAAAAAAAAACACAACACACACACACACAGCTTTCCTCTCCATGAAGCTCTGAAGCCCCGGCCAACTTCATGTGCAGCGTGCTGATCCGTGGCGTGTACGAGCGACACCCATGACCCAGATGGCGAAACACCACGACAGCAGCCATTAACCACCCGGCGTCAGAGGTCAGGCAGGCAAATTCAGCAAATGGAGCACAGGTGAAGAAAGTCACCCCTTTTCTTTTTTTTTCATTATCACGGAACATGATTTGTCTGAGACGCACACACACACACACACACACAGAGGCTTACGTTTCTCATTCCACTGCTGCTCTGAGCACGCGGATCAATGTGCGCGAGGCTCGGTGATGAACTCGCTCCCCGCTGGCAGCGTGATGGCTCTGTTTCCTAATGACACGCAGCCTCCAGAGAAAATAATGGCTGCTCCTCGGGCCTCAGGTCCTCTTCATGTACAGTGAGGTGCTGTGTGGGGAAAACATCCCCAAAAGGCGCCTCATGCTGCCCAACAAATGAGGTGAATGGGGACCTGGAGAGACAGAATGGGATATATCGCTGCATATACCAAGGAATGAAATGTGGGTGAAAGGATGGACGCTCCAGAGCTTTGGCGAGCACCTGGTGAAATAATTACAGTCTGGTAATAAGTGCCGGCCATCACCAGGTCAGCAGAAGGCAATCATTGTGTCTGCGGTGTAAAAAGCCCAATTTCCCTTGATAGAAAGAGGCTGCAGGCACCAACAAAACAAACAGCGTTCAGGTAAACACATTTAATGTGACGGTGAGCGAGAGAAAGCTCCGCGTCCACGTTTCCTCACCGTCGACGTTCACCTCGCCCGCTCCCACCAGAGAGCACCCCGGAGATAACATCCGTTTGGCGAATAAGCAATTACGGGAGACAATGCGAGGAGCTGCGATCTGCGGTGAGCTAATGCGCGGTGGGAGCTAATGGCCGCTCCGATGGCGACGTCCTGCTCGCCCAAAGTGAGCACCAAACCGCACTAAAACATCACCGAGTGGAGGTGGTGTCCTGACCTGTGAATGAATAAGATATGAGAGTGCGCATTTATCACTAATTAGTATTGACAGGGTGTTTGGGGAAAGACACTGCAGGGAAATTATGGCGAGGGAGAGAGAGACAGAGAGAGAGAGAGAGAGTAATCTGGCTGCAAGAGGAAGCTGTGATGCATTGCTTCAATATGAGAGCTGAGCGATGGCACCATTTAGCTTGACATAATTGCCTTCACGGGATATTAAATGTTTACTGAACAGAATATTGGAGGGTTTTCTGTGTGCAGAACAATTCAATTTATTGATTTGGTGTCTATTTATAAACATATGTATACTTTCCTGTACGGTAAAAGCTGAACGGGCCCGGGAGGCAAATTCTCTTTTTGGGGGGAGGTGAAACAAGAAAAGGATCTGCTGTGATCATCGAAAATACCAAAATAATTATACCCAGGGGGATAAATTATTAAAGAGTTACACACCAATTCCATTGGTTGTTTTCAAATGCAGCGGTTAGCGCTCTAATTCTGCTAGAAGTATCTCCTCCCTCGATCCATTTTCTCATGCTTTAACAGGATATAGTCTATTTGGGTATTTGCAACACAAAAACAACAAAAATCTGGGACTACATTATGCTTTTCACAATCCGATCATGTACTTCTCGTCTTGGGTTAAAAATGAAAATTACCATCCATCCATCCATCCATCCATCCATGCATCCATCCATCCATCCATCCATCCATCCATCCATCCATCCATCCATCCATCCATCCATCCATCCATCCATTATCTCACCCACTTTAACTGTGCTTATCTCCAGTACACATACGGCAAAGGCAGGGAATACACCCTGGACAGGTCAACACACACACACACACACACACACACACACACACACACACACACACACACACACAGTCTCTACTCATCCTTAATGCGTGTGTGTAAAGGACCTTGGATAAAACCCATCCAGAGAGCATGCGAGCTCCACACAGAGATGCTCTCAGGTGATGCCTGTTTTCATCGTTTCCTACACTAATAAATATGAAAACATCCAATTATAGGCGTGCAAAAGTGGTCCTTCTGTTTGTGCTGTGCGCTGGTGGTGCTCGCCCTGTCAGCTCTGTGACGACGTCTCCTCAGAAAGCTCCTCCAACGGTTCTGAAGGAGACGTTAGCGATGCTGGTCATGTGTGGCTTCGGCTTGGAATAAATTGCCCAGAGCGCTTCTAGGGGAGCACAGCCACAACATCACACCTCCACTGCACATGCAGATATCAGAAATCCTCCCTCTCCGTGCTGCACAAAGGCACAAATCCATAATTCCGATCACATCTGAGCGGCTGATGTTGAGATTTGCGATGGTGATGTTGAACTCTGTGACACCTCTAGGTGAGCTGTACCTCGAGGCGCTGTATCCTCAGTCTAGCGGCATTTTTCTGCTGCGTAAAATTAAATAGTAATAGGAACTAAAATAAAATACTGTTATGAGCTTTGTCCAAAATTCGGCGCTAAACCTCGCACAGTATAAAACAGAGCTGAGAAGCACGCGCGCGCACGCGCTCAGGCGACTTCCACGTTTTCACTTCAGACTCTGGAGAGCCAACAGGAGAACAGCTGCTGGGAGGTGATACCATTCAAACAACATAAGTCGCCTGTCATCCAATGAGTTGATAATTTCCCCCAGGTAAACTCCAGCACACCACTCTCTTAATCTGTCAAGTCACATAACAGGAGTCCTCTGGAGGGAATGTGACTTCCAACATGTGTGATATGAAGGGAAAAAAAAAAAACCTCACATTAATGCAGGTTGTTAATTGAAAATACTAATCTGCCTGCGGGCGGTCGGCTCAGGCTGTGGGCGATGCGCGCATGCGGCAGCTTCCTGATATCAAAGCCGAATCGAACCGACTGCTGAGACACAGATCAGTGGTTCCTGACTGAAGCAACATTTGCGAGTTTAACACTCGAACATTTTCAAAGAGATAGAGAGAGAGAGAAAATTAAAAAAAAACACGGCACCACATTCAGCGCTGAGAGTCTCAGTACTTCCCAAATAATGCGGTGGCCTTGATACACAAAGAACAGCAGCATCAGACGCAACACACAATCAAATCAGAGGACACAGCCGCGTTACATAACTCCTCATTAACTCCAGTGGGAGAGTGAAGAGCTACAGCAGCCAAGTCACAAATGAATCACAACGCAGATGAGTTTTCACACAACCAATGAATGTAACGCAGCTCAAAACCAAACACAAAACACAAATTTAGCACCACATTTGATGTGTATATTGAATAATAGCATCTGGTGAGGCCGAGAAAACTGTGACTTGTAATTACCCTAATAAGGTAATGGTGGAGAGCACGCGGCGCTAACCAGTGATGCACCTGAAAAGCTGACAACACAAGATGAAACGTTTCAGCTCCTGCAATAAAATAATAATAAAAAAAACATTCCCCACTTTGTGCCTCCGCAAGTGTAAAACAGTCGAGGACAACAAACGAGCTGTCTGACTTTTCCTGGTGTGATACAAATGAACAGAGTGAGGCGGGGAGCGTGTTTGCTGCGGTTTACACTGCGGCTGAGAGTTTCGTGACAGCGATCATCACAGATCGGCTCTCCGGCCTCCCACTCTGGAAGATAAACTGTTGATGTTTATGGGATTGGTTTGGGAACGAGGCACTTCTGATCCTCCTCTCGTTTTGTCTCCCGTGAAACGATAACAAACTATCAAGGGTCACACCTGTGTTTTTACTACTGTGAGAGGTCCAGCTGTAGATGTTAGCAGTTCAATCCATCAATCAATCAGACATTTTCCTACAGCAGTTTCACACAAGATCTAACAAGATCTAAACCACCTCTACCACACACACACACACACTGACACACTTTCGCTCTCTCTGACATGCATGCACACTTAAAAGCAGAGAAGGCTTGCAAGAAAACAGAGAAAGTGCTGTCTTACACTCAACAATTTGTTGCATAAGAAAGCGAAAAAATAGCGTAAGATTGTCCATCTCTCGTCACTTCTTTCTATTCAGCTATGATGTAAGGCTGTTTTGTACCACTGTACGGTTTCGGTTGTGCAAATTATCCAGCGGAGCATGGGCGGGCTTAAATGCGTACTCACCACGTCAACGTTTGTTTTCATTGGACATATTTTCTGCATGAAACGGACATTAGTGTTAATTCAAGCAAACTACATTAGGAAAACGTGACTATTCCATCCATGAAAAATGACTAGTGGGTGATTGTGGGTGTTAAATACTAGGATAACTGCAACACAAAGACACCAATATTTTTAAGTGTTCAGGTGGGATTTTGGACTCTCGAAGTGAAACTTCATCTTCATGTTATACTGGAAAAAGGTCTCCTTTGCGATATGTTTTGGGCATAAACCAAACCCTAAAAGCTTCCTCACAATAAAAAGAGGCACTTCCAGGTCAAACCTTTAATGTCAGAATATATGCTTAATCAGCCAAAACACTTTTCCAAATACTAAAAACATATGAAAACTCCATATGGGAAGACTGTTTGACCGGGATGATTTGACTATCCACTGAACTACCTTTTTTTTAACATAATTTATTTTCTCTGTAATTCTCCCGGACATTTGTTATGTGGTAGTCAGGTGCACTATAAATATTGTATATATCAGTGTTTGGTTTTTTTTGCAATGTTGATATGTTTTGCAGACAGAAGTGCACGTTGGGCACATGTGACGTGGGCCAAGTGCCACCATATTGTTGTCCACTAGATGGCAGCATGGTACCGACTAGTCTCGGATTGCCTGCCCTGCCATCAGCTCAGTTACTGTAACAATAAATTAAAAGGCTCCCTGTCCAAGGAAAATGTTCTTATCCGTCACATTTATCACTGAAACAATTTCAAACATGTAAAAGGAAGCCCGACATTTAACCTTGAGTTGCCACAGTGAAATATTTTACAGTATCATGGAGCCTGTTCATGGTCACTGCTGGCAACCGGCAAACACTGGGAGTGGTGGAGGAATCCGGCAGCGGCCTGCATCAGGTTTGAGGGCAGTGTTTTTCTTGGGAGAACATCCGAACGAGATGAACTAATGCCGATCCAGCATCCAGTCCAGCTTCCTTCCTGTCCTATCCCTGTTGTTGTACATGTGCAGCCCGTGAGTGTTTTCTCTCAGCGGAGCAGTGGACATGCAGCTGACGGTGCTCCTTCATGATGCAGTCACAGAGCTGCAGTGACCCAATTATCTCTGGAGGCAGAGACACGAGGGTGTACATAGTTGCTCTTTGTTTTTCCATTCCCAGAGTCAAGTCTGTGTGCCGAGGCTCTCTGAGCGAGGCCCCTCCCCAGCTCCTCTCACTCCTCTCACACCAGCACAACTCACTGGCAGCACATGCAACGCAATTTGTACTGTGGTTACACCACAGCTGGGCTATGTCTTCTCTCAGTTCCAGGCTCAAGTTTTCCCTGTTTTTCTAACTGAAAGTTTTCTTTTTTTTTTCCTTTCTCGTTACACATGGGCTTGAGGAGACAACCGGCCTGGATGCAACTTCCTGCCCTCCCCCCCCAGCTGAGCGTGGAGCTGTTTTGCGACTGCCCTCCGCCTGGGGCCTCGGGGGCGATAAATTACATGAGCTCAGCACCGCTTACATGTTCATCACTCCCCTTGACCTGCTGGAGTCGGTCACCATCACTTGTTTTGACTCATGAGCACCGGTGATGTGTTGTGTTTGCAGAACCTCCGGCACGCACACACACACACACACACACAGACACACACACACACACACACACACACACACACACACACACACACACACACACACACACGTACCGACCAACGTTTGCAAGACACGTTTGTTTTGCTTGAACCCCATCGAGATCGCACTTAATTAGTTCAGATTAGTGCAGAGAAACAGCGGATAAAAGCCTCAATCACAAACATATTTTCCCCTTAAGTGGCACAGGTTTTCATCTTGTAAGCAGGATTTACTTTTATAGGCAAGCTGAATAGATTAAACTGCTTTGATAGCCTTTTGCGGCTGCTGGTAAACAATGTGCTTCCTCTGTATTTTTTTTCCCTGAGATGGCAATGAAACATTATTTTCCACTTCTTCTCAAATACTAAACCAGATGTTGATTCCACATTGAAACCTCACATGCTGTTCACTTCACTATGGGGTCAAAGTCTCAGTTGTGTTCAAAAGGGATTTTTACATACAAATGCGTGTGTTGCAGGTATGTGTACGCCCCGGCTTTTGCTACGGCGTGTTTTGATTATTCGATCAAAGTATTGCACAAGTTTTATGATGCAAGAATCTGCTCAAACCACAGAGGAGCAGCTGACCCTCTCCTCTTATCTTAATACATGAAAGTCAACAACACTGAAGGAATGCAGTGACTTCTTTACCAGACAGATACAGCCGGTCTTTGTGCAGGAGCAGCAAAATGGCCCGAAGTTGCTGTGACACAGGATAAAGACACAAAGAATCCTGAGATTTATATCATCTCTGTTTGCCGAGCCAAGATAATGGAGCGGGAAGAAGCTCTGCCCCTTTTTCTTTCAGTAAATGTGACCAATAACTGAGGCATCTTTAAACATCTGTTTACCCCAAGAAAGGCATTTGGAAAAACTGACGCGATCAATTAAATTATTACCTCCCTCTGGGGCCAGATTCTTCTCCTGTGATGTTTTGCATCATTTCAAAACTGGTTCATGTTTTTTTTTTCCAACATCACAAGTAGGAGCAGAGTTTCGGTCATTTAAGATCTAATGTGCAGCACTTTGAGCTCCCACATTGAGGAACACTGTGCGGTCCTTGAGTGTGATGCCAGCTCCACTGCAAGTAGACCGCCTCTCATTTTAGCCCATTCACCGTGTCTGCCATTTTCTCAGTGGTTTGTAACCATGGTGGCTGTTGTGTTTGCCACAGCGCTTCAACAGCTTCTCTTTATTTGCAATTAGGCACTGCAGGATTACCTCAATTTGCCTCTGCCGCCTGCCATCATCGCTGTTTCGCTGCGCGTATACTTAATTAGAAACATAACCTGAATCAGAATGGAGGTATAAATCGCTCCGAGAAGCGTCTTCAGCTGCAACTCTTTTACGGCGCCGCTGATAATAACACTTGAGAGAGACAGTGTGATAGCTCATGATTCGCCACCCTGAAGGTATTAGTTTGTGCCCGTCAAGCAATGATTAAATCAGCGGGCTGACAGTTTCCGAGCTGGCCCAGTAAAGAGCCTGTAAGCGACCGCTGAGAGCTCATCTTTTACTTTCAGAGTGCATCCGGTTTGTTATTCAAATGGACATCTGCATCTGTTTCTCGATGGCAGCCACCTGTCAAGGTGCACGCCGTGTTGCCGTACTCTTCTGTGAAGCGGCGGGGCCGTACGTACCGTCCACGGTCGGACAGGAAGGCCGGGTGTGTGATGGGGTTTTGTTTTGCCGCGGTCCAACCCATTAACAGTTGCATGCCTGCTGTCTGCCAGCTGCCGTGCCTGCTGTAACAGCCAGTACAGTGCTGGAATGTTCCCATGCAGGTCCTCTATTCACACACACACACACACACACACACACACACACACGCACACACACACACACACACCCACAGAGTGACGTGCAGTTTATGTACACGGACAGTGAGAAAGTGAAAATCATCTCTATCCCACACCTGCTTTCGCTGTATGTAATTTATGGCTCATATGACTACGACATATTTCACAGTCGCAGTACATAAAATGAGCTTTAAAAAAAAAAGTGCGGACAGAGATATAATGAATGTGCCGTACGGAAAGAATAAACTTTGTGATCATAACTGACGTGATGACCGAGATCATAGCATGTCTGAGGGAGAGTCTCTGTGATATATCCCACATGGCTGTTCACACATGCGGCTTTACGCAGCTTTACAGAGTGGAAGTGAGAAACAAAAGTTGACTCTTTGACTCTCACTATCGCACCACAAAAATGACATGGAGAGCACACATTCAAAGAATGACTCAATGTTCACCCGAGATTGAAATGAAAGAAATATATATATATATGTTTTGGGGGAAAAAGGGTGCTGATACTGTCATTGCAGAGCTGAAGTTGACCAGTTAAATATTTGCCTTTCAGAGCCTTTTGTGTTTGCCATGTTGGGCAGATGCCCTGTTTGGCCATGAAACAGCCCATTGAGAGTTGCCACTTGGCCACCAGTGAATAGGTCGGATTGGATTAGGGGCTGCTCAGAACTCCTTGGATACCGGACACCAGCTCGCTGCATTGATGATGATTGGCATTGTTTGTGTGAAGGCCTCATCTCTGTGAAACACCGTGATGTCTTCCACAGTCCACAGGAGTGAAGCTGAATGTGAGAAACACGGTTAGAACCAGAATCCTGCTTGCTCATGTCGGTATGTGGGTGAGTTTGTAGATTAAAGAGCTGTCCTGAAGTTAAAGTCCATCCATCCATCCATTATCTTATACACTTGGTTCTCAGTCTCTAGTTCTCACACTCACAACTAGAGGCATGTTTTTGGAGAAGCCAGAGAAATACAAATGCACAAAAAGTTGAAATTATGGGTTAAACATCTTCTTTGTGCTCAAAGATAAATGCTAGTTATCTCTGCAAAGCCACAAAGGTCTCCAACTGATTGCCTTTCTGAGTTATTATGGAGAACTCTTCCAAGACTTTTTACCAAGTTCTACTCAGGTTGCAGCTGTATTTCCATGTGGGTTTGTGCAGCGTCTGGAATGAGAAATTGAGTGACATTTAAAAACGCTTTTTGGTCCGAATTCCTTCAAAATGATTTGTTTACAATTTTTCCAATGTGGTGCAGAGCCAGCGATGAGATGTGACATTTTGTTCAGGCTGTTTGGCTAGGAAAGTTTCTTAATCATGCAGTGGTTGCTGAAGAATACCTGAGATCAGTGGTAATTCATCTGAGCTCACACGAAGTGAGGTGAGGAGTTGGTGTTCTCAGCTGTGAGCTTTTTGATAAACTCTTCATAGGTGTCTGTGTGTGTGTGTACTATATAAAAGTGTGTACTTTGCTTGATTGAAATCAATGGTGAAGCTCCTGATAAAATTTCTCCTGGTCTCTCACGGTCCTGAGGTCTGAGGAGGAGGTGAGGGACGAGGGGGAGGAGGGAGAGGAGTGGGAGGGAGGGTGGCTCCATCCACCCATCAGTAATCCTCTCCGTGGTGACGTCACGGCGGCCGTCTCCAAGGGGACGCAGCGCGAGCAGCCAGTGCGCATCCCAGGACGCAGCATCAGTGCAGCCGGGCTCCACTCGCAGCTGACCGCACACACTCGGAGGACGCGTCAGGACAGAGAGACAAACTTTCGCAAAAATGGGTAAGTTTCCATCTTTGTATCTTTTGACACGAGCCTCGCTGCGCAGCTTCAGACATAAAAGTTTTAGCGCAACTTTCAGGAGCGCAAAAGAAAACAGGAACGAAGTGAGCGCGACTGGTTACTTCTGTTCTGTGCGTGCGCTGTTTACCTGACCCGGTTTCATGAGAGTCCGCATTAGAGCAGCCTGCTGAAGCAAGGAGAGGAAAGCGATTAGAGAGATTAGAGGACTCCTGCAGTCAACTCCCCGCGAGTCTGCTGGAGGTGTTAAGTCCAGATCAGCGCGCTGCGTTCACTGTCTGTGCTCCACGGGGAGCTGCACTGTTGCTCTGTTGGACCCTGGAAAACCCAGCTCCAGCTCAGTCTGCATCAGCAGACAGTCACTGCTGCTGCTGCTGCACAGCATGGAGAATTGATAAAAAAAGTGACTGAGAATGGGGGGGAAAAAATGCAACATATTGTCTCAGTCAGACGCTCCATTGCTGAAATCGGCGTCCTGTGTGTCATGCCAGAGCTTGTAATTGCAATCTGAAGGGCTGTGCACGAGAGGATCTCCAAATCAGCCACAAGTGGTGGCCATCTGGGCAGTGGGCCCCCTCGCTCACCGATGCTCAACTTCTTACCAAGTTTTAGTGGTGGTGACCTGTGGAGCAGATGGCCCAGCAGTAGGCAGCAGCTCTCAGCTTTCACTCCCCAACTGCCCCCATCCTGCACCAGACAGTACACTGACACAGTGGGTCTTGGAGGCTTTTTTTTGTGCGTTGGTCTGGGGGGCTGCGTTTTGTTGGCTTGCGTTGTTTGCGGCGGTGCAGCTGAGGCCAGGGAAGAACACAGTGTGCGAATGTGTATCAATGCTCATTAATTCGCTCTGAAGCTCCTCACAGAGGCGTCTTTGTGCTCCTAATTTGGAGCTGCGCCTTTGTGCGACTTCAGTGGCTCTTGATGTAGAGAGAGAAGTCCGGTGAATTGCGAGTCTCGGAGTGGACAGCCTGTGAACTAATTCCCCACAGACCCTCTTTCACTGTCTTTACAGAGGATATTGCTCTGTGTGGCAGTCGACCTTTGTGCATTGTCCACTCACCAAATCTCCCATTTTACATTCAGAGATTCTCCACGGCCCTTTCAGCAGAAACAGTAGAGCCCGTTATGGTGGGCGAGGGGGAGATTAATTTGGAGACTTTTTGGGCATAAAGGTCGCCTTTTGTTGTGACAGGGAAACGGATATCATGGTGCTGTGCTGTGATTCTCTGTCCTGTGTGAGGGGAAACGAAAGCCCTGAAAACAGAAATGGACCAAGTGCGTTCAAGGAGAAGCCTCTCAGCCCAAAACAAACAAGACGTCTTGTGGCTGATTGCTCGCGGGGCTGTGGCGTAGAGATGTCACTCAGGGGTTATATAACCTGTCTCTGATTTGATTTCACAGCGACCTTTACCTCGGCCACGTGTTATTCCGAGGGATTCTCCTCTGGCGAACTCTTTAACAGTGTGTTGGCCTGTGTGAGGGATGTGGGAGGATACCTTGGCATCTGTCCACTGAGCTCATTTCGGAGGGAGACAGCGAGTCATTTTCCACAAATATCTAGTTAGGCTCTCGGTGTTAGTCCTGTGACAATTACCCACCCAGCAGTCTTTGGCTGCCGAGCAACTCTTTGATAAGTAAACACGAACAATGCACTTTCAGTTCTCCTTCACTCAGCCACGCACATCTGGAGAAAAGTCTGCAGCCCGAGGGTGAAAACACTGTCTCTTCCATGTGATGATCACACTTCTTTTAGAAAAATAGAAAACCTTATAAATCCTGCTGCAGGTTTGTAGCCTCTAAGCTGCGGAGAAGGGGAGCTGTCAGACCCGGTCAGAAGCTCTGGGTCCCGCGTACGCTGTGGAATTTTTTTCACCGTCCTTGCGAGTTATGCTTTTCACAGTCACAAAATTTAAGGCGGTCTTGTGACAGGAGATTCAACTAATCAAATCCAGCAAATTATGGACTCGACTGTGAAGGCTGTGTCTGTTCTTGCTGGAGCCAGATCCTCATCACACAAAAAAAGGAGGAGGAGGATGGAGGAGGAGGAGGAGAGGGGGATTGTTTTTCCTCATGGAAACTCATGAACCTTCTAGTCGGAGTGTTTTGTATCCCGCGTGGTGGTCTTGTGGAAAAGGCCATGGAGGCTGTATCCAAACCAGATCCAAACGTTACATCACGGCTCATGTGTAATTGAGGAAAAAGTTAAGTGTTAATCTCAGCTGACAGTGTACGTAATTAAACATCTCGCCATCTTTCAATGGCTCAGCTGTTTGTGAACCAGTTCAGTCCAAGTCCTGCTCTTAAATGTAAACTTCAGTGATCTGCAGACACAGGAGCTGGACAGATTCCTTCACAATGATTTCTTTGGATAAGGCGTTGAGCTGCCGTGCTCTCTTTAACATTTTTCGCTCTTCGTCTTCCTGAACCAGGACGTCTGGAAAGTGTCCGATTTATTGGGCCCACACGTCAGCGGCGATGTGTGTCACAGATGTATGCGGCTGCCTGTGTGCGCTGTGACCCTGCATCCTGATTCCTGAGGAGAGGAAAGACCCATGACTGCTGATGCGCTGCCAGTGGATGTGTGTTTTCTTTTTTGCACTCTTGGAATCAACAAGTTGTCAACTGGAGAGCAATAACAGAAAGTCAGATAACCACCCCCCCCCCCCCCCCCCCCCCCCCTCCTCCCACTCTTCCTCGCGGTGATAGGATCCCCTGAGCCAAGCCGCGGGTCGTGCCTCCGTGTTTCAGAGGAAAACACAGGATGAGTCACTGCGGAGATGGTCAGAGGCCGCTGAGAGCAAATCTGAACTCTGCTTCTTTGTTTAATTTAAAACGTTCTCTCTAAACTAGAAACGATGCCGTCATGGGTCTAAATAAAGCGAGCGCTAACCTTCTAACGGCTGATCTCGCATTCTTATGTCACCATCAATAGTTCCTAAATGGCTCTACGTCTTCCGTTATACAGTCATTAATAACGCCGAGGATGATCCGTAATGAGGTAGTTCCTGTCATCGTGTGATGTGATTTCTGGGCTTCTCTCCACTTGGCATAGAGCGTGCCCGGGCATCTTCGGTAATTATACAGCAGATGAGGCCCCTACAGTACTGTCTGCGACTGCGCAGCTTTAAAATGAGACCTCTACCGTCTCCCCTCTTTCTTTATGTAGTTCAATCAAGACTTTATTCATTTCTGGCTTCCCTTCCTTCTCTACTTTGTCTGCTCTGAAATCTTGCTCTCTCCTTTCCCCTCTCATCCTCGCAGCGTTTTGTTTCCCTGCAGCGCGGCAGGTCTGCCAGGGCAGTCATGTTAATTTGTTGAGCTTAATAACTCCTCCGACAACAAAGAGAGCCATTGAGTATTGTGACATGAAATGATAGGAATAGAAGTTCCTGAGTGGGGATGCTTGTTCAAGCATGTGCCTTGGCCGTCACTTTCACTAAAAGCCTATTCACTGTGGAACAGAAAGGATGCAAGAGGGTGTGTGTGGGTGACTGAGTGAGTGTGTGTGTGCTTGTGTGCGACTTCACCCTTGTTCCAGAGATGTCACAGTTCCCCATGGTAAAGGCAGTGCAGCATTTGAATATCTGAAAATACCCTACATGCATAAGATGGCAGTCTTTCAGATGTGTGCAGGCAGCTGAAGCCCGGTTTTGTGTAAAATGACACAATCTGGTCTTTATCTTATGGGCAAAACTTCAGAAAAACACCCCCAAACAGTTCAAGGTTAAACTGCCACATACATGCATAATGAGGTCTAATTTTTCTCCCTCCGGTTTTACAATATGTTGGCGTCAGTGGATGTCCGCAGGGTGCAGAGGTGATGTTTGCCAGCGGAGCTGCGATCTGTATTAGTGTTTTGTCCACAGTCAGATGATTGTTCCAGAAGGCCTCTGGGAAATAATAGGGTGGCGAAAGCAAAGAGCCCCTGCAGCTGACGAACATGCACTCACTCATTCAACAGGCATTCAGCCCCTCTGCAGGATTTTCTGCTATCTACTGTAAACCACGTTACAGCACTCTGTATGACCGCATTTGCCACGGCACCAAAAACACTGCCCGGGCCTTCATTCAGTCTCTCCACAGCACAGGAGCGGGGGACATTGATTAAATAGTCAATTATGTTTTTCTTTTTTTCCCCTGGAATGACCTATTTTCTCTCAGCAGTTTTGTGTAAGCAAGTAAATAGATCCTGATGCAGTCATTGAACAGTGTGATTGCCCTGCAAATGCCTGTGAGGGAGGCACCTATGCTGCATGTCGCTAATGGCATCTACTCTGCGAGGACCAGGATCCTGGCCACAGGATTAAGAGCTGCTGGGTGACCAGAGCCCACCGGGGTTAAATGCTAAAGCGAGTTGCTCTTTAAAGTCTGACATTAGCCCCGGGTCAAAACACTCAACCTCGTCATTCACTTCAATGAGGTCACTGAGTCCGAGGACGTAACTGGGGCGTCCATGCTCAACAAAAAAACAAGAACAAGTAAAAACTTTGAACCTCACTTGACTGTTTTTGCCATCTGAGGAGCCTTTCAACTCACCGGTCACTCAAACAGGGTTGTAACTCAACTTAACAGAGATTTTTCTGGTCAGAGCTCATGCCAAGAGGGTCAAACACCATCTGAGCACCATGCCTCGACTTAAAACAGCCTGCGTTTAAGTTCTGTCAGTCTCTGAAATTCATAATCCAACAACTGAGACTCACAAATCACCATGGATGAGTCAACAAGTGTCTCAGCCATCCTAGTGGACCAGCTGCCCCTGTCCTACCTCAGCTTCCTGGTCTCCTCCTTCAGATCACCTGAAGAGAGGCCTAGCATACTTTTCCACACTCGACACAAGTTCGAGGAGTTGTGTCGGCTACATGTTTGGCTCTGTCAATGAATCCCCTCTTCCTGTTTTGGGGAGAAAGCTTTTAAGCTCAAGTATTGTTTAAGTTTGAGAAAAGAAAAAAAAAGTTCTTATTCGATGATTGAGGAGCTGGATGTGAGCTCAGTTGTGATGTGAGAGTGGGTCCGCTGAAATGAGGAGAAATAATGGGGCCTCCAGCTCGTTTCCCCCTCGTAAGGATCATCCGCGAGGAGTGAGAGCAGAATGCATTAGTCTGCTTTTCAACTGTGGGAGCCTGCAGGATTGAGCTGTTGGCCGTGTGCCCACTGAGTGTATTCAACCCTCCACAGATAGGTCTTTGTCCTCGGCGCTTTTACGCAGCTGCTAAACAACCGTAAGACAAAAGCATCTGGGGTACCCCGGCACACCAATGAGAAATGTTCACCATATGAAGAGCCGTGCCAGACAGCCTGAGACCATTTGGATGCAGCCAAATGCTACGCTTGGGATGAATTAAGCAGGAATTTAAATGAATACCCCTGTAACCCCTTATGACTTTTTTGTTAGCGCTACCTTCAAGATGTTTTTTCTTTTTTTTTTCTTTTCGTGACCGTGCAGTCCCGAAAACAGATCTGTCACAGACTTTCTGCTTCACAGCTCATTGTGTTGCTCATCTGCGACGTTGAGAAAAGTACACATGACTCCTGGCGTTGTGATGTGGTGCCGCATGTGACACAGTGAAGCCGTTCGGAGTTCGAGGCCACTGGTCACACTTTTCTCTCCTGCTCTCTCCCATTTTCATGCTAGGAAGCACTTTCCTGCGCAAGGAAAAAAGAAGGTTTCTAAGGGAGTGTTTTCATTGTCTGCTTATTATCCTCTGGAGAAAGGTTTGATCGGCAGGAAGAGGCACTTCTGCCAAGCAGATGAAAATCTGCAAAAGCTGAGCTTCAATAAAGCGACAGCTGCAGGAAACCCAATAGCTGAGGGAGAGTGTTTGGGGAGCGTGTTTGCTTCACAGGCAGACTATTCGGGGGTTTGAGAGGATGGATTTCAATTTGACTGAAACGCTCAACGCTGGATTCGAAAGAAATTAAATATCATTCAACTTCAAATGAGTGAGTCAGAGCGGTGTAATGCCTTCACCGATCGCACGGTTCGTTTTGGAGAGGTCCTCGTGTATTTTGAGTTCGCTACGGAGGAAGAGAAGGCAAATACCAGCTAACTCCAGCTTTAGGAGGGAGGAAATCCCAGATGTTTCTGTCTGAAAAACAGCTTGACCTCGTAACCACACGCAGACCAGAGAAGAGATCGGTTAGCAGCGTTAATATTACAGCGAGACCACTGAGGAGCCTCATAAGTCATCTTAGCTTCTGACCTCTCCTCCATGGGAAAACAATACTGAAACAATAGCATGGTCGGGGCTGGAAAACTGGAAAAGTAATGTTGTGAAGGAGCATCCGGAATACAGAGTGTGTGTGGAGGTGTAGAGTACTTGATATCAGGTATTAGGTAGAAATGTATAAAGGTGTCTAATTGGTGTATGTAAACTGTGCTTGTTTTAACTTCGATAATACAATTTGTGGCTTCAGTTTGGGGAAAAAAAAAGGTTTTTAAAAAAGTTGGTGTTATTTATTACATCATTTCGAAACTATGCAAATGCTTTCATTTGTTTAAAAGGCTGAACCGTTCCGAGCATGACAACAACTAAATTCCTGGGGGTGAAAAGAAAAGCGCGCATATTTTTTATCCCGTCCAGCTGAATAAAGAAACAGAAACTTTTTGCGTGCATTCACTATCAGAGCTGGGGTGGTTAGGGGTGCGTGTGCAGGATGCATCACGCGTTTCCATTTACATTGACACCCGCATCACCCGAGTGACGGACTGTGCTCTGGATACATTCCTGAGCGTGTAAATGTTTAGACACTGATGATGATGTAGCGGCCGCGTCACATCAGATGCAGCCATAAATGGGCTCTGCTTTGCACACTAGATGCTTTCTAATATCCAGCGTGATGGACAAAATGTCATTACTGTTGGAAATCGGCCTGTCGGTGCTTCCAGCAATAAAGTAATGGACTGACCCGCTCTGCCAGAGGTCAGCCAGGGGGAGAGGGAGTGTACCCACCACTCGAGAAATTAGCCTCCATCTTTCTCTGCCGATAAACTGTTTTCCTTCCCCCCGCCTATTGTCAGGCACTAAGGCAGCGTCTGAGGACAAGCACGTCTCTGCAGGGGTGGAGGTGTCAGGTTCAGGTTGCTGCCGACACTCCGTCCTTCCAGGATCCCGGACGCAGAGCTTTGATTCACAAGAGGAGGTTGTGTGTGTGTGTGTGTGTGGTGGGGTGGAGGGGTAAACAGGGGGGGAACAATGGCATTAAAGCGATCTCAGTGTCATCTGCCCTGTTGTCATAGCACTGGGGATGAATCCCGACATGGTGGGGTTTGACTGGCCGGCCTGCGGAGCTGAAGGGGAGGAGGTTTCTGCAGCTTCTAATGAGAGTTTGGAGGGGGGGCGGGTGAGGGAGTGCTGCAGGGTTTGAAAAGGGTAAAGTCTCAGGTCAGGGGTGAGAGGTTGGCAGCGTGAGGCGGGGGACAATGGGAACGGCGGGAGCGAAGCAGAGAAAGAAATCCCAGCAGCTGGGGCAGACTGCAGGGGAGGGCAGGAGGTGGGGTGGGGGGGCTCATGGGAAGCGACCCCCAAGATTAGCTGGAGAGTCTCGTCTGAGGTGTCTGCTTCATTATGTCTCTTGTGTGTGCGCATGCGTGCGTGTGTGCGTGCGTGTGTGTGTTGACATGCTTATATACCCGGCGCAACAAGTGGGAGAAAGAAAGCCCGTCTGTCCCGGCAGCTCAAGTGTGAGAACGTCTGAGTCCGACGTAGGAACGGCACATGTGTGAGACATCGAATTAGGACTTTCCTAGCTTTCACACGGTCTCCTGACACGACATGCTGGAGTTTCCTTCACATTCGCTGTTGCTCCCAAGGCGAGTTAATGATGACATCTCTGCCAAGACGCAGCACTGTTTAAACTATCTCATATTCAGCCTATAAACGAGGCAAGAAACACTTGATATCATGAAAACACATTTTTTTTTTGCAAATGATCTGTTGGTTTCAAAAGAAATTGACAAAGAAACATCTCATCTCACAACGATAACAGGACCAGATGGAAAAATCCTGCATCTTCATCCAGATCCTATCCCAAAACTTCATCCATGCTCCGCGCTCCACCCAAACACCAATTTCTGTGGAAATCTGTTGAGTAGTTACATAACTCTGTGTGTGTGTGTGTGTGTGTGCTTGTGTTTCAACATATCACATGCACAACTGTTCTACAAGAGAAATCAGATCACCCGCTCATTGTCTCGATCATTCAGACTTGGACACTTTGGCAGCTGGGTGCTCTTTGTGCTAAGCTAAATATAAAAATGCTTACTGTGATAGGTATTGTATTTAAAGGATTAACACCGCTAAGGTGAGGCCCAGGGGGATTAATTTGTCCTCTCTGTGCGGTTTAATGGACCGTCATCTATTCCACATAGCACCGGGTGGTGCTCGGTGTCAGAATGACGGCAGGGTGGGTGCAGTTTTCAGCTAATGTGTGCAAAGAAAGATAGATACAAAGAGGATAGAGGGATTAAATGAGATTAGAAGGACATCTACACCTTGAAGGGCCATTGTGACATAGAGGAGCTCTAAAGTTACTGCAATCGACTATTTTGAATTCCCAATAGGTCGGGTGTGTGGAAGCTGTTGACCATAATGGAAACAGACCACAAGTCTATGGAGACCAAAACTGAATGAACATTCATCTTATGCTCATCAGGTGCCCTGAAACACAGCTGTGCTAATATAGCCGAGCTGCTGTTGCTCCGTGTTTACCAGATGTGTAAATATACATTTTTCTCCCGTCACGTTCGCCTCATGAACTCCCTGAGACTGTCTCAGAAACTGCTGCGTGATCCGGGCTGTCCCACTCCGGGGGAATTAAAAATGAGTCTTTAAACCCACCCAATTATTCTTGCAGACAAAGTATTCTGTGGTAGGGGTACTTCTTGGCAAAGCCCAGGCACAATATACATCTAGTGAAAAGACAAGAGGTCATTATGTAGCATTATTGTAACAGGATAATGGAGAGGTGTTTGCTTGCAGTACCTCTTTGTTGGCTCCATAGTGTTCGTGTGGCGGGCCACAGAGGCAGCCAGGCCTCTTCCAGACCAGTATCATTAAAAAATTTAGTGCACACTGAAAGAAAAACAAACAATTATGCATCGACCTTAACTCCTCTCTAAAATGGCTGATGTTTGTGGCCTGTACGAGGGGTTGCGGGGTACAATTATTGTAAACGCCTCCCCTCTCTCTCTCTCTCTCTCTCTCTCCCTCTTTCTACTCTCTCTATCGCTCTCTTCCAGGTTAATGTTTCTGTTTCCTGGCACTGATTTACTCTTTTCACTCCAGACTGAAATTATGAAATTCTTAAGTCTTTGGGTTTTAATATTGCGTTGGTTTGCTGTCCGGCCAGGCTTGGGTAATGTGAAGCATCTGTGCATCTCACTCTCCTTGCAACCGCAGCGCCTGAGGAGGTGCCAGGGAGTCAGGGTTGTGAAGTCATTTTTAGAGGAAAAAACATGGCTGCCAGGCATCCCGTGAGGCAGGCCTGCTCCATTTCCAGACCTAACACGATAGCAGCGCAAACATATCATTAGGGGAAGCGCTGAGTCAGATACCATGGGCATTGTTTGGTCAAACACTTGTAATTACACTGGAGAGAAAAATACAATCTGGAAATTGTACAATGGAAGAAATGCCAACACAAAATATGTCTCAATTTGAAATGGTTGAAATCCAATAGTAGAGTTGGATTTCCGCTACTGTGCTGCAAGAATTTCACTGTAATTCACACTGAGGAAGAATTCAGATAGAATTTGTGGGATGAGTTGGGCTTTTGTAAAATCATTCATTCATTGGCAAACCGCAGATTCCCCAAATGCATGTAAAAAAAATATGAATTTGAAGATCTGTGTAGAGAAAGCAGGTTTTGTTGTCGGGGTCGTTTGTGTCCGAAAGCTGAAAACTTTCCTACGCAGCTCTGATGAAGACGGCGTCTGTCTGTGTTTTGTTCCTCATAGTTTGTCATGTCAGCTCCTCCGAGAACAGCACACTCTAATCTTAGACCAAATTTCCAGAAGTGAAAGTGCCAGTCAGGTGCTGCTGCATCCATGTTTGGTGCGTTTCGTTCTGAAGTGACTGACCAGGGAAAGTCAAACAGTAGGAGAGCGATGCTAAAATGGCGGCTCACCCCTTTGTGTAGTTACACAAACAGGATAACCTTTGAACTTTCTCTGTGCTCAAACGTTGAGCGTTTCGATGTTTTTGCACCCAAATGATGCCAGAGAAAAGGGATTTTTTCTATGTTTATAGTTTTTTTTCATGGAGCCAAGAGAAAGTACAAACCTCATTATAAGTCATAACCAATAGTGGTTTTACCTCTCCCTGTCCACATATTTTGCTATAATGAACGAAGACGGCGTATTCATTTTTTCCACTGCAGAGTTTTTTTTTCTTTCTCGTAGCAAACAGGAATGCAACTCAAAGGCTCATGCTGGTCGGACTGGTTTACTTAATCATTACATGAAAGAATGAACCGTTCTCAAATGAGCAGACGGAGCCATATTGACTGTAATAATAAATCATTTGCCGAATTGTTTTAGCCAAAGTCCTGCAGAACTTGCTGTGCCTTTTTGTTACTGTGTTGACCCGTGGAGGAAAATGGGTCAGCAAACAAGTGAATGGATCTGTGTAATGGGTTTGTAGTGCTGCGCTTTTGTAAACTAATCAATGAGCCGAATGCTGCATGCCAAACATGAAGGCAGAAATGTAGAGCGGACTGACCTATGAAGATGTCCTGCATTTAAATCTAGGTCGGAAAAAGCACCACAGCTCATTGGGTGGACTCACAGACTCGCCCCCCCCCCCCCCCAAAATAAAAAAAGTCTATGACACTGTGTTCAAGGCGTCTCCGGTGCTGTGTTTGCTGTCAGATCCAGGAAATCGAGTGTGTCAGCTTTTTTATTAAGTCGGTAAAAGTATTCCCAGATTTGTATGATCGGCACTGGGTTCTTGTTTTGGCTTTCTTCTCTTTTCACTTCCACAGTTAGTCATAGCACCCACCCGTGGCTCTGCCTCGCTCGCTCTACTCCGCCTGCGACTCTCCTCCTCCAACAGTCCTCGGAGTGGAGTCCGTGAGCGGCTCTGGGGCCTGGGCACGGGCCCTCGTCCCTCCCTGAGAACCCACCGCCTCGGTGTGAATCGAGCTGGGTGCAGGTCTTCACGGGTGACTGAACACTGAGGAGCATTCAGGGCCCCCGGTCTCACAGCGTGAAAGGTTGACCCACAATGAAGCCTCCTCCATTTGTATGAGCTTCATCGCCATTCAGATTGTGTCCTTGAGTATGGGAGTGTCTGTGTCTCAGGGCCGGAGTTTAGCATGCGGCACTCAGGCTGCGGCTCCTACGTTCACACGATTTTTCCCACAGCCACTCACCGCCCATCACACTGTTGTTTTTTTTTTTAAATCATTGCAGCTTTCTTTTTAACTCTTTATTTTGATTCAAGCAAGCTTCATCCAGTGTTTTGTAAAGCTTCTCTGCTCAAGTTTTCTAGAAACAGAAATGTTTTCCTGCAAAAACCTTTTTTCAAGATCCAGATATATTTTCCCGGGGAGTCTGTGGAGACCAAAACTGAGCTCAAAGCAGTGAATGTTCACATTCATCAGGTGCCAAAAGCACAACTTTTTTTTTTCATTTGCATTTGTTTGTCTCTCTTTGTCTGTTTCGATGACGCAAAAAAAGCAGATAAATTAGATGAGAACTGGAATTGGATAGGGTGTGATTGCATTAATTGACTGGTATTAGTCACTTCATTCAATCCCAAGCTCATTCAGCAGCTGTTCTTGTGTATATATAGCTGCATTCGCACAGGTGGACGGAGCAGCACGCCATCGCAACACTGCACTTTATAGTTTCTCAACCGACAACTTCTTCCCTGATGCTGTTTGTCGTGGCGGTTCGCTGTCCGCCAGCTCAACTTCAATCCGATTTTCCTCTTTTTGCTCATTAAAGTTTGAATTCAGTGAGAATGAAGCCTTTGACAGCTCCTCCAAAGAGCATCTGGGGCCGCATGTCACTGCGCAACCTGTTCACTGCAGCGTGAATGACTGCCATGATAACTGTTTGGAAAAAGTTTTGGAAAAGATTTGGCCACTAACTCGATCCTCAAGCCGACGCAATTGCAGGGTATTTTTGACTTCTATCGAAAGCTGGATTCATTAAAGTTGCTCTGAAAACACAACATCATCACGTGTTTTGAATTTCCTTTCGCATGTGCGCCGTAAAACTCCCTGAGCTTTTAAGAGCCTGCAGATCCGTCGTGGGTTTGTTTATATTTCTGGTGCTCCGACAGTAACATGCCACAGTCGCTCTGTGGTTAAATGTGATACGTTTAGTCACATGTGGGACTACAGTCCGTTTGAAGCTTCACTTCAGCTCTTTTAGCACAGTTAATGGGGAAATCGCAAGCTCGTTTTCCCCTAAATCAGCTGCATCCCGCTCCAGAGGACGCCGGTCCTCCTGGCGCTTTACAGAGCTGACGGTGAAAAAGCTGGGAGACGAGTGTTGTCGAGATCAGTTGTTGTTGTGGGATCCCCACTAAGTTCACTTCCCTGACCCCTGAGGCTCCCCTCCCCTGCTGCTGCCCCCCTCCTCTCTGAGGTCTGGTATCCGTGAGAAGACCCCACTCCAGCCCCGCTGCAGCCCCGCCCCCCCCACCACCACCACTGAGAGGCCTTTCTCTCATTAGCATGCCCCTGGGGCTGCTCGGCCTGCTGTTGCCAAACAAACACAGCCAAGATCTCCTTCCCTGTCTCCCTCTCTGTCTCTTCCCCTGCTCCTCTCTCGCCATCCG
Source organism: Karalla daura (assembly GCA_029224185.1). Taxonomy (NCBI): domain Eukaryota; kingdom Metazoa; phylum Chordata; class Actinopteri; order Chaetodontiformes; family Leiognathidae; genus Karalla; species Karalla daura. The sequence goes on along the minus strand of CM055202.1, from coordinate 14,680,084 downwards.
TCTTCCTCTATCTCTGACTTCTGACATATAGTCTCTTGCTGTATCGTCCTCTTTCCTCCACGTTTTATCGGCTCTGTCAACCCTCTTAAATTCTTTATGTTTCAGCCCTTTTTCTTCTTTCCTGGTTCTCCCATTTTCCTTCCTCTGTTTTTCAAATCAGCCCAGAGGATACCGCTCTGCCTCCGTGTTTCGGAAATGTAGATCTGGCTTTCTTTCCTGCGTCCTCTCTTTTTATGCGAGTCAGGAGCCGCCAGATGGAGGGAAGGCAGCGGTCAGAGGTGGCTAATGTATGCTGCAGGAGCAGAGGGCATATGGTGCAAATCAAAAGATGAAGTGCGAACTTCCCCCCTCCAACGACACTCGCACACATGTAGACACACACTCTCCCACTCAGCTCAGGTGACCGTGTCCACACACGGAGGCTCTTACTCAACTCCTCCGACTGAAGTTTCACTCTTTACTCACCCGTCCCCGACCCCCGCTCTGATCAGGGTTCATGTTTGTGACAGGAACCCTTTACAGCACATGATTTCCAGTGCTATTTTTTTCAAGATATGGAAAGTGTTTTCATTTTGGATAAAGTGCTTGGAATTGTTTTACAGTGAGTCAGCCAGGTTAGATAACAAGTCTGCTCAAACCCAGAAGGTTAATTCCTCGTTCTTCAGCTATTGCAGAGCACAATTGGGTTATTGATATTAACTTTTTCTACCTCAATTTAAAAAGTTAAGTAACCTTGATTAGCTTGATTAGTATGTTTATTTTTGTATGATGTTGCTGGAAAAGTTTCAAAATGAACCTAAAGAGTGTTTGAAAAGTCTTTGACTGTATAAAATGTGTATGAGCCCTCTCTGCTCGAACAACCAGGCAGCTCGCTCTGGACTTCCACTCGTGACTGCAACTTTGGAGAGGAGGGGAGTGTGTTGGGGGCTTGTGTGTGATGATTTGTGTGTCATCAGGAGGACAAAGCAATTTGACTTCAAGCAAATCCCAAAGCAGTCAACGCAAACACAGTAGACGCACACATTTTGACTGCGGAGGTGATGTACGATGCTGGGGGGACGCATGCACTGAGCTCAACCAAATCCCTTCTGACAAGACCTCCGAGTATCGGCGAGGAACTGTGATGTAGAGTGGAGCGGCGCCTTTATGAGGCAGGATGAGAGGAAAAGAGCGAACGTGAAGGAGAGAGAGAGAGAGAGAGAGAGAGAGAGAGAGAGAGAGAGAGAGGGAGTGAGGGAGAGTAAGGGGGAGAGAGAGAGAGGAAGAGAGAATTTGCTGAAAGGAAGCATTTTTGTTGGATGGGAGAAAAACAACCATGGAAACTCCATCTGAAGAAAACCAAGACCAGAGGCAGGACAAAAGAGGTACCAATGAGCGCTCACAAAGAGCCAGTTCAGTTCTTTTCACTGCTGTGTTTACTGGGGCTTTAACCTACTCCAGCCTGCTTGGTTTCACTCCACACAATACTTTGCTAGATTCTTCTCTGCGGCATCCCCGCTTCACTGTTTGCATGCACGTAATTGCTGATATTCCAGCGGCGATTTGTGCACCTGTATCTTTTTTTTCCCTTGTCCTCGGGTGCGTTGGTTGTGCTTTGTTTTGTGATTAGTTTGCGAGATGTTTTTTCTATTTTTTGGGGGACAGCCCCCTCTCCTGCAGCAGGAGGGGATGCTGCGTCGCCGCCGGTCATCATCGTGCCAGGACAATGAGCCTGTTGCAGGATCAACAGCCAATCAATCAAACCTCAGGGTGCATCATAGTTGTTCTCTCTGGGTGGGGGTGGATCTGTGTGTGTGTGTGTGTGTGTGTGTGTGTGTGTGTGTGTGTGTGTGTGTGTGTGTGTGTGTGTGTGTGTGTGTGTGTGAGAGATGATTAATGAGGTGGATGAGGGGATGGCAAGGACAAAGATAAATGAATTCGACATTACCAGTCTCACAAACAGACAGCCGAGAGCAGTGCGTACACTGAGGAGAGATGGAGACAAAGTCATTAACTTGCACACCTCCCTCTTGTAGGAATAGGCAGCGGTCATTGATTTTTCTATTGTGCTTTGTTGTGAACATTTACTCCCAGTGAAATATAGACAGGAACTTTTCCCAAGCAATGGCTGTGGGTGCTTAATAATGTTATCAGAAGCTGTCATTTGAGAAACCATTACCGGCTGACGTTCCGTATGTCAGCTTGACGGATCACTGAAAAGATGAAATCTACTTCATGAAGTGTCAAGAATTGCCTGTATGGACTTATCAGTTGACTTTTGTGCTATCTCACAGGTAGCTGTAGATAAAAGGGTCAAGTGCATTAAGTGCTCCGTTTGCTGGACTCTCTCTTGCATCAGATTTTCATCATTTTCTCCAACACTTCCCACCTACAGGCCCGGTGACAGTTTTTAATATTTTTTCCTCGCCTCCTCTGCTGCCTCCCACTTCTGTCTGATGCACTGTTTCTCTTTATGAAGAGAGCAGGGAGCGAAGGGGAAATGGGAAAATGATTGGCCCTGCGCAGCCCTTTGAGAAATAACGTGCGATACAGGCTATAAAGACTTTACCTGACTCTTCCATCATTTGCTCACTTAACCTCTTCTCATTTCGTTTGCTCCCTGCGAGGGATCGGGACGATAAATCACCTGCTCATTGCAAAGCCAGGCTGCGTGGTAATCTAATCTAATTTTTAGGATCTGCGTCATTAGGTTTTTAATACGGGACCCCATTTGTTTAGGTTAGAGATCAGCACTGAGGAGGATGCTGGCTTGTGCATCCCAGGTAGATTAGGAGCAAGACCTTCTCACACAACTCGTATTTGATTATCTACCCCTCTCTTGCAACATGCCATTTAGCAGCCAGAATGACCATTATTGCATTTTATTGTTCTTTTAACACATACACTGTGCACATCTCCCTGAACCCGTAGATTTACTGCAGTCAGCAGAGGCTGAGTTTCCACTGGACGTTACCAGTGAGAACACTCTTGGTTATGCAGCCTCACATCTCCGCTGTCCCTCGGGGATGCCCATTACCGCCATTATGGCATGTTTAAGCATCGCTCCTCTCAAAAGGGGAGAGCATGGAAAATGAGACTGTTTCTCATAAACGGGGCTTTGGCAGCTCGCCCCAGTGAAGCAACAAACAACAACACTTTAGCGTCAGCTGTAAACAGACACATCTGTTCGCAATGAGGCCGCATGTTAAGTTAAACATGGAGCCCGTTTTGGACGGAGCTGGAAGCCAGTCTGTGCTTCAGCACTCGGCAGTAAGATGGAAGAGTTGCATGGTCTGCAATCCAAATTTTTACGTGTTGTCTCGTGTTTATTTGCATGAGCAGGCTCTGCTGTTTGGTCTGATATTCTATGTGTTATATGATTACGTAGCGCTTGTTTGTGTTGTGGGTGTGTCTGTGTTTGTGTCTTGTGTGCATGTTATTTTCAGAATGTCTACTGCTCTCTTGATGGCATCTACTATGTGTTTCTCTTTGCCTTCCTGGGCGGATATTGGCTTTTTTTTCTCCCCCCCTTTCCATGTGCTCCACAGAGGATCCCAGTTGCTGGAAGACTTCAGCTTTGTGGTGTCGACATGTGATGTCAGTTGTTGAGGGATGCAGGTTGGTGATAAAGCAGAGCCAGCTGCAGGGGTTACTGCGATGACTCCTAGCTCCAGGAAACTGTGGTGATGCACGGCTGGGTTAACCTGTTAGGAGGCACCGGGGCAAACAGTCATTGCTGGGCCCCTGTTGCCTCTCAACACAGAGCACTTTGCAGGAATTCACTGGTGCAGACTCCATACAAGGGCTGCAACAAGTGCTGACTGCTCCGACACTCTTTATCTCAAGTTTTCCATCATAGAAACATCCTCAGAATAAGACTATGGTTTAAAAGTTTGACAACACATCAGAATCGATTGCAAAACTCCTACAAATATCACCAGGCCCCTGGTTGTATGCACAGAGAGTAAAAGTAAACATGTGGTGATTTTTAAGCACATTGTAGCCTAAAATAGCAACAGTAATACAATCCTCCTTACGACTGGCCATCATGATTACGTAACAGTTGAGATCTCTGTTGATACTTTCCTTTAAGCATGCACATTTCCTGGCTTATTGCAATTAATCAAACTATAAAAACCCGGGACAGCAATATGAAGCGTGACACTTCCTGCTCAAGTCCGGCCAATGACCTCTCTGATGACCTCTCCATGCTCATTTTCAGTGTGTGGGCACCGTATAGATGTATCATAATCATGTCACAAAGCAAACAGAGGTTCGGGGGGCCGCCCCTTGTCCTGCATTATGAGTGCTGCCCACAAGGCAAAGACACACCGCTAGGAGCTGCCTGTGTGTATGCACGGCCTAACGAGCCATCTCATTCACACTTTTGATGATTTGGGCTGCTCGGACAAACAGGATCCTCCCGGAGTGTGAAGTGGCCGCTGCAGGCCATTGTGGCGGGGCTGTGTGCAATGCTGAGGGGAGGGGGGCAACAGGATGGAGCTCAGCGGTGGGCTTGTCCTGGGCCTCAAGCCCGTGGGCCGGAAGAGCGGGACCGTGGTTCACTGCTATTCTGAATGGCCCCTGAGAGTCCACTGTGATGGACAGTCTAGGCCTGCACACACTGGCTCTTTGTATTAGGCTTTCTTGGACTCTCTCACTGTCTATTTTTTTTCTGCCTCTCTCACAAAGTGTTATACATGCGGATACACGCACACACACTTTTTTATGGCTTCATCCTCGTGATCTAGCTTCTGCTGTAAGGCCTGACATTGTCATTACAAACAGTCTCTAACTTGTCCGTCTTCCTCTCTCTACCCTTCCTCTTCTCATTCATGTGCCGTAGCGATGGCTGGGGCAGTCTTGAAGTGGTTGGAGGTCTAACCAGGAGTATTAGTCAGGGACTCGGGAGCATGTGAAAGCCATCAGAGCAGGAGGAGGAGAAAGGCACAACGTGATTTTCATTTACGGTGCTCTGCTCAGAACAAGCCAGCAGGATCCATTTAGTACAAGTTTGTTGTTTAAAGAGTCATCAGCTCCTACTGTTATTCCCTGTGGAGGAGGATGATGATTTGAGATAAGGTCTCCCATGCAATATCTGTACATCATGAAATACCGTATAGAGCCCACAGAGACAAATGTCATGTGTTAGGTTTACAGATGTTGTGTAACTTAAATATTCAGGAAGCAATGTTTACTTTGACTTTTGTTTCAAGAATCCTCCCTGAACTCGATTGTGTTAATTAAACACATGACATTAAGGAATTTTGTGCAGCTTAAAGATAAATAGCACAAAATCTAATAACTTGCACCTTATTATTTCCTACCAAGAGAAAGAAGTCCAGTCCAGTTACTACGGTAACTAGAGGCTCTTGGGGTGTTGTTATCGCTATGAGGTTGCTAAGCAACCGTCAGCAGTTGATGAGCCAGGTTAAGATATAGTCTGAACTATGGACCACAAAACCACAGACTGTTGCTGTTAGACTTTTTATCTGTATGATACTCAAGATACAAAGTGTTAGATGAGAGCTGCTGTGACGGAGCCAGGTTGGCTGTTTCCATCTGTTTCCAACATTAATGCTAAGCTAATCAGCTGCTGGCTGTGGCCTTTTATTTAACAAACAAATATAAGAGTGATACTGATCTCCTCTAAGTGAATTTTCTGAAACGTCAAATTTTTTCCACTAGATCAACAGCACAGATCCACATTACGGCGGTGTCAAGAACCGATTGTGAAGCCTGAAGAAGTCTTAGATTTCATGATAAGGATGGAAGTAATGTCTCGCAGACTCGCTTCAAAATCCCAACCTCTCTATTGAATGAGATCGATTTAACTCGGGCAGACGACCGCCCTCATGGCTCCGGGTTCAGGTCTGCTTCAACTGTGGCCGTGGGGCTTTGATGTAGTCTCTGTCTACCCTGACATCTAAGACCAAGACTAAAGCGTTCACAGAGGCCCTTTGTGAGCCGAGTCGTATTCCTGAGGCCGCTAATAGTTGAAGTGGGTCTGTCCCCGCGCCAGAGTCTCTTCACTCAGCCAGAACGGAGTTACACTAACCTGCCAACATGTCAGGTCCAGCTGTGAAAATAGCACCTTGGATTTATTGTGTTATTAAGCATAATAACCAGTAAGCGACGCGAGGTTCCTGCGCTGGGAGACAGGGGGGCGGGGGGGGATTTCTTAGCAACGCTCCCAGTTTGGATGGAAAGATGCTCGGAGAGCAAACCAGGCCTGTGGAACGGACGCTGATCAAACGAATGGCCCATTGATGGGATCGGTGGCTTTCAAACACGATGCACATTTTCTCTCTCGATCTAAGTGCTCCGGGTTAGGCAAGCATGGCCGACGCAGACATGTCAGTGTGACCTTCCCCGTCACAGGCTCCAAGAGGCAGCTCACACGGTCAATGCGTCCTTTCACAATGAACGCCTCTAACAGCTCTAAACGTCCCGATCCGATCTCCCAGATATTTCTCTCTCTCTGTCTCTCGCTCTCTCTCATTTTCCGTTCCTGTGAAATCAGACTGTCATGATGATATCATGGCATCCAGTGGTTAGACAGGCGATCTGATGGGAACGGCGAGGCGCTTCACGGCATGGTTTTAAAGCCAAACAGACACTTGATGAGCCGGGCCGATTTTCGTGTCACACCTGATTTCAGTCAAACAAATTTATAATAAAACGGCACGACTGTTGCTCCTGGTTCCGCCACACTCTGAGCGCATTTGATACGAGAGATTAGGTAATGGAGATAAAAACCCGGCCGCAGTTTTCATATGGAAACGTTTTGCCTCCGACAGCCGCTTGATTTATGGCGGAGATATAGTCGGCCGCCGAGTCAGGACTACCTGAAAGTGACATCCACCGCAAGGGCGGCTCATCCTCCTAAACGGACTGTATTTACTTTGCAGCTGGGCTCAATATCCTGTGCGGCCCGCTCGCTCGTCCTCCCCGACGTGTTCATCAGAGAGATGTGGCCTGCGGTCGGTGTTAGCGACTGCGCTGTGGGCACACTCATTGAGTTGTGGTTAACGTGCTGCCATGGCAACGCCTATTCAGCCACCGTGGGACAGCAATGTTTTCATCTCCCCGCGCTACGCAAACAGCCGGGGTGAAGCGTCCCGAGTGCAGAAGTATGGGCCCGGCAGCGGTTTTTATCTGTTTTAATTTCCTTTGTCACGGCGAAGAGCACAAACACGGGTGAACTTTCAGGAGTCTCGCCTCAAAGAGGAAGAGGCGAGCGAAGGAGAGGTTTTCTTCCAGAAAGAAACAGAAGTTTGTGTGAAAGTGATGAAAGCAGAAAATAGAAAAACTGTTAAACGCGAGGGAGATAAAAATAAACCGCATTTACTTCCTTAGCTTGAAATGGACAGTACTTACTGTCCACAAGTCAGTCAGAATCAGAATTGGATTTGTTGCCAGATAGCACTGCAACTTAGCTCTGCAACTATACAACTTAGGGATAACATTTCCCTCCAGCCATGAAGACGGTACTTATCTTATCTCAAAGGTTAGCAGCCCAAGACAATTGGGCACATGAACCTAGTAAAAAAAATATACACATTTGATCTTGAGTTTGGAAAACAGAGATACCATTAGTTAGTATGAACAATATCGCTGAAATTGCAAACACTGATGTTTTGACTTCATAGTTTTCCATCTATGGGTTTGAAGGGTGTTTGTATCACTCTCCACCTCTCCATTATTTCCATCAAGGAGCGGCTCCTTTTAAATCCATTTTCGCTATTTGTTAGCCGATGTTTCCGGGGCTTTCCATATGGTTCCATAGGTCTTCCATTATGAATAACCTCTGTCACATACCTACTTCCAGCGGATTCATTTTTAATGTCGAGGTATTGATTACAGCGCTGTTACATGCGTAGAGTCCAGGCAACCGTGAGAGCTTTGAAGCATTACGGCCCATTGGTCGGGACGTCCTGTGACTCTACAACACCCTGTCAGCCACATGTGGGTCTGATTGGAGGCACACTGCGGTTTGTTTGCATGACTCCACAGACAGCGCATTGTGGCGAGTGGCTCCATTTCACAGAGCACAGGAACGCTCCGCATGAGGCTGATTCATCTGGGTCACTTCACCCCCCCCCCCTCCCTTTGTGAGCTGTCATTGATTTCCATTAGGGCTTGTCAGACACCCATTGCTCTGACCTGTGGATGGTCATTACTGCCATTTAAACGTAGTGATGAAGTGTGTGATAACGCATTAAAGTAGGTGTGGAGTAAAAAAACAAAAAAACGGCGTCACGCGGCAAATAGTGTCTACTTCGCGAGTAGTGTACATCACGGGGGTCTGATATGACCACTAGCAAATTTAAAGAAACCTGGTAGGAGAAGCTTATTTTTGTTGAGCATTGAGCCCCTGAGTGAGAAATCGGACTAGCGTTCTCAAACGAATCCTGATGAGCGACAAAATGCCGTCAATTAGAAAATGATTTATACGTCCCTGTGATGAACACCTCCTCCCTGTGATGAACACCTCCTGGCTGACCTGCAGACTGTGGATATCCACCCTCTCCTCCTTCACTACTGCCATGACATTATGACATGCAGCTCCTTACATGGAGCTCAGGGCTGAGTTCACCTGAGCGTGGCCTCTTAAAGTAAAAGAACCGCTGTGAAACGTGGATATGGAGTGACACATTTCCCCCTGTCTTGCCGCAGGTTGCTTCGAGTGCTGCATCAAGTGTCTAGGTGGGGTGCCGTACGCGTCGCTGGTGGCCACCATCCTCTGCTTCTCCGGCGTGGCCCTGTTCTGTGGATGCGGCCATGTGGCCCTCACCGGCACCGTCACCATCCTGGAAAACCACTTCTCCCAGGTCACCAGTGATCACGCCATGCTGACCGACGTGTGAGTGTCCTCACAGCCCCTGCCCTGCCTCGTCCCAGCTCTATGATTGTATAAAATACTCAGGTCTTTAAATGTCACAGCAGGGAACAGCCCCGCTGAGAGAACCTGCTCGTAGATGGCCATCACAATAAAGTACAGGCTCAGACCGAAAGATACACGACACTTGTAATGAGGTTGACTTTACGGGAGCTATTTTTAGGCCCGTACCGTCTCCCACGTCCACTTTATCCTGGAGAAAACTCCTAATATGGAGGCCGTCTCCTCGCAGCGCATCCATTAGTCGAGACAATAAAAGAGGAATGACAGAGTCGGGCCGGCACATGTGTTTTATGTTGCCGTAGATTTGGAGCGCGCTGTTTAATTTAGGATTTCCACAGAGGCACTCTGTCTCCTGCTGGATGAGTCCCAGGGACGTGCATCACCTGTTCCTCCTCTCTCCACATTTGGAGTCGCGGCGATCTCAATCAGAACCATCTGTTCATGATAACTCACGTTTTGGAGAGAGAGAACGAGAGAGAGAGAGAGAGAAACAATGATGGATTCTAAGCAGCCGTCCTCTACACCTGACAGCACACATCCGTACGTCACGCTTTTCCCTCACCCGACATCGTTAATGGGTCTCCTCAGGTGTTTGGCCTCCGAGGCCAGAAAACGTGCGAGCTGCTCATGCGTCGCTTTTGACCGCCCTTAACTGCAGCTGACGCGTGTGACATTGACCTTCTAACAGAATACAGCTGATGCAGTACGTCATCTACGGCATCGCCTCCTTCTTCTTCCTGTACGGCATCATCCTGCTGGCCGAGGGCTTCTACACGACCAGCGCCGTCAAGGAGCTGCACAGCGAGTTCAAGACCACCATCTGTGGACGCTGCATCAGTGGAATGGTATGTCCCTCAACTCGAGGAGGCTCCGAGAAACAGGCGAGATAGACGCAGGGTGAACCTGGTGCGTGTCTGTGTCCTCAGTTTGTGTTCCTCACGTACATCCTGGGCGTGGCTTGGCTCGGCGTGTTCGGCTTCTCCGCCGTGCCCGTCTTCCTCTTCTACAACATGTGGTCCACCTGTGCCACCATGAGGTCCAGCATGGCCAACCTCACCGACATCAACTCCATCTGCGTGGATGTCCGTCAGTATGGTAAGAGAGGGGGCGGCCGAGTTTAGTAGCACTGGCCCTGATTTCACACTCATATGATCATGATCTGGAAATTTTAGAGATTTTATTTAAACAAAGCTAAATACGGTTTATTTTGAATGCCATGTATGTTATTTCTGCTGCTCCTGGAAATGTTAGATGTTGTGCATTTAAAGCATAACATCTCACCATCATCTTCATCGTTCACAGTGCTACTTGCGGGAAAAAATCCATGCTTTTCTACACCCCTCTAGCTCTAGTGTCATTCGCTGTCTCAGACTAAATCTGACAACCATGTCAGGCTTGGCCTGAAGAACCACAAAGAAACATTGCGTGACATTTATCCCAGGTGTTAATGAATGTTGTGACGGCTGCAGGAATCATCCCGTGGAACGCCACACCGGGGAAGGCCTGTGGATCTAGGCTAGACGACATCTGCAACACCAGCGAGGTGAGAGGCGAGGCGTCCTCGCCGTGACGCAGGCATCTATTTGGTTTTTAACACTGACTGGAGGAGTGACCGGGGCTGCTTGTCTCGTTCCAGTTCTACCTGTCCTATCACCTGTACATCGTAGCGTGTGCCGGCGCCGGGGCCACCGTGATCGCTCTGGTAAGCTTCCCTCCGGTCTCAGCTTTGTCTTTGCACGGTTTGGATCAGCAGATCACGTGTGCTTCCCATGCTCGTATGGTTTACGTAACCGCATCGTGGAAGATCAGACACGCACACAGGCTTTTGCTCAGTTCCATTTGCTCTTTGTGCGCCATCCGCGTAGACACACACGGTTATGGTTTGAAGGGCGGCTAGTTCGAGCTTGCTTTTTGTGTGCCATATTTAAGAAAAAATTTAAGAAAATTTGTTTAAATCATAATCTTGCAAGTAGGATGTTGCACAGTTATTCAGCATTTTGTTTCCTTTACCTTGTTTGAAATGGTCATTATTACTAACTTGTCACAGCTGAGGGGGGAGGGGGTAGGGTGGAGGGTGGAGGTGGGGGCGTTCACCGGCATGTTCTCTTACAACCTTCTCTGTTCTCTTCCACCAGCTGATCTACATGATGGCTACCACTTATAACTTTGCCGTTTTGAAGTTTAAGAGTCGAGAAGACTGCTGCACTAAGTTTTAAACTGTTTTTGAGAGCACGGTGCAGCATGTGAGGCTGCACTGAGTAGAGACAGTTGCCACTGACAACAAATGAACTAAAAAACAAACAAAAAACAAACAAAAAAACCCCCCCAACAACCTGAGAATAGAACAAATCAACATCTCTCGATTAGTGTAAATAGCTGATTGTATGCTTCCTTTTAGTATTTGGTATCCGGGGATATTGCTTGTCCGAGGACACCTGATGAAAGTTGTCCGCAGAGTGGGGTGGTGTTTAGTTGACTGCTTTGTTCTGCTTTCTTTGGCACTCACTCACAGAAATTTGTCACCATCCGATTTTATAGACACGCGCACTGCTAGAAATCCACGACAGTATTATTTATGTTCGTAATGTGTGAAGCTGATTTTGACCCGCGCAAAAGCATCAACTGGACGAGCATTTAATAAAAGAACAGCAACAAAACAACGCACCCTAAAGTATTAAGCAACAGGACGAGCATCGGTTTACTGCAGTCAGAGGTGGAATGCAAACGTGTGTGAACTCCTGAGGCACCTGTAAGATACCTGTGCAGGTCGTTAGATACAGTTTAAAAAAAAAACGTACTGAAATTGGAAATGAGACAACTCTGAGGTCTGTATTAAAGGTGTTCTCAGGCTTTATGTATTCGGAGGATAAATTCTAGTGATTTTATTCTTACAAAAGACAAGGACTAGCTACGGCGTCCCAGTGCCTCGTCCTTTTACATTCCTTTGGTTTCATGAGACCGCGAAGTGTTACGCAGAAAATACTCAGTATTATTTCTTTATTTTGTCACGAGTTAGAGTCTAAACTAAACTAAAATCAAAAATCCTGCATCACCTCAGTAATGCTGACAGCGACCAGCGTTTATCATAGGTTTCAAAGTAACTGCACGTACCTAGCACAGGGAGCTATGAAGGTTTAGGCCAGTACCAGGGGTTTACTTCTGCATGAGGCCATAAGCCTCACTTTCATTTCATGTATTTTATATATATATAAAAAAAGAAATTCTCCTTATTCTAGAGTAAATGTATTTTTTTTTCTATGAGGGCTGACGCTGGTATAGCCTCAGCTACAAAGTTGATGTTTTGTTTCATACATTTTCCTCTATTCTCAAAGTGCCATTAAAGAGCCATTTGTTTTTATCTTAACACTGAACCTGCATGCTTACATTCTCCAGATTCTTTGATCTGTTTATAGTTACTTATACTCCATATTTCATATATTTAATTTTCTCTCAAGTTTTTTTTTTTCAAGACTGTAGCTTTTACTTTCTATATAAAATAAACAATCTTTGTTTACAAAAGTATCCCCACTTGGTCTATTTCTTATAAGCCCTACGGAAGCTGCGTATGGGAACAGGGTCGTATTGACTCAGGACTAAATCTCATGCTTCGCACTAACCTCGAGCTCTCACAGCAGCATAAAACTTGCACGCACGTCCTCTGGCTCTCTTTTCTTTTCTCTCTCTCTGTTCTTACCATCACGCCTTTACTTCTGTAGAGAGAAACTAGCGCAGTCCAGTACGAGTAGTGATTGTAACGGCCACGTTGCAATAACTAATAAGTCTTTTTCTGTGATCTTTTTGTCACGCGTGTACCTGTGTTGAGTCTTTCAGAAAACAGAAAAAAAAGACAACAACAAAAAAAGAAAACTTAACTTACTGTTTGTGTATGTCTGTGATGTAGCTCTGACTCCTGTAGCTTGCTTGGCATCTTTGACATGCTCACCGGCCATCCACCTCACCCTTCTCTTCCAGATCCACTTCCTCATGATTCTCTCAGCAAACTGGGCCTACCTTAAGGATGCCAGTCAAATGCATGCCTACCAAGACATCAAAATGAAGGAAGAGCGGGAGCTGCAGGACATCACCTCACGCTCAAAGGAATGCCTCAATTCCTACACATAAGGATATGACACCGCTCACAGTCCGCGCACACACACACACACACACACATACACACAAAGACACACTGACACTGTGGCCGACCACTGTGGCCCCTTCGGACCAAGACGACACTCAGCTAAAATAACCTGCCAACTGCTGTGACTCTGTGCAGTACTAACCAGGCTCCTAACAAACTAATGCATCAGTGCTGCTTCCTTGCACTAACTCGCAGAGAAAATGTTTCGGACCGCGACTCCAAATTTACTGACACTGTCTTTCTCTCTGTTTTTTTTTTCTTCCGAAGTTCCTGGTATTTTCATATATATAAATATAGTGTTTGTCCTTCTCTGGCCCTTTTCACAGCCAGTCTGCGCTGGTGAAGCTTGAGACCATTGCACTATTCTTATCCGACGCATTAAGACGACGGTTTTGTTTTTCCAATCTCGCCCTGTCTTTCTTTTGGCCAGTTTTCAACAAGGGAATGTAACATTTTATTTGTTTGCTCTTTTTCCACTCAAAAGCGAAGAAAAAAAAAAAAAGAAGCGGACCGATCTCACACACACAACATGAAAGGCCTTACAATCAGTCTGAGTTAGTGCGCCACTTCCAGATAGCATCAGTTTATAGAGCGCTGATGCAAGACTGTGGCATATTTTGCTCTCACCCTGCAGTAAAGAAAGAAAGGAGGTGAAGAAAATCTCACCAATTCAAGCATCGAAATTGAATTTAACCGCCTCCGAATCCTAGCGATTATCTAAGGAGTTTATACCTGGTTCTAGATTTGAATCTACACTGAAAAAGCTGACAAATTCCATGGCCTACAAATAACACTACCTCAGATGTGCACTTAGAGCCTATAGAACATTTAACTGGAACAAAAATGTCTCCCTCTACAGTCGAAACGTCCAAGTGTGATGGTGAAAAAACATGCCTCAGACAGACAGTATGTGTACAGTATTACGGTAGCTGGTGAGCACGCCCGTCAGGAGCTTCTCTGCGCGACAGTATCATAGGATTATACTTGCGTAACGCCATAACTTGCTTGTTCAATGTGAACTGCTGCCAATAACACAGAAGGCTTCTCAGTAGATTTTAAAGTCTTGAGATTTGGTCCGTGTGCGTTCATTTACACAGATGAAAGACGACAAAAAAGAAAATGCTTGCCTACAAAGAGAGCTCTCTGACCCCTCACAAACACCTTTCAGCCCACTATCTGTTGTGATATCTGATCATGTGTAAACAAAACAAAATATGATCAAAACTTACTTGATAAATCTGTTTTTTTTATATTATTAAAACAAGTGTAACTATGTCCCACGTGCGGCGGCACGATGAAAAAGAAGATTTCGGGGAAGGGTGAAACATGTTAAACCGGTTCCAAGTCCGGAGTTTTATTCTTGTGTTTTGTTACTTTTGAAGTTAAAACCACTCTATTGTTTTTACTCTCTCATTTTCTATGATTGCACCCGTTTTTGACGTGCAGTTGTCGTGATGCTGATCTAATTACTCGTGTAACCTTTTATTTCTGTTAGTCGAGTTACAGGGATAAATCGATGTGTTTCTTTGTTGCATGAAGAAAACTGTTTCTGCAGTGACACCCGTGATGTACAGTCGTGTATACTGACATCGGTAGTAGGCAGTGTTTGCCTGTTTCCTTTTTTTTTTCTAACTGAAAACAAATTAATCCATTTTATGTACATTTTATGTAGCGCGGTAGTCGTAGCGGCCTCTTTTCTCCTTAGGCTCTTTTATTCAAGTCAGAAGTATACGAGTCTCCTATTATGTCGTTGCTTGATAGTGTACCTGTATTTTCTATGAATGTCAAGGGCTTCCTCGTCAATTACTCATCCTCCACACTTCATTCAAACGACGACTGGTCGTTTCTAATATTGTTTGGCAATCTTAAGCGGTAAAATTTAGCCAAAGTATGAACCATTGTGACTCTGCATGGTGTTTTACACAGCATCTGTGAGATATTGTAGCATGAAACCTGCACAGTTCTGCAGGACTAACAGCCACAGGTGGACAGGAGGAGGAGGAGGAGGAGGAGGATGGTGACAGGACGTAATGTGCATCCTGGTCCTGACTTTGCTCAGTATGCTGCACCTCCTGTTTTATGAACCAAAAACAAATAAATGAACAAATAACTAAATAAATAAAGGCTGCCTATCAATCACCAGGAGGACAACAATCCAGCATCCTGTCTGACTGGAAACCCCCTTTATGACATTACACACCCGGCCTGTTGACTGTTTTTATGAAAATAAAACACAAAATAAGACAAACGTCTCCGCTGTGTGTGTGTTTTTGTTGTTGCTGTTGTGCACAGTCAAACAAAAGGATAGAAAAAATCCAATATGATTTATTCACACGTGCAATCCATGTAAAAACAAAACATGTCAACAATTAATGCTTCACAGTCACTGAGACGATGCAAAGAGCGCAGGGGCCTGTACGACTGATCGGTTTACCCTGGCCCGAGCGGCTCACCAGAAATCATCGTCTTCATCCTTGTGCGAATAGGCTGCGATGCTGGGGAAAGAAAATGGAGTTAATTAGCCAGAGCCTCGAGGGACCGAGCCAGGCAGAGCCCACAGCACTGGAGCGCCTCTCATGAACTCGACCTTAAGACGGCAAAACTCTAGAACAAACAAGGGCATGGCAAAGAGCGGGGGATGAGAAGCCACAAAAGAAATTAAATGTTTATGAAAGAGGATTACGGGGGTTTTATGCATTTATTAAACTGCCGCAGAGCTGTAGAACGAGGAGAGGCGTTTTGTTCGTAACATTTACGTACCTGTCGCTCTTCTCCTCAGACAAACTCTTGGCTTCTGGGCTCGTATGTCCCGCTTCTTCTCTGCCAGGGCTCTGGAACACACACACACACACACACACACACACACACACACACACACACACACACACACACACACACACACACACACACACACACACACACACACACACACACACACACACACACACACACACACACACACACACTCCCTTTAGCACACAGCACAGCCAGGCCCTAGAGGAGCCTCAACCAAACGTGTCCGGCTCACCTGCACACGCTGCTTCTCTCTGGCCTCCAGGACCATCTTCATGTATTTTTCCAGTGGGTTTTCACCTTTAGGCTCCTCCTCCACAGCTTGCCCCCGCTCCTCGTCTCCTTCCAGGACTCCAGCTTCTCCTTCCCGCTGTCCAAGTTGCTCTTCATCTTGCGAAAGCTGGTTAGACACACTCTGTCAAGGCTCAAATTCATTGGGATGATGGTGAGAGACAATGGCTGATAATCATTACCAGCTCCTGCTCCAGTCTCTCCAGTTCCGCCCGCTCCCTCTCTCTGGCTTCCTCCTGCTCCCTCTGCCTTCGTTCCAGTCTTTCCTTCCTCTCCCTCTCCCACCTTTGCTCCTCATCCTCTTCCTCTCCTGCTCTGGGAGATTCACCTACGGTTTCCGGGACGTCTGTAAAGCACAATGGAAACAATTTATCGGTGTGTGGCGACAGAATGAATGACACAACGGTGGAGTACAGTAAAAGGTGGCCATTCCTGTCATCTCGGATCAACCCAGTCAGTAATGAGGTGCGGCGGTGGGGGGTGGGGGGGGGGACTCACCCGCTTGGCCCTGCGAGTCTGCCGGGTCTTCTGGGAGGTCCGGTGGGCGGGGGACAGCGGGGCCGTCAGGGGCCTCCTCAGAGAGAGGGACAGCAGTGTCCAGGAGAAGCTCTGGAATGTGGCCGGGCTCTGGAGGGAGACGCGCACAAAGAGATCTTTTATGCTCCACCATAATGCAACAGGGCCAGAGGACCGGCACAGAATACATAATCAGCTGCCCTTCATCTTCGCCATTGTGCAGGGCCACTGAAAGGACACTCTGGAGGCCAGTCACACACTCATTAAAAAGCAGCCTTTCCAAAAATCCAAAAATCCTCCAGACCGGATATATCTGTGTGCTTCCTGTGATTGAGTTTTAATTAGCAAAAAAAACCAATAATGCTTCAATAAAATGTGGCCTTTACTGTCTAAAGTACAACTACTCATCCCAGGCAAAGCTTCTGGCCAAACAAGAAGATCTCGAGGGAGCTTTGCATATCTGCCCCTTGACATTAAACCAACATGAAACAGCGTGCTGTATGTGCCAGCAGATTGAAAAGAGAAAAAAGAAAGTTCCCCTCTGCTCACATTTCTGCCCTCATGTGCCAAGTGCACGATTAGGAACCTCACCCCCGTGTTGCATTTGTGGAGGGGGGAACATCTACACTGAAAGCCCCGTCAGAGGAGGAATGGAGAAGGTGAAAAACAAAACCCCATGTATGACTTTAGAGTACCTGACAGGATCCCTGTGAGATCCTCCAGGCTTATTTTCTCCGGCTGAGGGGAAGACTCAGAGCTGGAGAGCGCGGGCCGCTGAGGCTCGGCCGGGCTGAGAGACACAAGGATGAGACACACACACACACACGCGCGCACACACACGCACACGGCCATTAGTATTCACAGCGTCCGTGAGAAAAGGCAGCGGCGGCGTGTCCTTGCGGCGCCAGATGGTACCTGGGCTGGTCTCGCACTGTGCTCTTGAGCTGAGGACTGCGAGGCGGACTGAGCTCGGGGGAGAAGTCAGCCGGGGTCACCGCCTCGTCACGGGGGGCGGCCGGGGGCTGTCTGTCAGACGCCAGCACCTCTACCGGGGAGCACAGACGCCATGTCAGGACAACGTCTTATAGGCCTCATCGCTACTGCTCTAAACCGACAGTTTTGTCACCTTGTGAGAGTTTCCTTTGCAGCCTCTTCCTCGAGGAGGAGGCGGAGGAGGAGGGGGAGGAGTGTGGTGTGGAGGAGAGACGTCTGGATGGAGAGCTGCTTCCGTCCTGGGGCTGTACCTCTCTTAACAATGAGGGAAATGAATGGACACTGAGGTCTGGGAAGTCAGCAGACTGTTGTTGTTGCTGTTTATGGTCCTCTGAGAAGGTCACTCTGAGTTGTGCAGGTGTTGTGGTGGTTCTGGTGTCGCGTGGAGCTGAGGCTGGAGTTCTGGTGGTTGCTCTGTGTGTGGAGTGGTCGTGAGGGTGCTGGGAGACTTGTCTTCTTCTCGGGGAGTCGGGCCTCTGGAGAGGATGTGCTTCTAGCGGGAGCAGGTGTGAGATGGTGGAGCGCACCGCCCTCTGCTGGTAGTTCCTGTAGGCTTCCTCCAAGGTCTCGGCCTCCTTCTGCAGCTCCTGGATGCGTGCCTTGGCGCCGGCCACCAGCTCCAGGTCGGAGTCTGGAGACTCGCTCCAGGGCCACCTGTGTCCTCTGGAGGGCCCACCTGCTTCACAAACATCGTCATGACCCCCCCTGGCCCTCAGCAGCGCTCTGTCCACGTAGATGTCGGGGGGAACCAGCTTGTCGGCGCTGAGCTCCAGCACCGAGCGGTCCACGAGAGACGGCTTGGGGTTACGCAGCACTTCGTTCTCGAGAGCTGCCGCCATTGCGTGGATTGTGTGGGGGACGGGGAGAGAGGACAGAGGAGGCAGAGGAAGACAAACAAGAGCTGAACACTACTAGAGGAAACCCATCACCGTTACATAGCACATTCTAATGTCCAGGGACATGCATCTACAGCTATGATTTGGTTGCTACTACTGCAAACCTGGCTTCCTCTCCTTCTCTTCTATATCAATCTGTCTAGATAGATAAATAGATGTTCATATAAAAACATAAAGATTAAGAGTTTGAAGCCATGATTTGTCAAACTGTATTCAATTTTGGAGATTTTAAGGATGGACGTAAGACATGACCCAAGAAACAAAGCCAGCTCATGAAAACAAAAGGTGGAGGGAGCACAGAACAGGTCTCTACAGGTTGAGGTGACTAATCGGGCGGAGACGTGGCGGAGCCGCATGTCCGACCGCGGGCTACCTTGCTGCGTCTGACGGAGCTGCGTCTTCACCTCCTCCATGTGTTTGGTCATCCACTGCGACCTCTCCTCACACTCCATCAGCTGAGCGTTGAGCCGAGCGCAACGCTCCACCTGCCGCAGAGCACAGGGCTGTCAAATCACAGGCTGGCACTTACGCAGAGACATTCTCCCAAAGTGAGAGAGAATCTGACAAAGACAAAAAAAACTACGTGTCTTCCCACGGCCGGCGAGGGGCTGCGAGGGGACTGACCTCGCCCTGGAGCTTTGCCTGCAGCACCTGTTTCTGGTTGTCAAACTCTTCCTCGTCCAGCCTGCGAGCGCTCTGCAGCCTCCGCAGCTCCGTCTGCAGAGCCAGCTGCTCTTTGGACGGCTTGGCCAAATCTGAGAGAGGGGTTGTCACGTCAGAGTCGCACTGCATCGCTGACGAGGCGCGGCCCTCCCCGCCCGCCCGGCGTCTGGTTTTTAGTGTGAACGTGATGTTTGAGATTGGGATGTCGATTTGAGGAGCTCGGGGTCTGTTTTTTTCACTGCATGTCTGAGGACACGGCGCATTTGTGTGTTTCTGGTGTTTGTCAGCGACGAGGAGCGAGGCCGGCCGGTCCCCTGCTCCGTCCACAGACAGGAGGAGCATCGATTCCCTGGGAGAGAGCTAGTACTTGGCTGCCTGCGGTGGGTAGAAGGGAGCCATCTGTCTCCGCTCACTGAGCTCCCTGCTCCCCTCACATCCCCATCGCCTCGCTGCTCTCTTTTAAAAAGAGGGCTGTCTGCGGAGGTACAAACGCAGCACAGAGGCCCCCGCGTTGGCAGGCGAGACGCATTCTGGAAGGACTCAATGGAGCCAGCAGCAGTGGGATAGACCGACATGAAGGCTTCACAGTACGCTGCGTCTCCCACAGCCCGCAAGGAGCCCGGACTAAAGTGCTGTGAAAGCAGCAGAGGGGCCGGATTTTTGGGGGGGAAAAAATAAACAATCTGAGGTATGGCACTTCAAGGTGTTACTATAAGAAGCGATAACAAGCCATAGAAAAGAAGCTTTACCTGTACATTGCTGAAGGCTAAATAAATAAATAATGAAATAAACATGAGTGTGTTTTTCTCTGGAAGTGAACGTGATTCCTGGGTGGTGCTGGGGGACAACAGCCGCTCCTCACCTGAATGGAGAAGCCGGTTCTCCTCCTGGGCCTCCGCCAGCTGTTTCTTCAGTAGCCGCAGCTGCCCCTGCAGCTCTGCTTTTTCACTTTTCAAGCTGGGGTAGTCGCTCACCGTCTCCAGCTGCTCCCTCAGCAGCTCCTTCTGCTGGGCCAGCAGGGAGACCTGCTGCTGTGCCGAGTCAAGCTCGACCTGCAGGCAGACGGGGGAGGAGGCGGACGGCTGTCCGTCAATGGCATCGCACAGATTGAAATGTCTCTCGGGTTAACGCTCCGGGACGACGCCGTTTACCTGCACCCGCCGCAGCTCTGAGCACGTTCTGCTGTGCTCCTGCACTTTGCCATCGATCAGAGCCGACTCCTTCTGGATTCGAGCAGTTTCCACTGAAAAGTGAGGAGCAACCGGGACGGTGAGACGAGACACAACAGACCGGTTGGTAACCTTTTATCGGTCCAAACACTCACCTTTGTTTCTGTTCTCGCTCTCGGTTAGTTTCTCAGTCCTCCTGATGAAATCCTCCTTCAGCTCGAACTGGTACCTGATGTTATGAAGACATAGAGGGTTTAGGAGGAAGCTGTGGACCATACAACGAGGGGAACTGTCAACATTCAGACATAATGAACCATTGAAGTATAATGTCATTTGGTCAAGTGGTCATACAGGTTCGACCAAAAGGAGAATAAATCTAAGTTATAGGCATATTAACACCATTCCATGACTTTGCAGTCAGAATATGCTGAATGAT
Organism: Karalla daura; assembly: GCA_029224185.1. Taxonomy (NCBI): domain Eukaryota; kingdom Metazoa; phylum Chordata; class Actinopteri; order Chaetodontiformes; family Leiognathidae; genus Karalla; species Karalla daura. Next base: position 14,659,305 of record CM055202.1, on the reverse strand, counting down.
CACTTTTCAACAGTTGGAGGAGGCTATTTTGCTGCAGGAAAGGATAAATATTCCAGACAAGAGGTTTCGGAGCGTCCCACAACTTTCCCACACTTTAGTTGTTCCCGTGTAAACTTGAAGCTGGCATCAAACTCAGATATTCAAAGCGGAGTTTATCTAATAAAACAATGGTGTTTTCAATCAAATGCGTGTCACAAAGGGTTAGCAGATTAGCCCTTGAAGTCTGGTTCTTACGCCGTCTTCCAGCGCTTGTGGAATGCGGACCGGACATGCAGCCAAAGTGAAACATCTGTTCAAATACCTAGAAAGGTCATTCTGCAGTCGCTGGTCGTACGTGTCCTCCATCGTCTTCACGGCCAGCTCTCTCCTCCGCAGCAGCTCCTCGCCGCTCCTGACCTTCTCCTCGTGAATGCGGCACATCCTGTCATCACGTCATCATACAGTAAGCTCCACAATGAACCAAAGAGGACCGCTCTCCTACTCAGAAAGTCGACAAAACAAAAGCCTCACTTCTCAAAAGCCTCCGTTCTCATCCTCAGCTCATTTTCTCGGTTGCGAACTGTCTCGATTTCCTTCAGCACCGACTGTCTCTGCATGTAGACATTTTTCTCTTCGATCTGAAGGAGAAATACAGACGACACAGGCATCACTGACACTCACAGATTTAGGAAATCTGAAATTAAGCCAATGAATACCGTGAAGCCTGGCAAGGAGCACATCACTGCATTGAGGATAATCTACCTCTTGTTGTTTTTGTAACCGATCGATGGCGTTTTTCTCTCGGTCCATTAGCGCCTTCGCCTTCAATTCGTAAGTCCTCTCCATCTCGTGCTTCAGCTTATCAAATTCTCCGTGCAGTTTCATCTTTTCCTCCATCCTCATCTTTGCGACCTCGACATCTTTAAAGTGCTGGAGCTAAAGTAACAAAAACCAAACACCTAAATACTCAAGCCGTCATACCCCTTTAAAGTACTGTCTACCATGCAATAAAGATTACAAGTTTGGAACGGTTTTGTACCTTAGTGTTCATTTCAGCCTCCATCTGTGCTTCAGTTTCCTTTCTGTATGCAGCCAGCTTTGACTGGATTGAGAACCATTTCTCGCCACTGTAATTGGAGCCCTCATATTCCTTGTCAATTGATTTCAACTTCTCAACTGAGCACAGGGGAAAAAACATCATATGCCATGTGTTGAGAGTCGTGCGTGTGAGAGGTAACAATAAGACATTATTTCATCGTACCAAGGGACTCTCCGTAGTTGTTGGTGGCTGTCTGGGTGTCAGCGTCATGACTCAGACCGTGAGTGTGATGGTGTGTGAGCTGTGTTAGAAGTCCCATCAGGAACCCTGCAAAACACCAATATGTGATATCACTCAAGCCTTACGTGAAGAAGAATCATGATTAGCAAACACGATCGATTTCTCAGGGAAATTTAGGAAATTTCTCAGTTCCTTCAGGGAATGATCAATGTACCTTTTCCATCGCTGTCTGAAGACTGCAAAAAACAAACAAAAAACAAAAAAGAAACATCATTACTGTTTTTCTTTTTTTTTTTACATGTATACACAATTATTTTATAGGCCAAACTATAGCATCAGTTACCAGGGATTTGTAAAGAGCTGACTCAGGACTAATTCTGAGAAGATGAAGAAGGTCCGGTCTCGTGGAAACCTGCCAAAATGAAATGATAGATAAAAAGATAAGAGACTGGATTGATCCTTTGGGAACGTTCCTTCAGACCTAAATCCTTTTAACTAACTTTCCTTCCAGGTTAAACTACAGTGAATATGACAAATATCAGCGTGTGCCCACCTTGTCTTTGTGCAGGCCACTCTCGGGGTAGAAAACAGAAAGCGTGTACTCGTAGCCACAGCTGAGGAGATGCTCAGCTACGATGCTGTTACAGGCTGAAGCCAGCAGAGATCCAGATCTCACGGGCACTGGTCTGGGGACTAGTTCTCCCCCAGGCTGCTTTAACTCCTGGATGAGCTGATTCCGAAGCTGTGTCTGAAGGAGCAGACAGAAACAAAGGTGAGGACCTAACAGGACGAGGTGACATAGGCAGCCAGAGCAAACAGACTTACTTTGAGGGTATCAAGTACTCCTTTACTCTTGAATGTTTGATAGAGCCTTTTCCTCAGCTCGTCCGGGGACAGCACGTCTTCCTTGGCTGAAGACATCGCTGTCCAGCGTGCTGTTGAAGGTCCTGACAGAAGAGGAGAGGTACACTAACTCAATAACACAACAAAGCCCGCATCAGCGCGATCTGGACGTCTAAGTTATGCCTGAAGCAACTTTATTAGCTTTCGAATCTGATATTAGAGTCTCGTAGAGTTACTGTCCGCTTGACAGTTTCACATTACGCATGTCAAAAAAGTGAGTAATTCATTTAGTTACCAGCCTGACAACCAAGCAGCGTCTCCGCGTCCCTTTCTAATATTTAAACCCGTAACCGGATATCCGCACTCATGACGTCACGAGAGACGCTCTCATTTATTTATCATTTCCACAAAGTCTATGCTAATTTAAAGCAAAAGTAACCATATATTACATTGACTACAGATAATATCATAACAAATAAACAATCTTATATGAGACGACAGAGCAACACGTTTGTTCGCTTGGCTACGTCATCGTACAGCGACCGTCAGCTCCTCTCCAGGAAGCTAAACTAACAGGTAAACAAACATCGGGAAAATCTTGATAAATCGCTGTCTCTGACGGAATTCAGCGGCAACCCAGGCTCTCTCTTGTTGCAATATGTTAACTTCAGTGTCGCCATAGTTACCAATATTTTTAAACCGCCAATACCCTGTGGAGCTCTGTGGCTAAGGTTAGCATGCTAACCGAACGGTCCCCAGTCATATGACAGGTGTTGACAGTGGTGTTAACTGTGGATTGTCCTTGTTTTTAAGCTGTTCTTAAAGCCGCTGTTGGGAAGAAGAAGGTGCGATGTCTGGAAGCTTTTACTTCGTGATGGTGGGTCACCATGACAACCCTGTCTTTGAGATGGAGTTCCTACCAGCTGGGAAACCCGAGTCTAAGGTAACAAGACAAGACCGATGAAACCATCTTTCACACTTGTATACTGTGGTCGCACGCTTAACTGGCAACACACTTTTGTTGTTAGCCCGGGTGGTGGATGGATGGATGGATGGATATTTAACTACTGTAACTGCAATACAAACTGCAATACTGGCATTATTAACAAGTACAATACTCTGATACGACCTGATCCAACCTTGTGCAGTACTTATGCACAGGGTTATATATGTACTTATGCAGTACCATATTCTGCTGGTTAGGAAGGTCTCTCAAATGGGAAATTGTATGTGCATGCATATTTCTATTATGAATTGAAATAGCTAAATAATGTCTGTAAATGTGAATATTGCCTCGTCTAATGTGAATTCTTTCATCATAGGATGACCATCGTCACCTGAACCAGTTCATTGCGCACGCGGCCCTGGATCTGGTGGACGAGAACATGTGGCTGTCCAACAACATGTACTTGAAAACCGTGGACAAGTTCAACGAGTGGTTTGTGTCTGCCTTTGTCACTGCTGGACATATCCTTTTTGTCTGCTCCATTTTCAGAATCATAATCACATTTATTGCTGCAGAATTTGCATTGGTGATAAGAACAAAAATGACCAAGGTGGATGATTTAAGTTAGCAGCACAGGAAAGCACAAATAAGGTTAGTGGTGAAAATATTCCATTATGTAGAGGTTAGTGCAATAGTGTATTTACTGTATGAAGGAAGTTAGGGCCCAAAGGATTTAGTAAAACTAATCCTCTCTATGGAAATCTTAAAATGCAAAAGATAATTTCTCCTCCCATTTTAAACATTAGAAACTGAATAAAAAAATAGCCACTCTAGAAAACTAGAAAACCATTGTTATTGTATTCAGTAAATGTCTTTCCATGGCTTCTTTTTTTTCTTTAACTATTTGGTGCACATATAAGATTCATCATGCTGCATGATGTACGACAAGAAGATGGCATAAAAAACTTTTTCAATGACGTGTATGACTTGTACATTAAGGTAAGTTTCCTTCCCTTTGATTGGGGATAAACTTGGTATGGAGGTTGCATAAGGGCTATTTTTGTCCTCCAGTGTTTGATTTGATCATTTCTTTTGTCTTCCAGTTTGCAATGAATCCCTTCTATGAGATCAACGCACCGATCCGCTCGACAGCTTTTGAGAGGAAAGTACAGTTCCTTGGGAAGAAACATCTCTTGAGCTAATGCATCTTGTCTATTTGTTGTACATATTTAACACACCTTGATGTCAGTGTTTGTCTTTTCCTGTTATACAAGTGTCAAATTCAATGCAGATAACACTTTCTATAAAACTATAAATCGTCATTTGCCACAGCCTTTGAGGTGGTGTTTGTTTCTTGAATTCTTTCATGGGTGCAGCTGTGGCGTGGATCCAGCACATTAATTATTAACCTGGGGCGACGCCCTAGCTCCGTGAAAAGCACCAGACGCGGGGCCTCTCTGTGTGCAGTTGCATGTTGTCCCCATGGCTGCATGGGTTTTCTATAGGTACTGATCTCCTCCCATAGTCCAAAAAACATGTATTTTTATACCGATTGGAGACTCTGGATTAACACGGCATTGACGTTCAATCTAGATCAGAAGTTGAAATAACAAACCGAGTTTTCAGGGAAGAAAACACCCTTACAGACACAATTCTCAAGAGGTTTTATTCATAATTTGGCATACCAGTAGTACAAGTCTGAAGATCAATAAAATCTGAATGAGAGTTATGGTGGATGACTGGTTCATTATTTCATGGTGAGGCCATGGCGAAAGACAACTGAAACTGTAAAAAAAGAAAATGGTAAGTGCTTCAAAAATCATCATTACCATCAAACCAAAGAAGGAAAAAGGGTCACTTAATCGGCTCCAACTTCACTTCACTTCACTGTCCTCAAACAAATAATGATTCAGTCATCAATGAATGTAGAGAGCGTTTAAAAAATACAAAAGTTTACAGAAACTTAAATACACCATACGCCATGCATGTTATCTTTGCTTTAATACGCGTCTTCTGTTGGGGACCTCTCGTCCCTCGGTGCTTCCAGCACGCAGCCATAATGTAATCACAATGCAGAATGTGCACATACAAATAAACTAAAGGTGCAATACTCATCACAAGCCTAGATTTGTTAGTCCCACAAAAGTAGTGCTTCAGCTACTTCATAACTCTCAGAAATACGGTTACTGGGTCGTATAAATTAATAACAGTTATTTGCTTATGCTTCATTACATTTGGGAAGGAAGTTCAGAAAAAAAAAAAACGAGAAAAGCACACTCCAAAGTAGTACACATTTAGACACATTTTAAGTCACTGAATGGAACATTAAGCTGTTTGAGAGAGAAGAGAAACTTGTTGCCCCTGTTGGGTCATGGCTTCTCCTGACTTGAGAACTGAGGCAGCGTGAGGGTGACTTAGTGTGTTAATTTCTAATCAGACAGGGGCTCATTTTAGTGTTTCCTCTTTCTCATTAAAAACAGAGGTCTAACTCTTAGCATTATCCAGCCATCGACAGTGTGACGCGAGTCATAAAGCGGGCAGCGTCACTTGTTTAAATAGGATGTCACTACAGCATTGTGCACATACAGCCTCGTCGCCGTCGCATAACAGCAAACTGTCGCCAAGGCCCTGGGCGTTACGAGCAGCACGTGGTGGCAGAGCGAGGCTTTCTGTGCAGCTTGACCGTGTCTGTGGGGATCAGGTGGTCCGTTCTTTCATCCATAGCCAGCACTCTGCGCACGGCCTCCTCGAAGGCCACCGCCACGTTGGTGGCATCCTTGGCACTGGTCTCGTAGTAGGGGTAGTCGCCGTTCTCCTGGCACCACTGCTTGGCCTCCTCGGCGGACACCTGCCGCTCCGTCACGTCCAGTTTGTTGCCCAAGATGACGAAGGGGAACTTCTCGGGATCCTTGACGTCTGCGTAGTAGATGAACTCCTTCTTCCAGTTGCCCAGGTTGACAAAGCTCTGGTTGTCGTCCACGCTGAAGGTGAGCAAGCAGCAGTCGGAGCCGCGGTAGAAAGGAGTCCTCAGGCTGCGGAAGCGCTCCTGGCCGGCCGTGTCCCAGATCTGCAGGGTCACCTGGTGGCCATCCACCTCCAGCTCCTTGTTGAGGAACTCCACGCCGATGGTGTGGAACAGGTGCGCGTCAAACTTGTTGGTGACGTAGCGGTTCATGAGGGAGCTCTTCCCGACGCCTCCATCGCCCAGGAGAATGACTTTCAGCAGGGACGTCTTTGTAGTCATGGCTGCTCACTCCGGATCTACCGCTATGAGATAGCTTACCTGACGGAGAGACACAATATGAGTCAAACTCTATTGTGAAAAGCATTCGCTAACCTGCCTTAACTCGCATATGAACAGAGGGATTAATAGGACCTCGGTCCACCCTTTACAGCTATAACAGCTTCAACTCTTCCAAGAGGGCTTCCCATAAGATTTAGGAGTGTGTTTCAGGGAATTTTTTCTTCCAGAAGTCCCTTTGTGAGGTCACACACGGATGCTGGATATTTCAGAGCCAGGAAATTTCACGGGTGGACTTGCTGCACAGGTGCCATCCTACCACAGTACAAGGCTGGAATTCACTGAGCTCCTGAGAGCATCCCATTCTTACACAAATGTCTGTAGAAACATTCTGCATGTCTAGGAACATGTTTTTATGTACTATGTAGCCATGGAAGTGAGCCATAGATCTGATGTCAATTATTTGGACAAGTGAGTAAATACTTTGGGCGATATAGTGTAGTTTAATCATTTACAAGGGATCAAAATGTATGTATCACCGCTTAATATGTGTGCAGATGTTCCATCTCTGGCTCACCTCTGGTTGGTTTGGTGCCTCCTCCACTTTTCCAGATCATGTGCTGAAGACCCTGCTGCCCGATCACATGCTCCTGTGCTTAATGTTGATGTGAGCAGCCATGTAGGTAACCAGCTGTAAAACAGTGACAGGTCATCAGCTTCCTCATTAACAGATCGCCCAGAGCTGCGCCTATTGCTGACTAGACAATAAAAACAGCACCACAACAATAGATCAATAAGTCAAACTGAGAGCACTTTAGCGATGTAGCTTATATATAAGAAGGTGTTATTTGTATCTCGTGCACCGATTAACTACAAAAACACCAGCAGAGGTAGTTTAGCATGTGTGGATAATGTAAGCAGAGCTAAGCTAGCGTGGAAATGAAAAACACGGGAAACAGCTGGAGTTTGGTCCGTGAAAAGACGCTAGGCTAAACTCGTTAGCTCGGCTTCACTGACTGATAGTCACGTACCGTGAAGTCTAGGGCGGAATACCGCAGAGTGCCCCCCACAAATGAGCCACCACACAAGTGTAAATAATGTCAACACATCTGCCTCGACAGGCGCAGGAGATAAGCTCGGCTCGCGGCGTTTCCTGGTGTCAATTCCACCGGCGCTAGCTGCTAACAGGCTAACTACACATTGACAGCCCCGGATCATGTGATCGCGTCAGACAGAAACAACCAACGGCCTCCGAGGAAACATCTCAGGCCAGGAAACGTCAAACACCCCGGGTCAACGTCGCACTGTTAGTAGGGAAAGAAATAAGTCGGTATTTACGTTCAACCAGCGACACTTTTACCGTCTCTCCATCCTCTGTCAACTCCTCTTCTATGTCTGCGTTACTGACCTACAACCGACAGGGGGCGACACCTAGCTGCTGTCCTCCGGAAACCTGTAAAACTGTTTTCAAGCACTCATAATGCAGGAGTACGAACACCTGCAAAACAATACTAACATTAAAAAGCTAGACACGCTATGTCACACTTAAATGTATCTTTTGACTGTCAGTATCTATCCACAAACTTTCTATCTATCTATCTATCTATCTATCTATCTATCTATCTATCTATCTATCTATCTATCTATCTATCTATCTATCTATCTATCTATCTATCTATCTATCTATCTATCTATCTATCTATCTATCTATCTATCTATCTATCTATCTATCTATCTATCTATCTATCTATCTATCTATCTATCTATCTATCTATCTATCTGTGATCTGCAAATTGCTGTCTCTGGCTGTTACAGATGGAATATCAAGGCATGACATCCATGTATTCATGCTTCATTTGTGGTGGCATTTCTTCAGTCAGCAGACTGAAATTCCAAAAATCTCCCATCATGTCGTATTATCTTGTGTCAAGCCTGCACCAGCGAGTGATACCATCGCTCTCTGTTCTGTCAGATTAGATGTATCTCTCTGTTTGCAGACACTGTGGTGTACTTTGTGGAGAGTACAAAATGGTGAACAGAGTTAGAAAAAAAAACAGGTTTATTGCAATGGTACAGTATAATATGATAGCAAAATTTACAGCAGATATGCACCGATACGTGGCATCACTTTAACTAACCAGCCTTCAAAAAAAGCTATTCACCTAAGGTTGAATTTCAGATATAATTCACTAAGAATTCACATTACATGTCAGATTATTTTCAGTTAACTTCAGCAATGCAACTATCACGTAGACAACAAAAGACTAAGCACAATACTGTTCAACCTAACCAACAGACAGAGTTACCATTTCCACGTATTCCTGAGATCTGAGTGATGGGAATATGACACCGTTTTAGCAAAATCACACTGGAGAATGTCTCAGAATGTACTAACGTAGCAGCACGGTGATAGAGTAAACATGCACGCACGGATTGTACATAAGCTTCCCTTTTGAACGTGTGTGTGTGTTTATGTCAATGTCCTGTGGCTAAGCCATGAGAAAACATTCAGGACCTCCGCAGGGAAGAAACCATAATACCAACAGGAAACAGGAGTCTTTGGCATGTGTCAGTTAGAGCAGATTTTCATGGTTTAAATCCGGGGTGGAGACTCTTAAAAGATGGGGCTGAGATCCTCTTGACAGGGCCCTGAGGTCAGCACAACATTGTCCAGCCCGATCTCTCCTCCAACACCTTTCCCACGCTGAGCTTCAAACACAATCTGCAAGACATCCAGTACATCTTTAGTTTGCAAATCCAGCCATGCTTTGAGTTGGATTGAAAGTTTCCGAGAAAGATCAATTCTAGTCAGTCCCGTAGGTACTGCTTAGGCTTGCACTACATCAATTGTGCTGTCTGGCTCTCTTTAGTTAAGCAGATCTTCTACCAATGTTACAACACTTGTGCTGTGTTTGATATTTCTTATCAAACAGAGAAATTGACTCACGGATTGCGGGGCCTCTTCTTTCCAGGCCACAGTGAGGAGCTCTGTCTGCCAGCTCTGGTCCCGGCTCTGGTTCTGCTCCCACACCGGGTAAGGGATATTATCCAGCAGCACCCTCAGAGTTCCCACCTCGTGGCCGAGGACACGGTAATCAAAGGTGAGGCAGAAGCTGCCCTGCTGGACGCGGTCACTGAGGAGCAGCTTCAGCTTGGCTACTTCCTCCTGCTCCCCTATGAGTCCACTCATGGCCATGTAGTAATGAGCACCTGGTCGGATTTGTAGCCCTCATTAGTGAACGCATGACACAAAGAGACTTTGAAAAAAATTGAGGGGATCAGATTCATAGTTACCTGGTAGATGGTAGGCCACGCTCCAGTCCATGTCGTCAGCCTTGTCCTGGACCCACTCGCATGCTCCCTGATCAAAGTTGCAGTCCATGATGAACTCTTGAAGGTGAAATGGTGGAATCAGAAAAACATATTAGTCACATGAGGAGTCATTAAATAACAGTGGCACATGAGCATATATTTTATTACCTTCCTGCACAGGTTTTATTTCAATTTTTTTGACTTCTGTGGTCGGACCAAACACCGATTCAAAGTCCTCTGAAACTGTAAAGAGAAAAGATATTGTGAATTAACCAGAAATCTCAAAACTCTAAAACCTGAAACATTACAATAAATCTTATTCAGTTTTAACAATGACTGAAGTGAAGCATGTCAGCTAAGTATTATCTGTGACTGGAGACACAACTTTAATCTGGTGCCACCTGAAGCGTCCAAGAGAATTTTGTCTATGAATTCCCCTCAAAGTACGCAATTGCAATTCCAAAACAAAGAAAAAATGTTCCAAAATTATTCAGGAAAGAGATTTTCCATAAAGAAACAAAAGCCAGAGAGGGCCTTTGAACCAACAGGTGTGGACCTGCCCCGCTGTCAGTCACTGTCTTCAGATGGATCTACGGGTTTAGGATACAAACCCCCTCAAGTATTTCAAAGTTCCTGCAGCAGTGACAGCTGGGGTTATTGAACCTGCACAGCCAGAGTGGGCCTGGTGTTAGAGAGGTCTCGACCGCTGATGACAGACTTTCCTACTTGGAGTCAGGTCTGTTTGCACAACAGCTGTTTTGGGAAAAGCATAATTTAAGGGTTGGAGGCTTGGTTACCTCCCTCCCCTCCTCAAAATCCTCCCAGGAGATGGAAAGAAGGCCCTGGATGAGCTGTATCCCTGGGCTCTCACATGCCGACAGAGCAAAATTCCTCCCCGGAGGTGATGGATGTCTCGGGGCCTGTCTCCTCATGCTATTTGAGTTGTAACACAGACTCGGGTCTTTCCATAAAGATCAAGATTAGTGGTGAAAGGCAACCTCATTTACCAGGATTTCTGCATGTCATTGTATGACCACACTGCCCACTCAGCTGAACGTGCATACACTAACGGCTCAGGTGTGGGTGGCACGCGCCCCAAGCTGCAATGCTGACATGTTGATCTTTTGATTAATTTGAATAGATTTTATTTGTTTTAGCCAATGATTTAACACCACAAGTAGGTAGTTCTTTGACAACATGTCGGTTTTCCCTGGAAGTTTAATGGCTCCCTGGAAGTTTAATGGCTCAGCAACTCAAATTTATTCTGCCTCAGGAATAAACAGAGTTGATTTAAGTCCAGGTAAAAAAAAAAGAAAAAAGGCAGCTTTAAGAAGGGTTCTACAGGTGTTACTGGAGCCTGAGGTCGACAAGGGACATGAAGCAACAAGCCTCCTTTCTCTCTGCTCAAGCTGCTAATTTATACTTATTTCAACTGCCTACAATAAAAATCAATAACTGTATTCAGCTCCTCTGTCAACAAAGAAGCAAAATCACTGTAGAAATATACAGAGTTTGTTTAGTCTGTGTATGGTTAATACATCACGGACCACCCAGGCTGAATTACTGCAAGGGAGCCACACGAATGGACGCTTACTGAAAACATCTCCTCGAGGATTGAGCTGGTTGTTTTCCTCTTCCTCCTCCTCCTCTTCTTCCTCAGGAAATTCATCCTCCCGATTCTCCTCCGTCTGGCTGCCAGTGTAGACTTCTCCGTCATAGTCAAAAGGCTGCAGCCGGCTCTTGGGGGGTGGCGTCGTGACTGGTTCGGGAATAAGGTTTTTGATGTCCTCACTGTCCAGCTTCCCGGGCTTCACTTGGGAGTCTGGGATGGCTGCGGGCAGGAAGAGGAATGGAGTTAGACATGTGGAACCGCAATCATGGAGTAGAAGACAAAGTATTTTACCAGGTCTCAGATGCATTTGCTGACATTTTGCAGCTGCCCTCCTTGTACTACTTCATGCAGATGAAGCACAACAGCGACCAACGTTCGTTGCACACAATTGAAGCGTTTTTATCACATGTAGGAATAGGGTCATGCTGAGGGTTCCAGGTCTCATGTCAAGCTGTGTGTAGCTGTGGATGTACATTTTCAGCCAGCAGCGAGGGGAAGGGTGTGTGGAGGTGCGCGTAAAAGCAGTAAGCTGCAGGGATGAGTGGGGTTGCAGTGCAGGGAGTGAACAGCGGTAGCAGGGTCTTGGAATCCGGACAATCTCACCATTGAGGAAATCATCGGCACTGCCTTTGTCTCCGTCCCACGACCTCTGATAAAACGGTTTGACTACAAGAAAGTAAAGGCATCTTCATTCACGCTCAAACCCCCCCTCGGCCCGTTCTTCTCTTCATGCTGCACGAGGCTTCACCTGTTATTATCTGAGCCTGGTTCAAAGACTACAAACCTGTGTTTCTCCTTCTCCGTCAGATGGCTGGCTACCATGTCAGTGTCATATATTTACACAGGTGTGTTTCCAATCTGTGGCTCACTCTTGCTAACATCTGTAAAGAGGAGTGGAGGCTGGAAGCAGGAAGCTAGACTTGGCAGGACTGTTGTTTGCTGTGTTTAAAGATTCCAAAAGAAATATGTGGCCCGTAAAAACTACCCCTGACCTGATCTGATCGACTACCCTCACCTGGGAGGAGGTATGAGACATCACAGAGCTATTACAACAGGTTTTAAATGGCACCCCTGTTGATGGTTCATTCATAAGTCTTTTCAGCAGTTCATGGATCTCACCAGAGCATTCAAAGCCATTGCCTCTGAAGCCAGACTTGCACCTGCACTTGAAGGATCCCCGAGTGTTCAGACAGTCAGCATGGTGGCTGCACTTGTGGGTGCCACTTGCACACTCATCATGGTCTGGAATTGGAAGAAGCCTATTTGTACCTTCAGGTGCAGAACTGGTAATAGATATTATCCCCCGTAAGAGACTGGTATACCTTACCTACACAGTCATATTTGCCGTCTACGTATTTCAGATCGAAGCCCTCTTGGCACTTGCAGAGGTAGCTGCCGAAGGTGTTGACACACTGTCTGTTGAAGGGACAGAGGTTCTTCCCAGTCACACATTCATCAATATCTGAAGGGAGAGAAAACAGGACAAAATGAAGAGTCTCTTTATTTTGTGAAGTTTGCCTTGATGACCACACCAAGACAGTTATAAGAGAAGAAGCACATCGAACAATAAGCATAGGAAACCTTTAATGTGACACATTCAGAGAAAAAGCCAACTTTTTTGCACATGTTTTGCTCTGTTAGTATCAGTTACTTTCATTCTGTTACCTTCCATGCAGCTAGGTTGTAGACAGCCATGTGCTTCCTCCTCTTTGACTGGTGTCAGCACCTTTTATTAATCCGTCATCCGGCAAGCCCATTATACTTTCTAGGTGGTCATGATACCTCTCTGTGTCCCACTTGCTCTCAATGCTAAGTTGTGTTTGATGTGCAGAGGTTACAGATTTACAATTTAATACATGAGGAAATGTCTACAGGAAGGCTTTTAAGCCAATACTTTTTATTGTGCTTTGAAACACATATGCACACGTTGACACAGCCAGTCAGCCTTCAAATGCTGTCATGATCATTTAATCGATCTAAACCTTTTCATTTTCATTCAAACATATCATTATATTATTACACGTCCATTAATTGACCGCAGTGCTTGTTTTCACATGTTTCTATTTATGCAGCAGGAGCTTAAAGCCTGGGCCTGCAGCCAGTCTGGGGCCTGTCGTATCTAGTGCAGACTCAAAGATTGTGACTCTATGTTTAGCTCGGGTTCATATTTTTACTTTGACTTAGAAACCACTGCATACTTTGATGGATACGATAGATATGCATCTGTTCCGTGAGGATTCGTTATGACGCAGGGCACCTATGAAAAGCTTGACTGTTTGATACTTTTTCAGAGTTTAATGGTACCTCTGCTGCTCAGAGTGTGTAGGGTCAATGCTAATCCAGCTCCAGAATCATCATACTACTTCGCTTTGTGTGATCACTATGTCAGACTTTCTCTGTCAAACTCGAGCGCTTTTGTGGGAAGAAATACGGCTTAATTGCATCCATCTGATCCACCAACCAAGCATGCAAAAGCCACATAATAGAATCATTACAGTATTGTTCCACTGTACAGAAAGTCCAGCTCCAGGAGATAGGAACAAGCCAAGGTCGGAAAAGCAGTTTTTCATTGTTTCTCTCATTGAGAGAAGAAGAGCTTTGCTGCATCTGATTTTCTAATCTGCTTCTGTCTTGCAAGAGTTTGTCTCTAATTATGCTTCATGTTTAGCAAAGATGTTTTTTGTTGGGGTTTTTTTTGCATGGCATCAGATGTTCAACGACCTTCAGTCAGAAAGATCTTTGCTCACCTACACAAGTCCTCTCATCTTGTGCAAGTTGCAGGCCTGCAGATGGGCAGAGGCAGCGGATCTCCCCCTGAACCTCCTCACATCCATACTGACAGTGAGCCAGAGAGCAGGTCCTCGAGTCTGTGTACATGGACGCAAACAAAACCACCCACACATGGATAAATATATCCGCATGCACACTTGGCAACCTTATTTTTCCTTCCTTTCACATTTATATAGATCGTAATCTGAAATGACTCACTGATGCAGGATCCATCGGAGTTTAATGTGTAGCCATTGAGGCAGTAGCACTTGTAGCTTCCATAGCTGTTCATGCAGCGATGCTCACAGGGCCGAGGCTTCAGGCCGCACTCGTTCAGATCTGCAAGCAGGAATGGGCCTCAACTTTCTAAAACTGGAAACGCTTTCAAGTGAAACATCAGATAAAGTTTTGCTCAAAGTGTCAGTGAAATTAGTGTGTAAAGCAAATTATCAGCTGGAAAGGGGCTTGACCCATGTTTTCCGGAGCCTTTTCACTGCCTCCTCATACTTACCTTGATTACAGGTCTTGCCGGTGTAGCCTGGGAAACACTTGCATTTGTTGGGGCCGACACACTCTCCGTGCTTGCAGCCATGCTCACACTGAGCTGGTAAAACATTTAACACAGAGAAAATACCACCAGACGTATCAGCGGTTTGAGATGGATGATAGTCAAACCACACATTTCTGTTGTGCTGGATAGGTTTTTCGATCTTGAAAATGGGGTTAGGTTTCCTCCACATTTTTCTGGGTAAGGAACATGCCTTTCACAAAAAGACCAGGATTGTGCCTTCTTGTTTAAGAAAAAGTAGAAATCATGAATAATGCATAATGTGTGATTTGTATTGTCACCTTTAGGTGAAAATGGAAGGAAAATGTGAAGAGGGACTTTTATGTATGCCATAAAACACAAAACTTGAAGCAGTCTTACCCTCACACTGTCCTCTGCTGTTTTTCTTCCAGCCATAGCAACACTCTAGTCTCCTGCCATAGCGACACACGCCTGCTTGGTTTCCAGTAAGGACTTGTCGGTACTGTCTTTGTAGAAGAGAGGAGGAGATGGTTCACGAGTGCAATTTTATTGCCCTGGCAAAATTTATAGACCACTCTTGTTAATGCATGGAACATCCTATAGCAAATTTGGCCACAAAGCAAAATCTTTTCTTCCTTTTTTTTATTTGCTGTGGTGGTTGTGTGGAAAACCAACAAACAGCCTTTGTAAAATGTCCCCTTACAGGCTGGCTGGAGCTCCCTGCAGAGCGACGGCCAGCTGACAGGATGTAGGCTAAGGAAAAGCACTCTAATCAGACACTTCCTGCGTCGCTCATTGATACCTTACACACAACCATATGTTCCTCTGTTTCCACAGCACCTTGACTCTCACCTGGCTCCAATTTCTGGAGTCAGATTGGAATCGACTGTGAAGTTATTCTCATTTGCGGTTCTCAAAGCATTAAAAATAGCCCTGTGGTACTTATAGATGGTATTCCATGTGTCTATTTTAAAGCTGGAAATTCAATTAAGACATTAAGATGTTGCCATCAACATAAATGGTCCAGATTACATCACATTCAGCTCTGACTTGTCATCTCATGTGCATCATTGTTTCCACTTGGAAGCTCTAATGACACAGATGTTTGTACGTCGCAGGGGAAACGTCCTATAAGCAGCCCAGGCTCCGATGAGACAGGAGGAATCTGAGACTTGATAGAAATCAACCAGAATAGCCCACAGGAGAGGGGCTCCTGATCGTGACAGGTGCTCTTCGTTTTCTAACAGTTGCTGCGCCACATTTAGCTGACCCACTGCCACGGCCCCCACAGTCTCATGCTGTGCTCTGAGCCGTGTTTGCATACCATTTAAAAACAACAGTTTTCCCAATAAAGAGTTAAAACCCATCATTCCACACAAAGTAGGGGGTCCGGGCTCCTCTTAAAGTAAAAACACGTGCAGGAACTAGCAGTTAAAACTGTAGTAAACCTTTTTTGGTCGCAGGAAGTAGAGCAAATTGTATATTGACCAATGCTGTCATTGAGGCATTTTGTTTATCATTGGTGCTAGGGCATTAAAGAGAGCATAGAGTTTAAAGGTTTGTCAGACATGGAAGTTCATAGGAAGTCGCCATAGGGAGGGATATAGGATAGGGATATATATATTATATTCTAATATTGTTACCTGACTGCAAATGTACAAGTTACTTTGCTTCCTTTTCATTTCTTCTTTGTATCTGTTTGTATTCATTGTGTGGGGAGGGGAATGAGAAGGGAACAAGTTTGTATGTGATGTGAATATATGTATTTGCACAATTTTCCAATAAAAAATTGATTGCAGAAAAAAAGGTTTGTGAGACATGCATCTGGCACATTATCCTTGAGGCTCTTCTTGACTGAGTAAATATCAATATAGAATGTACACCTGCTGATGTTTCAGAGTAGATGCTCAACCACTCAACATCAAAATCTAATGCAATCGTTCACTGACTTACCTATGTGCTGCGGCACTGCCAGAGGAGATGTGGAGCAGCAGAAACAGAGCAGCGGCGAGGGTGAAAGGCTGCATGTCTGTGACCGTGAGCAGCCGGAGAGCTTTGTTTCCCACGGGGCTGTCTTGGGTTTCTGTGAGTGCCGGCTACGACTTCCTGGGGGCTCAAACTAAAACAAATAGCTCAGACGGGCACGGGTCCTACTTAGAGAAAAAAAAAAGCAGGATTTCAAGCGTCTCCAGACCAGAAGTGTCTCCTGCAGCGAATAAAATAATCTCTCACTCTGCAAGGGCTGCACCTACACTCCTCGTCCCATTATTTGCTTCCTCTTCTTCTCTGAAATTCCAGAGGTGGGTTGACACTGAAATGACACTGCACGCTGGTAAGGGATAGGTTGTGACTTTTGGGGGTAGGAGTGGGTTTGTCGAGGGGGGTGGGGATTATGTTCAAGGGTGCTCCTCTCTCCTCTGAAACCCTATACAAGACCACATGGAAATCCTCCTCTGGATCAGCAGAAGGAAAACATCTTACTGTTGTATATATGTCAAATGCAGTGACGCCTCTTGATCGTTTTTTCTGCCTATAATGGGAAAGCTTTATGGGAATTTGTTGCCTGCGCTGTGTTTTGTTCAGGGGGATAATTAGCCATATCACCTAATTGTGGAACTCAGACATGCATAGGCCTGTCATTAGCAGCTCCGGTGCTCTTTGATGTCTTTCTCACAGGTAGCACATAAAGCTTTGCTCTCTCACACGTGCTCGGTCCGAGTCGAGCCATTAAAATGTTTAATGAGTCTTCCCGCTTTCAAAGTCAGCTCTAACATCTGGTCCTGCTTCCCTGGGCCCTCAGAAATGGACAGGTGATGTTTCTATGGGAGCTTCAGGATTTGTTGTTAAAAATCCTGTGTTTTGTGTGGCAGAGTTGAAGTGTGCGGTGAACTGATTTACACATTGGAAATCCATCCTCTGCTGCAGTGCTGCAGAGGCCGGCAATTTGAAAGCTGCAAAGGAAATAGCTTCGAGTTGCGGAAGACGTCTGCAATTGAGCACTGGGGTATATAAGTCTATGATTATTTCAGCAGATATTCCAGAGTCATGTCGGGATGCAGAAATGTTTCAGCTAAATGTTGGATCTCTGTATCTCTGTGGTTATACAGCGTGAGGTGGAAACAAATTCAGTCTGGACACTCCCATAGCAAGAGAAAAGAAAGTCTTGCATGCTCTGTCTACCTATCTACATGTCTGCTTTGCCTGCCTGGCCGGCATGATGCTTGGTTGATTGGACAATGATGGTTACTGCAAAAGAGCTGGACTCAAAAATATTCTGGCATAAATCCACAGGCTGTCACAACTGACAGCCCTGAGTCCTCACTCACCTCACACACATCACAGTTAAGCTGCATAGTCATCATGACTTCACTTCAAGTAGTTGTAGTTTCTTAGGCGTCACCACACTACCTCTGGAGACAGTGTGTTTGTCCATGTGGACCACCTAGAGGGCAGAGTTAGGCTGTAGTTACATACCATGTAATTATAAGGTGGGACAAATGGAAATGAGTTTTGAACATCTGTCACCAAATCTGTCTAGTTTGTTGTGGACAATCTATATCTATAAAGTATCCATAACAAGGATGTGATTGTTTTGGTAATGGCAAGCCAGCATTTAAAATAATGGAGTAGGTGGTTATCTCAGCCAAGATGCATCCCGATGCTGGGTGCAAATAGAGGGTTTGACTCGAGCATGAGCTCCATTCTGTTCAAGAGTTCCAGTGAATGAAGCAGTGTGACACTGAGCCAGCATGTAACACTAAGTCCTTCTCCTACCGGGACATGTCTGAATGATTGCAGCGAAAAAAAAAGAAGCTGAACAACCATGTAATTTTTAAGGAATTTAATCGTCTCGGAAAGTTTCCACATGCAGAAAGAAAGGCAACATTCACAATATCAGATGTCAGCAACTTTCCTAAACTGTCAAAACATATTTTTTTTGTGGGAAAACAAACGATGATGAATCACGCTGGAGTAGGAACACACATGGACTTCCTCCATGATAGACATGCGTATGCTTTTGGTTTGTAGCAAAAATGTGAGTGATGACCCTGGGAATGACATAAACTGGAGTCCTGTGAAACAATGGCTCATTGTATCCATGCTTTGTGTACAGTGTCAGGCTCTGGCGTGTGTTGTCGCATTCAACAAGACGGTAATTGTTGCGTGGTGTACAGTGTCAGCACACAGCATCATGTACAGCAAGTGCTTTGTAGCATCACATAGTAAAGTGCTTCTCTGTAATGATTAGTTTGGGATCTACTGTGCTACACACTCATGCAGACATTATCTTGTGTATGTAATTTCTGGACTTCAGAGCTATTTTCTCTGTGCCGCTTCATTCGCTGTGTGTGACCCTTTACTGGAAGGAGACTATTATTCTCACAGCAACAGTGCCATCTCCTGTGCAGGAGAAAGCCCCGGAGTGCAGACCACTGCTTCTAATTTAATCAAGTGGAGTTTCTGTGCAGCTTACTGGCTTTAACATTATGAGCTCTTGAAATATTCTCAGTAGTACTGTATTATTTGGATATATTGTAAGAATGTGAAGTTGTTATGATGGTCAAAAGATATTCCCATGTAAGTTATACTGTGCCTATGAGTTTCACCAAAGTCTGGCCTGACACATTTAGCTGTGTTTTCAGCCCAAGTTCATTTTAGTAAAAGAGGTATGTTGACTTTGTCATTAGGTATTTGTGAAGTGTAAACTTTAGATAAAGACGAGGAAGAGGAAGTTTTTCTTCAATCCTGTCTTCCTCCAGGAGAGGGAGACACAGTTCAGCGTTTGCCAACACGTCTGACGAGGCAGACAAAAGGCCAGTAATGTTTGTGTAAAAGTAGCGAGTTAAACCTTCATGAATCCAGCTGCTGTCACCTGAGCTGCAGATTTGTCTCAACATACAATGATCTGTGGTTGCATTCTGCTCTGAATGCATCTGAATTGATTTCTCAGCTGAGTGGGAGTGGAATTTTACCAGCACTGGTGATCGATTGTGTGTCTCGGTGCTCTCACCAGAGGTCTCTGCCTCTCTGTGGTGTGTTGACTGAACTGAGCTGCATCATATCCTGAATGACAGGTTGAGAAGCATTACAACAAGAGATGGTTTATCATCTTGCTCTGAACAACAAAGGGCTCATATATAAACCGTGTTTTTCATTCATTCATTTTATGTGCATCTGTGTCACAAGGGTCACCTTAGAGTCTTCAACTTGTGTTAACATGCATGCTTTTAGACTGTGGGGGGAACTGAGAAAAAACCATGTGAATAGAGAATATATAAACTCCAGACAGGCCCAGATCCTTCTCTCATAACTTTTATGGGAGTGTGCAAACTTTTGCCTTAACTCACACTCATATTTTTCACATCTTAAAGCATGTATGATCGTTTTCCTGGGCTTTACTTGATTTAAAACTGGCTGTAAATGGTGAATTACTTGGTTGAGATATATTCAGGAAGTGTGCCTCCCCACTTCCTGGCAGTCACTCAGGCTCTCTGCTCACTTATATTGACTCCAAGCTCCAGACACAAGTCGATGCAGTTATAATTCAATGATGCTGCTGATTCTGAGATTAGCCGGCTCCATTTTACCCCTGCAAGATGCACATTTCTTTTTGAAGAAACCGATGGCCCCTACGCTGATACAGGTCTTTGTCCATTCATAGGCCCCCTGCTGTGGCCCTTGGCACAATGAGCGTGCTTTGACTATAAAAGGAGAGACACGTCTGTTGAGAAGTTATTTTGAAAGTGATGTGTGTACACGACCACATCCTGCTCTGAGTGGGAGACAGAGTGAGCAATGAATGCACTGCAGAGGATACAGACTGCTGTGAAAATGAGCCACAGCTCTTCAAAGATATGGCGGTGCATTATTCCACACCAGACAAAGCATTTAAATAAATCTGAACACTGCTGTCACCCTGGAGAGAGGATTACATAACGACACAAAATTTAGGCTGTATGCAGCTCTTGTGCCGCCCTGTCCATTTTAAATCTGTAAAACTATAAGATGATCGATATTATCACTGACATTTCCTACATTTAATAACCATGAGCAGCCTCTGACACATCAAGGTCCCTTTTTTCGTGCTTACAGTCGTCTATCAGTCTGACCCAACAGAAACATCCTGTAAATCAAATGTAGTCCAGGTGCTCCTGCTGGAACATCTGCTGCCTTCAGATTACACAATGACAGGCTGCCGCTAAGTGAGGCTGAGCCCGGCACAACCACAGAGCCCAAGGACCTTGGGGGATTCGGCAGAGATCAGACAGACGCTTCTGGCTCTCTGACATGACGGGTGTGACAGGCTAAACGCAGGCTTCGGCATCAGCTGGACACCCCCCCCCCACTACCACCACCTCCCTGTCATTAATAATGCAGCAGCAGGCACGTTTGTGCCATGGCAGTGGGGGGAAGCACCAGACATCTCAAGAGGGTCGATGCGTGGCTCAGCATCATTTATTAATGGTCCGGCCTTGTCACAGACTTTACATTGGCCTATTAAATGTGTCACTGTCTCAAACGTCGCTTTCAGGCTCTGGTGATGCACCAGCTCTGCCGGAACAAATCTTGCACTGCATGCTGTGCGAGATTTGTGCCACAAACTTCCTGTTTGAGTGGAGGAGACAGACTCTGTTCCTTAATGCAGGCTGTCCGAGAAGCTTAACAACGCAATGTTTTCTTGTGATGCTTCCTCTGTTGATCCCGACCAAACCTCACACCCCATTTGCCAACGTCACATATGTGTATACACGCTGAACGTATGCTGACGCTCTGGCGTGTTTTTGTTTGACCTCCATTTCTGCAAAACTGTGGTTGTTTCTTGGGGAATTTCCCCAGTGCACGTCTTGCCGTAGGACCATTTCTAAACCAGTGTCACAGTCAAGTAGCCTGTTTCATCAAGAGGTATAACATCATTGAACTTTTACTTTCAAAGGATCTTTTCTTTTTCCTGCTTTCTAAATCTTATTTACAAATTCTTTGTCTGGCTTCACACATTGCTGCTTGTATTCTGCATGTTGTTCAGACTAAGATTTGAGTTTAAGTGGCCATGGGAGTCTTCTGCATATTTCCAAGCTGCAACACAATCCCTTCTTCTCCCCCGCTGTTACAATCGAAGTCATAATTACAGAACATGTTGCTGTGATCACAAAGCCTTGAGTCACAGTGATACAGTTTTATTCTGTAGCTATAATCTGCATTGTCCTTTGATGTCTGCAGGGATTCAATTTGCCATTTAACCTTTTAAAGTGTCAAGACCCTGAAGGTCAAAGTTGAAAACTGTGCTTTGTTCTTGGTAACTGGGAGGTGCATGCTGGGTATAATTACATGGCAATATACCCCAAGAAGAGACCCAGCTTCATCTTGAACACTGATGCATGCCTAACAGGATAAGACATGCTGCAGTATTTGTTTCTAACTCTCACCATGTGTGTACAAGCGTTTTAATGTGCCTGTACTTTTTTTTAGGGGTTACAGGCTCCTGATGATATATTTAAAACTGTCTGAGCGCCTGTTACAGACTTTTGTGGTTATCAGCACAATGAAAACAGACAGATTTCATTTCCTGTATTGTTAGAATGAGCTTTGTAGCTACGTCTGCCAGGACATACAAAAAAATAACCTACAGAAATGAACTGTAATCTGTATGATTTCCTGTCAATACACACACACACACATACCTGAAACAGTATGATTTATTTGCCAACAAATATTACATAACAACACGCAGTAGTGCTGCATATGTGCTCATTTCAAAACATGTAACATGCCTGTACAGACAGAAACGAGGCCTGTGTCACACCTACACATTCTTCTGTAGCTGAGTACAGCATGAAGCAGAAACAGCCCACCACAAAAGGAAGAGAGAAAATATCACAAATAGCAGAAGTCGGAAGCTACGATTCAGAAAAAAACTAAATGGCTCTGAATTGACAGCTTCCGCAGACAGGCTTTGAGTCGTAAACTCACATACACCTCTGAGTGCTTGTCCACATTAATGAAGAAGGGATCAAACCTCTCACAGGCCTAATCTTAATGCCACAGCTTTAGTCATCCTGTTTCACAACACAAACAGCAGCGGCTTCCGAACAGCCATTAGATGTAGTGGGAGTTAGTGTGATACCATCACAAATGCAAGTGTAGCTGCAAGTCTGTACAAGGGATCAGCAGATAAAGCCCTGCATTTGGCCAATATGCTGTTGAGACATGCTGTATGTGGTCAGAGCTGCTGGAGCTCTGATAGCTAAGCACATTCCTCAGACGGTTTTCATCAAGCTGTCTGAATCCACCGCCTCGCTCGGTGCGTTTCTGTCAAATGAGCTATCTACTTTCAGCTAATGTAACTCCGGGCCGTCACGTAAACCTGTCAGCATGCCCAACTCTCGGTGACTCCTGCATCACATGTCAGGAGTGCACGGTGTGCTGTTTTTTGGGAGGACTCGTTATGCTGGCAAGCACGAAAAACCATCCCCAACCCCGCTTGACCTTTCGTGTCGATCATATGACGAGCAGTGCAAAATATTAGCGTACACAGTCACTCCCTGATGACTGTCAGCGACTTCAAGTCTGCACACACGTCTTTATTTGCCTGCACTTTATCTGAACGTGGCACCGCCTTCGCTGCCCAAGCAGATGTGAAACTTCTGCTGTTCGGATCCTTGTCGGAAGGTAGATTTATGGGTATCATGATGCACAAGTTCCCCTTCCTTACACGCAAGAGTTGCGAATGCTACATGTGTAACGAGCACTCGGAGCAGCTCGGCCTACTGTATGTGCGCTGAAAGTTCAGCTGCGTACTTAATTAAACTGTGGGGCTCTGCTTCACAGTGTTTCGCTGCAGATGTGTAACCACATCCTGTGACACACCTTCTGGCTTCAGACAGATTCACAAACAAGTTGCTGGAACATGCAACAGCTCTGTGCATTGCACAAGGTGAGACGTGCAGCACATACATGAGCCGGGCATTCATAAAGGTGTGATAAAAGTCTTCATTTTTGCATCTCGAGGACCAGCATCCGATACTAACATCAGTTTGAACTAGTATATTATAGGTGCTCAGGGAGCATTTCTGTACAGTTTCAGGGAACTGCTAATCCTGTGCAAGAGGGAGGAGGAGAAGTTGACACACTGTGGAGCTCGGAGGATTTGTCAAGTGCATCATCTGGCTGTGCTGCGATGATGTCTACCAAAACCACACACTTAACTGCAGGGAAACAACACAAGTGGGGTGGATCTTTGGTGCTGTGTATCCAATAACATCAATCAGGACGATGGCAGTGCTCCTGCCTATTATTAATGATATTACCAGATATCGTACACACTAGAACTGGAACAATACATGACAGTAAAGGATTATGTTTGAGGGTGAATAGTGTGTGTGATAGACTGGTCACCTGTTCAGGGTGTTTTCCCTGCCTTCTCCCTGCTTCCTGCCTTGTGCATGTAATGTTGTGTCCTGTGTGTTTTCATATAAACCAAGCTGCTGTGATGGCAAAACAAAATTCAGATGTATCTCTGAAAATGAGGTTTGTATTGTTGTATCGTATCGGATTGGGTTGGATCGGATCGGATCGTATTGTGCACTGGGATCGGCTCCAGCAGACCCTTGCAACACTGTAAAAGAGGGTAAGATAAAGGATGGGTGGATGAACACAAATGTGCTCAGACAACGATCACTGTTTTCCTCGATGACTAATATCACTCACCGGCTCTAGTTCTCTCTGAATTTCATTCTTGGATGCAGTTGGCAGACACTTTGCTCAGCTGACAGCTTGTCTGAGGATCTGTTTTTGCTCTGCCCTCTTTTTTGCCCAGTGAGCTAAGAGCTTCCACCAAATAATTACTTACACACAAACCCCCCCTACAAAATAACAAACATGCACACAGGCGTCTCACTTCACGCTTACTCCTCTCACTTCCTGTCTCTCTGTCGCACGCCATCGCTGCTATCGTGCCTGGTCGAAACCTCGGCATGTTCTCAGTGTTACACGTCTGATGTAGATCTAAATGTGCGTCGCATGTCACTGCAAATACCATGAAGCACATGAGAGTATAGGCGCTATAAGAGGGGCGGGCACACTCACAGCTGGTGAGCTACTGGTGAGCGCACCAGGGTGACTTTTGCAGCTGAGAGGTTGCATGCACATGTCACATCGAATCAAGATGCACTGAATCTCGGCCTGCACACTCAGGTCACATCTGCCCAGCCATTCAGCTTGCAAGAATCCAGTCGAGCATGGCGATGAACCTTTTGGCGGAACCTCTTCTCACTTCCACATTGTATGGTTGCTGATCGTTCTGCCTCTCATGCTAAAATTCTTTTGAAATGTTTTGAAATGAACATTTTGCGTATATTGATAATTTAGTCACAATGTTTTGCAGTCATTTCAGTTACACAACTGAGGTTTACAACATAGTTTAAGGGGGATGAAAAGTATTTTAGTATTTGAAAAGTATTTGTAATCTTTGAGTTGCTCTCAGGCCAGCAGGGTTTTTGCCCATGCGAGAAAGTCATTTTCTCAACTTTTACTTGCTTGTCTGGCACATCATTTTACAACTTTTTGCGTGTAATATATGTCAGACTGATAACTGTGTTTAGTGCTGACACTTCCTTATCATGCTGTGAGAGTGATACATCTGTCTTTTAATGTCTCACAGCCACGTGATTATATACACTGTGTTGCTTGTCATGTATCTGAATGTATTCCGTTGCTTTAAGAACACATTTTGCACAAATTAGTTGTTGCTCATTTGTGATGAAGTTCTGTGACTCACAATCACATCAGCCTCTGCTTTAGTCAGACTTTACTGTGTCAAGTTTCACATGATGACCCATAAGGCCTCTTGGCTGCCAGTGTGGCTATGTAATTCAGTAGCATTGAATGCAAGGAGCACTGGGCTGTTCTAGCCAAAGGTTAACAGCTCTCAGAGGTAGGAAACAGGTTAGACAACCTGCCCTTTGTGTTTGCTCTGCTAATCAAGTTTCAAATGGTTCTGTCAGATTTTAAGTCGCTTCTCCAAAGATTCTGTTACATCTTCACAAATATTTGTGTATCTCTGCTATGTGATCAGTTTTTTTCAGCCAGATGGATACAAATTCTCCCATCTGTCACAAATCTCAAGCGCCAGGATCTTTTCTGGGAATTTCTTTGTCACACATAGCAGCCATTATGGTGTGTCACTGGATTGGCCAGCTCACACCCTCAGCTTTTGTGTCTACCTATCACACAATAGCTGCACAGCTTTTTCCCACCGTGGCTACGATAAAGAGAGGACAAAGATGAATTGTCCCTCTCTTGGTGCACTCTGAATTAAGAACATAAAGACGCTGAAACCTCCCCTTACACACAAATGAATGTTTTTGTCCCAGCTCCAGTTTTTTGTCACACCTATGACTAGAGTAGAAACTCTAAACATACTGCCATAGTTTATTACATTAAATATGACCAAGCATGGTTTTATTTAATTGCCAAGTGCCTCATTTTGCCTCTGATGATAATTTAATCTCTCAGTGCACCTCTTCCCAAAGTTTCTGTGAATGTACCTGATTGTTATGTGATCCTGCTCTCGCTCTGTCCCTTTATTATTTTCCTGTTAACAAAACAGGTGATGAGACACATCCTCCCAGGCCCATTAGGATCTATTTCGACTGGAGTCTAAAAAAACAAATTAATTATTTATAAAATGTGTTCTATTATGCTCTCAGGAAAGAGAGGTGTCCATCAGGGTTTAAATCTATGTGTGTAGCAGTTATCAGGAAGTGAGGATAAAATCAAAAGTCACAAAAGTCAAAAAAATGTCACACTAAGCATCTCAAAAAAGACATGCTTAGCATGAGCTTCTCTATCTAAATGCAAAATGACAAAAATGGATATTTTGTTTCATATTGCGCCATCTGAGAAGTTTCCATCTTTGCCCTTTGGTATTTTGCACATCTATCAAGCTACAATTTGTCATAGCTAGTCATAGTCATAGCTATGTGACAGATTCCTCTGCAGCGTTTGTGTAGCATTCCTTTAAAACCCATGTCTCAGCATGAGAGACCTGCCAGGACAGGTAGACAATTCTCCCAGGAGGCACCAGGAGTGTCAGGTATGTTGTTGACCTGCAGAGTGTTAACAAAACACAACAAAAAATACTTCACTGGGGGCGGTGAGTTTTTCTTGTTTTACTTCACCCACCAGCTGCTCCCAGGGGACTAACCTATAGCCCTTAATTAGATGAGTCTGTACTAAAACAGCCTGGAGAAATAGAAGGACACAATGTACCCAGGATGAGAACAGCAGAGGAACAATGTTGTGAGGAGGAAGAGCTCTACACACTGGCTGTGTGAAGAGAGAAGTGGAGGCTGCCGCTTATCTGTGACGGCGCTGCCTGTTGCACCATTTTTGCCATTCCAGTCGATCGCTTTCATGGGTATTAGCATCATGAGGTGACTGAATGCATTTTGAGCTCTGAACAACACAGCAGCCTCCCCAGTCATGTGTCTGAATTTTCCTGTCTGCTGCCATGGAAACTGAGTGCAAGAAACATGGATGGGGCATCCGTGTTTTAGGCTGAACACGGAGAAGAGGCAGAGGCACAGTTTCACCATGCCGCTGAGAGCAGCTGCGAGGCCCTGTCACTTCCTCCTGCTTGTAAAAAAAATAACCTGTAGGAACACGTTGTGTTTTGGCCCCTGTTCATTTCCTGCTCAAAAAAACAAGAAGTGAACAATGTCAGATGATGATTTTACTCGAATTACAGGCTGCTAACGCAGACGGTCTCAAACTGGTTTTGAGAATCAGATCCAGATTGGTATAAACCATGCTTCTGTTCATGCAGCCTGTCACACCATAAATCAGCCCACACGATGAAATAACAGTTGTTGATACGCGGTACAGTATGAGCCCTGTTTGGGGAACATCTAGATCAGCGAGGTTTCATTCTCAAAGCACATTACGTACATAGCCACAGGCACTCTCAGAGGAATCTGTGTTCCTCAGTCAGTCAGAGACACAGCCGGTCCAGAGGGTGCCCGTCACAACACTGGCAGATGGCCTCATGGTGCCTCCAGCCAAGTTCACCACAATCAGCCCTTAGTGTCATTTCAACATCATTTGCATCCCTTTTCATGGACAGTTAAGGGGGTCTTGACTGGAGTGCCCACAAAGCAGCAACAGTAAAACCTCTAGTGTAATACAGTAAATTAATGTTATTCAAGAGGACCCAGAAAGAAAACAAACAAACAAACAAAAAAACACAGCTTTGCTGAATAACAACAATCCATACCCAGACAAAGATAAAGGCCATGTGCCATGACATAATCCTGGTCTCATTGCTGTTAATATCTTCAGCCAGAAAACCGGTAAATCTGAACAATAATAGAATGTGACATAGAATACAAGAGAGACACAAACCATACTGCCCCCGACCTCCTCCAAAATAATGCTCATATCCCTGAGTTTGTTCAGGTACATTCGCACGATTAGCAGCCAAGACAGGCTGTAATATTCCTACATCTAAAAAATCAGCTTGTAAAAAGGAATAGTAATATAATAGCAGCATCGGGGGTATCTGATTAAACCAATGGTCAATGTTGATGAATAGTCCATAAAACCATCAATCCTGCCCCCAATGGATCAGGTATATTCTCCAATATACTGTAAGTCATACCTTCATGCATTCATACTCTTCAGCTGCCTGTAAAATAGTGTCACACAGAACTTGATGTATATTTATGAGTATGACCAGTCGTAGACAGAGAAGAGGCTTATGAGGCTTGTGTAGTAATGCTATTTATTCTCCTACTTAGCCCACAGCAGACATTGTGAGCAGTCACCCAGAAGCTCACTGTGTGGCTAGACTGCACATAAGGCAGCTTAGATGGTACAAGAGTAGCTTAGTAGGTGCTGTGGTCTTTTGGTGCCTCTTTAAAGTACAAAGGATACAGAAAAACTATCTTGACCCTCTTCCCATGCTAAAAATGACTTTAGATTAAATGCAGCCTCATGGGAAAGAGGATGAATGTGAGCCTGTGCCAATCCCTCAGCAGTACCCATTGTTATTGTTACAGCACAGCTGTTATGGTCTATAGACTCATTGCAGTTATGTAATCTCTCTCGCTCTCTCTCTGTCTCCCCCTCTGCTTAAGATACAGCTGTTGTCCCAATGAGGTAGAACAGGTTCTCTATTTTCCTCCACTGTGAATAGGGTTTTTTTTCTTGGCGATGACCTGATCTGTTCTGTGGCTCACACCTCCAGAGATGTCTCCAAGACCCATTAATACGCACTTTAAAACAGGTCAGAATGGACAAATGTAGCTGGTGGTAAAAAAAAAGTTACCTTTTTATGTCTAGCATTCAATATCTTGTATTCTAAAACCTCACAGTCTGGCTGAATACCCCCTAAATCTCCACTTTCACCCAGTAGCAAAAGCGTAAAGTACCTGTTATTTTTTTCATGTGAGCAAGTATGTGGCATAACCTGAATCAAGTTGTTGCCAGTCAAGATTATAAGATGTGAGGGGGAAACCCAGTAAACAGACAATCCCTCCCCACACACGCACATGACCCGTTCAGTTTAAACCATGATACCAGATCTTTTTTTTTTAGAGCAAGGGTCTGGTCTAAATGGACATTGAGAAACCACAGTGCCAAACTCAAATCTCACACCTCTGAGGTCTATTTACAGACGAGACCCGTCTTGTCGAGCAAAAAAATTCTTTGCAGCTACAGCTGGAGGCAGAGTGGGGAGGTGCTTCTGCTCAGCCCTGGCTGAACATGAGCCTGCAAGGCTGATCCAGTTCACCGTTTGACTCCGAGGCAAAATCTGAGTGTTAAATCATCAAGTTACGGAAACGCCTTAATCCATGAGCATTCCAGGATGTGAAAAAGTGTTTCAGCAGGCTTTTATCTGGAAGGGCATAAGAGCCTCCTGAGAGACAGTAACTTCAACAAGGTGAGGGTGAATCCAATACCAGTGAAGTTTAAAAAAAAAAAAAAGCACAGGATTGCATTTTGTGTCTGACTCACATGGATTATAAATTTCATTGAAAGGCTGAAATCTCCTTCACTAGAAAGTGGAACAGGAAAAAAAAGCGCAAGAGATTTAAGAGTCAGCACTTTGTGGTCAATCTCCAACTGTTACAGACACTAAAGACAGATTAAAATACTAGAGCAGGCACATACTGTCGGCTGCATGAGATTAAACCCAAGAGGAGCCACTGGAAGTGGCTCAAGCTCACGAGCGGGCACGAGAGAGAGAAATCCAGACAACACGCTTGTGTCAATTTACATTTTTTTATTTTGCATATTTAACAAACTTGTGCATTCCAGATTATACAAAAGTGATGCGTTGGTGGCCGGAGCTGGGCTACAGAGTCAGATCGTACGTCCCTCCGTTGTTGTTCCACGACACGCCCGCTCCTCGGGGCCACGCCAGAGATGTAGCCACAGCAGTCAGCCAGACCGGGACCCATGCTGACATCGAGCCACACTTCCTTTACTGTACAAGGGACATCTAGGTGAGTGGGCGGTGGGTGGAGTGTACATCCATTTCATCAATTAGTAAGAACTTTGACTTGGAATACATGTTGGGGAGGGTAGGGCACGGCGAATGTGGAATGTACAGTGCAGAGGAGAGGAGAGCAGGTCTGCATTACGACGCCTTCTCCTGCTCGATGGCTGTCGAAGGAAAGAGATAAAGTTTGCACCGTTAGTGACAAAGACTGCCAGCGAGCGACTGAACGCTCCGAAAACGAGGTCAATGAGGCGCCGACACCTACTTTCTTTGGTTGGAAGTGTGTTTTTCTCCTGGGTCTCTGTCTTCTTCAGCTTGGTCTTGTCAAAAGTTGTGACTTCGGTGATGTCGGGTTTGTCAGACATGGCTGCAGAGGATCTGTGGAGGTGGGGAGGAGACTTTCATTAACACTGGGGCTCAACTAATTCAGCTCTGAGAACACACACCTGAGCTCGTTTGAAGACAATTAACCCGGAAGACAAAAATTGGCAGACCGTGAGGAGCCACAGACTGTTCTCTTAAAAGGAAAAATAGCGATTCATGTGATGGAAAGGGGTGAAATTGAAGCAAGACGTGCAGGTGTTAATCCAAGGCTGGTTTGAAAGTGAGCAGCTGAGGGACCACCGCCCTTTATGTGCAGACTGCCTCCTTCAGCACCTTCCTCTGAACAATAAAGCCGGTTAAATAAAGAAGAACGAAAGGCAGGCTCACTTGCCGAGCCCAATGCAGTATTATCTAAAGGGAATAACAGCATGCAGGCTTCCAGACAATGCAACAATGTGACATCTCACGCTGCCGATGTTGAGCGAAAATATGAACCGAGGAAGACAAAAGTCCATGACTGAATCACTCATCAGCACAGCTACACGCAAAAAAAACCCACTCAGAAAATAAAAAAGAGAAAAGATGCGCAAATAGAAACAAAGAGCCACTTACCAGAGTTTAGGCCACAGAGATGACTGAGTGCGATTCTCACTGGCGCAGGAACACAGTGAAGCGTACGGCGTCAATCACTCCTTAAATACTGCGCATATGCAAATAGACCCCCTGACGTCACGACGCTGTATCTTTAAACCAGGATTTATACAAACAGTTGATGTTTTACTTTTCCCTCAAAGAGTAACACGAGTATATGGGCGAGGGTTAATGAGTTTGGGATTTTGTCCGTTTTTCTTTTTTTTGTTCGTTTCAGTTCTGAGGAAAACTCATAGAGGTGACCACCTGCAGCTGAGGAAGTGAAGGGATGCGATCAGTTCTACAAACAAGACGCTGCTTTGTCATCGTAGCTGCTTCTAGGTGTTTAATCGAGGTACAAAGGGATGGATATATGGGCTTCAATGAGACATTTGTGTGAGAGAGTGAGTGAAACGGCTTGGATTTTGTGTCAAACTACGCCTGAGACGACGCCCTGCGGCTAAACACGGTAAAGCAACAGACCCCTCCTGTCTTTAAGGATGGCGACGTCCGGTGAAGACGTTTCCCGCCCTCCTCTGACGCTGATTGGCTCGTTTGTGGACTCATGTGACGTTTATGAATTTGATTGGTCAGACTAATCCAATCAGAGGCAGCGGAGGTCTGCCATGCCTATCCTGTCCTAGGAAAAAAAGTTTAAGTTCTTGCTTCCTGGAGAAACATTTTTCGAGTCACAGATTGGATTTTCTTATTGCAAGATAAATTTCCCTTAAAGTTAAGCCTGATTTACTGAAGATGGATTTCAGATAGACCAGGTAAAAGGATGAAACATTTACATTTAAAGGTTTCAAATAAATCAATTTATTCGCACATTCATTGACTGTCAACAAACAATAGGCTAATGAAATAACATTTTTTTTTGTCCCCATAAAAGCTCTGGTCTTCTATCAGTTCATGCATCGAACCTCTCATCTACTTTGTAGATCTTGCTCTCTCACACACAAGGCAAATGCAATGAATATTCAAGGAATAGCTACACCACATACACCAAGGGGCAGTTTTCAGTCTTGCTGTTGTTTTTGTTGCATCAAAATTACAAATCTTTACCACGAAGTTGACCTTTATCCTTAGCCCAGCTAGCTGCTGGTGAAGTACTTTGAGTATTTTTTGTTGTACATCGCCTGATTGTCCACTTTGACCACATTCCTCAGGTTCTGCCAGAACCAGGGCTCGGCTGCGGCTGTTCTCGGCCACTCCACGACACTTTCCCCACACAGCCTCCTCCGGAGACGCAGGAAGTGAGAGTGCTGCAGCACAGGCTCAAGCATCAGCACCACGATCACATCCACATTTTCATCCAGCAGTCTCTGATGGGCCAAATACATGGCCAGTTTGAAAGTCCCGGTCTTAACGTAGCCCTCTGTCAGGACAAACAGGGTCTTGCGACTGTAACGGATGCTCTGAGTGAGGTTATCTACCAGCGGGACCCCAGGGGCCCAGTCCCTCTCCTCCAGGCACAGAGGAAGATACTCTCCCTCCTCTTCCAGTTTCACTCGCAGATCCTTCATCACCCACTCGGAGACATGTGGATCTCTGGTGTCGTAAGTCACAAAGACATCGTAAAAGCTGTCTGATGAGTTCAGTGAGTGGTATCCCTTCAGCCTAGCTTTCATATAGTGCAGGACATAGGATGCATCCCAATAAAATGAGTGAGCCACTGTTGTCACAAACATAAAAACAATGGTGATGGAACTTGTGATGATGTAGAAGGTGAATGCCTGATTGTCATTCACACACTGGTTA
This sequence comes from Karalla daura, assembly GCA_029224185.1. Lineage (NCBI taxonomy): Eukaryota > Metazoa > Chordata > Actinopteri > Chaetodontiformes > Leiognathidae > Karalla > Karalla daura. Next base: position 14,626,581 of record CM055202.1, on the reverse strand, counting down.
ATGTCAAAATAAATCAGCATCCGACCTTTCTCGTTTGGAGGAGAGTCACATGCCACCAGGTTGGTCAGTCTGGGGATCTTCACACCACTGTTCTCAATCCACAGGATGAAATCCATTGCGTCACACGTGCACTGAAATGGGTTGTGGTCCAAGAATAAGGTCTGAATCTCAGGTCTCAGCGGGAAGGTGGACTCATTGATGTTTGTCAGTTTGTTGCCACGAAGGCTAAGAGTTCGAAGGCTTTTTACACCCTTTAGGAAACCATTGGCCAAGTGAAAAATCTGGTTATTACTCAGGTCGAGCGAGGTCAAAGATTGGTCGTCATCTAGGATCATACCTGTCACATTGACTAAACGATTATAGCTGAGGTCTAACGTATGAAGGTGACGGAACAATTTCAGATAGCCCCATTTAAAATCATTGAGAAAGTTATGACTTATGGAGAGTTTGGTGAGTTTACGTGGCAGACATTCGTAAACGTTGTCTGGAATCTTTGTTATCCCGTTGTGGGATATATCTAAAATTGTCAAATTGGTAAGATGGGTGAAAAGGTGTATATATGAGCCATCTTTTTCTTTCCAAAGAATGCCAAGACGATTATATGTGAACTGCAGCTCAGCTAATGATTTGCTGTGCATCTGTTTCGTCGTCAGCGTGGAGATGAAGTTGTAGCTCATGTTCAGCACTCTCAGGAAAGGCAGATTCATGGTAAAATTTAAATTGTGCGTCACACCATACGCTTTAAAGTAGTGATAATTGTGACTAATGTCCAGCACTTGCAGTTTGTTTAGTTCTGCAAAGGCAAAGTTATAGGCCAGATCAATCTTATTGAATGACAGGTCCAGGTACGTCAGATTAGGCAGTGTGGTGAACTCTGTTCCATTCAGTGCTGCAGAAAAACCATTTCCTGAAAGATTGAGACATGCAATGTTTCCGTAACCCTCAAATTGCTTTGGGGAAATGAAGAACAGACTATTTGAGCTGAGCACTAGCACTCGACCGGCATCAAAGCACTCTTGCTTGACAAGCTTGTGTGCTAGCATGTAATCTACATCTCTTGTATGAGGTCTCATGAGTGGCGAAATAGAAAGGTCTGACCTCTGGTTGCGTCCCAGACTTGGAGGTCCAGGGCTCTCCACTGGAGCGGGGAACAGTCTGTTCTCTGCAAGGTATATGAATTTAAGCTGGGTTAAGTTTTTAAACATGTGGGAATCACAGTGAATAATGAAGTTGGTTCCCAAATTGAGCGTAGACAGCTTTTTCAGATGATAAAGGGGACTGAGTGTGTCAGGGCCAATATTCTGGAAGACCAAACCCTCCATGTGCAAAGTTCTAAGTGACTGAAGGTTTGAAAACTCTTTTGACAGATTAATTGTCAAAGGGTATTCCTGAAGACCAAAATTGAACGAGACATCAATTTTTTCCAATTTGTTAATGTGCTTTAGAAAATTGTCCTCCCGAGTTATCGACTTCACTAGGAAGTTGAACCGCAGGAATAATGCTTTAAGATTGGTCAGATTTTTAAACAGGGAAGCTTTCAGGTATGTCAGTGAGTTTCCCCCTAGGTTCAGTGACGTGAGCTGGGTCATGCTGTCAAATGCATTCGGATGGATTCTCAGAGAAGAGTTCTTGCAAGGAACACAGGGATATGGAGCATTTCTACACCTTGGGCAGTTTCCCTGTATGAACAGTTTTGTTAAATTGTGCAGGCCAAGAAAATCCTCATCAGATATGTATTCAATGTTGTTGGTGCTCAGTATTAAACTGGTCAGAGATGGTGGTAATCCTTTTGGCACTTTAGTTAGATTGTTAAACGACAAGTCCAGTTTCTTCAGGTTGGTCAAAACTTTCAAGCTGTCCTCCTCAACTGTAATGATTTGCCCACAAGGATTCCAGAAGAAGCAGTTTTTCGATAACAATAACTGTGTCACATTCTTTATGCCAGTGAAGCTGCTCCTATCCAGGGACAAAATCCTGTTATTGATAAGCTCGAGGATTTTCACGCTGGGAGGGAGGTTGTCAGGAATCTTTTCCAGACCAAGGCCAGATAGTTTGAGGTGTTTCAGATTTGTCAGGTTTTTTAAAGCATTCGCTGCAATTTTGATTGAGTGTTCCTTGTTTGCCCAGTTCAGATTGACATGGGTCAAACTCAACAAGTTAGAAAACGAATTCGCTGTAATATTCTTAATGAAATTCTCAGATAAGTCGAGGTAAGTCGCGTTGCTGGTTATTCCATAGGGTACTTTATGCAGGTGACGGCCTTTGCAGTTGAACTCGATCCTGGTATTGTTCGAGCTATTGTAGGCTGTGACGTCGCAGGGAAATTTCGCTTGCATCCACTGAGGTTTGCATGCAGCAGGACCGATCTCATGATGGCAATACAGGCAGAACAGCAGCAAGAACATCCACCATATGCCCGTCTGTAGGCACACAGCAAAATTAGTCAAATGAAGGAACAGAAGATCATGAATTTACTGTAGATCTGTGTAACCAGATACAAGAGTACGACACGCGCTATTTAAAAAGGTGAATTCAATATCCAGGTTCTCTGGGACAGTGTTTGCTTGTTTTTACAACGTCTTGGCTCTCAGAAGGATACCATCTGTATCCAGCAGGTGGCAGTAGTCTGTAAGGTAAACTGCACTTGCCTGGGACTGCACTACACTGGTATTTTGTCAGAAACAGGAACCCCGCACAGAGTGACTATGTAGCTTTTGCTTAGCTTAGATGTCAGTGAATATTAAGCTGCACCAGCTGCACAAATAGCAAAAAGTTACAGCCAATGAATTGCTTTTGTAATGGTCGAAACACAACACCTAAACTTACAGTATATTGTGCTGAATAAGGTGCTGGTCATACAGTATCAGATCATTTATGGCTGCAGTGCCCTCTGAGTGACTTGAAGTCAGCAATGTTCAACTCCTCAATGTCCAAGAAAGAAATCCCTCCCTTCAAAAAGCTACATTGTTACACTGTGACATACTCATTCTCCGTCTCATAAGTCTTTTATAATATTCATATCGTACGCACTCTATATCACCAAGCTTGAGGACTCCATTCTGTTGATGCTGCATGAGCTTTACAGAAAATCAAATGTGACTTATGAATTATTGAAATGAATGAAAGTGCTTCTCAAAAGTTCAGTCTTGCACACAGCATCTTTGGAAACCGGAGTTCAAAATAAGGTTCTCTGGGCTTGAACGTTGTTTGGTTGCCAAGCATGACTTAATAATCACAAAGTGTTTCAGTGTCGAAAAGGGAGTGGTGATGATGGCAGAATAAGATGGCAGTCCTTTCAATGAGTTTAATGTACGGTATTCTATGGTATGGAAAAAAAATCACAAAATGATCAAAGATTATATGGCAGATGCATAAAAGTACATGCAGCTAACCAGTACAACCATAACATGCCGATAAAGAAGGCAGACAGGTTTGTTTAGAGCAGATAAATCTATTCCCTGTGCTAAAATGAGCAAAGATTAAAAACAGTGCAAAGAGATATGTATCATTAAAACTCACCATTGTGCATGGATTGTATTGGATCCGTCAAAGCAGGGGACTTCGTAACACTTGATATACTTGTAAATATCTGTCTTGCATGCAATAAGACCAAAACAAGTCAAATGTCCTCATCCCCTCGTCCTTTATCTCGGTTTTATAGCACAGGGCTCAAACCAAAATGAAACACAACAACAATCGACCACATGCTGTCAACGATCACAAAAATCAACTGACTAGTTCCCACACCAGTGGGCTGCAGATAAATTGAAGAAGTGCCTCTTTCACTTCCGTATTTCAAAGCACACTGGACATTTAACTGCCAAGAAATGGGAAATTTAAATGTACATAAGTTGAAATGAACAAACAGAAAAGTCAGTGGAAGCTACTGTATAATGAAAGACGGAACTGTGTTTTACAGCATTGTGTCCTGCTTAAAGTGTCTCTTTGAAGAGATTGTTGTATTGTTTGTGGCTTTCCGTTGCTAACACACTCCTCAGGCTGAACCAGAAGTAGGGCTGGGCTTGAGGGTTTCGGGGCCACTCCAGCACAGACCTCTTATACAGTCTCTTTCTTAACCTCAAGTACTTTGAATTACAAGGGATTTTCTCCAGGAAGATCAGCACGATAACGTCGTTCTTCTCGTCCATTAGCCTCTGATGGGCCAGGTAGAAAGCAGTCTTGAAGTTGCCACTTTGGATGTACTTGTTGGTGAGAATGAACACCGTTCTCTTGCTCCTGTGGATGCTCTGGCAGAGGTTGTCTATCAGGGGACACCCAGGGGTCCAGTCACGCTCCTCCAGACACAGTGTGAGGCGGCGGTCTCCGCGCTGCTCCATGTGAATGCACATCTCCTTCATCACCCACTCCGACACGGCAGGGTCTTCTTTGTCGTACATCACAAAGGCGTCGTAGACAGAGCTCTGGGAGGGCAGCCGGACGTAGCCCTTGAGCTTGGCCCGGCAGAAGTGGTAGATGTACCAGACGTCCCACAGGAAGAGGTGGCTGGAGATGAACAGGGTGAGGAACGTGAGGGTAGCCGAGGTCATCAGGGTGTACAGGATAATTGACAGGTACCTGTGCTGGCAGGCCATCAGGTCAACCGAGATCACAAGTTGTCCTCTTTGAGCCTCTGGGGAGGCACAGGTGACCTCTGTGCCAAGTCTAGGGATGGTCACTGAGGTCTTGTTGAGCCACGTGATGAACCAAGTAGCGTTGCAGCTGCAGAGGAAGTTGTTCCTGTGCAGGAGCAGCATCTCCATGTGTTTAACAACGTCATCTGGAAAGTCGGTCTCTTCAATGTGCCGTATGCGGTTGTAACTGAGATCCAGGTATTTTAAATTGTCTGCGCCCTTGAGGAAATCTGGAGTGAGCTTAACGATTTTGTTCTTGTGTAGAATGAGCTTCCTGAGAGATCTGGTGCAGTTTGACAGCATGCGTGGTACCGCAGTAATGTGGTTTATGCTCAGATCTAAAACCTGCAGAGAATGAAGAAGTTGTAGTTCCCCCCAAGCAAAGGATTTCAGTCCGTTCTTCCTGATGTAGAGCTCAGACAGTTTGTCTGGCAGACCACTAAACACTTGTCGTGGAATGGATTTGAGGTTGTTGTCAGAAATGTCCAGGACAGTCAGACTGACTAATTTCTTGAAATAGTTGATATATCTGGTGTCCCCATCTCTCCACAACATATCCAGCCGGTTATCTCTGAACTCTAACCTCTCCAGAGATTGACTTTCTAGCTCTGTGTTTGTGGAGGTCGAGATCTGGTTGTGGTTCATCATCAAAATTTTCAGATTCTTTAAATTTTTTGTGAAATTAAGCATGTGAGTCAAGCCCTCTGACTCAAAGTAGTGATTGTTGTTGCTTATGTCCAGGATGACCAGACTTGTAAGCTCTGTGAATGCGGTGGAATAGAGCAGATCCAGGCGATTCATGGAGAAGTCCAGATACTGTAATTTAGTGAGAAATTTGAATTCAGAGCCGTTCAGACTTTGGCTCATTGCATTTCCAGACAGGTTGAGGCACCTGAGCTCTTGGAGATTCAGAAACCTTGAGTGTAAGAAGAATATGCTGTTTCTGCTCACATCAAGGGTTTTGCCGAACTGACTGCAATCCTTTTTGACAAAGGATGCGATTTCGCCCAGTTCTTTGTCTTTGTATTTGCAGCTGCGAGCGTATTCATCATATCGGAAGTAGTGAATCTCTCGCACTTGTTTATTGTGGTACTCTGCAGCAGCTGACATGGGAGACCAGTGCACGGGTTGTGCTGCAGAGAACCCGGCCACGTCCTGCGTATCAGAAGATATTTTGTTGTCAGAGAGACTTATGATTTTAAAGCTTTTCAGTTCCATTAGTACGCTCAAGTTTGCTATTTTAATAAAGTTTGTACCCAGATCTAAAACCTCCAGTTTGGTGAGAGATTTCAGGGGCTGGATGGTGTCTGGCAGTAGCTGCTGAAACACAAAGCCCTTTATTCTCAGAATTTTAAGGGACTTGAGGGAGGAGAAACTGTCACTCAGGATCAGCGTTTTAGGGTACCTCTGCAGTTCGTAGTTAAATGAAAGGTCCAGTTCTTCCAGGTTGTGCAGAGACGGTGGGAAGGTAACTGTTCCTATGGCCAAAGCTAAAAAGTTTGATGAGAGATCCAGCACTCTGAGCTCTGTCATCCCGGCTAACCACTCTGACAGCACAAACCTCAGAGAGTTGCTGTGCATGCGGAGCGTCTTAATTCTCGTCAAATTCTTGAAGGCGGTGAGGCTGATTTTAAGCGGAGCGTTGCCTGGGCATGGAGTGCATGGGAAAGGGGCATTGTAACATCGAGGGCAGTTTCCACTAATATCCAGAATCTCCAGGTTGGTCAGGTTTTTGAAATCATCATCTGTGACTTGCTGGATGTTGTTATTGTAGAGGTACAACTCCTTCAGACTCGTCGGCAGGCGATGAGGAATAAAGGACAAGTTGTTTGACTTGAGGGACAACAATGTTAGATTGGTGAGCTGCGAAAAGGCACCGTCCTCTATGTCATAGGAAACATTACAGGGGTTTCGATAGTAGCAGTTCTGACCGAGGTAAAGAATCTCCACGTTTGTGATCTCGGAGAGGTTTGCCTTGGAAATGTAATAAATGTGATTCACTTCCAGACTGAGCAGGATCAGGCTCGGAGGCAGGCCTTTAGGGATACTGGGCAGCTGGTTACCATCGAGGTACAACGCTTGCAGATTCGTCAGGTCGGTGAATGTGTCTTCAGCGATTGTCACGCTCTTTGTGCATATGTTGTCCTTGGGGCCGACTTTGATGGGCACGCAGTTGCACCTCATGTCTATCTCAGTTAGGTTCTCCAGACCGTGGAAGGAGGAGGAGTTAAGTTGAGGAATGTGGTTGATGGTGAGCGTCAGGTTGGTAGTGTCTCTGGGGATGCCAGGTGGGATGGCTTTGAGGCTCCTCTCAGTGCAGTCCACAGTCACAGCGCTGCCATTGTCGGCCTCTCTTACGTCGCAGGGCAGAGTTTTTGGGTAAGAAACGCCAGCCGTCATTATGCAGAGACAGCTCGACAGGCTCAGCAGTGCCACACACATCTATGCAGAAACACAAGGATGTTTTCACTGGCAAATATTCACGAGATGGGAAGATAATCAAGCCACTACTGTACACTTACTGAGAAAACTTTCACTCACAGTTTGAAGTTAACTTTCCACACATCTCATCTCCCCATACATTTGATAGTCCTGATCAGACTCTTCTTCTTACCAGGTCACCAAATGTACCTTTGGATGTGACTCTAAAACTCTAGAGCATATAAAACAAAGGTAACTCACCAGGTGCAGCAACATTGTTCCAATGGGAGACTTAAAAAGAGGTCCTGCTGCGAGTCCTGTTAAGTTGGTTTGAGTACTGAAAGAATATTGTTAGACCAAAGTGTTAAGGTGGGGTATCAGGATGAAAGTAACAGATGGCTAGGTTAGTCTGCTCTGTGTATAATTAGTTAGGATCACTTCCCCTTCATCGCTAGCCACACAGACACATCCAAATTCATCTTTCCACAGATCTTTTGCAGATAATGTCAGCACATTAACTCTGTGATAAAGACTGAGGATTGCTGCTTGTTGTGTCAAACATGTCCTACATAGTATTATTAATACACACTCCTCTAAGAAATGGGGACCAAGGGTGATAGTTTCCGGTGCCAACAGGACAAAATAATGACACAGCTGGCGGTGGTGTTGGTTGGTGGCTTTCACCAGTGAAAAGAACAGTTTCATTTCTGGTTAATCCTGCAGGGGAAATGAAACTTCTGCTTGGGCAGAGTGTCAAGAGCGTGCATGCCACACATGTTATATTGGCAAAGCGCAGAATCCTCATTTGATCCCTGTGGCTACACTGTGGCTAAACAGTGGAGTAAAAAATATGTTTTAAGCAAGAATAGAGACCATAGTTTTACAAGACTACAGATTCACCTGATCCGCATCTGTGTGAGCAGCGTTGCCATGCTAACAGCACAGCTCTGCAGTGTTGGCCTTTGTGGCTGTCCAGCACTGACATCTCGCCGTTTCTGAACAGACTGTAATGTGACTTTTGTACAGATTTTCATAATTTTCCAGAATATTTACCCTACTTACTGCAGTGGCACTTCAGAGACTTCTCTAATTCTGTGAAACGCCTGCAGATTGGCACAAAAGATAGTTCCAGTAATGTCCTAGGGTGACTCACCATGAGGACGACAAAAATTAGCTAGTTGGTGCGGAGCCATCAAAGCTGAGCCCTCTTGGCCCCTCAGGATGAACTTGGTAGAAGTCCATTTATGTAACCCCGTTGCCAGGTCACAACTTGGACTTGTCCTCCTGCAAAACTAATGACAGCTCCATCAGCTGAACCTCTCAGTTTAACTAACCTAATCTAATCCATGTGCTGTAGGTCCTGGGTTCAAGTCTTCTGAACCGGGAACCTTTCTGTTTGTGGGTTTTCTCCAGGTATTTCTGTTTCCTCTCACAGTTCAAAGACAAGCATGATTAGATCATTCGGAGACCCTGAATATCCCTTAGGTCTGTGTGTGTTTCCTGCAGTGGTTTGGCAGCGTGCCCTGGGTGTACATTGGGCCTCTCACCCTGTTTTCCGGGACAGGGGCTCCAGCAGACCTCGGTGATCTCACTTAGGTAAAATAAATTGGGTGAAGAAATGAATCTCAGATGTGGAATATGGCAAACATTTTACATGTCAACATGTTGGCGTCATCGGTGTGACAGTACGATGACATCAGCGCGTTTCTCAACATGCGGAGTCAGAGATGTATGTGCGGCATGAGCTTGATTACGCTCACACACATAACAAAGCACAAACTCTCCCTCCCGGGCCGTAAGTGAAGTGGGCCGTTATCATATTTAATGCAAGAGGCATTACCAACACACAGACTTGGCTTGAGTAAATAGTGAAATCATGAAATATTAAATACAGTTGTTAAATTAAAGTTAGGTCAAGCAAAATTTCTGCATGAATAATGCAGTTTTTGCAAAGTTTTATGTTCCAACAGTGCAGAAATGTCACTCTGCCGGCCAATTATTCTGTTTTCTTCACAGATCAGTTGGATGGAGTGATGAATGATATAAGGTGATGTTGGAGGGGGTGCTGAAGAGGTTTATTCAAACACAAACAGACAGAAAAAAAGATTTGAGATTGCTCTTAAAAGTTTTAGTCTTTTTAATGATGTTGACAAAAAGTAACAGGAAAGAATTCAGTGTTCATGTGTAAAGTATTCATAAAATCAAGGTGAATCCAGCAAATGAAAAAGTCAGATGCGTTACTTTTATTTGATTGCGTCTTGTTCTGTGCAATGATTTGTCTAGAGCTGTTTATATATTTATGTATATATAGTCTATGCATTTCTCCAACATAATATATAGTTTTACAATTTATAAACAAGGTACTCATAAGGTTGTAATACTCTACATGTTATGCCCCTATTATAACCAATAAATCATTAAAATAATCCCTATCATGTAATATTCGATAATATACTGTACTTGAGAGGAGGGACGTATGTTTCTTTGTATAGGCCTTAATATAATCTATTTAAAACTTTAATAATTCATATAATTTTATTCGAACTTTACATAATAAAATATTGTATACACAAGGCAATTTTCTTTTTTTTTCTTTCACAGCAGTTCACATTGGTTGTTAGACCCATGTCTCTCACATATGGCTTTAAAATCAATAATCAGGACAAAAATAACAGTTCATTTGTTGAGCAGTGTGTTCAGTGAGTGAGTTAGTGCGTTGATAACAGCAGACATGGTGGCAGAGTGATGTGTCAATGCATTCACACTTTGGTCACTGGGCGAGCTCCCGGACGCCACCTCGGCCGCCCTCAGCAGACACACGTAGTTCATCACCACCTCGTCCGCCCGGGACGTGACCTCGCGCCGCGGGCCCTCCGCGCCCAGGCCCTCCGCCAGCGACATGCACGCCTGCGTCAGGCAGCACAGCGTGTGGAAGCTGTGCGTCAGGGTGAGCAGCAGCTCCTCCGGGCTGCCGTACTCCAGGGCCATCCGGGCGCAGGCGCCGCGCAGCACCTTGGCCTGCATGAGGAGCAGCTGGGAGGACGACTCCACGTCCTCCTCCCCGCGCCCCGGCTCCTGGGTGCGGCGCAAGCGGCCCACGCCGCAGCGCAGCACGCCGGCTATCTCTAAGGCATCCTTTCGAGCCAGCGCGAACCCCGTGTGGAGGCTGTAGGTTTTCCCCTTCATGGAGTTCACGCGCTCCAGCCGGGCCTCCAGGCTGGCGTCGGCCGTGGCCGCAGCCGCCTGCTCGGCTCTGCAGTCCGCTCTCAGGCCGAATTTTTTGGAGAACAGCGAGCGCAGCGACGTTTCTTTGTCCACGTCGGCGCCCTCAGCGTTTGTCCTCCTGCGCAGGAAGCAGTGAGCGAACGGGCCTCGGCACCTCCACGTGCCTGCCTCCTGCCTCGCTGCTGGTGACTCTGGCAGCAGGTTGGCAGCTCCTCCTGGCGGCCTCCGGCCCGATGACGAGGCTGCGACTGAACCCTGGGATGAGCTCCTGGGAAAAGTTTTAGCAGAGAAAGTCTTCTGCACTCTGGGGGGATCTTGAGACTGGGAATTCTTACCGTGACTCTTCCCAGTAAGTGTGGCTTTGGTCTTATCGAACAGTGCTTCCAAGCTCCTGGATCCTGGCATTATGGCGCTCCAGCTCCGCCTGAGCATGCGGACCCTGCGTGGCTTCTTGAGGCTGCCTGGCGTAGGGTCGTGTGAGGGTCCGCTGGAGGGGAGAGCCAGGGCGTGTGGGTCGGACGCGGGGCCACCATGTGTTAGCCTGCTGGGCTCTGTGCTACTTCTTAATGACGATGGTGACATGGTTGTGGTGGTTGTACTGGTCTCGTTACAGAGAGCTAAAGATGACTCTTCCCCAACCGTCTTCAGCTGTGTGCAAGCTACACTAGGGGTAGCAGGGAAACAAAGAGAACTGTTAAGAAGAGGTGAACTCATTTACGGCATCGGCAGTCTCTGTCATAAAATGAAATCACATTTGAAAGGATGATGTTTCCTGAATTTTGCTATGCTGAACTGAGATGTGTTGAAATTCGTAAAATATAAAATGGTTAAAAGGAGCGAAAGAGACACTCTGAGGAAATCTCATTGCCTCGAAAAAAAAAGAGGAAAAATTAGCACATCCAGCCCGGTGTCATATTTCCGTCCCGCTTGATAAAAGCTGGATCCAATAAATAACTGTTACTCCTGTAGAGTCACTGGCTGTGCCCCAGGAAGACTCAATTTGATTTGCAGTATAAAGTACTTCCAATGAAAGCTGTTTCAAGCAAATAAAGTCAAAACTGCTTTGATACCAGACAGTAGATGCATATATTTTTTACTTGTGTGAACTCACCCTCTGATGCACTTTAATAGATTTCTCTTTTGTTCCTTTTAAGCAGTTACACACACACACACACACACACACACACACACACACACACACACACACACACACACACACACACACACTCACACACACACACCGATAAGAGAGCATGCCCTCCTGTTTAGTTTTACCTGTGGTTTCTTTTATTTTGGGCATCCTGTGCCCGCTGTCCCGTGTGATCCCCATCCCGGGCTCAGCACTGGTCGCTGCATGGATCTTCCTCAGCAGGGTGGGGTCCATGGGATGGCTGGCCTTCCCCTGCCCCGGGGGCCCATAAGCTCTCTCCTCGGCCGTTGCATAACTCAGCCCTTTGAGCGAGGACTCGGACAGTACATGCATATTGTCTGTGGCACAAAGGGGAGAGTCCATGGGAGTGACGCAGCTGCTGCTGCCTGTGCTGCAGCCGGCGTCTATGGAGGAACACTGTGAGCTTTGGAGGGAATGGACGCCCTCGCTCTGTATAGACGACATGCGCTTGCTCACGTGGTACTCGTACAACCGCGCGACGTCTTGCTCGGACTTCATTTGCGGCTGCTCGCTGTCTTGAGACGGAGCGTCTCCGTCTGCAGAGCCGGGCCCTCTGGACGGGGAGCGGAGCTGAGCGTCTAGGTTTTGGCTCCTTTCATCTGAGTCCAGTTTCTCTCCCTTCACTGTCAACCTGTCTGTGTGGGAAGCCTGTGAGTCACTCACACATTCTGGAGGGAGATTTTCTGCCATTTTGTTTCCAGGCGCTCTCTGCTGCCATTTTTGATGCCTGTCTTTAAAGTGAGTTCGCCCGAGATCGAGTTGGTTCATGTAATAGGAATCCCTCACGGTGAAAGCGTTGTACTTTCCAACCAGGTGGGGGGGCTCGTCTTTGCCTGAGTCCTGAGACGCCATGTGGGATCTGTCAGAGGAGTCACAGGTATCTCGGCTGTCTGACTCCCTCTGCTTCCCTCTCTGCCTGCTCATTACTGAGCCCATGTGCATCTTAGTGAAGTATTCACTGACAGATTTTATTTCCATGGTCTCCGGCTCCATCTCCCCTCCGTCTGAGTGAAATATCTGGGAGGAGGAGACGCCAGATGATTTTGCCTCCTCCTCCTGGTTCTCCTGGGGGTTGTACTGCATAGCTGCTGCACCGCCGTCACTTGGTGCACCGACCTCTGCCTTTTCCTCACTCACGGCATGGTATCCCTCCACCGTGGCTACATGCATCCTCAGGTGGCTTTCTGAGTGTCTCTGAGCGCTGGCCAGCTCCGAGCTCTCTGTCATCTCAGAGGAATTTGTCTCGTTGCCAGAATCTGAGGACTCTGGGCTAAATGCTCGTGATATTTCTACACCTGTGTGTCACAGAAAGACAAGCATCTCATTACCAACATGAAAAACACAACAGATGGAGTAATATATGGGTGGTGGTGATGACTATGTACAACCCAGATTCCAAAAAAGGTGGGAAGCTGCTTAACATTATATAAATAAAACAGAATGTGATCATCGGCTTACCCCTTTTTGACATAAGCTCAATTGAAACTGCACTGAGACAATGTGTTTAATGTTTCTCGCTCTCAGCCTCATTGATAACAGAAGATAGGCATGAACAGAGCATCCTAGAAAAGCTCAGTCTTTCATAGGCAAAAATGAAGCGAGGTTCAACACTGTCAAACATTATAAATGTACCACATCGGCAAACACAGCACATTTAGAAATTACTGCATTCTGTTTTCATTTATGTTCTCTTGGAATCAGGGTTGTAATTCAGGGTGTGATGGATGATTTACTCTGAAATTACATTAGCACTTACAGTATTCCCAATCTTAAACTTGTGGCTTTCTATAGAGCAGTAATAGATATGCTACAGAAAACTGTTGCTTACTTCATGTTTTTTCTCTACTTTAGCAACAAACCCTTGAAGCTGTGCAGTACACAATGGAGTACACAAACAAAATGGATGCACAACAAAAAAATGTAATGAACTGTAAATGAATGAATGAACCTGAAATTAATGAAGAAATACTCACACAAATGGAAACATAGAACAAAATGGGCTTTATTGAAAAAAAAAAAATCAACAAGAACAAATGAAAAGTGAATGGCTGGAACATGTGCGGTGTTAATGGATGAACGTTACAATAGTGTAAGAGGAACCTGTGCTACTCTCGGACTGGGCTGGACTCTGTTCCTCAGACGCAGCCAGGGCCTCGAGTGCCTGTAGGGTGGACACCACGGCGTCGTTGAGAGGCTCCACCCCGTGGCCCTCTGCCCTGTGGGTGGGCACTGAATCTATGAGAGACACTGGGATGTCATTGCAGGCCCCCTGCTGCTGCTGCTGCTGCTGCTCGTCCTCGTCCGAGCTGTCCCTGAAGCCGGGAGGAGGAGCAGCGATGGCCAGGTTGAGAGAGTGCAGCAGGACGTCGTTGTCCTCCTCGTCGTTGCCCTCTGGAGGCGGAGGCAGGGAGGTCAAGTCAATGATGTCGTCGCTGGAGCCCGAGAGCGAGAGGAGCATGGGCTTGTCGATGTCGCTCATCACCATGTCTTCCTCGCAGCTGATGTCATCCTCGTCCTCTGCGTCATCGGTCGTCTCTGCGTAGCAGATGTCGTGCAGTAGCGGCTCCTCGATGCACTCGGCGGGACCGAAGATTTTGGTGGCATATGGGTACCCGTCCCCATCTTCGATGGCATCCATCATCTTATAGTCCTCCTCCAGACGCCGGTACATGGGGCTGTGATTGTCGAGAATCTCCGCGCCCTCGTCCATCAGTCTCTGGTAGCCCAGGTTCTGGGGGTTTACGCTGTCTAAGGGAGGATCTCCAAATATGAAGGAGACCTTTGCGCTCCTGTTCGAGTCTTGGGGTTTGGGCCTCGGGACATTGAGGTAAGTTTGGGTGTAAGGGATTCGGCAGCACTCCACCCTCTCTGCCATGTGCATTGCGTGCTGGGGCTGGTGAATCTCGGTGATGTAGACCGGCTGGACCTCCCCTCTTCCATGGTCGAGGTATTCGCACTCCTGATCAGAATAGTCTTGGCTGCACTTCTGACTGTTTCTGTCCTCACATCCTTTGTATGGTGTGCTGTACGTGCACTCGATGGCCTGGTAGTTCTGCTTTACTCTTGCCGTGTGGCCTGCAAAAGAGGAACAAAACACTGGCTGTCTTTCACACATTATGATGAGTCACATTAACATGCAGTAACCTCAGATGTACTGGTCTCCAAACCTTCATTGCTTTTGGCCACGTTGAAGATGGAGCGCCGAGAGTCCACCAGTAACCTGTAGTAGCCGGCAGTCAAACAGGCCAGATTCATTGCATCAACAGACTCCATTAAGAGAGTGATGGGCTGTGAAAGAGGCAGATAAGCAGACGACAATGAGCCAAACTAAATGGCAGAGCGGGGCTGCAGAAATGAGGTTATAATGACTGCCGAAGAGACTTGGTGTCGCTGCGGGGAAAACAATATATTTGCGACACCAGTCCCCTCTTGCTTATTTGCAATGTTTGGGAAAGAGAAAAAGAAAAAAGCAAAGGGTTTATTAACCTTTACGTCCAGTACATGCAGCTCCACTCTAACCCTGTTTTCATCTTCAGTATACATCTCAATGCGGTTCACATGACTGAAGTCTGCCAGGAGCGCCACCAGATTTGTTTTGGTGTTGATCACGTGGCTAATGCCGTACTTGGGCCCCACCAGCAACGTCACCTCTGTGTGCTTCTCGCCTTGCTGTAAACGGGAACAGAGAGTCAACACATTTACCACTTTCTGCGTGCAAATGAACAACGCGTCACCCAGCATGTATTTGTGGCAAGCTTGTGGCACGCTACAGTGAGATGCTTTCACTTACGATCAGTGTGGATTTAAACACCCGTCCTCCGTACAGCCTCAAGTCGCTCAGATACTTCAGATAATGGACCTTTGCCTGCAGAGCAGTCAGCTGGAATGGAGGAAACACCGGAGACAAGTTGAAATAATTTTTTATGAGTTGCTAGCAGCAGAATGTCCTGTTCCGCTGAGTTACAGAAAAAAAAGGTGCAACATCATCTATTCGAGCGGCCACCCAGCCCTATTTTTTTCCGCATTACACTAGGTGGTGGTCAAGAGTCTTTTAACATGCGGTGCACAGTAGAGACAGTGCAAGATGGAAAAGGAAAGAGGAAGGAGAAACACACTCTACCTTTTTACCAGGCGGCACCAGGTTCTGGTTGGTTTTGAGGATGTGAGTGAGGGCTTTTTTGATGTTTTTCTCTTTCATGCTGGACAGCACGGCAGGAGGCAGGAACAACGCCAGACCCCACTCCTTCCTGCAGACGTGCAAGTCATAAAGAGAAGGTCACTCAGCCGCTGTGCAAAACAGTCAAGTCATCATCCTTGACTGGTGATCGATTTCCTTCACCCACAGGTGGTACATTGATTAAGTGACAGGCTACAATCTGAATCATTAACTAACTGGCGGGGTAGCATTACAGTAGAACAGCATCGGGTTGATTGTTTTATTGTCTGACAGCATTGTGGACTAGTATCTTCTCCAACAGGAGAGGAAACAACATGACGATGATGATGACTATGCACAAGTGGTACAAGTCCACTTACTCAATATACTTGAGGGAGACTTTCTGGGACTGCTTGGTATTGATGGTTAGAATATACATTTGCAGGGCGGCCAGATGGAGGGCCGTGTCGTATTTCAGCTCTGACCCAAATCTCTCCAACACCACATCATTGCAGCTCTGGAGACAAAGAGAACAAGAGGAGGTTGCACTTTAGCTACTCTTTTTTTAAAATTTTTTTCAAGGATAAAAAATATTTTGTGCTTGACAATGAAACAAAATCAAGACTGAATCTCGTCCTCATTCATAACTGATATGGGATATATATTATCTGCTGAACATTCACCTGAACATAGAGGTACTCAAACGCGACTGCGTCTCTCCGAAGCAAGTCCACAGGATCCTTTGGGACGAAGGTGATGCGGAAAAAGCACTTCATCTTGTGTGACCCTGGCCTCTGTGTCACCTGGAGAGCAAGTAAGAAGAGAAGGAGTCTCCTGTTAGTCAAGTCCTTCATGATTCAAGATTAAAGAAGACAAAGGCAGGTTATGAAACCTCTAATATAAACTAAGACTGTCAGGATTATGTTATAATTCTGACACTAATTGCAGCAAACCTTTTAATATTTACCCAAACTATTTCACGTGTATACCTCACGTGCACAGCCCATATTTTCCTTTTACAGTGTGAATATTAAAGTACTAACGGAGCTGTCTCACCTGAGTTAGCATCTCCTGCTCATGCAGGAGCATGAGTTTGCTGGCAGATCCCTCAGCTCTTTGCTCCAGCATCAGAGAGAAGTGCTCGATGCTCTTAATGGATAGCTTTTCTTGCAGGGTCAAGATGACATCCTTTCACCCGGACAAAGTCATGGTTAATACAAAATTAGAAATGGTGCAGATTCAGCAGCTTGGTCATGTACAGCCAGGACTGTAAATCAGCTAGAGCACACACAAAAAAACGACCACTACTAAGCATACTGGACAAAGACAACCTCCACCGTTGAAAGAAATGTGAATTGCTGAGCAAGTGCTCTCTGTTCCACTGTTAAGTTCAGAATGATTTTTATTCAAATCATTATTTGAGGGCAGACAAGGTTTAGAAGGCCACAGAGCCAAGAGGAGTCCGCACTTCATAATGTACAGTGCGCCTGTGAATAACATTCAACATTTAAACCGAACATCACTTTAGATTACGCAACTGCATTTCACAGAGAGGCAAGGCTCCTTTCTAGCACCTACCTTAATGGATGTGTTGCTGTCAAATTTAAATGATTTAGTCTGCCCGTTCTCCAGGTACACCTTCAGAACATTTGGCATGAAGAGGAGGGAGTTGTCCTTCACCGTTTCCTGAGGATGAGAGGGAGAGTCATTTGATCAACAAATCTCACTTCTTTTTAGTTGAAGTTGTTTATGTGGTGTGGTTTACGTGTGGGGAAAAAAAAGATCACACGTTCAAGAATTCAGTGTGCACAAAACTGAGGTTTTAAGGAAAGTGAGAAAAACACATTTTCTGTGTTGCTGGTGAGAAAGTGTAATGTGTAAAGTGTAAAGTGTGAAGTGTAATGAAGTTAGCATACCATTTAGCATATTTTAGCTGAACTTGCCTTGCCCATAAAAATTGTTGAGTTGTTTTTTACAGAAAACAAGCAAAACTCAGCATACTACCAAATGAGAATTCAGGTGCATGTTGGTGGATGTTTTAACATTTGGACAAATCCTGTACTGAATTCCCCTGCTTCTAGTCTGTGTGCTACGCTAACACATGAGCCTGTAGCTACATATTAAACAGCACTGTGTGAGAGTGGGATTGATATAACCTTATCCACCCTTCATAAACTACAAATCAGTTTCTGAAAATGTTATTCTAACACGTGTTTTTAGGTCTGTGTGTTTGTGTGTGTGTGTATGGCCTATTGTGACTCTTTTCCTTTTCTTTTTCTGGTTGCCATGGCGCTGATAATGCGGCAGTTATGCTGTTACAGCAGCTCTGTAGTTCGTCCTGGGTTTCATATTTTTTAGCGTCTTTTTTGTTCATTTTTTACCTTCTTCAACAATTTCCCTTCAGGGCTAAATGAAGTACTTATCTCATCTTTTCACATTTTATTTTCATGCCGTGTTCAACTGAGCCAAAAATGTAAAGAAAGCTGTATTTTTGCTTAGAGGACAAGAGACCCTGAGGCTTCTCATTTTAATGGCTGCACCTTCAAAAAGAAAAAAAAAAACAAACAAAAAAACTTTTCTCTTTGTGACACATCGACAAATCAGGAAGGCTCTCATTGAGAGTGCCCCCTTTTTTTCTGTCAGTCATGCCCACATGCTCTCCATCTCATTCCCATGGTGGTGGCGTGATGAAAAGAAAAGGAGAGGCATGTTGCCTATCTCTGTCCTCACTTCACTGTTGGCAATTTCTTACGTTCTTCCTCTGCTGTGCCAACGCCTTCGAGCTTGGCTCTTCTGCTGTCGTCTTCTGCTCACAACCTTGATGTGTACACAATGAATCAGTGTCCGGCGTGACTTACGGGGACTTGGCCATTGATGATGACCTCCTCGGCGAAGCGGACTTTAACAGGATTAGTCTTTAACTTGGCCTTTTTGGCTGCGCTGATGAATGCCGATTTGGGTGACTTTTGGAGGGAAAGAGGAGAGAGAAACACTCAGTTGACAATCGGTTAGTCTGGAGATGAGTCATGTGTGTCTTCTTTTCTTCTCTCAACTCCAGCACACAATTCAAGGACATGCTCTCTTCAAACATGACAACCTCCTATTTCTCCACTCGGTGCTGATGCAATTAAGGCGGCTCTATGCAACGGCATGAGAGGGAGGACACTGTCTCTGCTGGTGTGTCATTGAGGCTCCAAAGAAAAGGCTGGTAAACAGAAGCAATTACAGGCTGGATTAAGAGTCCGCTTGCTCCTCTGAGTATTGAGGGATACTATATTCATTTTTTTCAGCAAATCAGGGCCTTATTCAAGTTAAGCCAGTCCTTAAGTGGCTGTTTTAGCCAAGACTCAACACACTGAGCCTCTGAAACACCATGAACAAAATAATAAATTGAATTCCACAATAAGTGGCTGTGGATAGACATGACATGTTCTCATTTTAGGAAATAATCCACTGAATAAACTCTTAATACAGAAAGTGTCAGATTTGGTCCCAACATCCTGACTACACAGAAGAAACACAAGAAACAGCATACACAGGGTGTTGTTTTCTGTGAGCACAGAATGATAATTTGTCTATTTTTTCCCCCCAATTCAACTGATTTATTATGTGAGCTGAAAACAAGGGCCAAATACATGCTCATGGCACTGTGTGTTCATCACCATCTGGTGCTCTGTGACTGGTGGTATATGTAGATGTGGCAGGTTCATCCGAGGTCTTGCGAGGATCAGACGGTACGACATGAGACGACTTGGAAAGACTGCAGCAGTCAGATTCCCTTTGAGTTAGCGGGGTTCTAACACTCAGCTAAGGCAGAACTGATACAGCGCCAACACAAACATATGGCATGATTAATGACTTGCTTCCACGGCATCAATAGAAAAAGAAACAACAAAAAACAAAACCAAAGGGCGGCTCCACAAACACACACGGCCAATAACGAATGGATTCAATTTCATTCACAGAAGATGGAGAAACTTACTGGGTATGGCTGCACAACGGTCAACAGTATGGACTCCTTGCAGCTCCTGCAAGACACAAAACAACATTATTTAATGAAATATTATCTTTTTATACAAATTTAATCAGGGTGAAAATACTGGACTCGAGGGGAATCTGGACTAATCTTGTTTTCCTGTTATTATTTCTGGGCCATCATGGTCCCATCGTCCGAGGGCAGGAGGAACACTGTGTTCCTGTCGGTGCCCCAGGAAGCCATGTTGTGCCTCCACGGTGCACTGTTTTACTGCAGAGAGTGAGCTCATTCAAGGCCAAAGGAGCTGTGAAGGAGTGGCCGCACGGGCACATTTCCCTGTGCTAATGTACTGTTTACAGACTGATGCACAGGTCATATGAGGACCAAATGCTCACAGCCAACCACTCAGCTGCGTCACTGATATTAATCTAATGAGACGCATGAGCAGCCATAAACGCCAGCGCGCAGCTTAGCCCAGGTGAATGAAGCAGGTGACCGTCAGGGTGTCTGGCTGAAATACAACAAAATAATAACAAAATGAAAAAAAACCTGAATGTTTTGTTGTCTTGCAACGCTGAATCACAGGTGATTTGATAAAATTGAAAAAGTGACAGGCCAAAAATTTGGACCTTCCGGATGTAGACGAACAGGGATAACACCTGCTGCCTTGTGAAGCAGCTGGATTTGTGAGATCAAACAAAATCATACAGAACAAGAATCCATCTTCCTAAGCTTCAAGCAGAGGTTCTCTGCCAAACAATAGGATAACTCATCACCAGCATGGCAATAATACCACCTCTTCTATCTGGTATCTGTCACAAATGCAAAGTTTAGAGTTTCAGATCTTTTTCTCCATCTACTGACCAGCTTTCTATTACGTCCTAAAGATCGATACTCTGACCGGTTAACGTTAATATACAGGGCGATGGCAGATGGCTCGTCCATTCATTTGCTGTCTTAAACGCTCATGCCCTCCTCTGGTTTCCATGGATGGCTTCCCAGATGGTTCTGTGTAACAAACCATCTGGCACGCCAATTTAAAACAGCTGTATTCAGCTCAAATGGCTAATTTAAGTAATCATGTGTCTTCTAAAACTATCTGCCTGCGCCGGTGAGGATTTGTCCTATTACGAAGAGCTTAAAATAAATTTCCCCTTTATTCGGAATTATCTGTTAATTTTCACTTTGCCTGGAAGTCTTTCATTAAGTATGTCAACAAAGCCGCATTAAATCTATCCGGATCCATTGTAGTAAGACATTAGCCCGTTAAAGCTCCCGAGAGGGGTGAAAACTTTTCTCTAGATCCCGTACAATTATTAACAACAGGTTTCGCAGCATGCAAATGGCATCTCACCTTAGTGTGTTGTCATACCTGACAAGGTCAATCACCCTCTCCCTGGGCGCCGAGCTGACTGGCTCATCATTAATCATGATGATTTCGTCCCCCGGAATCAGCTTGCCTTCTGATGGACCCCCTGCCAACACACACCAAGCAAGAGTTGAGTGGTAATGACCCTGCTCAGCCGGGCCATTTTTCTTGATGTTCCCGCTCCCCTGTCTTGTGGCTCAAGGCTTTAATGAATGCTTACTCATTGAGCACTGTTAAAATCGATGAATCATCAGACTGAGTAGGTTTTCCTCTCTCCTCTCTGGCTACTTTTTACGGGGATTTCATCTGCGAAGGCGACGATAATGGGTGGATGTCAGAGCTCAACGCACAGCCTGGGCACTTTTACCTGGTGTGACTGAGCGGACCACCACAGGTTTCTCACTGCCGGCGACAAATCCGAAGCCAAGCACCGGGTCTCGTCTCATCTCCACCTTCCGCGGCGCTGGTGGCACAAACTTGTCCCCGTCCAGACGAACCTCCTCCAGGGAGCTGCTCTGGGAGACGTGGCTGTGGGAGGAAGATAAATTACATTTCCCACTTTTGTCTTCTCCACTGGCTGGTTTACTTACATTGCAAAATTCTGCTTTCACACGCGGTGTAGTGAAAACACTGTCAGTGTAGCCTGTGAAAATAGAAACCTGTATTCATGTTTATTTTTAATTGAAAACAATCGTATACAATAGAGGAAACGTTTGCTGTATAAGGTTTTGACTGTTGCTGCAAGTCATGATTCGTTGAGGGACAATCAGTAATTGTGTATCCATTATAGTTTTATGTGAAATAAAATTTCTGAAATGTCGATAAAGTACAACTGCTACTGAGGGTGTTTCCAATGAGTGGTGTTTTGCACATAAGCACACATCATTTTTATAAAATATTGCCCTGTAACGTTCCACTCTGAGGAAAAAGGACATTTGGACAAATATTTAATGTCTTCATAATTTTATTAGACATTTTAATTTGATTAGGAAAATGGCCAGTATTGCCCCAGAGTGCACCTTCTAATGTAAAATGAACTGGTTGTGTGCAATAAACATCTATACTGACATGTCTGAAAAACCACCTCATAAGAGCACTACAATTATTTTGTTTGGGAGGTTTTTTACCATTGCTAGTTTTTATTGCAATATCTAGGTATTGCACATTTCTAGGGGTAATAGAAACACACCTCGTGTCTATTTGGTTTAATGTACTTCAGCATAGGTTCAGCTAGTATTTGTATCAGTGTGTGTGTGTGTGTGTGTGTGAGTGTGTTGCTGCTGCTGTATATAACTGTAATTGATAGACTTTCCTTGAATATGCGTAATGTAATACTGCAGCTGCATGAGCGAAAGGCATTCCCGGCATAGCTCGGAAAGCAGGAGAACTCAGATTCCTTTGTTGATGAGTATGCATTGATGGATTTATTCCCTCAATTCGACACATTTACCATTGATTCTGACTGGATATTGTACCCTTTGATCGGTCATGAAATGCCTGCAGACTCCAAATTGCAGCTGAGTTTGGAGAAAATGAGTCACGAGTGTCAGTAAAAGGAAGCAGCAACATAACCACTGACAGCACAGAATGAAGCCGCTCTCTAGCGTGTAAGACCATAAAATGGTTGGAGACAAGATGCCAGATATTGTTTTGAAATAAGGAGCAACGCTGCAAAAATAGAACATGTGGGCGATGGTAATCAAGCTCCAATGTTTGCGTTCTCACATTGCAGATCTCCACTGTGTGTTTTACCAAGAGGCAGTTACACTTTTCTGTAGTACTCGCACTGTTACGTGTCACAGCATGGCCTTACACTTTGCCACACTTATAAAAAATGCCGGGTGGGTCCGGAGAAGCCTCCTGACTGCCTCAGATTCCCCATTTCGATGGCTATAAGAAAGCTCACCACAAAGCAAAGCATGGTCTTACGGCTTGAATCTTCTTCGCCCTGATCAATGCCTTTTTCTTCCTCCCCACCTCGCAGTTATTCCTTCAGCCTCTTGAGCTCCGGGGACGTGCACAAAC
The DNA here is from genome assembly GCA_029224185.1 of Karalla daura. Lineage (NCBI taxonomy): Eukaryota > Metazoa > Chordata > Actinopteri > Chaetodontiformes > Leiognathidae > Karalla > Karalla daura. The sequence goes on along the minus strand of CM055202.1, from coordinate 14,603,607 downwards.
TGCACGCAGCTTTAGTTCTTACAGTGATGCTCTCTGTCTGCAGAAGCAGCAGCAGCTCCGCATGGTGCCAACAATGTTGGTTAATTAAAGCCGTGGGCAGACAGTGTGTAATTCACAGTTATTCTTGACACATGTACAATTCAACGCTAAATGCTAACAATTAATCTTTCATGGCACAAAGACACAGCTAGATATGTCAATCGCCATCGAGGCGCCATGGAAAAATGAGGGCAACGAGACGTCCGAGACAAGGTGATTGTCGAATGAGTTTTTCAGGGAGGATTCAACAGTTCTTGTGTGACACACAGCAACACGTGATCTGCCTTTCAGAAGTAAAATGGTGCAGCTGAACAGATAATGGAAGACAAGGATGTGGAAAGAGTGACTAGACCTTTATTTCTGTGATTTCGAGTCCCGCTCTGGAGGTGATCCTACACCCCGGCTCTCACATTCACCTTGACAGATCTAAAACAGAACATTTATAGCTGGAGAAAAATGCTGAGGCCTTATGTAACCCTATTCCAAAATAAAAAATATATGTAGGACACACTGAGATAAATATTCCAGCCAGTCTGTAAACACTGACTTTACAAGACAGTTCTAGTAAGATGAAGCTTTTAATCTGGCTCTACAGCAGGAGAGAAACTTTTCAGAGCCTTAAAATGAACAACTTCAATCTGATTCTGTGTTTGTCAAACAGTGTCCAGCTGCTGTAAATAAGCAGAGCTCTGTTTAGTCTAGATAAAATGCTGTCTGTTCAAACTGAACAAGGTTTGCCCCTTTCATGCCCGACTGAAAGGGTCTCTCTCCTGAAAATACTTTAAAATACTTTGTCTACGGCCTCGATCGTCTCTCCAAAAGACATTTTGCATCAGCGCAACAGTTTCCTGTTAGAAGGACGGTGATCTTATCTCTCCTCCCACTCTCTTGTTCGCTCTGTATGCTTCAGTCACGACAAAGGACCGCAAGCTTGAGCACAAAAGCCTTCTAATAACAATGGGTGCTCGTTTGTAACAAATATTTAATTGTGCGTTAATCAAAAGGTAGCAAGAGCATCCTCACAGAGCAGCCTGTCTTCTTAAGAGACGTGTCTTTGTGTTCAGAAGAATTCAGCAGATCTGACCCGCTGGCACACGGATGCTGGCAGGGGTGCCAATCTTGTTTTCATGGTAATTAAACAAATGCCTCAAAAGTAATTTGCCTTTGATTCAATTTAAATGATAATTCAGGCTGATGCAACATGCACTGCGTGAGCACCACAATAATCCATTTTCGCAATTATGATATTATCCTCTTTGTTTCAATTAGTAACATAACCCAGAGTAAACACATCTGCATTACGTGTGATCAAAAGATAAAGAACTTAAGAACATATTATGACTTTTATGCTTACAAATGCTGTGGAAGTGTAAAAGAAGAGCTTATTTTGTCCCCAAGGTCTAGATGAGGGGTTATTTTCCTTTTTAAATCGGACAGGTGAGCAAATAAGAAAACTTCACTCTATAACAACTTAATTCTGAAGTTTTGTATCCTGTGTTTACAGCAGTGTTCTGTTGCCACTAAAAGTCACTGAGAGAATATTTTGAGGGCAGTGGCCAAGGACCTAAACCTTGGTCCTTGTGTATTTTTTCACATGCTACTGGTTTATATGACCATTGTGTCTCGTTAAAAATGCCACCCGACAGAATATCACAGAGGATTTTTTTATGTAGCAATGCGGCGAAAAATGATTATGAAGGACAGTGTATGAGAGGAACTGGCAAAATGGAGTCCTTCCATCCATTATTTCAGCCCATTTTGTGCCTTAATGGTGTCGTGTTGGTCTGCTGGAGAATATCCCAGCATGCGTAGCACTAAGGCAGGGAGTACACTCTGGACAGGTCGCCAGGCCATTGCAGGACACAAACACACACGCACACGCAATTCATTCTCACACTCACACCTCAGGGCAATTAAGAGTCTCCAATCGACCTAAATACATGTCACAGGAAGACACGCAAACACTGAAGAGCACGCCACGCACAGAAGCACTGTATCCGGGATGTGAACTGGAGGCCTTTTTCACTGTGAAGCTGCCATGTCGGAAAAACAATCAAAATTAAGCAAAAACACGTGCCTATTGTGTTTTATTTAAGCCTACAGGTGACAGAATACCACAGAGGAATATTGTAGCATTTTCAGTAATCGAGCGAGACAGTGTCTAAGAACTGTGAAGGACGTGCTTCTTCAAAAAGAAAAAAGTATTGATCGGTTGTTTAGAAAAAAATAAAAAAATGGAGCAGCCTAGTTTTATTGCAGTGTGTTACAACACAGGCAGGCAGAGAGAGTAGCACTAGCACTGCATGTGCTGCGCCTGCGGTAGCAGGACTAAAGAGGTGGAGGTGGAATTAAGAATAATGAGCTGAGTGGGTTTCCCTGTGCCTTACTTACCCGGGGTGATCTACAAAGAAGCTCTGATTCCTTCATCTTAGAAATGAGATGTGTTATACACACAAACCCACACACACATTCATATATATATCATAAATGTATTAATGTTCAGAATCACATTATTTAGCCTGACTTAAAAATGTACGCATTGGAATCTGAGACAATTATTATTTATTATTGATAATTCCAGTGCATATAAAACACAGAGAATGTGAGAAAGTTTACTTCGATACCATGTTAAGTGTAATTAACTGTTACGGTGATGGATCTCGTCGACACTGACATAAGGTGTCTGGCTTAAAAATATTTTGACATTCAGATGTTGCTCGTCGTGATCTGACAGCTCAAGGCAATAATTACAGCACCGTGAAGTCAAAGTCCTGCAGGTCCCTCTGAGCCACATTCACTTTGTAGTCAGTTTTATGTCTCCAGTGACAAGCTCAACAGATTGTGCACAAACCCAAACCATATGGACCTGTGCATTCAGGAAGAGCGCTGTCTCCTCCCCTCCATGGCCACCTGCTAAAGATGGCTGGATTCCCATTGTGCAGACAGCCATGCATCTAATGGCCCCTAATCATACTCATTAGCTGCTAGTGTAGCTCCACACTGCTCTGTACAGCAATCAGACGCTGCACTCTGAGCCACCAAGTTAACAACACGAGCAAAAAGATATGGTGGCCTGACTGTCACTGTATAAAGACTATTTTCACTCCTGTTTTCACAAAAGCAGGAACTCATTACCAAAGGCAATATCCTGTTACTCCTTCTGCAAAAGGCTACTTTGACATGTCCTGGTTATGTTTGTCTTGCCTGGAACATAATTCTTTTCAGCAACCACAGCCAGTTTGTTCTGTTTTTTGTGTGTGTCACTACGCCTTTTATGGTACTAGCTACAAAATGGAAATTTAGCTTTGTTTATTAAATACAGTTTTGATGGGGTCAAGTGAAGCAACCAGTGTTTCCGTAACTTCCATGCCTCCGATCTAAGCCTGAGCACACACAAAGTCTCACTTAATTCTGTCATTTCCCCCCAGAGTTGATGTCACAGCACTCTCTAAAATGTATTACGTCTACGGCAAATACTGTGAGTCACACTGTAAATATTAAATAGGCACCGCTTTATTCATGTGCTCCTGTCACGCAGGCGAGACATGTGTTCCACTGAGAGATACAACAATTTTGTACCAGCCCCCACTCCACTCCACCCCTCCACCACCCCCCGTCATAGTCTCTGAAAAACTCAGACAGCCACAGACACATCGCAGAAACAGACATTTGATTATTCATGAGTCTTCCTCAAATTTAGAAAGCTGCAGCCAAAACAGCCTCTATGATGTGCCTCATCCAGGCACACTCTGCATCCAGCACTTTCACTGCTCCTTACTCCTTATATAACTCCTCTGACATCACGCTTCTCATGCTATAACCCATGTGTGACAAGTGCTCACCTCCTATTCCAGCCGTGCAAACATGGAGATTTTTTTTCCACATCAGAGAGATTCATCTAGGACACAGAAACTACTGTGCACGTTGTTCCACCACAATGAATATTAAATGAGAAGATGTAACAATATTGTAAGCAAAAAGGCAAAAACTGACTAATTTTGTATGCATGAGGGTTCTTTTCCCCCCCAAACATTCTTTTTTTTTGTTATTTACATAATATAAATTTACATAAATAATACAACTGCATATACAAAACATACTGACCCCCTCCCATGCATGAGGGTTCTTAAATGCGGCACTATTTTCAGGTAAGGATTGGATTAATATTGCTCATCTCCTGCGTGCAAAAAATAGACAGATTAGCTAATTATAGAATAAGAAAAAAAAAAACAGCTTAAACAAGCAAAGCACTCACTTACTGCGTTGGAACATGTGCACACAAATGCATAAAGAGCCAGCAGAGAGTTTCTCTTTACCTGCCTGCGCTGATATCCACAAGTGCCAATTACCGGGGATCAGTTACGCTGATAACACTACGACCCGGCATCCTCGGAGCGACGAGCACCGTCTCGCATCAAAACAAACGTCCCTCCTGCACAGGTGCACGTCTTCGGTCGGCGGCATGCACTTCTCTCAACAAGCGCCTTTGGGAGACTGCACGAGGAGTATTGTGGGCGTGTGAGAGTGTGAGGCAGAGTGAGAGGAGGCAGGGGCTGAGTGTGCGCAGCAGCAGCAGCAGCAGCAGCAGCAGCAGCGGTGTTGGGAACAGAGAATCAGTATTCCGCATGCACAGATGGAGACAGTGTGGAGGCAGTGACGTGGCTGGAATAATCACAGGTTGGCAAAGCGGCTGAAACATCTGGGACAGAGAAAGCTCCCCCTCTGTTCCTTTAAACACAGGGCACTTACTTGATGTAGCAGTCACGCCCCTCTCTATTGGAGCCCATGTCCCAGCCATTGGGGGGTCCCTGCGAGGAGCTCCACGTCCCCGCCGGGGGCGGCCAGCCTGACGATTTGGTCCTGTGGCTGCGTACCAGAGAAAAAGGCAAGAGGATATTAAACGCACATCACTTTGTGTCACCCGGCTTCGCCGAAAACCGCGTAACTCGCGCAACGCCTCGTAAATCAAGCTCCGAGGAAGCGGCGAGTCCAACTCTGAAGGAACATTTGTCTCAGGGATATTTAATTCATGATCGAAATAAACGAATCGTGGGCTGATGTGAGGCGATTCAGCCCGAGTGATAAGCGAATGATCCCAGCGTGATAAACAATGTTCCACAGCCACAGTTCACTCACTGAATACAAATCAAATTAATTACGTAAGCTCGACACACAGGCGGGGTTGTCATGCCTCACTCTTGTGCTTTGAGAGGCATGAAATTGGTTTTATTTCTAGATGTCAGCACATCCTTTATAAGAGAAGCCCGGCGGAATTTTCTTATAAAGTGGGTATTTGATTTGCATAATGCCAGGAAGATTCGATGAAGTTTATCAGAAGATACGGCCGACTATAACCACCGTTTTCGCCGAGCGATTAATCACGAGGCCATTGTGCGAAATCTCCATTGCAGCTGATTTCGTCTCATTTCCCCCCCCCAACAAGACACAATTCGGTGAGTAGCCTCTCCCTGTGCCACAAGTTGGCAGAGAGCAAGTGCTCTGAAGATCTGTAATTGGTAAAAAATGTTTTCATCTGCCTTTTTGTCCGCGAGCCCACCTCCACCCCCAAGCCGCCCCCGCCGCCAACCAACGCCGACCCCCTCCGCCCTCGTCTTCCCTTTATCTCCGTCTTTGTGTCTGCACACTGGTGATGCTATGAAAGCGGTGGCAGTAAGTTATGTCACTTCAAAGGCTTGTCTGCCGTGTAACAGGGCTCTCCGCATTCATTATTCAAAGCTCCTCTTTCTTTCCCTCTAAATGTTTCCCCAGTTACTGTACCGCCGATAATAAATTGTGCGCGGCGCGCTTGTATCTGTGGGAGAGCGCGTGCTTTGCGTGGGAGTGCCCACGAACATGTCCGTCTGTACCGGCGCACGTGCCCATCTCATGAGATATGAATAAAATATCATCAACACAGTATAGAGAGAGAGAAAGAGAGAGCAAGTTTTTTTTCCCAGGGAGACATCTATTCAATGAAACAGAAAGGTTCTTGGCCACAAAACAAAGCATATTATATGGTTGCTAAGTATCAAAACACGTAGTACTACTACTGAGTGAATTAAATACACTAATAATTCATTCGGAAAACAATATTCACTGTTGTTTTTCTTTGTGCACTGCTTTTGAAGTGAGTCTCTTTAGTAACACAGAAAATAAATGGGACTTCTTTTCCAATACGCTGCTGTGTTTGGGGGATATTAGTGTTTCCACATGGATATGGATTTATTTGACCCACAGTACATTAGCTGGGAGCGGGCCTCGATGGTGTATATTTAGAACACATTTCCTGCAGCTCAAATGATGTGTGTGGACACAACTGGATACTGTCTGACACCGCTGGAGCCATATTCACCTCATTGACGAGTCCTACTTGTTCCCCTTCATTTCAGCCTCTGGGAGGAAGCTCGCAACCATGTTAGCACGGCCAGTATTGGATGTAGCAGAATTAGGCGTGTTTAGTCAAGAAATATAACACACAGAAGGTCAAACAAAAACTGCAGCGTGTGAGTAATACGATATACAAAATGTCATTATTTCTGCGGGGCTGCACCTATGACATTTCTCCAAAGGTCTACAGCATAACAAAGCGTATTGTACTTACAGTTTCAGTCGCTGAGCCTTCAAAATGCGTGTCTGAACTGACAAATTGTTCCACAAAAGCCATTTTCTGCCCCTCAGCCACAATGTCAATGTATTAACGGCACAGTCACAGACACTGTGATCTTTGATTTCTTTTGTCTGCAGGCGGGAGGTGCATTATGCCATTGACTTGCGCTGCTCCAGCTCACAGAGAGGCTGAAAAGGTTCACCCACTGGTGGACACTGAAACTGATCTTCCCCAGCCGGCATTAATAAATGATGCCTGCGCGGTCACATCGGACTAAGTAATCGAGCGCCAAGTGGGCAAGCCACGCTGCACAATTCATGAACAGGTTACCCAAGAGTCACAGGGAGGACAATTAGAGAACCAAGTTGGAAACGAATGTGCGCTCCCAAAGGATTCCTCGAGGGACAAACTGCCCAATGACGTGTTTGTGCATCTGTCGGGATTTTGCTGACTTTACTCTTAAGCAGGAGGCAAAAACCAATCTGTAGAAGGCGTTAACTACAAAAGGAAAATGACTCATAGTTCATAAAAATCAATAGAGTACAACGCAAGTACATGAAAGCCTTTCTCTACCACAGTGACTGATGTCAGGGTTTTATCATCTAAATGAGAAGACGTCCACCACTACGCACAAAGAGATCATCCACATCCGTCCCGATATTTTTATCGAGATGAACAGTGGCAGTGGTCTCTCATCCGCATGCATCATTTTTAATTTGGAAGATATGGGTGTAATTGCACTGTCGGAGAGATGGGGAGAAGATCACTTTTCAGTCCCTCATAAAACTTGCATGAACAATGTGATCCTTCCTTTATCACAGTGGTTCACTTTCTCTTTCATCTCGCTGAATACAAGCAAGTTGTGAAGAAGTATTATGCTGTGTTGTGATGGCTGAATCCTGTTAATGCAGGGAGTAACTATGCATTATAGACAAGCCACAGCCAGTATGAGCACATTCCAACACAGACACTCAAGTTGGTTTAAATTATTTACACCAACAATCTCCACGTGGGCCAGCTATATGACACCGCCCTCTGCTGAACACCATTACGTATATTGGGAATTAAAGAAGTGCGTTTTTCTCACAGGGCTTAATCTTGAGTGTGTTTACATGCGCACTTGTATTTTGCCTGTGTGGGACGAAAAGGGTGAGATCGAGCCCCTAGTTTTTGAGAAACCTGGATTTACTACTTGAGGTAGGAAACTGGGACATGAAAAGTTAAGGCACACCTTCAGATAGATAGATAGGTAGTCTGATAAGTACTTTATTTATACCCAAAGGCAAAATGTTATATCCAGCAGTGAAGGCAAAGGTACATCTTAACAGTAATAATAAAAAACGTACTAAATAAATCAATCAAAATAAAAGAAAATGAACTCCAAGATCGCTTCTCCATCTGAGGCATTATAGAATCTGCACCAGAAGAGCCAGGAGATGCTGCTATAATTTATAGCTGACATATCATCTATACATTATGATAATGCATTTAGGGTTATGAATAACCAGCTGTTTCATAATCCATGGTATCCTGGGCTTCCCCACCATCCAATCAGAACTGAAGTACCCTCTTGGATGATGGGCGAGACGTCTTCAAGAATCTGCAATGAGCCCGGTTGCCACGGCTCTGCAACCCCTTGGGTTCCATGGAAACACTATTCCATGAAAAGCATCAAAAGCCTTGTGTCTCATGGATCCTAATGCACATATAAAAACAGCTGTTGTGGCTTTGCACACAGGCAGAGAAAGGGAAGTATCCCGGAGAGATCCGGAGAAGCGAATTAACCTCAATTTTCCTTTGCATGCGCTGCCATCAATTAGCCGTCGCATTATTCACTGCCATCGCAGCCACTTTGGTGCATGTGATTGAATATAGGCATCTGGTCTCGTAGGACCTACTTAATTGACAAGCGATTTCTATATTTTCTCAATACGATTCTGCTGCTTGTGTGGCATGAATACACACACACACACACAAACACACACACACACACACACACACACACACACACACACACACAAACACACACAGACGCACAGTTTTAATCCACTGCATGGTGTTAATCTGAAATAATCTGCACTCTACGGTCATCAACAATCATTAGCACATATCCAGCTCTTTGAAAAAAAAACAAAAAAAACAAAAGGTATTTACTCTCCCCATGCCACACAGGGCGTTACTGCAGAAGGATGGCTTAAAATCCACATCGGAGACGTTGCTCTCTCTGTGCTCTTGAATTAAACAGACACTTACGCAGAGCGAGGCCGCTAATGTGATTCTGTTTGGATATGAAATCTGCAGAGAGACAGATGAGATGACCATCTCCTGGGAGGAGGCCTGGGGAGTGGAGCGGCAAAGTGGCTCAGACAGAGAGGAACCTCTCTGATTAAAGGCCTTGTGCTTTGACTTTTTCTCTTTATTTTAGACGGCCTTATTGTTTCATAAAATATCTGCCCCCTGCTTGACTCCTCTGACCACCACAGTGGCCGTAATCCTCCGGTCAATACGGCCACACAATAAAATCTCTCCTCTGTTTATGTTCTGCGGTTAAAGTCGAAGGGATTTTAGAAAATATGCTGGCCGCGTCTGGAAAGCACAGTGTTTTCCTGGCATCATTTCCTAATGTTCACAAGAGGCCGGGGAAAAAAAAACAGATGAAATGACATCAGCAAAACCAAATCAGGCCAGCAGCATGACTCAAATGTTGTATATCATGCAGCAATGCTGAGATATTCTCCACAGTACCACTCATCTCGGAATAAGCGTGTCTATGCCCCCCCCACCCCCCCGCTATTCCAGCTGAATATTGTATTTCTGTGTTTGTCTTTGGAGGCACTGATATTGTTGCCATGGGAAACCGCACTATCCTGAGTAGCTCTCTGGTGCCTCTATATAGAAAGGTTTTTGGTTAGTTAATCTTCTCTAGAGCTGCATCTGGGAAACAGCCCACCCACTTCGATCCTCCTGCTGTTCACCGTGTTCGCTGTTCGCTCACCGTGAGTGAGCGAGTTTTCCGAGTTTACCTGTTAAACAGCAAAACACCGTAGGCTAACAAAATAACCTTCTTCTCGAATCAGCAGCAATGTGGAAATAACACAGGATCGTTCTGGAGCACTAGTTTCAGTAGCTGCAATAACAAACGCAGCTGAAAAAGGAGAAAGGCACAAGAATAAGGGCAGATGTCCGTTTTTATTATTATTTTAATATTTTCCGGTGGCCTGCTTTGCTCCTCGGTGCTCTATGTAAAACATCAACCAAATATAGTGATGAACTTACCCCGCGGGCAACTGGACTTGGATTCTCCTGCACCTCATTGTGCTACTCACTGCTTTTATGCTAAAAGCTCCACAGGACAGAACAAAACAAATGGTAGCCTGAGACCTCGTCCACCAGCCAGCTGGCTCCCATTTCTGACCCTACTCTTCCCTGAGAGCCTCTAATGTGAACGGCTCCGAATGACAGATCTGTTGGTCTTTGTGTACTCTGATGAACATTTAGGCTAATCAATTTGTGTCCAGACCAGTGATTTCCTGTGCAAAAAGTTAGCAGTCAAAACATGCCGAACAATGAGCTCACATAATAGATTTTTTTTTGTTGCCGTTATGAGACACAGCCCGAAGTCACAAGCTCCGACTTAATTTACTTTACACCATATTATTCATGATGAAAACAAACCCGGAGAAGCATTTCCACTCATACATGAAATGGATGCATCCATCTGTTACATAAGGGTGACTAAAATAGTCATCATACAATAGGAAATAAACTGTCTCTATATTTTAAATGCGTGCCCTGCAGTCGCCCACACAAACCCACATTTTGGCAATCCAATAGAGTCTGGCCATCACAGTGATTGATCATTGACTTTATACGTGATTACATGAAGTCTGTGCTCATTATCTCTACAGTGCAGTTGCTGACAAACCACCCACGGGATGTACTGAAAGGGTATCAGCACTTCCTGCTAAGTTGAAACATAGTCCTACAAGCGAACATCAAAAAGAAAGCAGCTTTGAAGACTTTGGTCAAATGGCTCAAAGTTACATCTTTGGGCTCAAGAGCAGCATATCAGTTGTCTTTCAATGAAAAGAACATCAAACATGTGGAAAGGGTGCCGTGATTTAACCCACAACAAAGACACAGAGAAAAGAAAGCCCGAGCACGCTTTTTTGTCTGACAGCAGACACATCTGGGGGCGTTGCAAAGCAGAGGGAAGAGACAATGAAGGGAAACGTTGCCTTTCTTACAGAGCTCCAAAAACATACAGTGACTTTCTCTGTAAACATGTTCCATCAGCCTGAGCAAAAGCAGCATCCTGCTGGCTCAAATTCTGGCTGGCAGCTGCACTGGAGAGAGGAGAAAAAACAACAACCAGCCTAGCAGTGCTAACTCATAATCAGGGACAGCATTGTGTGGCGTTATTAACAGTGACAGGATGCAGTGACTTTAGTGGTCCACTGGGAGACGCATCATAAATGCTTTCATGAAGAGATGCTAAACTGGAAAATGTTTCCCATCACCTGATGGAAAAATCCCTGCTACACGGCGGCTTTCCTGTAGGAATATCAACAGAAACACCAGCAGTGATTTGCATACAGAAATGAAATAATGCAGAAACTAAATCCTGAGCACCAATATTACACAGTTAATCTGCCATAAGATATATGTATATATTTTTTATTTCACCCAAAGATAATTACTCTTGCCGTTCACAAAGGAACAATAAATAAATGAAATAAAACAATTTCCCAGTGCAGTGTGTGGATGACTCATGGGTGAAACCAATTGCAATGAATGGCAATTATTGCGACGCGCACGCACAGAGCTCCTGATTTAATATTTCACATTTATGATCAGCTGTCCCCACTACTAGTGGTCTGTGGTGTGTCTGATGGAGCCAAATCCCCTAGGAGGATTACTGTCCACTGGGGCAGATCAACTCAATCTAGCAGACCCATGGGTGCAGAAGGTGAGGTGTCAGCCCTGCCAATGAAAGAGCTCCCGGACGCTTATAACTGTCACTGAACACTCATTGTGGATGAGACAAACGTTATGTTTCTGTTTGTTGTTTTCTTTGAGGTAAAATATGAAATGAATGGATGAAAAACACAACACAAACTATAGAAACTGTTCACCCTGTCATTATCAGTCACACGGCATCGGATCCCATCTTGTTTTGCCATGACACCCTGTTCAGTCAGCTCTGTACCGATGTGTTTGTGTAACATTACCAAACATGACTAACGGCTCTGCTGCGTGTCAGCGCCCATCAGCCACAGATCGGTGAAGTGATTTACACTCCAGATGTATCCTCATGACATCACAAAGGGCACAACGCGGCCGAGCCCAGGCTGCAGTATAGGAAATTTACAAAACTTAACTGTGGACACACACACACACAGTTTAGCTGCATGAGCCGCATCAGCTTCTGCATCCGCTCGCCCCCCTCCCCTCCCCTCCCCTCTCATCTCCCCTCCACCTCCACTCCCATCCACCTCACTCGCTCGCTCGTTTCTCATCATACATGACTGCACAACTTGCTCTCCTCTCCGGAGCAATCGACAACTCAGCATCTTTAGATCGCCCCGGGTCCGGCGTGTGATGCCCGTCTCACTCTCTGACCACCACCTATGCATGGGGACACGCAGGCAGACGCGAGGCAGCGTCCGTCGGACTCACCCTGACAGCTTTGGCATCTTCACAAAGCTGAACACATCCATGTGTGCCGCAGACTGCAGTCAAGGCTACACATTCACCAGCCACTTCACTCCGGCTCCATTGTCTGACACTGTCTTTGGCAGCGAGGAAATAAATAATTCAGGCAGTGGGGAAAGAAAAAAAAAAGTGGAGCTTCCACAAGTCAGGTGGAGAGATTAGTCCTGTTGTCTGGGCTTCTGCATGGCTGAGTGATTGCTGTGTCCTCCCCTCAGCAGCGCAAATCCACAGCCCATGGAAAAGGATCTGGCAGAGCAGCCTCCCCCGGTTACATCCTTCAAAGCATGCCTGTGTTAGCTGCGTTAAGCCACCTTCATTTAATTTCCATCGCGGTGGAATGATGTGCGGGAGCCGCGCAGTAACAACAGCTTTGGAGAGAGAGAGAGAGAGAGAGAGAGAGAGAGAGAGAGAGAGAGAGAGAGAGAGAGAGAGAGAGAGAGAGGCAGAGAGGGAGAGAGAGAGAGAGAGAGAGAGGCAGAGCCAGGGGCTGAGGGAGAGAGGGAGGGACAGGGGGGCTGGCGGCGACGGTGGTGGTGGTGGTGGGAGATGAGAGTGGAGGAGAGGGGGAAACGAAATGTGAGAGGATGTCTCTGGATTTCAAGCGAGGGCCACAGGAATCACTCCTGGAGAATGCACCTAGGCTTCACCAAAAGAAATTCCCCCCGAAGGCGTCGCCTTGTCAGTCCTCAGACACGCAGAGAGGGTTGAGGGAGACGAAATGACAGCGGCGCGCTGCATGACGTGCACATAAAGTGAGTGCGAACGTAACGACAGGGCAGTGAGAGCAGCTGGAGAGACAGGAGGACCTAATGTGCCCTCCCCTCCTCCTCTTCCTCCTCGCCTGTGCACAGCTGCACATTAGGATGCCCATACTGTACACTGCATTTGTTTTGACCTTTCAAAACTGTTCAGCTGCTAAATGCTTGGCCCTCAATGAGACCATTCATGAGAGAGGGCCTCCAAACATTAACCCCCCCCCCCCCCCCCCCCCCAACACCGAGAGACACAGAGCCCGGCGGCGGATGCGACGGTCTCCAAGGAAGTTGGGGAGCGTCAGGATGCGATTACATGCTGGAGAATAAGAGCCAGGTTCGTGTGATTAATCAATGCCCAGATGGGAGAAGATGAGCGCCACTGTGATTCATGGTGCTTCAGGTTGCCGGCCGCATGTCAACAGATGCTTTAAGCGTCCAATATTCTTTGTGCTGTTCCTTTAGATACGAATGCGTCTCCATAAATTTTCATATCTTGCTGCATCCACAGCAGCTGAAGATGAATGACAATTTGGGGCTTTCAATTCCACGTCGGCAACCAAACGCTGATTAACTGAGCAAAGGAGGAGTGGAATTTGAAAACCAGATACAATTTGGCAAAGCATAACATGTTTCAGCCCCCATCTCTGGGTGAAGAATCACCACGCGCCAATGATCTCGAAAAGGAAAAATCACCCTTCATAAATCAAACCCCAGGAGGAAGACGAGGAGGAGGAGGGGGAGGAGGAGGAGGAGGGGAGGAGGAGAAGCACCTCGGCACCTCTGTCGAAAACCGCCAAGAGCCAATTAGCCTTGTCTCTGATCCAGGGAGGTTTGATACTTCTTCTTCTTCATGTGGCTTGGATGATAAAAAGGAACCTATCCAAGTAACGGAGGCTATTTACTCTGTCATTCAGATGTGCAAAGGGAGGCACACAGCTTGTGTCTTCATTGATACACATGTGAACCAGACTCCAAACCTGATACATTTACGCATTGCCAATACTAAATGCATCTCACTAAACGGCAGGAGCAAATACAACACTCAACTCATTTATATTGCAATATTGACACAATTAGCTTAATGGGTTAAAAGGAGAAATTCCCCTTCCTGATTAGATTCATCGTGAATCTCTGCTGGGAGCCTGGCAGAATACTAATCACTCTGATCGATAAAAATGTCTGCTGGTAATGGATAAATACATATGCATAGGATGCAGATGCCAGTCGAGAGTTTTCAAAGCACCATTTGTTACTGCTTCCACAATCAAGTAGCAACCATCATATATTAAAATGCCACAACTTGTAAAGCTCTGCGGGGTGAGTCAATGTGCCTTTGCTGAGAGTGATACATGCAATAAAGAATGTTGTCACTTCCACTCAGGCTCACATTTGTTTGCTGCCATGGAAAAGATGCAACTAGATGGGTAAAAAAAAAAAAAAAGTGAACTCGCGAATTCTCACTGACAGATTTTTTTTTTCTTACTTAAACTCTAAATCTGCAATGAGGATGCTTGCAAGTCGTTAGCAATGTGTTGATCTAGATCCAAAGCAAACCAGTTAGGCTGATGATGCGTCTCTGAAGGAAGCAGGCTGTTCTTTTATTTTTTTTTTCTTCCCCGATGTGATGCAGTTGAGCGATGCGCTGGTGAGCGAGGAGAACATGTGTGACTGTTTGCTAGGAATGTGACCGTGGTGTCCTGTGGCAGCAGGACTGAGGGACTCAGCGTATTCTGGACAGTCATGTTTGTCCATTTGGGCTTGCGGCCCAGGGGCCAACATGAGTGGCAGAGGATATTAGGGTCAGACAGAAGCGTGATCTAAGGAGACTATGGCTGAAGCTTTGACCTACAAAACCATGCTGCCCTGCTGATCCCTAATTCTCCTCTCTCTGAGTCCCTTTTAAAACAGCTGATTTCAGTCATTCTGGCACACTTGGCCCCTTAAAGCCCAGCAGAGCTCAAATTCTGCTAGTCCTGCCTTTGGATCGTGTTGCATTGCCTGTAAAAGGCTAAAATAAGGACAATGCAACCACTGTACATGCATATACATAGGAAAGACATCAACTAGAAACTAACTACTGTACTAAACTACCGTTACTACATCTACAACTACATCTACTTGGATTGTAACTACAACAACTGATAATGATTATCTTTACAAATTATGTTTACAAGGTAAAGTAAAAATAACAAATGAGGCTTGTGAGGGTTGTAAAATCACAGTAGTATAACAGAAAACAAACATGGAATGGGGAGATAAAATCACAGGTGACTCGGTGAGAGTGTTGTCACCTCACAGTAGGAAAGTCTTTGCATGCTCTCCCCGTGGCTACATGTGTTTTCTCCAGGTGCTCCAGTTTCCTACCACAGTTGAAAAACATGCATGCTAAGGTCGACCGGAGACTCTAAAATGCCCTGTGTGCTACAGTACACTGTTATGGTAAGACAATGAATGAATGTGGCTACAGCCAGGAGCGCAGCCCCTTAGGACCTCTTAAAATGTCAGAATTGTAGCTTTGGGCCAAGCCATTTCGGGCTTTATAAGCAATAAGTAACATTAAAACCAACCTTCTAACAGGAGGACAGGCCAAAGAGGAGAGGATAGGGGCATTCACTAGTACCTGTTAAAATCCTAGCAGCTCTATTGTGGATTAGTTGCAGAGAGGAGCAACTTTATGCAACAGATAAAGAGAAGTCTGCCACAACTGCCTGGCTGCGATGAAAATAATACGTCAATGACTGTTTTCAAGGTCGTTGGTTGACCAAAGGACAGCACGGTGGGTTGTTGAAAAGCACTGTTGCCTCGCAGCACGAAGGTACCATGTCTAAACAAAACCCCCTGGAGCTGGTAAGACTGCAGGAAATATCCATCTGAAACAAAACGAACATGCCTCCAAAGCTTTTCATCCACTACACGGTGGAGGGAAAGTCCATTCAAAGTGGGTCAGATCATTAGATGTTCACATAAAAAAAACTTAACACAAAATCGAGCTCATGTTTTCATACACATATCCTACTCTCAAGTGTGCAATACAGAGGTGTGACTTTGTTGTTTTCTCTGATCCCTGATCTCAGTTTAGCATGAGTGGCTCTTTGGCCTCAAGCATATGTGTGTCAGCGGCCACAACATCGACCTGGCCTCCGCCACCACACTCCAGCATCTCATCCACGGCGTTGTGTTTGTTTGCGCACAGTTATCAAATATGCATCTGCCCATGAGCCACCTCAGTGGCCCAACGTTCCCAATCTGTAAGTGTGACACAAATTATTCCTGTGCCACGGCTGATTTATTCAGTGCATTAAACAGGTTTTAGGAGGGAGTTTAAAGATCCGAACGCTCTTTTTTTTTTTTTTCTTTTGCCCATGAATATTCAGCAGCGTGACTAATTGGGATAAGAAATGAAGTGTTACCTGAGTGAGTTGTGCTGCGCGTTGGAAAAGATTATGGATTTAGTTTTGCTGCTCTCACTACACCTGCTGATAAAGTTCAAAGTAGCGTTGGGGAGCCGCAGCCCATCCCCGTGTGGGCTGAATCAAGGACGCTGCCAAGATGCTTGACACCTATACCCCAGTGCCTGGTTAACGTGCAGGTGATTAAGCATATGGCTCGTTGGCAGGTCACATCGGGTTCATCCCTCCGTCCATCCAGCTTCGGCATTTGTTTATCCCGTCCGGGGTCACGGTACGCTGAAGCCTCTCCCAGCATGCACCGGGCAGGAGGCCCGATACACCGTGGACACTTGCCAGTCTTTCACAGCGACACGGACTGTTCTCATTTTCCTAAAATCCTCACGAGTGTTACCCCTCTCACAGCTAAATTGCTGCATGTCAAACTAATCTATATCTAAGTGCGAACTCCATTTTTCCATTCAAACGCCAGAGAGAGAGAGAGAGTGAGTGAGAGAGAGAGAGATGGCATGCACGGTAGCTGGACCCTTGATCTGACACATCTGAATGGAATAGAGCCATCAAACGATTACAGTTGTTAATTACAGCTGTGCTTTTCCTACTACGTGCTCACAGAAAAGCCCGTTAATCCAAATGGAAATTGCAGCGCTATAGGTGCTTCGTTACACTACGCGTGCGGGGGTTTCATGTGTAGCCGCGGATTGATGTTTTTGGAGGAAGACTGCTCAGCTCTGTCACTCGGCTGAGACGACATTAAAGGGAGAGTTCCCTTGAAAGTTGTCAACACCAAGCGGTTTGAAAGAGGGCGGCAGATCTCTGAGGGAAACCTCAGTAATCCCACAGAAACACACACACGGCACATCATTAATGCGATGCAGTGTCAAAAAAAGGAGGTGGATGAAAAACACGACCTTCGGGCAGCGACGTGAGTCACAGCAGCAAACAGAATACAAACGTTAATTCTCCGTGAAGTGGCAGATGTGTAAAAATGTATTATTTGGTCTTAATCAAAGTAATTACTGTCAGCACACGCACGCCACAGAGCAGCACATTACTCACTGGATAACAGTGAAGATGCCAAGTTCATTGTCGTCGGGATCCATTGCTGATGACCACTCTCTAATGCCACACTCGTTCCAGTTTTTCCAGGCCTCTCGAGCCCCTCTCACTGATGTGCGCCTCCGTCCTAGTGTCCAAAGTTTCCCCCTGCTTGATTTGGACTTTCCATAGGCAACTGAGCTCGTCTGACTAAGCCATTCAGTTATGATTACATACACTGCCCCCTGTCCAAGTGAGTGGCCGGTGCCCTGGGGGAGGAGACCGAGCTCGTTGCTTCTGCCTCAGTAATGAAATAACATCACATTCCGGGCCAGTGCGTCAGAAAACACAGAGGGATCAATGCGGAACAGCTGGACTCCAATGAGTTGCTGTGCTGGTTGAGGCTGTCTCAGTGAGTGAGCCTCTCACGAAAAAAAAAAAGAAGAAAGAAAACTGCTCTCTTTTGGTGCAATTCACCTGCGGTGTTTTCAGATCTCAACCCGACTCAACTGGTCACAGCGGCAGCGTTAAAACATATTTGCGTGCTTCCAACGTTTGAGGCAAACATCTGTGTTTTTCATCTAGATGGTATTATTTACAACGTTTTGTGCACAGCCAGAAACTGCGGCATCTGAAATATTAATCTGATCGCTGTCTGAGGCATTTGCAAATGGCATGTGTTTTATCATCCATGAGAGCTTAAAAATTAAGCTTAAAAACATAATCCAAACTCTATTACTCTGTGCCTGCCAACTGTCACCCTTAACAACGCCAAATCCTATATAAAAGAATTAGATCTTAACCTAAATGTGATAGACAGTGGGATCAGGTATTAATTTATTGCTCGTATTTTCAACCTCAGATTGTCCGATAATGCAGCTTGTCACGCTCTATTTTTAATCCGATGAATACGCCACATTTGTTATTTTTATTGGAGTCCACAGTGTTGTATTCTTTAGGCGTTTTTCCCACAAAGCCCTGGCATTTTAACATCATGATAGTTCACGCTGGATTATGCCATGCAGGCGCTCTCATGCATGAATGGCATACACAGTCCTCCATTAGTTATGAACTGAGGCACGTGTCTTTGCCTCTGCAAGCAAACAGAGCCGCTTGCGTAAGACATCCCGGGCCGTGTACACGCAGCAGCGTGCGACGACAGAGAGTTCAGCTTCCGGTGCAGCGGCCGAAAGTGGGGTCGCGGTTTTTCGGCGGAGGCACCCCTCGCCATACACGGCGCAAACTGCACACGTGGCTGCTATTATTATCCCCTCTTTTTTTGCACTCAGAGTAGCTGTGCATCACCTCTCTGAAGGCTGCAAGCGGACAAAAGCAGATCCCTCTGCGAGATAAACGCTGCACATGAGGCCGTCCAATCGTGTGGCTCGACACTCACCCCTGGGCCACAGGGCGCCGCATCAGTGGCCTGTTTTTTTTTTTTTTTCTTTTTTCCGTGACACACAGGCCGTGGCGCTGAGAGTGAGGACGGAGGGGGTGTTCGGAGTGCAGCGACGCCGCACATGGCCGAGAGTCCCGTTCGGCGTGGTTGTCTCGGGGTCACGACCGTGACAGTTTAAGACGGTGATGATAGGCAGCGTGCGTCGGGAGACTCATCTGATTTAATGTGCTGTCGGCGGCGCGTGGGCGGATGGCTCATTTTGTTGCCGCAGAACGACGTGCAGCTCCAGAAGTCGCTCCCTCGCAAATTGCTCCGACGGCTTCCATGACGGGGACACACACCGCTCGGGATTTCCGATTAATTAGTAAAATACACTTAAGGGCACGTAAGCAAAAAAAAAAAAACATCCCAAATTCTCTGGACGGCTAATATGTACAGGCTGAAGCAAGCCAGCAAGAGCTGCGGTGACTTCCCGAAGAGGAGAAAGTTCATTTTCAGTCCATCGGAGAAGATTTGTGTGTGACGTAGGAAAAGCGAGGAAGTGACTATATTATAACTTTATGGAGCAGAACAAACACAAGATGCCGTCATTTGCATAAAATGATGAGAGTCGCTCCATGCAGAACAGGAAGACTCATATTAATATAATACTGTTTGGCCCTCACTAAAGGTTACAGATATATTTGTCAGAGCTGTAGACTGCATCCATTCCATTACTGTGATTCACACACTTTGGTTACTAATCTGAATCGGGATAATTATCTTTGTTGCAATCACAGACGGATGCCAAATAGGTCATTAATCATAATTAATTAAACAAGCTGGAAAACCATTAACGGAGTCAGGCAAAGCTGCTGTTTGAAATAAAGTCTAAAAGGTGTTCTTGCCGCTCAGAGCAAGTATTTAAGTACACTGCTTGGCTCCTTTGTCAGAATTATTCTTTGTAAATGAACCAAACACCAACAGCCCAACAGGCATGAACGCAACTCTCCTGTAAACACACTCATGACATAGACAGGAAGTACACAGAAGTCGATGGCAGTCAATGAGATGCCAGGATATCACATTCCTCAAATCAGATAGACACTCTCGTGTCAACACACTACTGAAGCTCCTCCCTACTGGCCTGGGAGGATAGGATTCACAGCATCCAGCAATTATCTGTAATGTGGGAGAAAAATCGATGTGCCCATGGAAAGCTGCTAAGGTCACCAAGCAGACGTTGTCACTTGAATCAGAAGCAGCGCGTCGCTGCAGGCTGGGCTCCAAGCCTATCAGCCGGCATCTGCGCAAACACTCGCATCATTGGTAATGCCATGGATTACGATAATTATTAGCCCGGCGATATGGAAGATAATTGGTTTTCGCATGTGATCACGGTAGAATGGAAAATCAGATTTGACTCATGTATTAGTACAGATAAAAACTTTCATTTGGAGTAGAAATCATGTCACAGAACCAGCAAGTTGCAGGGAACGTAATTATTATTTTCTTCTGAAAAAAA
This sequence comes from Karalla daura, assembly GCA_029224185.1. NCBI lineage: Eukaryota > Metazoa > Chordata > Actinopteri > Chaetodontiformes > Leiognathidae > Karalla > Karalla daura. The sequence continues at coordinate 14,583,143 of CM055202.1, read as the reverse complement.
GAGTTAAGAGTTTCACTTCATATAGAAAAGGAAACAAACTCTAGACACAGGACATAATGTGACTTAGAGAAGAAACTTACAGAAGTTCACGAGCTTGACTGTTACAGTTACATTTTAGATTTCATTGCCAAAATATATAATGTGCATAAGTGCAAGTTATATTTCACCCTGACTGTAAATAACCAGAAATTCTTGGTCATTTTAAAATTTGTGGTGGGAAGAAAAGTAAAACAGCCTCCTACTCACTTCTGCTGCTCCTGGTCTTTGCCCAAACTGCTGGAAACACAAATTTCCTTTTTATCCATACCGTCCAATTCCATGTCTTCACTGTCAGTGCAGCGAGCCTCAACTGGAGGTAATGGAGGGCAAGCTGGGAGTGTGCCCTCTGCGAGGGTGAGACGATCCCGGCAGTCCAGGAAGAGGGGGTGGGGGGGGCTCCTTGAAGCATTGATAGCCTGGTGTAAATTCTATTAACGGCAAGGAGATATTCACTGGAATGACAAATCAATACCCTGTGGCCAGTAATGTTTGAAGGATCGGGCCAAGTGGAAACGTGAGACGGCGTGGCCTTGCACTGACGCAGAGGCTGCTTCTGTAAGTGGTTAATCAAGTGCTTGTCTGACATCTAGATTGCATTTTCCTCTCACCATTACTCCCGTTTTGCCCCCCTCACTGTAGAGAAGATGTGCTATCAGATGTTGAAGACGATCATCAGTGTAATAATAGCCATCCCCGATCTGATGTAACTGCAATCTGCACTTATTTTTTTATTTTATCATCTCAGCTTTCAAAAAAAACAAATGCACCGCTTTTCACTCTGCGCAACACGAGCATGTCTTTGATACCCAGACTGCACAATCTCCAGTGATGACTCAAGTGTTACTGCAAAATCGGTCACATTCGAAATGAAATTTTGTTGTGGTCTCAAAAGGAGCAGAGACAAAATGATGCCATCAAAATATATCTCCCTCCTACACAACAGGCTGTTGCTCTAAACCCCCCCCCATCTTTTCCTGTGTAGCCAGAGACAGAACCAAGCCATTTAATTTTCGTCCGAATGGGGCAGTAGCTCAATATCTGCACTCTGATGGAGGAGAATAAGGTGATTTAAATAGAATGGCTAGCGCTGCCTTCACAATGGTGCCGTTTCACTCTTGTCTGGCGGCCTGTGAGGACAGCTTCTCCCTTTAATGTGTATAATTAAAGGTTCATAACAGCATGATGCCATGGGCTGCTGACACTAAACCCGAGCTTGACGGCTCACCAGCACCGACAAGTGACAGAGGGGGGACACTGCAACAGATCAGTGTTCAGCTAAACCTGGATATTACTGTACCACACATGAGAAGGGCCTGAACATGAGCTCTTTCCATTGCTGCTTCCCCACAATAGGTTGAGGATGTTCTGTTTGGTGTAATCAAGTACTTCCAGCAACATATGGAATGGTGAAGTCATGCAATTATGCAAATATGATGCCACAAATAATTATAATCATCATTATTATTATGCAGATATATATTATGCAGATATTTTCATACTCTTTTCATACTGTTTCATACCCAGGAGTCTTAAACATGTGTTGAGTGAGTGCATCTTACCACAGACTGAACACTGTAAACCTCATGTTGATAAAAATTTTCAGCTCACTGGTTCGGTCTGTGGTTTGTGCTGTTGCCACACTGCAAGAAACTAGCAGGTTCATTTCCTTGTCCTGGCCATTTTGTGTTTGCAAATTACTCCATGGGTGCCCATGGGTTTTCTCTGGGTACTCAGGTTTCTCCTAGTCAATAAACATGCATATTTAGGCTAACTGGATACTCTTAAATTACCCCTGGGTGTGTGAGTGAATGGTGTGTTTTCATTTGCTGCCTTTGTCCCATATAATGTGATGGAGATGGCAATGGAGAGTCCAGATGAGTGCCACAACACCAGTGGATAGATGGATGCATAGGTGCAGTGGATTGCACTGATACGCAGGTAAGGCTTTCATTTCATGTCTTAATATTTTATGGTAAAAGGGAAATGGCCTGGTTCGAGTCGTCATAAAGATTCAAAGCACTTTACAGACACAAGTCACATTCACCCATTCAGTCCCATTCATGCACTGGCAGCAGAAGCTACCCTCCATGGTCTTTTTGTTCATCCAGTAGATTTGAGGCTTAGTATCTTGCTCAAGGATACATGAAGTTTGCTGGGGGACTGAACCACTGACCTTCAGATAAGTGGATGACCATGCTTTCTCTGAGCAAGGGTTGCCCTCTGAGAGAAGATCAATGGTCGCTTGGGAAGGTTCACTATGGCAACTGCTGTGGAAACACAATGAAGGATACTTACATAAACATATGTAAAAATGCATACATATAAAGGAGGATATTAATGCATAGAGGCTGTTATGATAGTTCATGTGTGCAACTCTGTTTCGAAGAGGGAGTCTTTGTGTTAATCTCTTATGTGTTTAATCAAATTAAACAGAAAGCTGGGGCAAGAACACTGCGCACAATGCAGAGAGAAGGGCTTGAACGAGGGTTAGTGTGAGTACAATGAATATGTTTTGCTCCCAGGACTCTGTGCAGCTTAAATTTGTCATGGCAACAACCCTGGTAAAGTCTCCATATCAGTCATTAACACAGCACAACCTGCCTCAGTCGAGGCGTAACAAGCACTGCAGCAGCGCTGCCACCATCTAGTGGCCCGTTGTGCAGCGTTCACAAGCTCATGCAGCAAAGTCCTTAATCCAATCACCGATTCACTAAGTCATTAGCCGTGCTCATGGGTCTTTCCTGGATACTCCTTTCATATCCAATCATATGACCTGTTACCCGTCAACCTGTTTACCTCTGGAATGATCCAAACAGGTGGCTCTGGAGCCTTTTCCACATGTTTCCCAATCTTTTGTTGCTCCTGCCCCAGCTTGTTTGAAACACGTTGCAAGCTGCAGCTTTAGAACAAGCACATCTACAAAAAAACAATCGAGCTGGTGATGTGTCTTTTTCATTGTCTTTGCACTGGTCTGTCTGATAATGTTTTAAGCATATATTTAAAATTGGGGCAGAGTTAAAAACAAAAAAAAAGACTTTAACTGTGGCTTGTTATGAATACTGCCTCCTTCAAAAACCTGGTTTCAAACAAGCCAGGACACTGAAGAAAGTAAACCTGTCACAACAGCTCTTGGTGTCCTGCTCCACTGAGAGTGTCCTCACACGCAGGATCCTGGTGTGATGTGGTAGCAGCTCTGCTGCAGACTGAAAAGAAGACCCCGCAAAGAACTACGAGCATAGCACAGAACATCGCAAATCAACAACTACCTACCCAGGAGGACGTCTTCACCTCCCATCGCCTACAGAAGATAGGGAGCAACCTGAAAGACTCGTCCCACCCCATTCATCACTTGTTTGAACTGCTGTCCTCCAGGAAATAGAAAGCACTCCAAAACATTTTACAACATTAATGTCCAATAATCTGTTACTACGTGCAATAACACCATGAGCAGTTTATGGCTCTTTTAAGCAGATGTTGGCATGAGCGCATGGCTACATGTATCTTGTCTGGATGTGTATTGTGAGTAATTTTCCTTTCGCCAAATTTCATTACATGTTCTGTATAATTACAAAACAGATTCTTGAATCATGAAAATATATTGTCACCTTCCGGCGCCGCTCTCAACAGACATAATGATCATCATGTTCTCATCGTGAGTATTAGCCGCGCAGAGAAGTCTGTACAAGCTCATCTAAAATGCTACACCAGAGGCTGCTTAGCTTCCCTCTAATAATCTAATGGCACCGGAGAACTGACCTAATAAATCACAAGGAAAAATGATCTCCCACATACATCCCCAGAAACCTGCATTGCTCCAGTGAGGCAGCAGTCTTAACAGCGTCCCTGCCAGCAGGCTGCACATTATCTCCTCATTACATTCTTATTGTGTAACTCAGCTCTGCAGTGCAGAGTGCCCGGTGGGAAGCAGTTCAGCTGGTCAAGAAAGCAATCATCGTCTACGTTCGGTAATATGAATTACATTTCACAAAAGCACCTCATACCATGACCTGTGTGGGCCAGTCGTTTATTCCATCATCCTCTCCAAGTTTAGTGGATGGGAGCTCCCAAAGCTGCACTTATCCCGCTGAGAAATGACATAACGGGAAGTCTGATGAGGATCTGCTAGGAGTCTCACTCCGAAGCCCACCACCGCCAAATAAGTGGATCAAACGCAAAGCTGCCCCCTTATCACCACTTCCCCTGTCTGTTTGGTGGACTCTGGTATCTGATGAACCCTTATCGTGGCCATACAGTGCTGGTTCACATGTCATGTTATCACACAGGTCCCTTCCCCAGGACTCCCACAGGAAGACTCTGCTCCCGAGGCGCTACATGCCAAGTATCTCAACTGTCTCATGGCGAAGGAAAAAGGCAGCGTGGACAAGAGAGGACTGTGAATTTAGGCGAGGTTTGTCCACTGTTCCTGTCGATATACCAGGGTGTGTGAAGCTACTGGAGCCAAATTAGAAGACTTTTGTTTGATGTAATATTGTGCTAGTAAATTTATATATTCCTGGCAGAACTAGTGGAAAAACATCTCACATCACTGAAAAATCCTCTTTTACTTAAGGATAGTCGTAAAAAAGGCATTTATTAGTATGTCTGTGAACTCTGGATGAGTTCACATCTCTTTGATAAAAAGTTTACATACCCATGATGATATATATACACATTGACAAACACAGCTTGTTAAGTTTCAACACTTGTAATTTATTTGGTTGTAATGAGTGGCTGTGTGCTTTTCTGAGCATTGCGTATTTTATTCAGGACTGCACTGACTTTGCTGGAAACTGAGCCATGGTGAAAATAAAGAAAAAGCCATAAAGTAATGTTCAAACTCTGATAAAGACACTTGAAATTAAGGGGTCCTAATCAACCAAGACACAGTGAAAATGAATGACAGAGATTCCAGACGCAGCTTCCAGGAAGCAGGATGTGAAGCCAAAAGCAGCTTCAGTGGAGATACAGGCTTCTCTGCCAAAAAAGAGCTGTTTTAAGATTCAAGTGAAAAAGGTACTTGAGCGAAAATGAGCCGCGTGGTTGGGTTGCCAGAAAAAAAGCTCTTAGTGCACCACAAAAACAGCCCACTTATGGTCTGACAAACAGCAGCAAAGACTCGAAACTTTGTTGAACAAAGCCATTTGGAGTGATGAGACAAAAAGTTAACTTTTCCATCACGACCAAAGAATGAAATGCGGTATTTATCTTACAAATTCTGTCACTGGGATGTAAACTGCCCACCAGTGCTGAACTTTCCACTACAAATCTACATTTCCACCAGAGGAAAATTCTGTCATATGTTTCACCAGCACAGGCGCCATAAAACAGATGATTCACGCTGCTGCTAGTGGATTACAACAGTACACTCAGCCAATAGATATGTGTGCAAGAGAGAGTTTGGAAATGTCTCGTATTTGCGTTTGGTCATTTAGCAGACGCTTACATCCACCGTGCCTTAGGAGAATACCCATCCAAGACACATTGCAATAGAAAATGGTGTAACAATAAATACAGTACTGTGGAATGAGGGTGCAGTACCAAAGCGAGTACAGACACAAGTTTCTTTTCTTGTTTGGAATTAAGTGGCATCAACATTGTAATAACAAGGAATACACTTACAATAGCAAGCCGTACAGACTCATTGTTTTTTAAACTTTTAAAGACTTCGACATGACCTCTGTTCAGCTTTCCCTCTTGAGACAACTGCTACTATCTGTGTACATACACTTTTTAGAGTTTTCCACACTGTAGTTTTTGCAATTTTCTCATACAACTGTTGCTACCTCAGACACATAGTGCGGTCCTTTGTACTTTATATTCCGCACTCCTGCAATGATTACTTGCTATCCCTCAAGCATGTTCTGTCCAATTACTCTGTAAAAAGTTTTTTTCTTTCTAATGTTGAAATCTGGAGACTTAACTTTCAGAAGGGATGAATTAAGTTTTCTATCTATCTATCTATCTATCTATCTATCTATCTATCTATCTATCTATCTATCTATCTATCTATCTATCTATCTATCTATCTATCTATCTATCTATCTATCTATCTATCTATCTATCTATCTATCTATCTATCTATCTATCTATCTATCTATCTATCTATCTATCTATCTATCTATCTATCTATCTATCTGTCTGTCTGTCTACTTGTTAGTTGTTAATCTTTCCAACAAACTTCACGAGCGGCTAAACTTCTTGTTCACTTCTTGGTCCATTTTACGCAGCCGCGCAGGATCCGAAGACTTGTGCTCCGCGTGCTTAATTGTTCATGTGGTGTCGTTGTTAAATCCCGGTTAACATGATGCGGGGAGGACCCACCGAGGCGGGCTGTGTGTGAGTGTGTGGGAGTGTGCGGGGGTGGGCCGGGGTTTGACCAGGGAGCATGACGCGCAGGGGACCCGCAGCTGACGCACCGCACGCTGCTCCGCGCTCCTCGTCGCAGACATGAAACTACTTTGCGCGTCTTCGCTCGCAAGCTTTACGAACGGCTTATAGAAACAAATAAGAAAGAAAACAGACATGTCCGCCGCTCAAGGATTACTGAGCAGCGTGTTCTCCTGCTCGCTGAGCCCCAAAACTATTTCCAAGCGCAGACTGAGACAGACCATCAGCCTGGACCCGGCGCTGATGCGACACTACGGAACCGAGGCGGCAGAGTCGTCCTATAAGGTCAGTGGAGGTGACCCTGGAGCATCCAAACACCCAGTCAGACCCAAAACACACTGTCTTGGCTTGGGCTTTCATTAACTTTTCTACTGTAACAGTGCCAGGTTATTACATGATTTTGATGGTAGTGATTATTCTGAAAGCTACAGTAGGATTTTTGACTAGCTTGAGGGACTTCAAAAATATTTCCATATCATACTTTGGTTTTTGTTCACAGTTTTAATTCATCAGGACCGATCCCCAAGAGCTAAAGCTGCAAAATAGATCTTCCAAATTCCGGAAGTAGTTGGAATTCCCTAAAGGATGATGTAGCCCAGAGCAGGGCTGTCTATAGCTTCCTTTGATCCTACAGAGACACACAAAACTCTCACATTGTACATCGGTTGAATTATACCATGAATGCTGTATTTTATTTTCTCATGGCAACTGCGAGGAAGAGAGACTCCTGGTATTGCAACATCACACCGTCGTGTCTGTGACAAACAAATCAGTTTTGTGAGTTGCAATTTTGCAGCTGCGCCACTGTACACACAAAAAATGATTCATCTCATTCCTTTTGCATGTAATGATGTCAGCAGAAGAGTTTACTTGTGCTAACTTGCAGTCTGATGAAAAAGGTGTGACTGGAAGCATGCGTTTGGGTAAGTGGCTAGACTGGGCTAAAAAAAGCTTATTTTTTCATGCAAAACAGCAGATTTTACGATGGAAAAAAATATGTGGAGAGAGGCTGTGACTGGTGTCAGTCTGAGGATTTCCTGTCCAGCAAAGCTCGCTGCCTGGAAATCGTATCAATGTGGGATGAAAATATCAAGAATTAACCATTGTGCACGCAGTAGAACTGTACATGACCCTCAGAGCAGGACCGTTAGTCTTGAACAAATCTGCTTTCGCTCATCACATTCAGGTAAAAAGTTTCCATTCATTACTACGTCAGAGGAATGTTAAGTAGCAGTAGGAGAGCAGCAAAAGCGCATCTTAAAAGCCATGATATCTTTTTTAGGATAGCTTTTCTACTGTACATTACCAAAGGAAACAAAGGACCTGAGTTATCACAGCATATTAGGGCCTGGACACGTGGGGAAAGATTACTGCCCATGGCTTTCATCTTCATGAAGAAGTAACCCGCTATGTCACACAATTACCCGAGAGAAGAGGAATAAAGTCATATTTAAAATCCATTACAATGTCCATTCACATCTCTTCTTTCATTAGAGATGAATCTATTTTAGATTTATAGAATTGTCACATCATAATTTGAGCCAATCTGCACCGCTGTGCTTAAGTTGGTCCTCCTGGTAACACAGTTTGTTTAGTTTAATGGAAATGTATCGCAGACATGACATTATAATGGGTTGGTAATGGATACCAGGTGTCTGCTCTCTTTCACAGTCATCAACAATAACCTAGATCCCACCGCCAGAGCTCTTGGAAATGTAAATCTGAATGAAGCTGATTAATATTGGAGACAGCTCTGTGTCACAGAGGATATTTAATGTGATTAATGACAATGGGGAGTGCCTGTGTGCTGCCAACACCATTATACTCATAGGACTGCAGTGGGATCTAGTTTTTTAAAGTGGGAAAATGTTACCTCCACTGTGGATAACGACTACAGATACATGATGAAAATGGCTTTTATTCCACGCAGTTTATCTGCTCATTCATTACTGATGAGCCTGTGTGAGGTATCTGTACAGAGGAGAGCTCCACTACTGTATTTCTAATCGGAGCTCTGGCAAGTGGAGCTTGGGCTCTGAGGTGTGAGATCCTTCCTGGAGACTCACATGACCACGCTGTCAGCTCAAACTGAGTAACTAAGTAAAAGCCTCACTGCATGAAAACCTCACTCCAAGTCCGTAATGAAAGTCACATTTTCTGGGTGTGTAAATGTCCAACCAGAGGTTCATCCAGGGACAATAGTATCTAAGATACCGTCGCAACAACACGAGTGAAGTCAGGCTAACAATGTTTCTCCCTTTGCAACAAACACTGCTGCATCTCCACCCAGTAATGACCCCAGCTCCACCAAAGGCTCCTTTTATTATACGTCTTGTCTTGTGAAAAGAAAATGTTACTGTATTCAGTTAGTTGAATGCCATCCAGCGTGTGTATTTATTGTGCTTTGGAAAGAATAAATCTCACGGCAGACCACAGGCTCACACCACATACCTGACGCTGCAGCTGTCTTAGTTTACAGTCAGTGAAAATCAATCACTGCACTTTGTTTGTCTAGGGTTGAGTATGTCTGTGATGGATGTGATCCAAATGATCACCAAGCGTTTCCTTGTTGGAACATGATCCTGGTATAGAGGCGCTCGTTTCTTCTTTTTTTTTTCTTAAAGGGAACGTCCAAGTGGTATTTTTGATCTATGGAATAACTTAATGTTTTCCATCGGTTGCACATCACTGTGCTCCTTTAGAGGTGTACCCACTCGGGGTGTCTGTAGGCTGAGGGACAGCACAGACATCTGGTTTGCATGAAGAAAGCTTCGACTTTTATTTCTCACAGTGCAGCAGCATGACCTGATCCTTGGCTTCAGTCCCCCAGGCATATATTTCTTCCCACGGGACCCTGTCCATTTGCATGGCACTGTGCTGAACTGGCTGGCTCCAAACCTCACACTGCACAATTCACACCTGATAAGAGGAGGAATAATCAGAAGTAAACATCATTTCTAGATCTCAATTTCAAATCGCACATGGTCAGATGATTGACACGTGTGATCTCTCCAGACAAAGGGTTTTCCCAGGCTGATATACCTGCACTCTCTCAGTCTCTTTATAGAAATACATGATGTGTCCATACTCCAGACTGAATGTGACGTAATGCAGTGTAAAAGTAGCTGAAGAGACAGGGTGTGAGTGTGGGAGTGGAGACAAAACAGTGAGCAGTGAGAGCTGATGAAGATTAGATCATTGTGAATTCCTTTAGAATGTTTGCGCTAAGAGGCTAACGAGTCTCAAAGTGGCTTTTAAGGCTGTGGCAAATCTACATTAAAGTGAATTTGAGCTGTGCCTCGAGATGATTTCATTATTCCTCTGTATACATCGTCCTGTGATATTGTTCTCTGGGACCGATTTGTTTTTTGGGGATGTCTTTAAATAACAGTCGACCCGACTGCCTCACTGCAGGGCCAGTTACTCTTTAATATAACTGATGGATTCACTCTCTGATCCACAAAGGAGCTGGCAAGGCTTAGAATCATATTTTAGAGTCACTTAGGCAGATTCCACATTTTATTTCAGGCTGTTACTGGACCAGCCACGAGATAATATAGCCTTTTTCCCTCTCTACATTCTGTTTTAATAGTGTCCGCATGAAATATCATCCTTGGCAGATTCTGATTTTAAAAGCTCCCCTGGCAGTTTGTGATGTAATCGTCATTTATTTGGTATAATTCACAATAACTTTATAAGTCCCTTAAAACTGGAGAGATCAGATATGCAACAATGCCATACAATAACCAGCTACTTGTTTAGATGTTTCAACAATCTAGTGTGATCCAATGCAAGAGCATTGCTATGAATTCTCCCTTTGCCAAGATTGTAATTTTGCAAAGGGTGTAAAGATGACACAGTCCATTTTAATGCCACTGCAAACAGCACCCTCACTTGTTGAATATCTTGCACTGTAAAAAGATTGAAAACTAAACATTATCACAGTCATTTAGGCACAATTTATGTCATAACTTTTGTTTTATACACATTAGTTTGAAACAACTTAGATTGCCTGATGAAGTGGCCAGTGAGTGTATAATGAATGTCCCCATCGACTCAGGTTTTTCTTTTGAAGCTGGTAAATTGCAGAAACTTGCAAAGCCTTTAGAGGGAGCCATTTATCATTTGGTTGTGTTGATACGACCAAAAACAGGACATTAATCACTGGGACAGAGATAAAGGGGTTGACAGAAGTAAGACTCCAAAGATGCGCACACTCATCTTGTGTCAAGCAACGGTTTTTATCAAATGCACAGGAGTTTCCTCTATCAGGAGTTTCTTCTATCTGTAATTAATACCAGCCCTGCACTCTGAGCATTGTGCATAGAGCATGTTAGTGCACCATTAATCTTATTCTCATTCCCTTTATGTCAGGCTGCAGGAGGCTAAATTTATAGTACTGTGGCAGATTGAATGATTATGTTATAGTTTTTTTTGCATGTCCCAGAATCAATCCTCACTGCCCCCTACGTGTATTGAGAGTGATTTAAAAGGCCATGAGAAATTCTTCAATTTCTATCCAGTTGCAGCTTAAAATGTTCATAGCAATTTTAAAAACAATCGTTAATGTAACATATGTGTTTGTTTCATGTCTCACTGGACATGTTGGTATGATGGGGAGGAAGAAAGAGAGAGAGCTCTGCTGCTGGAGTATTTCACTGGCATGCCATCTGCATTCTTCTGAGTGCCACTGAGCAGAGACGGCCTGGAGGAGAAAGAGCTTGGAGAAAACTGCAGAGTGTTCTCTGTTATAAAGCCGCTTGAGCTTCACTAGGAGGAAATATTTTCTAACGAAAATCTGCTCTGGAGACTCATCAAACATAGTACTGTTCCCTTTTTCTTTTTACCTTCGTACTCTTGATAATAATAAATCTGTGAAGGTTTAAGAGCAGTACTCTCTCAGAGAGCAGGATTACAGCTGAAGATTGTAAAATATTGAAAGAGATAGTAAACTTTTCAAATGAAACCAATGGCGCTGAACTTACCTATACTACTGAAATCTACTCAAAATAGTGATGTGAAAATAAGTGATGTGACATATAGAACATGTTTTGCCTTTTTATTTTACTGACTTTGAGAAACAGTAAGTTTGAATGCCCTCACATGGCCGAGCCAAGTGGAAAACTGATGTAAATGGCCTAATTGTAGTCGACAGGATTGATATTTAATCCCCTCTGCAGTCTGATGCAGCTGCTAGTCTGCTCACAGTATGATATAATACGACAATATGATATTAGGTTCCAGGCAGCACCTGCCCTCACTGTTGTGCAAGAGGGATATCATGCGCTCTTGATAATTAACTTTTAAGAGGATGAGGATTTGCAGTATTTGATTTGTACCCTGGATAAGCTTTGAAATGTCTTGTTTTTTCCTGACCCTCTGCCTCCTGTGAAAACTAAAAAAAAGGAAGATAAATCTTCTAAGGTTGACATTTAATTTCTGAAACTAAAGATCCTTTTTTGGGCTGCTGATGTTTCGAAACACCAACCAGTGGGAGTCATCTCAACTTCCTTGTGTTTAGGGTGGTGATAATTGCAATTAAAGCCCTGGCCTTCCTGTGCAAGCTACATATTAGTCACTGGTGTCTGATCATTTAAGATCTTGCAAACCCACGGTCCACCCACAGTTTTTTTTTTCGCTCTGAGTTTTCCTGGAATGACTCAGGACAGCATGAGCTTTGGGCTCAGCTCCATCCTGCGCAGGCATCTGATCATTATGAATCACTTATTTCACTTTTATCTTTTATAAACAGACATTTCTTGGCTTTTGAATGCTGTTCAACTTCCATACTAAGCAGGGAACATTTGCCAATATAAAATAACCAGACTGTGATCTGACAAATTTAGCTGTCCAGCTCCTTTTACAGCTATGCAGACATGACCAAAAGGTGTTTCATGTCTATAAACACTTGCTATTAATGCTCTAACCACAAATAGTGGCCTTAGGAGTTTTACCATTAGCAAACCAGATCTTGCATATTCTTCTTTTACAAATAGTCTCGTCACCATTGGCTCATTTGTGTCTGGATCACAGGGGCAGCAGAAAACCCTCCCTCTAAATGCCCCCAACCACCTCAGCTGGCTCCTCTAAACTCAAAAAGAGCAGCAGCTCTACCCTGAGCTCCTCCTGGATGTCTGAGCTCCTCACCATCTCTAAGACTGAGCCTAGTCATTCCATGGAGGAAACTCAATTCAGCCTTTTGTACTCACAATTTTGTGTCATTGCCCACAAATAATGACCATAGGTGACATAGACAGACCAATAAAGTGCAAGATTATCCATATAGCTTATCTCTCTTCATCTCTATTGACCGGTAGAGCACCTACATCAGCTCCCCTTTCCCCCCTTACTTTGACAAGACAGAGACACTATATATTTTGGACAGGGACTTCTTTTCAACCTGGAGAGGGCACTCCATTTTCACAAGTCATAATATATTTGCCATATCAAGTTACATCCCTCACTTTTTAAAATGTATGTATAGTTGTGTCTTCAATTTACCAGTTTTGTGAAACAGATTACCGAGCTTCCAGCAGCAACTGAGCTGAGCATTAACCTGTCAGCTAAGTGTAATTACATTCAACTTCTTACATCTGTTCACATTTGATTTATTGATTAATAATATATTCATTTTATACGTGTGGTGCAGTATGCCACTATGCATTGTGGTTCCTCATCATAATTTATTTGTTTGTTTGCTGTATGTATTAACTAACGCCAAATGTGCACGTGCACTTAATCACCGTAGCAACGGTGAACCGAGGATTGTGGGTATCGTAGTATTCAAAGCTACCACGTCTTCTAGACCTAAAAAACGGTTTAGTAAAATGGATTAAACAGTCTGTAAAATACTCCACAATTACCTTGATAGATACTACTCCCATATCTTTACCGTACACTACCTCTACGACTTGTGCTACCATAAAGCGCAGAAAAATTATCAGGCGAGGGGTCCGCTGCAGTCTCCCTCCTCAGATGACTGTCTTATGCGAACTTGTGACCTGACAGTGAGGGAGCTCCGACCCCTCCCAAACCCATTCATCAGCCGGGATGTTATTCTGAGCGTCGCTCGCCGTCATGTAGTCGCTCTGAACTTACTGCCCCGTCTGGGACTCGGAGGTTTAAGCTTTTTAGCGGGGAACATGAGGAGCGCGCCCGTGCCCCGGACTGCGTCGGTGAGCGTCTACGGTCCGTAGCTCTGCAGGGGGACGACGCTGGGTCATGGGGCATCCCCTGCAGCGACGCATCACCCTACATGTGAGTACAGTGGCTGCTGCTGCTGCTGCTTTCCTTGATGCTGACGGCTTGTCTCGGCTGCTCGGTTAGCTTGTTTCTCCCTTAAGTAACAGAGATAGTTCATAAACGTGTGGGAAATTATTACAGGTGGACGGAAATGACGCCATGACGTTAACACAGACAGGAGAGGACGAGGCTGTTTTGTCATTTCAACCAAACTTTGATATTAAGTTGGAGGAGGAGTCTGAGCCACTTATGTTTAAGTGTTTCTAAGTTTACAAGGATGAAGCCACTCTAATATGCTTGAGCTTGTAATCATTATAATCATATTACTCATTATAGGAGAGTATTACACACGGAAATGCAACTGATCTTTATGAATTTGAGCAAAGATATAAGTGTATTGTATTGTATTGTATCAGACCAGTCTCCATGGACATTTTGTCAATAATAGAGTATAAGGCCTGTGGCATTATATGCACTTAAACAGGAGTGCACTCCCCAGAGCATCTTTCATTTTTAGAAAAACAGGATGTGAGAAATTGAATGACTGTTGAGGCAAAGTTTGAGTAGCTCGATTATGTCAACACTTTGGTGCATACCTGTGAAGTATAAAAGTGACATGACTGTGATTAAATGCAGTTTGTAAAAAATCCAAAGTTGTATTTATAATGAATAATGCAGAAAGAGAGAGTGTAGGGAAAACTCTTCCCACAATGCCTCATTTATTGACTTCCTGAGCACTGAGGAATATTCATCACCTCGCTGGAGCTAGTTCAAGTGTGTGTGATTGGTGTTATCTAAGTTTACAATCTGGCTGTTTTGTATGAACTACCTTGCACGTTTCCTCTCTTTGTATTTCAGAGAGTGTGTACAAAAGCTTTGCTTCTCAGCGAGGCTTTGAAAGTGAGGTAGTGCACCCAAGGAAATTGCACCCTCTCAGAAACAAGGACCTATGACAATACAGAGGTGGATGAATAAAAACAAGAAGTAACACCAGTCACTTCTTGGTCTAATAGGTCTTCAGGTCTAATAGGCTGAATGAAATAACTTTTCTTAGCATGTCGTTCGGATGTCAAGTTGCAGAACAACAACATGGCTGTTCTAAAGTCAAATGGCTCATAATGTTGTTGTGAGGCAGCCAGGATGGATCTTTAACTCGTTACTTGTGAGGATTACAAAGCACTGACTTCATTACTGTCCGCTGAAAAGCATGAGGTCAGTGTGATAAGAAACAGTAATTTCATCCGTCTTTGACAATGACTGCTTCTGTTGGGACTCTGAGCAGCTGTTTGTGTCGTACTTCCGTTCACTGTGATAAATCCGAAAAAGAGAAAAAGCTGTTTTGTTATGCTCGGAAAGGGCGGACACAAGTCCGAGAGGAAAATGATCTGCGAGTTACACAAATGGGATGATCTCTTGCATTCATTTATCCATCTTCTAATAATTCTTATTGTTCATATGCAAGTGAGTGAGCGCTCAGACATCATGTCAGGACACGAAACGTTCAAACCTACAATTACGGAATAATTAAGGCGCTGTTGCGTCAAAATGTTGCACGCAATACTTTGAATTCCCAAGTGACTGGCGAGGATTTGTGGACGTCACTTCGCTTGGCGGAGTGAAACTGTGGGAAGCCAGCTGACCCTCACATCAGATAGGGACAAAGTTTCCACTCCCATGTAATGGCACAAAGAGGAATGTTGTGTTTGCAAGCTGCAGACATGACTGTGTTTTGCCTTCACATGCTTACACACTGATCATGGCAGCCACGCATGGACGAACAGATGCAAACCAGAAAAAAAAGAGAGATGAAACGATAGCAGGGGTAGCAGGAAAAGCAGGGTGCGACTCAAGTGTAGTAAGCCTCCAACAGTTGCTCAGCTGCAGAGTGTGACAGATAAGTGAGCGACAGCTGGAGCGCGACTCTAAATGTCACAGTTCAGAAAGGATGACATACTTGGTATGAAATCAGACTAAACAACACTGAAAGGTCTATTATGACCACAACACAACATGACACTTCTACGCAGTAATCGCATAACTGTAATAGGATTAGAGGCTGTCGAGACAGATGTAATTTGCAAATGTTTTGTATTTTTTTTTGGTATTTTTCTACCCAGTCAGTGACGATAGTCAAAAGCTAGATGGATCTACGCTGATTGTTATCACCGGGTGAATCCTGACAGGTGATGGAGATGTGTTGAGGGATGAACTGGACTGAATCGTAGTCATGTCTGCGCAAGTTACTTAGTAAGACTTTGCAAGATCTGCACTCTTTTTACAGTGTCTGTCCTTTAATCGTGCGGTGGCAACATTAATGTGATGAATCCAGTGCGTGTGATTGTTGTTGGGACGTTGTGCAAAATGTAATTCAATCACTTCCATCCAAGTGTGGTGTTTACCGTTAACGGATGCATCAGTGCAGGGAGTGACTGAGCCTTTCACACTCCGACCATAACCATAACGCTCTCACCTGTTACCAGTGAACCTGTGCCATGATTCAAGCAGGTGTTTTTGGAACGGTCCACGGCTTTCTTGTTGCTCCTGTCCCAGCTTGTGTTGGTACAGGTACCTGCTGCCAGCATCAAAATGTGATTATACAAAACTCAAACACATTATCAGGTCTCGTTGTATTTATGTTCCCCTCAGCGCTTCCATTTTTTTTTCAATTTGGGCAACAGACATTAGTTGCTGATCCACTTAAAATTAAACACAATAAATACTTTGTTATGCTACAGTATATGTGTAACAGGAAATAGTATCCTCCTGCAGCCCAGTCCTTAATTCTCATCTAATGGGACTTTAGTGTAAGCCTTATCCTGATAATGAGTTACTAAGCCTCTTTGGAACATGGCTCATATGATTGGCTCGACTGTACTGGATCAAAGCGCTGTAATCTCTGGCATGGAGATGCTCAAAGGTCGTGGATTTCAGATCAGATTATTTTGCGCCGTCATTAGCACGGCGCTAAAACTTCAGTATGGTTCATCTCTGTCCATGTTTTCAGCACCGCAGTATCATTTAGGAAACATTAGGAGACTGTTATTGATGACAGCTCATGTAAAAATAAGTGAAGTTAATGTGCTCACAAACTGTGCTTGCCATGCTTTATATTGAGTAATTAAGAGTGTCGCCGATCCACAAGGCATATCTGCAAAATAGGAAATGCTGTTTTCTTTTGTAAGACAAATGACCAGTGCAGCTTTTGTTATTTCAGACGACTCCTGAAAGAAATTCTGTCAGATTTTGTCAGTCTAACAACTCTTAACTCTCCAGTCACACCACCATTTAGACGTCTCTGTAAACAAACGGTGAGGTACAAAGTGTAATCTGTTAGATTGTATCATGGGAAGCAGCAGGTGATTAATGTTAATGTTCCAGCTGGCGAGAGAAGAAAAGATCTGTCACTGGTGATTGACTCATGATGGCAATGATAGATGTGACTGCGGTGTGTGAACACTGTGTGTCTGTGTGTGTGTGTGCGTGTGTGTGTGTCCCCAGGGTGACTTCACCTGGAACAGCGTGTCGGGACGTAGCGTTGGCCTGAAGCCCGTCCCGCTGCAAAGCCTCTCAGAGCTGGAGAGGGTTCGTCTCCAGGGCGTGGCCTTCAGGAGACTGCTCCGGGATCGCGACCTCGGCTGCCACATCACCATACCTAAATGTATTAGTGCGTGCACACACACACACACACACGCACGCACACACACACACAGCTTCCATTTGCAAAATCCTGTCAAAGCACGTCTTGGAAGCACATGCAGATGAGCCAGACGACAGCGATTGTTTATCTGTTTCTTTGTGTTTATTTATTTTTGCATGCGAGGAATACATTTCGGTGCTGAGGAGTGGCGCTGCTCGTAAATGATGGCAATAAACCGCCGTCTAATTGATTGCACGCTGGTAGATTGCCTTACTTAAGCGCCCTGTAATGGGCTGTTAAATCGCAGACCTCGGCTTCATTTATTTCACAAAGAGAATTTTCTTTATTCTGGCTCTGTAACCCTGCAGTCAGCTCCCACTCTGAACTTGATAAATACGTCGTGGCAAAGCCTCCACGCCCCTGTGTCTATAAGGAGCTGGTCTGCGTTCGTCACCGCTTGCGGTTCCTGTAAATGAGTCGAACGTTATCAAGTGGTGCGGTAGAGGGCAGGAGCACGCCGTCTGTGTCTGACTGTGACACCTGTGCTTCTTGTCAGATGGCCACAAGCACAAGAAGTTACTCAGGCGGAAGCTGGATTCACTGTCTAAAGAGAAGAGTAAAGACAAAGGTAATAGCAGATGTGCTATATAATACACACACACTCGCACACATACACACTGACTGGTGGGGTTGTTATTAGTCTTTTCAAACCAGTGGAGGTAAACAGTTTAGACCCGAGAGTCCTGTCAGAATCCCCTCTAGTCTCTAGCCCAGGCAGCCTCTGCCGCTTGGAGAGATGCTCATTGATCCTGAAGCTGTGTGGGCCCGCCGGAGCAGAAATCCTCTGCAGTTTCTACCCGTGGAGCTCCCAGTGATCGGAATCTACAGTACAGTAGAGGATTCCCAGGGGGAGCTGTGCTCTTTGACTGCCTCGCCCGCTCCGGCAATCTGGAAGGAAAGTGATGTTCTCTGTCAGATGGGCAGTCGGGGGAAATAACAAAAACAATCTTAAGTGGTGGCTCATTCATTACTGCCTGTCCTCCGGCAGGGCCAGCCCCCCCTTTCCTCTGTTGCCCCCCTTTTGTTTACAGAGGCACTTCAGAAAGTATGCGCTCCCTGACTGTGAATGCTGAGCATTTTCTCTCGTCACATTCGTACAGAACAGCGTTTATTTAACCGCTTCATTCTCAAAAATGTGAGGGTTAAATGTGAATATTCCGACACGAGTGACACAAGGAACGTCGCATTTCCCGGCTGACTCGAGGCTAATTGGATGAACTTTAAGTTTCCCTGTCTTGCCCTCTCTTCCCCCCCAATGCAGAGACCGTGCCCCAGGCGTTTGGCATACCGCTGTCGCAGGTCATATCTAACGACCGCAAACACAAGCAGCGGCACGACCACCCGCGGGAGGGCCACAGCGACCCCACTGAATTGATGCTGTCCTTCCTCCACCTCACCGCCAGCTTCAAACGGGCCAACAAGGAGCTCTCCAGCAGCAACTCGTCCCTCAGCTCCGCCTCGGAGACGCCTAACGAATCGGCCCTGCCCAGCGCGCCGGACGCCGCCCCGCGGACCCGCAGGAGGGTGAGCACCCTGCCTCTGACTCAGTTCACACTTGCTCACCGGCTGTTTCTGGGAATGTGTGACCCTCTGGCACAGATAATCACTCAGTGGGTGGATGATACACTTACATTTTATCACTCATCCATCTCGTCAGGGCGGGGTATCGGTGGATTGCATCACCGACCTTGATGATAGCCAGTCGCGGCTCCTGGAGGCCCTCCAGCTCTCTCTGCCAGCCGAGGCAGCTGGCAACAGGAAGAAGCGCCGCGACAAAAAGCTCAGCCTCAACCCAATTTACAGACAGGTGCCCAGGGTGGTGGACCTCTGCTGCCAGTACTTGGAAAAACATGGTACACATAATCAGAGCTTGAAAGTTACTCCGTCTGAAAAAAAAAGGTCGCAAATGGAGTGCAATAAATGCTATGGAAACGTATTATTGGCTAATAAATGTGGTTTCCTCCTGAAACGTCCAACATAAATGTGTTTGAGATTGGATTTTCGCTGTAAAGCTTCCATATAATGGACAGTCTTTATCTTTTTTTTTTTTTCAGCCCTGCAGACGGTGGGAATTTTCCGTGTCGGGAGTTCTAAGAAGAGAGTGAAACAGGTAAGGTTTCGGCCCGATAGCTTTCAGACGCTTTCTGGGCTCTCAACACGTCAACACGTGCTCTGTGTCTCACCCAGCTCCGCAAGGAGTTCGACCATGGATGGGAGGTGCACCTGGACGAGGAGCACAGCGCCCACGACGTCGCTGCCTTGCTGAAGGAGTTCCTCAGGGACATGCCTGACCCGCTGCTCACGAGGGACCTCTACACAGCCTTTATCAACACAATGCGTGAGGGGCACACACGCACACACACAGGCACAGAGGAGTGACAGATAACAACAGGTTTGGCAGCGTGGGTGACCTTTGCGTCGTGGTGGCTTTTGTTTTCCCGTCCCCCGCAGTGCTGGACCATTCGGAGCAAGAGAGCGCCCTCCAGCTCCTGATCTTCCTGCTCCCTCCCTGCCACAGCGACACGCTGCAGCGCCTCCTCAGCTTGTTGTCCACGGTGGCTGCGCACGCCCAAGACAGCCGGGACAGCGAGGGACGGGAGGTAAATAAAACGTCTGCACGCCCGGCTCTTAATGTCAGGCCCGTGTCTGTCTCGCCTCGTTGTTGTTTACTCCGGGCCTGGCGAGCGCAAACATGTGTAGAGGAAGCGAGCGAGCCTCGCCGTAAACGACGCCGGATGAGGCAATTAAACTGTTTACAATCCTGCCGCCATTGTGATGGATCGCAGGCGGCCGTCGCAGGGCAGCGAGACAGATGTTCGTCACATCTGCGGCCTCTAATTCGGAGAGCGCGCCGTGCCAGCGCCGGCTGAGTTATGCACAATGCTGCATTGTCGCCGTCCCAATGAAATGATGCGCGACCAAGGCGCGGACCGACCCGCTCACAGCTACGCCGGTCCGACGGCGAAACAACAAGACATGAAAGGACATTGTGATGTAGCTGTGACGGTCTCATATCTGCGCATGACTATATTTCTGCCCGGAGGCGGCGGAAGCAGCATGAAATGCTTTATGGATTCTCCATCCTTGTAGCGTGACCTCCCAGTTTGCCCTTGTATGTATTTTGTTGTTCCGTGCTGTGCTCATGCTTTAACAAGTAATCTTTGCATCAGAGATCTGTTATTTGCCGTGGATGTAAAGGCTGTCTCTGTCTGGCCTTGGTCCAGGAGCCTACGCGCACACACACACACACACACACACACACACACACACACACACACACACATACATACATAGAGACAGACTGCGACAGCGAGTTCAGCTTGGTCTGAGGCAGAGCCAGCCTTATTGATGGTGGCAGGGCTGCGTTAGCAGCACATTCCCAAGACTGTTTGGGTGCCAAGGAGCGTCAGCGCATAACAAAAGCCTGTGACTCTTAATACGATAATTACTCTGCGCGTAGGCGTTCAGGCACATGGGCAGATGAAAGGAAAATATGATAAAATATGCTCCATTGTTAAGGTTCGAGTAAACCACTTCAGACTGGAAAACATATTTCGTAATTGGACAAATCATATTTGGATTGTTTGATTGCGATGAGGGAGTGAATGAATGGAACATTTAGCTCATGTTCACTCATAAGGTGACTGGGTGGCAGAGTGGTTGCCACCCAGAAGCAAAGACCTAGGTCTGAATCCCGGTCAGATCAAGAACATTTCTGTGTGGAATTTGTACGTTCTTCCCATGGATTTTCTCCAGCTGCTCTGGTTTCTTCCAACAGTCCAAAAACATGCATGTTTAGGTTGACTGGAGACTGAATTGCTCCTAGATATTAGACAGAGTAAATTGTGTGTGTGTGTGTCCTGTGATGGACTGCGCAGTGGGATAAGTTCCAAGGGAACGAATGGATGGATATTTGCTCATAAAATATAAGTGGATGAGCACTTTTGTTGTAGTTGCAGAACTGCAGTATCAAATATGCTGTGAAAGGAAATACACAAGCCCAGTAGATTGTCCGCACAAATGCCTTGTCTGTGTCTGTTTTGCTTAGATCACAGGAAACAAGATGACATCCCTTAATTTGGCCACAATCTTTGGGCCAAACCTCTTACACAAGCTGAAGAACTCCGACAAAGAGTTTGCAGTGCAGAGTTTTGCCCGGGCGGAGGAGAGCACCACCATCATCAGCGTGGTCCAAAGGATGATTGACGCGTACCATTCACTATTTATGGTAAGACATCCTCATTTCAATCCTAAGACTGCGTACAACCAAGTTGTTTATGGGGCTAAAAGTTTAGAGAATGGAAATAAAATGTAGACAAAAGTTTGCCAGGAACTGAACTTTTATAGTCACTTATAAAACAAACGAGTATCCCCGTAAACCAATCCATTGGATTGGCTTGTTTCTCCGAAATCTTGTGCAATTCAATTTTGTGAGCACTTATTTTAGTGCATGTTAAGTGATAAGCCTCACTGGAAATGTTAATAAGTGTCATTCCAGCCTCTTGTTCTTTTTTAATAGGCAATAACAATGGATAAAGGGATTAAGATCCTCATCTACACTGCGCTTTCTGCTTTCCACCACCAACCTAAGTGCAGATGCAGTTAATTGTACTATCCGAAAATGATCCGTCGTGGAAGCCGGGGGGCAAGAGAAAAAAAGAAAAAAAAAGCCCATCAGATATTTGCTCTGCATCATTAGTTCTGCTCCTCTAAACTGCCGTTAATTATTTTTGCCTTATAGCGTGCAAACAACATGCAGTCTTCATTGTACGTAATGGATTACAGCCATGCTGACAGGACGGCTGAGTTCAACTGTGATTAATTATGAGGACCAAATTAGAATTGTTGTGGCGGAGATTATAGTTACTGTACCCTCTCCAAATGACTGTTTTCATTCTGGCAGGTTTCTGCTGACCTGCAGAATGAAGTGCTGATGAGTTTACTAGAAACTGACCCCGATGTTGTGGATTACTTACTGCGGAGGAAGGCGTCTCAACACGCGTAGGTTTCCGTCTATTGTCTCATTGTGTGCCAGTGCGTGCTAGTGTGTGTGTGTGTATGTATATGTGTGTGTGTACTTAAGCTGTTCCTCTGCCCAAGGCTCTTACCGATGAAAATGAAAAATCCATCATGCCTCCTGTTTGCCCCGGGGGGTTTATTTATTGACCTGATGATATTAATTTAGTCTTTGTCCTTTTCTGCAGAGAGCCCGGTGTCATTAGAGCACAAGAGTCCTTCTCTCTGACTGAGAGGTCCTTATCCAATGACTCCATCAAAGCCTCCAGCGGAGAGGTGTCCCCCTATGACAACAACTCCCCGGTGCTGTCAGGCCGACGGCTGAGTGACAGCAGTCAGCTCTCAGACAGGATCTCCAGGATCTCCAGGCTCTCCAGGCGACGCAAGCTCAGCAAGCGCTCCAGGGACCGATCCCGCAGCGCCTCCCCCACGCTCTCCGCGGACAAAGGTGAGCCGGGTTCAGCCGAACGTATCATCCGGCGCGATGGAATGTAATTTCACGTAATGGTTGGTTATTTTGAGAAATGTGCCCTGGTGCTGACATTGGGCGCCGCCCTTACATCCGTTGCGGCTACTGTACGGCGACTGGAGGCAATGCGGCAGGCTTAGCTCAGCTCAGACAATAGGAAGAACAGAAAGATAGATAGAGAGAGAAAGAGAGAGATAGAGAGAGAGGTGTTGGGATGTCTGTGAGCTCTGTGTGGCGATTAATTCGACCTCCCCCTGTCTCGCCTTTGTTCGGGTTCAGAGGCCTCATCGGATCATTTCTGGGATGCCTGGCACGAGCTGCTCACCAAGGACTTCACCGGCCGCCACACCACCGGTAACAGAATCCTCTGAGCATGCTGCTGCAGATGGTGCCAGAGACGCGTAATGAATGCTGGATGTTAATGAGCGCTCTCTCCCAGGCTCCCTCGGAGACGTGTCGGAATGCGACTCGTGCGGCTCGTCGGAGGGGCTGAGCAGTCGCCAAGGTAACAGCAAGCTGCCCGCCAGACCGGCGCAGACCTCATTGGGCGTGCTGGAGATCAGGCCACACCCACCAGTGACTCGCAGCAGCAGCGGGCCTCACGACCACAGAGGGCAGGCGCGGCCGCAGTCGCCCCTACATCAGGGGCCGGGCGGCCAATCGGGAGCGCTCAGCTCGGACGACTTGGCGGGAAGGATGGGACACCCGGCGAGTCCGCTGCTCCAGGTCAGGACGCACAGTCTGTCCCCGCTGCGCTTCTCGGGGCAGCTGCGGGACACCCATATCTCTCGCTCCACGCCCTCCCTCTTCATGTATCAGCCTGACCCCCAGACCTCACAGCTGTCCCGGCAAAGCGCCGCCCGCCACGCCGGGGACGCGGCGGACGCCTCGGGCCACGGACCCGACTGGCAGGCCGAGAGGTGGCACGTGTGGCAGATACTGTCCAAGGAGAACGCAGACGCCCTGCCTGAAACTTTGGTGTGAACTGCACCGCCAACTAACAACGCTACTCAGTGTGTGACTGACGGACTAATCCTCCCGTTCGCTGTGGTTATTTAACCGTGTGAAGATGACTTTGTCACATAAAGTGGCATAATAATTTTGTATCATATTGTATCATTTTGTGGGTTATTTTGAATCCTGTAGTCGCCTCAAGACTTGTACTTAGACTTGAACATAGCTGGACTTGAATGCTTATTTTGAAGCCATGAATGTGTTTAAGTATTGAATGTAAAGAGTATAAACAGTGTTTATTTTGTCAACTGCTCTGAACTCGTAGTTCCTCTATCTGTTCTCTATCTGTGGTTTGTCACAGGCTCTAAGTACAATCTGCTTCCATGTTGAAACGCTGGGTAGGATATGATGCCAATATGGATTACTACACTGTGTTAAGTGTTGCAGAAATTGTTACATTTCAGCCCAAATTTCATGCCTTCACACTCATTACGTTTTTGTATTTGTGATGCAGGAATATTTGAACTAATTTCTGTACAGAGATATTATTTGCAATTGTACAGAACGATGTAATTTAATGTAAAGCAATCATTTGTGCTTTTCCCAGTAGTCACCTAATAAACTGTGATATATTTAACGGAGAAAAACCCATAAAGAAAATTATAAAATATGACTGTGAGAATTCGAAATGTTGAGAAGTAAATAACTGAAAGATTTTGAAAAGTAGCAGCATGTACTGTATATATATTTGTTCTACCATGAGACAATAGAGGCCAAGAAAATGTATAATTAGCTGTTTGAATGTTACCAAAAACACCTGCAGAGGTTGTTCTTTAACTAGCTAACACATCTCTACAAGAATTACCATCAACATTTCTTGAAATTTGTCGACAATCTGTGTCACAATAAAATGACTGGAAGACTTTTATCTGCACGAGGAGTCAACAGCTTGCAAATTAAGTATGTTAGCACCATCATAATGGCGGGTGCAGTCTGTAGGGCAGATATCCAGGAAGGAGGATGTTCTCTGGCAGGTCAGAGTGAAATCTTGACCTTCGCCTGGAGGAGGTCACTGAGGAGTCAGCGTGAGGTTCACACCCACTGCTCTCGCCTGTTGTTCTGAGACAGTTACCTGGGCTGGCCACTAGGGGGAAGCAAGAGATCAGGAAACAATTTTCTGCTCCCTCGTCATAATCCCCTTCATATCTACTGCGGATATACAGTGGATTTTAACGACTCATTACACATTGAACAACTATTTAATTTCATTCTGATTAGACTGCTCACTTTCCACTCAGATAAGAATAATTTCATGTGTTATGGATGGAGACTTTTTTAAAAAACGTTTGTTAAGATTTAATTTTACACTCCCCCTTCTGCTGCTTCCCTTGGAAAGTTTTCCTTTATCAGTGCTAATCTGGCATTTTGAGTGAGTAAATAAGAGATCTGAGCAGAGACAATAAGCACAACATTTTCCCAGGACTCGCAGTAATTCAGAAGGAAATGAATACCATCAAAATCTGGTCCAGATCACTTGGAACACATATTTGAGAAGAGATTAGCTGCTTAAAAGTAATGGAAATTATTTGGCTTACTGACATTGTGTAATTTAATAGATTGCTTTATGAAATTGGTGTTTGAAGTGTAAGTCATCGGATGTTTTTACAATAGCTCCTCCCTTGTTAAGCAAACTAGGGGATTTCCTCAATGCGGGGATTTGTGGTTAAACTTTCTAGACCTGCCTCTGTCTCTGTCTCTGCAGCTGTGTGAGCTGAGCTGTGTTTGGCCACCGCGCGGTCCCACTCTGACGAGACCAAAGAGACAGAACAGGATGTCTGGATGTGTTTTACACAAATTCACTGCAGCTCGCTAAAGCCATTGGATCTGTCGTCTGCTTTCAGACTCTCTCTCCCACCATATAACCACGAACAGGCCGAGCGGTGCAGAGCCCCGGAGATGCTGCTGCTGCGTGTTGTTTTGGGGTTTTTTTCTGTGACCTGACACGGCGAGAGAAAACAAACCCAAGATCCAATATTTAATTTCACATCTTATCTCGGCAGCGCTGATGGATGTAAGTTGATCCTTTGGCAGAGAGCGGCAACTGTTCCCATCAGGGGGTCCATCCTGTCTGAGTCCGCGCTCTGGCATCAGGAGCAGCTGCGGCGAGGACAGAGGAAGGTCACAGCCCAAATGAGGCCGAGAGTCCAGAAACAAGAGAGCTCTGGCCCTGCTGTTTCAAAGTCGAAATTGATACACAAATCTCCACAGAGGGGGAAAAAGGAGCTCAGCGGAGCTCATTAAGGTGCTCCATATTGCCGGGAACGCTTTGAAATCAAATGCTACAAAGCCTTCGTCACTTCAGACGGCTGCTTGTTATGCTGCCGCGTACCGGCTGCTTGTCAATAACCTGCCCATAAATCTAAAGTCATCACTTACCTTAAGGATTCAATCCTGGGTTTACTCTTGATTTTTTTGTTTGTTATCATCTAAATTCATAAGAAAATCAGTGAGTGCGGCTTCGAGACAAATCCAATTCTTGCCATCAATCACTGTTACATCAATAATGTGCCGCATTAACATTTTCAGAAGTTGTGACAAGGAGCTATTTGTCCTGATTTACGATTCCTCTTCTCCTCCATTTTATCTGATAAATGTATCTCTGGAGCCTCCGGCAGGGCGGGACAGCGTGCAGCAGTAACACTATACGGCAATAATGTCAGAGCACAACAGGGATTGTTTCACTTATGGAGAAAACAGGAGGCTGTGTGAGACCCTGTGACACGGGGCCAAGATGTCAGTGACGTCACTATCCACCGTGGTCATGACTGGGTAATGAAGTACAAGAGAATAAAAATACAATAAAGAATAAAAAAGTGTTCAAGATTAAAGGATTAACAGTGATTGTATTAAGCCTCCCAGCTTAGTCCGGTTCGACACTTTATGAACAGAATGTGAAGTTTTTACAAACCAAGTGTTTCACCGATAAGACGAGCTTAAGCAATTTGGTGCAATTTTCGACCGGATTTGGATTCTGAACGGCGCGCCCCTCTTTTCTTTGGAGGGGTCTGTTTGAGGAGGTGCTTTCTAGTTAGAGTTCTTTAATTTTTTAATTTAATTTCAGGCCTCTCCAAATCGATTTATTTGTGTTTGCAGATTATCGTGCCAGTATGCGGGGAAGCGTTTTCTCCCCTCTCCTCGCATTCTCGGTGAAGCAACACCCAAGCTGTGTTTATACAGCCCACGAAATCTCATTTTATTCACCCCATCTGCTATGCCTGGAGCTCCAGTTGGGATAAATTTGATAAAAAATATTTCTCATTTCGAAACAAGGCTCACGTTGTACCCAGAAAAAAAAAAAGACTCTGTTGAGACTCTGTTTCTGAATTCGTATTTAGATCATCAGCCTCCACGTAGGCTACGAAATGCAGCGTGTTAGTGGACCCACATGTGGCCGCTCGGTCCCGAAACAACACAAGAGCTTTGAGCGAGCAAATTGCCAGCAGTGTTTTCCTCCTCTCTCCAGGAGTGCATGTGACGCAGCACAGCAGCTCGGGTGGGATGCAGCCTGCAGAGTATCGGGTGGGACGGGGGATCAAGTTGGGTCAGTCTCGATCTGTCAGTTCTTTGGCAGGCGGGGCAGCGAACGATTCGCTGTTTAAATTGCATTAGCTGTACACTCCGGGACACTTTTTCAACGGGCCGTTGTGCTCGGCCCTCAGCCTTGCGCAACAAACAGAGAATTATGTGGCTGACAGGATGACTCCCATGCAGCATTAGGGATTAGGGCGTCCAGATGTTTCCCTCCAAAGATGGTTGATATGGAGCTTGTTTTATGGGACAGCTCGCTGATCCTCTCATCCTATTTCAAATCATCATTATCATTTTTATTCATATTTATCGCCGACAGTCTAGTTGCGCCTGTCAGCGAGTCATTTAGCAGTCACTTAGCCCGAGTCGCGGCGGAATATAAAGCTGTCAGGGTTAAATATGTCCACTTTGCAACTGATAAGGCCCGGCTCTATCTACGTGAGATGAGTTTCACATTCTGCACGTCACACAGCAGGGTGAAGGCCAGTGGCATCAACATCGTCGCCTCGAGCGCTTCGCAGCAAACCGCACGTGATGGAAATGTTCCCTTCTTGGAGGGAGACTGACAGTTCTCAGCATGCCGAAGGCAAGGTTTTTCAAGAGTTGTGTGTAATTCCCCTTTTGTGTGTTGATTACAACAGAGGCGGCTGTGCAGAGACTGCAAAAAAAGGACACATAGCATTAAATCCAGCCCCAAAACATATAATCATGCTTCCCGTGCATCAAAGTAAGAGCCAGGAGTTATTAATTACGCAGAGGATCGACCCAGGTAATTATCATGGGTGACTTCAAAAAAAAAGAAGAGAAGAAGCTGTCTGAGTTACAATGCAAACACACAAACACGGTGGTGGACCAGAGGCTTTAATCAGCGCTTTTAAGATTTCACACCACCGTCCTGAAGAAGACCGGGAGCAGCAGGGGACAACCTTCTCCCCACTATGTCCTGCAACTTCCCGCCGGCAGATTCTTCCTTCGGGCCATTCCTGTTTTTGAGTCTGTCTTCATTCCCGTCGCTCCCAATCTCCAATTCACGTGTGCTATCAGAAATGTGCCCGCTCAGGCGGTGTGCTGTCTCGTGTTTGCCATTCTTTCTTCCTGTCGCAGTTTCCACACTCCAAACACGTAGGAGACGTCCTGGCAGTGATCTGTAGTCTGGAGTGTTGGAGAAAATACACCGCAGGAGGCAGCCTGAGCATCCCTGCAAACACCATCAATAACCAATAACACAGCAGCTCAGCGGGCGCCCAGCAATGCTACCAACACCAGGAACCACCGCGTCCAAGTGTTTCAACTCTGTCAGCACACATTTGTAACTTTTAAAGCGCGTCTGGAATGAAAAAGAAACACTTTTACCTTGGCTTTGTTGAACGACAACACTCTATTCCCGGGCTAAAATGCACAGCAGAGCCAAAGATGATGTAAGCCTCTAGGTGCCTCACTAAAAAAAGGGGCTCAGTATTATGTAATTAGTTTATAGTTGTAACAATATGCTGTAACAAAATGTTTTGGAACTTTTAGCAATATATTTTTCACATTATAATATGAAGTTATCCCATTGTCATGTGAAAGGATCATGCTATTTCAAGATATATTTTACATTATAATGTAAAAATATCATATTTTGAAGTAACGTGAAAGTATAGTTTTACTTTCTATCAAGATAAGATAGGCTACTTTAATAATATGATATGACAATATGGCAATATGAAATGACAACATGATTCTCTACATGATTCTGTGCTACTACTGTGAAACTGTACCCTATGGTTTATGCTTTAGACTTGGTGAGATTCTACACTTATTTAGCGTAGTGGATTAGATTGTATGGCAATAGGCGCCGTACAAAAGAGACAGTGATCTTGTACGCGACAAACTTGTAGAAACCTTGACAGTGGAGAATCTACATTTTGAGATATGACGACACACAAGCTCACTGGAAAACATGCCAGTTCACAGTGGGAGCAGCATAAAATGTTATGATGTGGAAGTAGTGTCTCATTTTGAAATATTAGATAAGATAATATCTTGAAATAATGTGTTACTATTTCATGTTATACAACAAAAATTACATGTATATATATATATATATATATATATATATATATACATGCAATATATATATATATATATATATATTATTGTAAAACATTCTTTTATGTTTCTGTTAACATTTTAACAGAAACATAAAAAACTGTTTTACGATAATAAACTTTTTACATAATTACATGATACCGAGCCATTGTTTGGCAGTAATAGGCTGCTGTAAAAAAGAAAAAAAAAACACTTTGGCTATTAAAATAGCAGCTTCAAAATGAGCAAGTCTGAACAGAGACAGATTATGATATGAAACAGGACACAAAGCAAGCTAGTCTTTCACCTCCAAAACAGTTTGGATGTGCCTGTCAGGCCGTTCAGGTACGAGACAGCGATGGCAGCGGTTTAGAGGAGTTGCCAGGGAAATGTCAGTGTCTGATCCCAGTATCTGATTCGTCCTCTGATTCTGGCTCCTCTGTGTACGTGCTACATCCCTGGTCCGTATCGCTTAAGATACCTCTCCTGTTTAGCAAGGAATGTAAAGTCACGTGATAGTTCACGTATAACTGGCAGGTGAGACAGTAAAGCATGTGTTTACCAGTAAAGCATGAAACAGATCTGTGCAGAAACCTAGGGGACTTGCAAAACAGCATTCAGGGTATTTCTGATTAAACCGGTGTTCCATAGCCTTTATGGTAATACCAGAGTATAAGTATAAATACTCCATTCAGCTTTTCTGAGCTCACCTGTAAGCTTCTCCCAGTGCTGAAGAGCTTTTCTGTAGCTTGATTTTAGAGAACACAGATGAAATGACTAAAACTGAATGGTATGCTACAGAAAGCAAAAAGAGCCATCAGACCATGGTCATCAAACAGCGGGTTAACAGCCTGAAGACAGCCAAAGCCAAGTGTTGGAGCAACACCATCCAATTTTAAAGTCCTTAGAAATTCATTCCAGGTTTAAAAGATTTAAAAGCTGTCTTTCCTCAGCTTTATCTTGGCCGTTGAGCAGCCGTTAATGAGGATTGATTGTCTGGCGTGGCGGAAAACTTATTAATACAGACAGGTTTGGCCTGATTTAGAGACGGAGACAAAACACTGCATCGGGGGGTTTGCATGAATAATCAAACATCGCCGACTGTTTTGATTCATCAGTTTCATTATAATTTGAATTTAATCAAATGTCATCATTATTCGCAGGTGCGAATTCGTTTTTATCAGAACTGATGCTTCCGATGTGATTCCGAGCGACTTCTGAGTGATTGATGCTGTTGCCGTCTCCTCCTCGTGTTCTCCTTTGGTGTTTTCGCTCCCACAAGGTGAGAGTGGCGACAACCGCCTCTGTAGTCCCGGCAGCACGTCGGCTCTGATCTTCAAAGGAAGCGATCCGAAAAATGCTCCTCTTTCTACTCAAAGCTGCGTCGTCCTCGGCTCGGAGCGGCATCCAGGCTCAGACAAAGTGTTGCACACAGCGTGGAGACGCGCACTTTGTTTCCGAGGCTTGTACCACGCTCGTCAATATCACTCTAATATTAATTCTACCGGGCCAAGTAACGCTTACATCAATAATGCCTTCAAACACACATCGCTGAGCGTTCCAGGGTTAATATTTCAAATCTTTGCACATCTAGCCCTTTGACTTTAATCCGTGCGATCAGACTTCTGCTGAGGTCGATGTTTGGGGTTACCTGTGCCGGGAATCTTTGCTGAAGTCATCAAACTCCATAAACTCCAGTGATTCACGCACCGAAGGTGTAATCATCAGACTTGAGCAGGTGTGTAAAAAGTCCCTCTAATCCGCACCTTTCCACCCCTCTGCTGCCTGGTGATACGTAGGCAGATCCCGACATCTTGAAACCCTCTGAACAAAGAAGCAGACGGGGCTGCGCGTGGGCGCCACCTTTTTCCCCATGAATAATTTAGCCAGGATGATGGCTCGAAATATAATCCAAACTACTCCCAAGTTAGAATAATTGAACCGCTGCCGCCGTCAGTCCACGCTGATGTCTCCTAATAGACAATTTAACGGCTGGCGGTCTGTCTGGATCAGTTCGAAGGACAAAATGGACTCCATTTCAAATATTTTGACAGGAAGGTGAAATTACTGCCTCTCAACCTTCAGACCTGAGAAAGCAGAAAAAAAAGAACCGCACAACTCCTTATAACTTCCTCTCTCTGTCTGATAACCACCCTCGCCGGGTCATCTCTGCTCAGTCTCGCCCCTGGCTACATCCCTGCCTCTCCCAGAAGCCACGTTAACAATGCAGCTATGAGACACAGGCCTTAATCATTCAGCCATCCTCTGTTTGGCGTCTAGACGGTCAGTCTGCAGTCTGAGTATCAGCTTGTGTAGAAACACGGGCCGTGATTAGCAGCAGTCTGTCTCAGTCTGCTCTGTCATCCAGTGATGTATCAGTAAGTATATGAACTCCTGTGTGGGGATCTGTTTCCTCTGATCTGAGAGAACCTGTGCTGCAGGCGTCTGCTCTCTCTCTGGGTGGTGGAGTCAGAGTCTCTGTCTTTCCAATACATTTTTCAGTTTAGTTTTTTTTAGTTTTTTTTTTCTTTTTCTTGCGCGTGTTCTGGATATTGCTTGGCCACAGCCCGACCTCACAAGCTTTCAATTTTCTGTCACAAATTGAATCTCCCTGCCATTTTTTTCTGGTGCAGTGACCATCGCTGCCTTTTTGACATCTGCTGCGAATGTTAATATTCGGCCATTATACTTAATTAGGCACTGAAAAGGGGAATTTTCTGATGGCGGTGTTGGGTCTAGCTTGAAATTCTTGGTAACCTTGGCTTTTTTTCCCCCCACTTGAGAGATGTACACCCAGTTCCTCAAATATGATCTCATTATCGCAAGTATGGAATTGTGTTTTCAGACTGACTCATCTATCTCTCAGGATGAATTCTCATTAGGGTGGAGAGAAGCAATTCTCTCTTGCTTAATAGCAAGCTTTTCTCCTTTGCCTGCCTTCCTGCCTGCTGGCTGCTGTGGATCTTTAGACTTGAGCCTTATTTCTGTCTGCTCCCGAACTCTGTGGCTCTGCCTGTGGTGACAAGGGAAAGCTCTTCATCCCCATTATCTGATGCTGACTTATAATACATCAGTGCGTTACATCCAATCTCGCACACGCATTTTCACACGTTTTTTTCTTCTCTTAACCTGGAGAAAATATGGAAAGCTCCTCACCGAGGGAACCACTGCCGGCGTCGCTGATTCCAAAACTGATCTTTATGCTAATGCCTGCAGCATTGCAAAAGTCTCCGCCATTTATTGTGTGTTATTCTGGCGCGCGCAAGGGTTAAGTGCTCTTCACAGGAGCTTTGCACGCTCCTGTGTGAACCTGTACAGCAGATGGGGAGACGAGTATATGTCAGTGAGGTATGTGTGTGTGCGCACACGCCCCGACCAAGTGGGAGTGTACGTGCAGACAGAAACACCTTCAACCTCCTGTCTCCTGTCTGTTTCACCTCAGGGGAAGTGCGGTGTCGGCTGCCGAGCAGGCACACTCTGCGTTAGCGTAGTATTTATTCACCGGGCAGAGACACATACCAGCGCAACCATGGGGAAGCAGGTAAGATCTGATAAAGAGCCGTTCAGTGGCACAAGGGAGTTCAATTGGCGCCAGGTCTTAAATTTTTGTTTCAGGATGGTTGTGATAGTTATGCCCAGTCTCCAAACTGTGGGAGCATGAAAGGGAACTTGAGTTCAGCCAGAAAAAAAGTGACTGCAGGGCCTCTATTTCCTGCCTCACTTTAAAATAGGTTCATATAGTTGCTTTAATAGCATCATATCATATTAAACTTCGCCCTCTTGTGTTTTACTTATCATACTTTGGGAATCAACGTGCTGCCAGTTGTGCCGTCAGGAAAGTATTAGAGACGCACACGCATGGATGCCCGGGAGTGAGCAACCAGGTTTGAGCAAGACGAAGCTCCGCAGTTTATGTCGAACACATGTTCTCCTCAATGGGAAGTTTGATTTCGGGAGCAGCTGGAGGGGGTATGTCGTCTCTACAAGCTCGGTCCTGTTTGCACACATGTCACATCTGCTGGCGGTGGAATACACTGATATCAACCTCCTTATAAAACACCTGCCGGGAAATTAGTCAGCCGGCAGAAAATATAACGTTTCCTGTGATCAGGCAGCGGCGTCCAAAGTTTCCAGCTTTGTGTGTTTTCAAAGGAACGCTTGTGATTTTCAATGAGTGGCGCCGCTTCTCCAGCTAACCTTTGTTTTGTTGAGCGCTAAACCGATGCCATGTTGTTCTAACAGAGAACAGAATGTGTAATAGTGCCAATAACTGCGGATTGGGAACTCTGGTGAATTCATTTTGGTTTTAATACTTTCCCTCTTGCAAGCATCTGGTTCTGCTATTGCTCTGAAACGCCCTCCTTCCCCCGGTTTTAAGGGAAAGTAAAATATTCTCATTCCCTAACAATCTTTTAGCCTTTGGCGCTGAATTGTATTCACTCAAACAACCTTTTCCCATGTCATAAAATAGAAAGGGAAGGAAGTTCATTTGGATGCACTATTATTTCCATGAGCGCTTTGAATGTGCGGTGATGTTTTTCAGACCATCACTCTGCGTCTTATCGCGTAGCCGTGTTTTTGCTCGTGTGAGTCCCAAATGACAAACAAAAGTGTCTCCATCAGCAGCTGTGACTTCTCTCGGCCTGTTTGTTGTGACAGAGCGAGAGCAGACACCGGCTCACTCTCACTGCCAGTAACTGTGCATGGCAACGAGGTTTCTTTCATGTTGTGTGTGTTCATTTATTACTCCTGCTGTGGGAGCGTAAATCTGTCACAGAGTCTCGCTGCGGGGAATGGTCTTGACTAACAAATTGCAAATCCCTGTAATGTAAATCATTAAATTTTAAACTGAGGAGCCAGGTTAACCTCAGAGTTAGGTTTAGGTTAAAGGTAAGTCTCTCGGCCTTCTGCAGAGCCTGTGGTGTGTGTTTGTGAGTGTGAGCTGACTCACCACAGACTTTTTTATCAGCAATGCCTCTGCGGGAAAAGCAAATGTTTAATCCATTTTAAACTCTGGAGAATGCGCTTCACGGGCCAAGGCTGAGGAATGTGTCCTACGCCGTCTTGAAGGAATGCTTTGTTGACAACCAGATGAAGTGAGGATATTTTGTAGGGCCACGCTGAGCCAAGGTTCGCTGCAAAAGCAGAAAATTGATCAGTCTGACTGCCTCTCAACCTTTGCAGCATCTGTAACACAGCTTGAATTGCTGTGCACCATGGCGGCTATCGGGGAGAGCTCTGACTGTAACAGTTACACCAGCATAGGTGTCTTAATCTGAGCCAATAGTTTTGAAAACATCCTTCAGCCCGGATGCGGCCGACCCAGATCCCAACAGCTGGGCTTCTCCCCTTGGCTCCAGCTTTGTCTCCTTGGACACACAAAGGGAATACACCACAACAGATGTTCAGAGATGCTCCATTTCCTGGTGTGGGAGGTCAGAGAGAAATGGATTGTGACTCTATCTCTCAGACTGTGGAGAGAGAGCGCATATAATGAATCTTACATATTACAGCGTGTGAGTGCTGAAGTGTCTTTAAATGCTACTTGTGCTACACGTGCTTGACGCGGCTTAGACTGGAGGGGGTAAGGAGGAGCTCATAAGCAGGTGAGTGCTTGATACGATAGAATCTGTGCTGCTGGAAGATGTTAGAGATCCTTGATAAAGACATGACACCGGTTCTGTGCAGTGGATCCTTCTGAAGCTGGAAGCAATTACAGACTTCTCCAAGCTGCAAAGAATGCAGCAGGCCTTCACCGCACCCTTTCTGAAGGGTGCTTTTCCTTTTTTTTCTCCTTTTATACAGGAAAAAATAAACGCCAAGACTTTCAGGCTGTGGTGTGGACAGAACATAACACATGACCTTAGTTTCCCAACACTCCTTCAATGTTTCATTTCTGAGAGAAAACTGCAGAGAGAGCAGCATTTCATTCTGCTGCTTTCAATTATCAAGTTGAAGTTGGTTTTCTCGTACCCTTTTTCCACTAGAATGGTTCCAGTGCTGGTTTGGAGCCAGTTCATCTTGCAGACTACTTTAGAACCAGTTGCTTTTCCACCACCTAAGAGCCGCTCATTACATCACTGTATACGTCAGTTATGTCATCGCTGATGTTTCTATTGCTGTTTTTACTTGGTCTCTAAAGTCTAAACCCGTCTCTAAAGTCTTTGCTTTCTTTGCTTCCATTCCATATTTAAGTAACATAAACTGGCAGACTTGTTTTCATTGGTCACTCCCAGCCTCTGATTTAGCTGGTTGTGACAATTTCCACATTCAGTCTGAAACAGCAGAGATCCATCAGTGGAGCCAATGCCCATCCACTTGATCCGTAATAACACTTTCCACTGTGTCTGTTCCAGCAGATTTACTGGATACAGGAGGAGAGACCATACACAAGGTTTCTATTTTTGCTGGGTGACCGTGCAGAAAAGCGTCGATTCAAAAGAATTCAGTATGAGCGAGAGAGGAAGTCGTACCGATACAAAAATAAAAGCTGGTTATTTTCAGAATAAAAGCCTTCGCGTTTCGCTAAAAGCAGAGAAAAGCAGCAGCTCCCGAAAGTCCAGCGGTCTGCTCTTGACGGTCGGTGAGACTAATCTCGTTTTCATCTGACCTGTGTTTCATATACAGATAAATTTCTTTCACAGAGGTGAATTTCCTAGAGAAAACAGTCTTTAGCTGGAAACAGAGAGAAAGATGTTGAGCTGTTTCATTCAGCTTTTGTTTCGGTTGGCTAACATTTCTTAACACAATCTTAATGATCCTGCGCATGTAGCATTTTGTTTATGTCCAATTAGTACTCTATTGGTTAGTACTGAGGGTCTTTCTGTCGGCTCCTTCACCATGTGTCTGAGTCTGTTTTACTCTGGTTTCCTCCATAGGTCAAAACCCTGCATAATTAGGATGGCTATATTGAAGACTGACTAAATTGCTCCTAGAGTGACAGTGAGATGTGTGTGTTGTGATGGGCTGGTGCCCTACGTACATTACGCCGAAAGGCACAAGGTTGTAAGATAACGAATGGATACCATATTTAAAAGTGTCAGTAATAATCAACGACAATCAGTAGGTTGTACTTGGAAAGCTCCAAGTTATAGGCGTAGGTGCAGAATATAACCCTGCAAAATTACCCTGCCATACGTGCCTGTGAATGGCTAATAAAAAGCCAATATGCTTCTCCTATGTGTGATAATAAGAAAGTAGTTAAAAGTCAGTGTGAGCAGTTTAATTTAAAGTGCAACAAAACGTTTTATTTTGTAACTTAATGAGACTCAGCCCATAAAAGCTGATAGTATATCTTATATAGTCGGATACTATATGAGGTGACTCATACGAGGGGATTGCTCTGTAAGAAGAGTCATCTGAGCCATGAATATCCACTTTATATGGCTGGTTTATACCCAATTTATTCACACTTGTAAAGTCCACAGCTTTGTTTGCAGACCATTTGTAGTTTCATATTAGAGAGGAGAAATGGACTGACAATTGATTCTGTTGATGGCAAAACCGTGAACACTGCACTAATAAAGGCGCAGCATACATACGCAGAGGAAAAATATCAATTCCAGGTCAGTGCACACCAGAGTTGTGTTGCATGTTCATGTATTTAGCACATGAGGTTAATGCATATAGACACTGGCTAATGTGACATGCACGCAGCGGATAATTCATACGCTTCTGTATCCACCCTGTTCTCCCGATAAACAGCTTGAACGGGGTGTATTTTCCACCACAATATCACATCTTGTAAATTAATGAATTTGAGTCATTGTTAATTGGCTTGGTTTTGGTTTATTTGGTTGATGTTTGGATTGGTTGTGTGTTGCTTAGCTATGGGCAGCATGCCTCGGGGATGAAAGCAATTAAAATCTTGAACCTTCGCCACGATGAGGACAGACTACGCTTTCATCTTCCTGTTTATTGGCAAAACGAGGAGTGGCTGCTCTGGCCCGTCCTAGTTTGGGAAAGCAAGCATTGCAGCTTAGATCAGTGTTTGCACTCAAAAAGACAATCTTGATGCCAAAGCATGTGCTAACTCAATTAGGCATGTGCACTTAGACTTTAATTACGCCACTTTTTGTGGGCTTAATGGCAGCCATAACATGATATTCTGCTTTGTGCAGCCGTGCATTTGTATGTTGCCCGCAATGTGGCGAGGGCTGCTCAGTGAGCTGCAGAGCACAACATTTATTTTGAGAATGTATAGAGCTGTGTATTAAGAGCAACCGTGCAGCACAGCCCTGGAGACTGATCCCATCTGTTCGGGGGTCTGGTTGTGTAGGCAGACACTCATCAAAATATGGTCCCAAAGGTTTATGTAGTAGCCCCCCCAGCTACCCCCTCCACACCCCACCTTTTGTCTCTCCATTTGCTTCATCTTTGTCTTATTGCTGTGAGGTTGGGGGAGCCAGGGGCAAAAGCTGAGCCCCACAACGGAGGGGTGGGGGTTGGTGGGCCAGAGCATTAATGGAGACAGTATCCGTGAAATGACCCAGTGGAAGTGACGCTTCCTGGGCATGTTTCACGCTCGCATGAGCATACGGCTGGGGCTGTGGCAGGGTGGGGAGCTACAGCAACGAGGGAGGGAGTGTGGAGAGAGACCAGCCAGGATGCTACTGTATGTTTTGTTTAGTCTCTCATCCATGTGCTGCCGAAACAGAGTGCTGAGCTGCTAGTGGGAGTTGCGTCTTCCCGTTGTGTGTCAGAGGATCACCCTGGACAACAGCATGTGAGTGGGGCTCGTTGCCTTTTTCTCTTTTATGGCTTTTGAATCTAATAGAAAAGTTGTAATGGTTCGTTGTGAGCAGTTCTGGTGAAGTTGACTATGAGCACAGTGTGACTTGTGTTTCTTTCTACTTTTTGAATTTCATACCACTGAGCACCTGAGGTGACTTATAGAGCTCAGACTTCCTTTGTCCACTGCAAAATGAGTTTGCACTTGCCCGCAGCTGAGCACCAAGGTGAGGTATAACCTTGTAACACAATGATGTAGCCTCTACAAATGCCTGCCTGCCGCATCCCTGAGAGAAATCCTGTTTCTTTTTCAGGAATCAAAGTTTGTGTAACATCAGCTTTCACAGGCTATATTGTTCAAACTTCTTATCTGCTCCTTCAGGAGGGCTTTCCTGGCCCTTTTCAGCTCTTTTTCCAATTAATGCAGCTTGATGTGCCAGCCACCACCCGGAGAAGCGCCTCGGGCAGCAAATGGCCTTATTTAGTGGGGATGAATATTCATTTGTTTTGAATAATTATTTCCACAGTGCTGTTACTTATTGATAAGAGAATATATGTACTGTATAAAGCAACTTATTTTCTGAAAGTAATTTTACAAGGATTACACCAAGAACATCAGCATCTTGATTGCCACTTACATAAATACATAAACTAGCAATATAATTGTCATTGTCTGCTCTGCAACCTCTGGACTAGATTAAATTGTGGCTTTGAGTTCTTTTTTTAACCATTAGCTATGATGGAACAGTTTCTGTGTAGTATAAGTTGATACATTATGAGTTTGTAAATGACAGATATTTGGATTTAAACATATGTCGTATTATTTTGTTTGTGCGGTTGCTGTTGAGACGCAGGAGTGCACAAGAATACGTTTTTTATGTCAATTCCTGTTGGATTGGCAGTGTCAGAAACTTTTTGTGTAAAGCTGGATCCAGGATTAGCCTGGGTTTCCAGTGGGTGAGGTGGGAACAGCTGCTGAAACCGCAGTCCAGACAACTTTACTTTGGAACGGCTACGGCAGACATAGACAGTTTTCCACTTAATGTTTATTACAGCCCAGAAATGGGAGTGACTTTGGATTGACCCTAGCGTGGCAAACTATTCTCACCTTTAAGAACCAACTGGCTTCAAATGTCAGCATGACTCGGCAATCCATGTAAATGTCACAAGTTTTATGGCATTTCATCGCATTACAATGAAACAGCACAGCAATCTCATTATTTCACAGACAATTTATGGATATACAGCAATGCGTGGCCTTGGGCAGAGGCAATAACGCTGTCTTGTAGGGTTTCTTGCTGTTGTAAATTATTGCCGAGTTGGTGCGCTCCGTTCAGCGATACTATGTGTATATGCATGTGTTTTACACAGGAAATGGATGTATGCTGTGCTGTTTACAAACCCATTAGAGAAATCACAGTTGAAGTCATGCTTAATTTGTCTATTGTCTCTTCTTTTTTGTCGGCGTGGGACTTTAGCCGCGGTCACTGGCAGGAGAGTGACCCGTGGCGGTAACTGTTTATTTTCTTGCGAACTGTGTCTCCACACATTTCCCATTCCTCGCGGAACGCAGCAGCCGACTTTAGATTGGCATGGAGCGTTGGAAGGGACTGCGGAGTGACAGACAGCAGTAGGCATGACTGAGAAACAAACAAGCTGTCGAGAGAGAGCTGAAGGTTCGCCAGTGAAAAGATTAGAGTGGCATTTGGCGCCGGCGCCAAGATGCATCGTTGCTCTTGCTGCACCGCCATGGCAACGGAAGCTTTGTGCCTTCCTCCCGGTCCCCCCCACTGGGCGACCAGACTGTACCAGAGAGCCATCGAAAGATCTTGTGATTCTGCACGTTGACCCTTAACATTCAGCTCGTTATCCGAGTAGAACGTACGAGGCCTTTTTTTTCCGTGAATTCAGTCGTGTTAAGGAGACATTTGCTATCTCAGCTTTGATTAGTCACTCATTTTCACGCCTTTATTTTCTCTTGAATGACATGCAAATCAGTGAGCTGGATAAAAAGTCTATTATAAATGTGCGCCTAACCTCAGCTGAGCACTTCCGCGGGCCCATCCATCCAAGCACTCCCATTTGTCATGCAGGGCACCTCTGTTCCCCAGTGTCCAATCAGGAGTGCCTCCTTGGTGACTAAAAACACCCCCCCACACACCCCCTGCTCACCACCTCATCATCAGTCTTGATTGACAGCCTCCCACAGGAGGGAGGGGAGTTATTTACCTCTTTATGTTCTCATGGGACTAAGTTAATGATCCCAGCCAACAAAATAATACAAAGACGGAAAAGCCTGAGAAGTCGACGCCTGGTTGAACCATTTGGAGCAGTTTCGGCTTCCTTTGGAGAGGATTAGAGCAGAAGAGGCAGTGTGAGGAGAATTTCAGAGATAGCGCAGAGACAGACGAAGCAGCAAAGCCCAGACAGGGAGTAGGAGCTAAAGGGAAGCTTCTGAGGAAAGCTGGTGTTTTAAAAGACTCTCTTCCCAGGCTTTATTTCTGTATTCATCTGTCACCTGGACTATGGACTGTCTGGTTGACTAACAGCTTGTGCGGTAAGGGATCATCTGTTTTTCCAGGGGGTGACATTTTAAAAGTCGCCTTTGAGTGTCGTTTCAGCGTGGAGAAAGTTTTGCATCCATGCCACTTTTCTGTTTTTGTTTTGTCCGCGGGCTTGTAATGATTTTCTAGATTGAGATGAATCCTCCAAAAAATGCTAAATCAATATTGACAGGGATGTTGAGAGTCGAGGTGGTCTGACTTTTCTCGGTTGCATGTGTTGCCAAACTGCACTATATCTTCGTGGTGCTGTAAACTAAGCACTTCCACTGGGTTTCATGCACTCTCTAATTTGTTAGCGTGTTTGTCTGTGCTAACATACCATCAAATATAAGTTGTTTTCATTGCTTTCACAACTGTTTGCATATTTTACTGAACCCTGCAGGCTAAACTAAAACACAGTCTTGCCACAGGGTCTTTGGATTGCTGCAAATCCATATCCACCCCTGCCTCGTGCCCTCTGGTTTTTAACCACCAAAACATAAACATTTGCCTGAAACACAGATATCGTATTAAACACCGCCTCGACGAGGTCCTCTGAGGTAATGGCCTGTGCCTAAATACCTCAAGCCTCAAAGTCAAACAGGGAAAGTAGGGCTGGGATCCAAAGCCGAGGAGCTGATCAAACTGCGAGTGATCCGCGTCGCTGTTTGGACGCCAGCGCTGTCAGCCAGCGCATGTTTGTGTTGGGACCACTCTCCGTGCCGAGCGGTGCCAACAGTCTGAGACAACTTTCAACACTATCTGAGTCAACCCTCGCGACCACAACCATGCCTTCCCGCCCGTTTCCATTTCGAAATATTCACATGGAAAAACAACAGGGCGTGCTCGCTGCCCGGTGAAGCGGGTGCTGCGGGAACGTGACCGGCAGAGCACGCTGGACACTCTGTTAATATGTCTTTGCTCATCCGTGTCAGTGTTTGCATTGGAGCGGTGATGCGGACACAAAGTCCCGCTGTCCTCTCTGGAAAGCATATAGGCACCATTGATTACCATGTTCACTAATCACTACTTCATTTGTCTGTATTGACCGTCGCCTTGAGCGTGAAACGCATTTCCAGCGGCTGCAGTCCCAGCTCAGGATACGACAAGAATGTGCCTGGTTGATATTACTTCTACATGTCATCAAATATGAAGAGAGGGAGAAAAAAACAAGAAGAAAGAATGCATTACTTATGCACTGGGGTGTCATTTTTCCTGGTGTGTGCAGCTCAGGTCCCGGCTGATGTTTGCATGAGGATTATGGCAACACTCCATGCTCTGATAGCTCTGAGTGATAGACCGGCTCAAAGCCTGCCCCCTTCCATGTGATTGGCCAGAGCAACAATTTGCAGCCCACTTTGTGTTGATGGGATAGGTACAGTCGTCAGTGAGAGGAGAGGGAAGGGTGGAAAGTTTCGACCCTCCTCCTGGTGTTCAGCTGAGAACCAGGTTAGAGGGTCAGAGCTTCACAGGGAGCAGAGGAGACCAGTCCCTCACCAAATTCAGACCCCTGTGTAGGATCAGAACTGGCTTTACTGACTCTAAAGGTGGCTTTTACCCCCCCCTCCCAGCTCCCTCTCTGTCCTGCCTATTTATGGACGTAATCATGTGGCGGGTAAGTCACTCTTGACTCAGTCTGTATTTTGTGTTACTGAGCCTCTGTGTTTTTCTCCTAAAACATTGAGTCATCATATGTTTCCAAGCCGCCGGGCATGGCTCTGTGCAGGCGCTGGGGTTGTTTGGCCTCGTTGTGCTCGCAGGTCCTTTCATGTTTAGAGCTGTGCATAATACTTGGGAGATAAGATGACTAAGTGAGAAGGCCGAGGGGGATTTTCAGCGTCAAAGGGAGTGGGAGTAGCCGCGAAAGGTTTCCAGTGTCAAAGCCCCCAGTCGCTGTGCATTTTGCACAATTTCCTAAAGTATATTTGTGTTTTATCTAAAACCAATATGATGTCATTTCTAAAAAGGAGCCGTTGGAGTGTGCCTCGTGACTTTATTTCTGAGGGCACAATCACAATGAGTTGTTCTTTTTCCTCTCCTCGCCATCACCTTCTCCATAAACGTTCCTTTACCGAGAGAGATAACAACAGCCTTTCAGACACAATCTAGTGGCCTTTCGGTCTACAAAATACAATTTACTCCGCTGATAAGATAAAAGATACAGACTTTTCTCGCCTGGCAATACATCTGGACTCTGTGTGACGGGCCTACACATGTAACACACACACACCCACACACACACACACACACACACACACACAGAAGTTGTCGCCTTATAAGAGGCTAACAAAGAGCTCTGACTGGGACACTGCAGTCACTCCTGCTCTTTCCCTTATTAATTAGTAACTTACCCTGGTCCTGTGAGGAGGAATGCTAGATATCTCCCCACCAGAGTGCGCTGCCTTTGATCGCCACGGTGACAAACAGATGTCAAGCTGTCACCATGGCAACACACATGGAGGTCTTTATGAGGGCACGCCGCTCTGGCTGCGAACGCTAATAGATTTGAAGACGGTGATTATGATGTCGCACTCGGAGATGAGAGACGTAATGGCAAAAAAAAGCAACTTAAAAATACGCTATTCTCCATATTGAAGGGTGTTAAATGGCTCCATGTAATTTGGCTGACATTTATTATGCTTAGAGAGCCGCCCCCCCTCTGGGTCGGGCAGGGTAAAGATGAAGGTGTTTGCTGTAGTTCGTGAAACCACCACACGGTGTCGCTCTTTAACTGTTTTCCCTTAATGTAAAAAAAAAAAATGTACACAGGAAATATTAAGTGGGCTGCAAACTGTAACAAACACACGAGACACAGGCCAAAACTAGATTTTACACGCTGCGAGTAATATAGTTATTCCCTCATCACAACAACAACTGTGTGCCTGGTGAGACTCTCCCTGTGTGATCAGCAGACCTACACACTCCTGGAAAGTTACATTCTGTAAAGTTCCTGTGGCTGCGGGAAGGATACAGGGTTATTTTGTTTCCTCCGCCGATGCCACCTGCCAAACCGCAGAAGGGGAAATGAGACTTTTGCAACAACTTCTGATGCCGGCCAGGATGACCTGCGTAGCACAGACAGTCAGAGAGATGAGGATAAAAGAAGCTTCAAACCTCTATTTCCAGCCCAGAGTCTGTAAGAAACTCATCAGCTCTGAATATTATGCACATTATTGATTTTTCATGCCATTTCCTCATCCGGGGCTCCATTATAAAACATCCTGTTCGCTCCAGAAGGAAGCGGGTGCCTCTTAATGGAGCCCCTTTTTGTGTCTGTGAGCACCAGTTTGCCAGATGAGCTCACAGCTGAAAAGGAGTCACACTTTTCATCCAGTCTGACAGATGAGTTCTTAATTCAATCGCCCCGATGTTTAGATTGTAATTAAACTGCCCTCTGCAATCACTTGTGAACGGCAGTGAGGCTGGGTGCCGGTCGGGGCCAGGCTCCGTGCAGCTAATCTGGGTAATGTGTGCAGCTGCAGATCAGGTAGATTTGTCAGTCTAATCAGCTGGCTTGTGCCGCCACAGCTGTAAATCACATTAGGCCTGAGTGGGCCGCTGCTGAGCTGGCTGCTTTAGGGAGCAGCAACAGGCCACACATTGGTCACAGCCACGCTGCGAAGACAGGATTACAGATAAATATGTTAGGTGTCTGCCCCAGGAGAGAAGACAAAGAGCAATCACACTCTCCCAGTGGCTGAATGCATGGTCGAGAGCCATCATTAACGGTGATGAAAGAGCATAACCGAAAGGATTAGAAGGTGCTTGAGCAGGTGATTGTCTTCCTATCGGAGCCATTGTAATTGTTTCATCTCTAAATGACCCATTACTCCCCTAATCGAATGAAAGCCCACATGTTAAGTTGAGCGGGATTTGACAATGCAG
Organism: Karalla daura; assembly: GCA_029224185.1. Taxonomy (NCBI): domain Eukaryota; kingdom Metazoa; phylum Chordata; class Actinopteri; order Chaetodontiformes; family Leiognathidae; genus Karalla; species Karalla daura. The sequence continues at coordinate 14,538,523 of CM055202.1, read as the reverse complement.
CGCACAGCTGAAGCACGAAGGTGTCACATCTCCTAATATTTGGTATTAAACGTCCTCAGTCATAATTCGGCTGTTCGGCACTTAAGCTGCCAGATGCAATTAAATATGAATGCATTTTTCACTCTAAAGGGAGGAAATTTTACAGGTTTCCCCAGAAACTATTTTTTTTCTTGAACCAACTTATAATAGTAATAAATCTAATTGTATAAATGGGCAACAAAGTGACTCGGCACTGCTGCCTCACAGCGAGCAGGTCCTCGGTCCAAATGTCACTGTCAATTTCTGTCTTTTCTGTGTGGACGCTTGCACCTTCTCCCTGTTTATGTGTGGGTTTTCCCCTGGATCTCCGGTTTCCTCCCACAGTGTAAAAACATGCACGTTTGGGCTGATTGAACAGTGTGTGTGTATGTGTGTGTGTGTGTGCCCTTTGATTTGCTGGAGGCTAGTCCAGTCTGTAGTCTCTGTGAGCACCAGACTGACCCCAGCAGACAACCATGGCACCACTGGCTTCATAGGTGGTATCCACATTGGTATGTGCAAGATCACTCCTTTTGTGTACTCATTTACACCTTCAATCATCAGTAATTGAATAAATGGAGCTTTGAATCTCTTTGCACGTCGCATTTATTGCTGGCTGCGTTCAATATTTCTATTGTGGCCTCTGAATGCAAAAATGCCAACATATCAGTTCTCTCTAACAGGATTGCGGTGCGCTCAAAAGAAAGCTTGGATATGGGATACTCCCCGCTCTCAAAACAGTAAAACTTTACCTGCTCGGAGCCTAGCGCGGAAAGTTTCCTGATGGCTGGACGTGTGTGGCATTAATGTGGAAAGCAGCCTTCCTAATGCACTAATCTTGTTTGTACGCTGTGTTTTACAGCGAGGAGCGGCAAGCATGGGAGGGGACGAATCAGAGTGCGGGGGAACGCCATAGGAAACCTGGGGAATGCCTGTCACATTCCCATGTGCATCGCCCGAGCAATGTAGCTCACACCCACCGCTTTGTGTGAACCTTTGCGTGTCTTTAATGTCGTACAGTGTGTGTGTGTGTGTGTGTGTGTCTTGGAGAGGACAAGCCGCTCCGGGGACTCCTGTGAATGACAGGAGGCTCCGAATGAAGCACGGCGGGGGTGTGTCTGGAAACCCAGGCACACGCTAAGCAGCTGGTACCTCGGTGATTCCCACGTGAGGGCCAACTGGGACAGGCGTGTGCGTGGCGGATGATGTGGCGCAGTGCCTGTCTTTATTTGCAGTCTTGTCTGTCAGTGTCATTCACTTGTTTGCGCTGTCAGGACGCAGAATGAAGACAGGCACGGTGTTTTCTCTATCTTGCTGTCTGGAGGCTGTGTGGCTATATGCTCCTCTGAATCGAGGCCCTCGAGGGATGTTTTACACATCACAAGCCTCTGGAGGCACAGGCTGATGAAGTCATCTCATTGTTTTCTGTGGGGTTTTTTTTTTTTTTTTCTCTCTCTCACTCCTGATTTTGGATGCAGGGAGAATCGCGGACCTCTGTCCCACGTTACAGATGAGTCCTGCTGCCTCTCTGGCGGCCTCTCTGCTGCATCTGTGTCTCCTTCAGCTTTTCTCTCCGCTTCCCGGGCGGCCCGGGCCAAGAAAAGTTCCAATCCGCGGCTTTGTGCTGGTAGAAAGCGAAGGGGACGGTCACACAAGGAAACCTGAAACTGATCCTGATGCTTTGAATTTCTGAATGGGCAGAGCAGAGAGGACACTGACCTGCCTGTGAGGACCCGGGGCTGAGGCTGTGCACAATCCTGTGCCTCCACTTATTTGCTCTCTCCCTCTCTCTCTCTCTCTCTCCTTCTCTCTCTGTCTCTCTCTCTCGCTCCACCGCTTTCTGTCTTGCACATACACATGCACACGCCCACACACACACACTCACTCTCGCTGTTGTCTGCTCCCTCTCTCTCTCTCTCTCTCTCTCTCTCTCTCTCTCTCTCTCTCTCTCTCTCTCTCTCCCTCTCCTTCCAGTACTGGCCAGCGCTCCAGCTGTAGGTGGAGCTGGCTTTCCTGGAATTGTCGGGCAACTTTTCCTGTTGTGCTCGCGACCTCTTGCTCAATCTCTTGCTTAATGACAGCTCTGCTGCAGGATTACTGGGGCTGCGAAGATCCGTTGCCATCTGGATGCCCATCTCCACAGCGTGCCGGGGGTTTATGGCCGGTGCATTTGTTGTCATAAATATGTTTTCATGATTTAGGTCAGAAGTTTTCCTTCAGCAGAAAATGTCTCGGCAGAGCAAAGTGGGGCGAAATCCATCGGTGGGTAAAGTAAACTGTGTATGAATGGGAGAGCTCTCAGGAGTGCGTAGTGTACTTGAGGCTGTGGCAGTGCAGCGGCTCTTTGCCACAGTGCTATTTTCTTTCTGTAACTCCGGGGTATATGATACCACAGGTGATGACATCACAGGATTAGTATCTTTGCATTGTGTTTTGCCATACAAAGCTCTTTATGCATCTTGTATTCAGCGCAGGACGGGTGCAAGAACAACTCGACCCTATTTCACAAGAGACCTGTGAGAGTGCAAGTTGCTGTTGCCGTGTTGTGGCTGATAGCTTTTGTCAAAGCGATGTGACGTTGTTAAACTAAAAACAAGCTGCACAAACGTCTGAACTGCATGTCACGTAGTTCTTGGCTTCTCTGGTAAAGATACTTTTGGCTGTGGGCACACATGCTGCACCGAGGAGGTAATCATTGCAAACACTGCCAGTGGGAACTGAAACTAAACCTGACATTTTTAAAGAAAACATGCTGATGGATGTTAAAACGCTACGGAGAAGCAGATGGTGTGATGCAGCGCAGAAGAAACTGTATCCTCTGAAATAACTTCTGGCCACCTGCACTGGCCGCTTTGTCTGAAAAGAACAAAATCGCAGAGAAACAAAGGCCCACAGATGCCTCGCAGCCGTCACCAGAGACAGGCGCAACAATCGCCTCTTGTCTTGAACTGTACGGTGGGACAGCAGAAGGTCTATGAGGATTTGAATAGAATGGAAAGAACAAACCCAGGTCTGTAGCTCAGAGGTAATTGCTGTATCCTCGCAACTTCAAAAGCCTACTTGTGCCCGACTGTCCTGATAATGAGCTTTTGCCTTCTTCACACATAATGAGTGGAGGTAGAGAGTTCACATGGAGAGAGACGCTGTGAGCACAGTGTGTGCACTCGCAGCTGGGGTGTCTGACCGGCCGGGAACAAAGGCTTAGTGTCTGTGATAGTGTGGAGCCCAAGCCATCAGCAAGCAGGCCAATAGACTTCTGCTTGGCTGAGCTGTCAGTCCTGACTGGCCTGCTGGCCGGCCCACTACAGTATAGAGAGGAACACATGGGGACAGGCTAGACTGTTCCTGTGCCAAAATTAAAATGAGACGCTGCTGCATTCTCTGAGTTGTGAGTGCAGCCAAATAGACCATATAGTTGTCTGATGCACGTATAATATGCAGGCACATGCCAGGATGTGTGTACTGTATGTGGGTGCACTCCCCTGCCTGCATGAGTAATTATGATCTCAGATACAGTATGTATTACACATGTACCTCAGTTTGAAATGGAAATCCTAATATAAGTTTGTTTTTGTGAATGTAGAACATTGATGATGGGGAAATGTGATTATTTTCTCGAGTAAGGAATGAAACCATGTGGTTTATTACTTCTCAGAAGATGGTGAAAAAGCTGATCTATCATGTAAAGCATTGTCTTAGACAATAAGTTAAAACAAAAGGATCTTTAATGTTTTTCTTTAGAAATACCTGTGTTCAGTTGTCTTGGTACTTGCCCTCACAATCTCCTACAGTTGACCTCAGCCCATACATTTTTCCACCTTTTTCCAATCCGTCTCTGTGGTCTCCTTACAGATAGCTGATCAGCTTCCCTGGATTTCGCTGACGACCCCGCTTTGTTTCGCCTGAAGATGGAAACACTGGAGTCGGAGCTGACCTGCCCAATTTGTCTGGAGCTCTTCGAGGACCCGCTGCTCTTGCCCTGCGCCCACAGCCTGTGTTTCAACTGCGCCCATCGCATCCTGGTGTCTCACTGCACGCCCAGCGAGCCCATCCAGTCCATCAGCGCCTTCCAGTGTCCGACCTGTCGCTATGTCATCACCCTCAACCAGAGGGGCCTAGAGGGACTCAAACGCAACGTCACGCTGCAGAACATCATCGACCGCTACCAGAAGGCTTCCCTGAGCGGACCCAACTCCCCTAACGAGACCCGGCGCGAGCGAGCCGCCCCCGACAGCAGAGCCATGACTTCTCCCGGCGACCGGGTCCAGTGCCAGTTCTGCGAGCAGGACCCCCCGCAGGACGCCGTCAAGACGTGCGTCACCTGCGAGGTGTCCTACTGCGACGAGTGCCTCAAGGCCACGCACCCCAACAAGAAGCCCTTCACGGGCCACCGTCTCATCGAGCCCCTGCAGGACTCCCATCTGCGCGGGCTCATGTGCCTGGAGCACGAGAACGAGAAGGTCAACATGTACTGTGTGACAGACGAACAGTTGATCTGCGCTCTGTGTAAGCTGGTTGGCCGACACCGAGACCACCAAGTGGCGGCCCTTAGCGAGCGATACGACAAACTCAAGGTAAGGGACCATCTGGAGTTGGAGGAATGCTGAGAGATTTTTGATTTCACCTGTGTAATAGTGTATTAGTCTGCTTTTGATCAAATCCTCTTTTCAGCCCCAAGAGGTGGCATAGTATGACGGCGAGGTCATGCTATGCCACCTGTCATTTTCACATTCGAGCCATCGATATTTTAGTCTGTAGAATGTCATAAAGTGACTGAAAAGGCTCAGCAGAGACCAGAGCAACATTTTCAAATTCACTACACTGAAAGAGAAATGCAGTGAACGATCAAATTCAAGAGCTGCAACTAAACCATCTGACATTACTGAAAGATTAAATAATTGCCTCCTCCTTTTATTTCGACTAATTAACGGTTTATTTAACTAATCATTGCAGGTCTTAATCACGTTTCAGGAAAAACACAATTGATGGTCCAACCCACTTGAATATATAGTATGTGAAAATGAGAAAAGACACAGAGGTAAACAAAGAAAATCACATAAAATGGTGAAACCGCATTAGCTTATGTGCATCTGCGCTAAGCTAGCTGTATCGCTAGAAACACATTTAATGTATCAAAATGACAACAACACATTTCGTTAGAATGGATACATGTGAGAAAAAAGGCAGGAAAAAAAGATCCGTAAAGATTTTATACATATCAAATGACTGTGTCACCGCATTGCTCTGAACCACAACCTCCAGATTTGTATTTAATGTCATCTGTTGCCTCAGGGTCAAACAACACCACATTTTATCTCTTCTGCTGCTCGTCTCATTTTCAAGGTTGTGGCCACAGGTCGTGCAAATGCAGTTAGGCTGATTTAATCGGCGCAGATTCATGTGGGCGGTAAACCAGTAAAACCAGTATGAGCTGGTGTAATATTTCCGGATCCAAACCGCCAGGCCGAAACTGGGACAAGTAATGATAATAACCTAGTAGAACATGAGCTAATGGTTGTTGGTAGGGATCTCCAAAAATAACATCACCTGAACATTTTCTGATGATATCGTTGATTTCTTTCAGTGGAAAAATCAAAATTCACGTAAATACAACGTTCAAGTAAATACAATGTGATCCAGCCATTATCTAAACTGAATGTGTGCGTTGATCGGTGGATTTGACACCAGGTGAATGACTTCATGTTGTCTGGAGTGTGTTGTTTCAGACCCTCGCAGCCACCTGCAAATCACTTCTGCCACTTCATGAACGTGATACGACGTGTCTTGCATGCACAAATACGTCCCATTTGCATAGTGATGTGGTCGCAAATGCATGTGTTTATTGTCGTAAATCAAACGTGAAGTAGCTCTAAACAGATGCAGAGAGGCACTTCACACACAGCTGAAAGGCTAAGCCCACGAAATCACGCCCTCACTCGATGCTATTTTACGATCACTGAATGCGAGCAAATCCCACGAAAAGAGGGAAAAATAAACGTAGAAAAAAAAAGAAAATCGACCCCTGTGATCGTCCGGAGCATTAATGAGCTGCACCTTACAGCGGGCGCCTCTCTCCGGCGCTCTTGTTTACTTTGACTCGATCCCACATAAACCGTCCTGCTGCTGAAAATACTCGCCAGCATTCCTGATCTGCGGGCGGGTGTAGTCCCACAGCAAAACACTTATCCGCTCCTTTTGGAGGGGCTCAGCGTTCCAGCTGTTTACAGCGGGAAAATGCAAATCGCAAAGAGATGAAAACCGCCGCCTCTGATTTTCCCTCTGCTCGAAGATGCGCCCCCCTCACGTGGGATTCGCAGGACTAAAAGACGTTCGCCGGCCGCGTCCCCTGAGACGAAACCGATCGCAAACCTCCAGCGCATGGCGCGAAGTGAAGCGAGGAGGGGGAGGCGGGGGCCGCCTCTCTCCGGGGCCGCTCTCAAAGGGAGTGACACCCGGGGGCAAGGCACCGCTTTCACAGTTTTTAGGTTAAGTGGGAACGCTCGCTCTCCCCGCGCACGGGCTCGTATCAATATGGCACGGGGGGAGGGATGTTAGCGCCGCAGGAAGAAAGGGATGGCTCCAAACTCCCTCAATGGTGCGGATGAATCGGCCTCTGTGGCGGGGAGTGAGGCTCCCGAGCGGAGCGCGGCCCCGGTGTCGACCCCCATCACGTCTCACGTCTCCCAGTGCGCGTCAGGACGATTGCGCGGCCGACTTGTTGTGAAGCCTCCGAGGAGGGAATGGCACGTCGGCTTTGACCCGCGGAATGAGACGCGGTGAATTCCCACCGACAAAAACCCTTCAAATATGTGCTATTTCAGCCCGGGAAGAGATGTTTTTTCCTTCCCTTGTTGTTGTTTTTCGTCCCGAGGGCGTTCAGCCTGAGTGTATCCTGAGCGTAGCGTGGCATCTGCATGAAATAAAAATGAAGGTCTGCATTGTTTTTTTTTTCTCTCACAAACACTCACACTGTCCGTGCATGGCTCAAAAAAGGGTGCGTGTGTATATAAGTGTGCGCGCGTGTGTGTGTGTGTGTATATGAGTGTGCGTGTGTGTGTTACTGCATCACAAGTGACACTTAAAAACCTTTTTTGTGCCCACTCCTCTCTTTCACAATGCTCAGTCACAGTGGACCTGGGATGCGAAAAGCGACCTTTTGCAGCGTTTTGCAGCGCGCGTCGAGAGGACCAGCCTTAACCTGTCTCCCTTTGTCTGATCATGCTCTGTCGTTGTGCAGAAATCTCCTGGCCGCTTTCTCTGTGCGGGGCGTGATCGTTCACACCAGGAGGCAGACCAGGTGATCAGCCATCATTTCTTTTGATTCCACATTCAGGGAAAAAGACTCGTTCGGAGTTGGGGGAGAAAAAGAAAAGAAAAAGGATCTAAATACCCGAGAGCTGCTTTGAAATCAGCAAGAGAGAGAGAGAGAGAGAGAGAGAGAGAGAGAGATGTACTGTGCAGTGGGTCAGCCACACACTGGCGTAATGAGACATGGTAATTACAGAGAATTACGGTGCACTGCTTTGTGTTTTCATTACTCGGTGCAGTTGTTGATGCATTGTTCTCTCTCTTTTAATAAGCACATCGCCAAGTGGTTGACACAGCAGAGTGTTGAGACCAACACACTCCTTTATCTTCTCAGAGTCTCGCTCGCTGTGATCTGTTTTCTCCTCTGTTGCAATATCAACAGCGCCTCAATGTACTCTACTCTCACAACGGCAAATGTCCCATGAATTCATGTTTTTTGTTTTTTTTTCCTTTATTATTTGTTTTTTCTGACCTCATATCACGTGTGCCGCGCCTCGCCGTATGAAACTTGAAGTGATAGATGCAAAAAAACTGCGATTCCCCATTTTGGAGAGTAATTGTTTATTTTCCACGAGCCGCGCGGTACGGGACCCAGGTGGCTCGCAGCTGAGCTCGTCCATAGATGCCGCTCTCTCCAAACACATGTTTACGGGCACGGTGCTCCGTGAAACTCCCACCGAAGACAGATCGTGACATTGTGAGACAGTGTGTTTGTTTGTTTGTGTGTATATCTGCGTGTGTGCGGGCATCCAGTCGTTTTTTCCTCGGCCCGGCCTCATGCAACGTGATTGCGGCCTGGTATTATTTCAGCTTTTATGTATGCCTCCATCATCCATTTCTGATCAGGGTCAGGGTTGGGGTTGGCGGGGAGCGGCTGCAGCGTATCCCAACATGCTGCGGGTGAGAGAGGGGGGAAGAACATTTTTGGAAAACAGCCCTCGCTGCCAGTCATTTACCAGGCTTTTATATAAACAGACTGAAACACTCGCAGGCGTTTTCAAGTTTGAACTGAGCTGGTCGGGGGTGTGGGGGGGGGGCTAATAGATTCGAGCTGCGCGGGGAGCACTGTAAACACTGACAGAACACGCACAAACAACAAAGACGGCACCGGGAGACCGACAAGCTGCCTGTGGCGAGGCGGCCTCGCAAATTTCCGAATCATAGAATCGGTTTAAGTGAAAGGCAGATCAGTGAGAAAATGTCTCAGCTGGAGAACAACTGGAGAGACGACGCAGGCGTAGATTATTAGCGAGTCCTAAGCGGTGAAATGTCACTTTAATATGCATCACAGAGATCCAGTGATTAATGCGCCCGAAATACAGGAACGCAGACACCTGGTCTACCAATGCTCTAGGGGAATGAGTTAAAAAAAAAGTCATTCAAATGAAGATTCAAGTTTTCTCCCTCTCCTCTTTCAATTATCTGCCATAATTTCATTCTGAGTTGACCTACTCAACTGCATTTTGTAAGTCTCACAAGTGAAGGCGGTTACTGCCAGTCAATGCTGTGATTTCCTCTGAAAAACGGCATCTTATGCGAGTCGAACCTGCTTTAGTCCCGTTTTGACTGACAATCAGTTGGGGAAATGAACTGTGTGGATTTTTTTGTTGGAAAACAAACAGAGAAAGTGTTTGGAATTGAAATCGCCCGAGGCCCCCAGGTTACGTTTTACTTGAGTGTGCTTGCAGAGGCCCGAGGAGCAGATCCTATCTCTCTGGGCTCGTGCACAAGGCGCAGCAGGCACGTCACGTAACCGCAGCCCTTCTTTATTTTTAACAGAAAGCGTGGTCACACGTGGCCGGAGAGTTTCCCCGCCCGCTGCTCCGACTCCCGCCCCGTCATGGCCGTCCATGGAGGCGCTCCTCGCCTCCCAGCACGTAATCCCCATGCTTTTATAGCAGAGCGGTCGTAACAAAGGTATAAATGACAAATTACACAAAGTAAAAAAAGTAGATTAAAGGCTCACGAGAGAGGAGAGGAAAAGGTGGAGAAGTGGAATGTAAGTGTAATGTATTTTTAATGGAATACTGCTCAGCTTGGGCACGAGGAGCTTTAGCACGCCTTTCTTCCAGCACACGTCCTGACTTGTATTAACAGGCGCAGCTCGGCAACTAATAACATTAACAAATATATTTAAATAGCATCTGCTGTCTAACACCAGGTGATGTGCAATAGTTCCTAATCCTCTCTGTTTGCTTGTTTAGTTGAGCAAACGCGCCCATGTTTTGAGTCAATCTGACGAGAAAATCCTATTAAATATGCCTCTGCGCACACAGATTATAGCCAAAACGTGAATGCTGCGATCCGAAGCTCAAAAAAGCTCTCCGGCAACTTTAAAAATCGCAGATGTGTAGCACAGGATGGAGCGACAAACTCCTGACAATGGATCCGATGTGTGATGTTGACACAGGATAGAAACTCCAAGTCCTGACAGTGACCTGTCGGGACTGTGGGAGGAAGGAAGGGAGACTGGCCAAAGCAAAAGGTGTGGGACCAGAAGCATTCACGCACCGAGAGGAAGCCGCTATTCTTTCCTCTCATCAACTTTCAGTGATTCTGGGGAAGGAGGCGTCCATTAGAGAGAGCTGTCTAAACACGAGGCCAAAGCACGCACTCCGGGCTCCGCGAGGAACCACAAAGTGCAAAATGTTATACGTTGGGCTATATTCAACATCGGGTCCATTAGAAAAGTCTCTTTTCTCTCTTTTTGCACGCTACACTCTCACCTGTACCTGCAGCCCAGTATCTGGAATAGCTTTCATCGCTCTCCCCCTCTGCGTTGAATAAATCATATCCGTGAGAGCAGTGAAATAAAGCCTTTGCTATTTTAGTGCGCGCAAAAGCACAAAGCTTATGAAATCACAATGCGCACCATCTAACCTGAGAGGGGTCCTCCCCTTATGTTCCCCATGCCTCGCATCTTTTCGGGCCTTTTGTTCTCCGTTTGTTCTCTCCTTTTAGCTATTTTCAGCACTTTGGTTCGGATGGAGGGAAGTCAGGCGCAGTGCTCAAGCAGATGATATTTCTGGCATTTTAAGGGGAAAGATTTGTATTGTTTGTAGTTTCGACATATAAGAATTAATTTCAGATCTAAATGTGCTGTTGTGCAACATAGATACTGTTTGCTTGTGTCTTTTTTTATCAATTCAAATTCCTGTGAACATTTCAAGCAAAGTTATTAACTCTCATCTGGTATTTATGGCTCCCAGACCTCAATGACCCGAGGTCATGCAGCTCTTTTTTTGGTGTGTACGATACTCAGATGAAACATATTACACTGTCTATCACAGAGGACTCAAGAGTATACCCAACACTGAGATACGGGCGTTCCTTGATAAATAATGCAATGTGTTTCATATGAGTGCTTGTTATACGACTCGTATGACCTCGGGTCACTGAGGTCTACAGACCGTAAATACCAAATGGATGTTCAGACTTTGTAATGTTCAGGAGAATCTGAGTTGATGCGGAGAAACGGCGTTACGCAGCACAACGTGAGGTGATAATACCGGCGTCGTTACAGATTTACAGCCACCTGAAGTGGTTCTGTCGTTTTTGATCAGGAACATGTTGAGTGTGTACAAATGAAACGCAGACGTTTTTTTGTGTTTGGTTTCAACCCTGTGACATCAGATGAAATTACACATGAGAAAACGTGTAAATGAAGCGAGATTCGATCAGGACACAGCAGGAGGCTTAATAACGCTTGCGAGGCGCACAAACATTCAAAAGGTCAGACGCTTTTTCATGGACTGAAAATCGTGTTTTCCGGCTTGTTTTTTTTTGTTTTTTTATCTGATTTAACGGGCCTGCCAATCACTTTTTTGTGTCACAACCCCTCCCCGCATCTCTGCTCCCGGTTGTTGGATGTAATTGAACCATTAATCTTTCGCTTAAGAACGGCAACACTTCATATCGGAGGATGTTTGGTGCTGCCGCCGCGCGCTGTCACCGCGCTGCCCAATTACAGAGAGAGATTAAGTTTGAAACATAAGCCTTTGATCTGAGTTAGTGATTAACACAGCCGGGGTTTAGTTGTCCAAATCACTGGCAGATGCTCTGCTAAGCTCCGTGGCCTCAGCAGGCAGTATGACGGGATCTTTGGCACGCGGGGAAGACTGTGGAGGGATGGGGAGGGGAGGAGAGGAGAGGAGAGGGGGGCCGGGGATTCTACGCTGATCCGAGCCCAGACTGTGACCGTGGTCGTATCCAGAGGCAGCCTAGTGTGTCCTCTCCTGTGCCCATTACACTCGGGCCAGATACGGGCCCCCTTCTCCTCCCGTCTTTCACCTCGCCCTCCTCCGGGATTTACTCGGCTGTTTACGGTTGTGGATGTGGGGGCCGCGCCGTGTGTAATGACATGCTCATTTTCAATTTCGCTTTGCAGCAGGCCCTGGATTCCAACCTCAGCAGCCTAATCAAGAGGACCAGTGACTTGGAAAGTCTGATGGGCAAACTTATCCAAACGTGCCAGCACGTGGAGGTGAGGCTGTTTATCTGTTCCCTCTCAGGTGCGGGCCGCCTCGCCTCCGCGGCATTTCATGGCCGGCAGCTCATTAAATTATTAACACGGCGATGAAGAATCGTATCTGGGACTTACTTTTCATGGCGTCAACAAGACGAAGTGCTCATTAGTCTCCAGATGAATCATTTCAGCGGCCTGCGTGCGTCCCGCCGCAAATTCGGTTTGCCCAACGCGCGCGGGCAAAACATGCATGCGTCGGCAAAGAAATTAACATTTAAAGTGGAGAATAATAAAGCACGGTCGTGGCGCGCGCTTGTTGTGCTTATGGCGCGCTGTATTTGGCTCATTATCTCACTTTGCCTCACATCGATCATTTGTCGAGACCGATTTTAAAAAGTCAGCAGAGACGCCTCGCTGTGCTGCGTTCGGAGTATCGCTACAACAAAGGCGACTCCTCACCAGAGGCCACAACCGTCCATCCAACCACTGTCTTACTTGCCTGATACCGTAACGGGTGAAGGTCAGTTCATCCCAGGGCACACACACACACACACATTCACTTTCACAGTCTCTCGCATCCCCCGCAGGCATTTTTTAGAGTCTCCGATCGATGTAAACATGCATGTTTTCAGAGTGTGGGAGGAGGAAACTGGGAGCTCCGCTGAGACGGTCTCCGCTGACCTGGAGTTGAACCCGAGACCCTTCTTGCCGCGAGGCGACAGCTCTGACCTCCCAGTCATGCACCTGTTTCATCCCCCCCCTCAAAAAAAAAAGAGAAAAATGTGCGATAAGGCTCCTGCATATCATGAGGCCGCAGATCTCTCCTCTAATTGTGTTCTTTCCTGTCACATGAGGTTTGCATCATTTTAATTGCGCCGTCAGGGGTGCGTTTCTTTAATCAGACCGTCCTGTAGGTGCACATCAAAACATTTTATCAAGCAAATGAGCAACGGAACCTATTGACCGTCTCTTATCTACCCCTGTGTCTAGGTTAATGCAGCCCGACAGGAAAACAAGCTGCTCGAGGAGTGCGACCTGCTGATTAATATCATACAGCAGCGAAGACAAATCATAGCCACGAAGATAAAGGAGGGAAAGGTACTGTTTATCACCTTCTGTCACCTGTGTCTCTGTAGCCACCGGTTGTTTGTTTATCACCTTGTGCCTGTTGATAACCTTTCGTCCCCTGGCTGCCGGGAGGCTCGCAACGGTGCCGCTCTTATTACAATACAGCACCGCAACACCCCACTGCTAGCCAGCTCCAGAATGATAACTTCTGAAAGAGTCAATAACGCAGTTTTCTTAAAAAAATAAAAATAGAGAAACTTTTCTCCACAAAGAGTAAAATATATAAGGGCTCTATATTTTCTCTGTGTTCTACAATAACAGCAGAGATAAGGTTTATTAAATCTGGCCTCCTGACCTGTTTCCTTGCATGCACTTTTTCTTGCATTTCAGGTGTTCCGCTTCAACAATGAAATGTTAATAATGTTGATAAAAATTGCACAGCTCTGATGGATAGTCAGGGAAATACTCCTGTAATTGTATGTTCACTCCGGAGGTTACTGTGCCGCTAATGTTTTTCCCTCCCAGACAATACCGCACTTTACGGCACATGCGGTGAAAATTAGAGGCGCGCGTTAACCTTTAATTGCGAAATTAGAAAACATCTATGATGTATGCCCAATTCCAGATGGGAAACGCGGTGTAAAAGGTAAATGAAAGCCAGGGCTGCATTCTGGAAGCAAACGCTTAAATTATAATCATATTAATTTTGAGTTTTTGCAAGTTTAAAAGGATTACCAAACGTTCACAATCTGTTTTCATGAAGCTTTAACCAGCATTTAAGGTCGTTGGGGAGCAGGAGCAGGAGATCTGCCCCAGCGCTTCACACCGTCTTGTTTTTAGTGTCCGGCAGCCCTGGCACGGTATCCGTGCATTTACTGTGCATATGCCGTGGCCCTCGAATCGCTTCCCTTCGCTGTCCCCCGTCAGGTGCCATTAGTCAGGCAGTGCGGTGCGGTGCCATGCTCGGAGTCGGGGTCAGGTCGCCCCTGCTTCCTGTTGCAGGCCTCTCTGGGGGTGCACGCCTTCCTTCCTCGCCCCGTGCCTCGTGTCGGGTTCCTGAGGTCGCTCTTCAGCCGCCGCACCAACGAGGCACAGATGTGGGACGAGGGGGGCGCTTCGTAAACACACCTCCCGGTGCCAGCGCAGCTTCGAGCTGAAGTTGCAACTTGCGGCGAAAAAAAAAGAGAAAAAAAGCAGCTTTCTATCTGATTTTCTCCAGCAGGACCTTCTAATTTATGACTTAGAATCAAATCTGGCATCTGGGATCTTTGTGCTCGGTTCAGTTGGCGGTGCATTATGCGGATATTTGCGGAGCCTTTCATCCATCAACGTGTCTTCTCTGTCATGTCTGGCCAGTCTGTGCGGCTGAGGAAGCTGGCCCAGCAGATCGCCGGCTGCAAGCAGTGCATCGAGAGGTCGTCCTCGCTCATCACTCAGGCCGACCAGACTCTCAAGGAGACGGACCACACTCGCTTCCTTCAGACGGCCAAGAGCATCTGCGATAGGTAAGGGGGCAGCAAACAATAGCGACAAGCCGTCACATCATCGATCAATACGGAACGTAAAGCTGTCCGACTGCTGGGGGGGGGGGCGTGGGCGTCCTTGGAGATGGGAGGTCGGTGGTTCGGCCCCAGCATCCACCGCAGCCCACACGTCCACACTAGTGGAAAGATACTGAACCGTGAACGGCCTCTGATGCCGCCTCATTAGAGTGTGAATAGTTGAAATCACTGGTCGAGCAGATGAACCGTGTCGCACGAATGGGAGTAAATGTGCGTGTGAAGCACTTCAAGCGGTCGTGAAGACCAGGGGAAGCGCCGTACGCGAACCAGTCCATTTGCCATTCATCCCATTGCCTCCTCGTCGCAGGGTCTCCATGGCAACGGCATCGTCTCAGATCCTCCTGCCGGAAATTAACTTGAACGACACCTTTGACACTTTTGCCCTGGACTTCTCGAGGGAGAAGAAAATGCTGGAGAGCCTGGATTACCTCACAGGTGAGAGGGACGCTGCCAACACCTCACGTTGAGTTCTATCGATTGCTCCGCGTGTGCTGCCAAATGAGGACTTTGGGGGCATTTTTTCCGCTCACATTGTATAATTCTTAAGAGCGGTTATTATAGATGATTTCGGGGTTTGATTTGTCCAAACGCTGCATTTTGAATCGTCCTCACCACCTCCTGAGTTGTATGATTTAAAGACATTTAGAGTATGGGCCTGTTGACGACTGACAGAGACCGAAATGAGGGAAAAAAAGGCTAAAAGCATACAAATGTTAGGCTACAGTTGAGCTTTATTTTCCGCTGAATAAAACAGCTTTGTTTATGCTCAGGCGCCCGTCGTGCACCGTGAATTTAACTCTGCATGGGGGCTGTAGCTGTAATAGCTCGAGGAATTGCAACCCAGCTTAATTACACTTTGTCAGAACTAAATGGATGGTGCATTTTTACCACCACTGGTCACTGCAGCATATTGCGAGTTTTTCCTTGCCCCTTTTCGCCTTGTTCTCTCTGTTGTTTCTCTCTGTTGTTTCTGAGCAGAATGCGCTCATTTTTCACTCCTGCGCAACATTTGTCTTCTGTTTCCTCTCTCCATTGCAGCGCCGAGTCCACCGGTAATCCGTGAGGAGTTATGTACGGCCTCGTACGACACAATCACAGTTCACTGGACATCAGATGATGAATTCTCTGTTGTGTCATATGAACTCCAGTACGCCATCTTCACCAGCCAATCTAATGTTGTCAGTAAGTCTATATGCAGCTCTCTGGTGGCTGCACAGTGCGATGTTTGTGTTGGGAAACATGACGGTGATAGAGGGATTTGAAGGGGATTTCACTGAAGGACTTGAAATTGCTCGGGAGCTCTTACAACATCCAAACATAATATTGTATTGTGGCGGCAGAGGAGAGCTCTGTCCTGGCTCTTACGGGTAATGAGATGTTACCGAAATGCCGCACAGTGTCGGGGAAGGGAGACGGGGGGAAAAACAACATCTCAGTCTGAGCGGATTCAAATCCAGCACCAACATAAGCTCGATATTATCTGGGGGCTGAAATGAGCAGCAGACGGTTTGAATTGATTGCTCTAACAAGGTCACAACATGCTCGATCAAGCAATTTATTCTCATCTGCCTCGGCGCTCGAGCGCACTTGGATGAGTGGTAGTGCCGCGACATTTGATGAGGCAAAAATAGCAGCTATAGATTGACACGCCGCATACAATTACCGCTCATTGTCTCCCTACTTGATTTCAAATGCAGAGCGAGACTCGAACGTGGCGTACGTGTTTGAGATGCTCTTCCTTTATCGCTGACTCTCAGCCCTCCCGCCTTCCTGCCTGTCTGTCTGTCTCTCTGTCTGTCTCTCTGTCTGCCTGTCTGTCCGTCTGGTCTGTCTGGTCTGTCTGTCAGGTTTGTGTAACTCGGCTGACAGCTGGATGATAGTGCCAAACATCAAGCAAAACCACTACACTGTGCACGGGCTCCAGTGCGGCACCAAGTACATCTTCATCGTGAAGGCCATAAACCAGGCTGGGAACCGCAGCAGTGAACCAGGGAAACTCAAGACCAACAGTAAGCCCCCCACTCCCAAAAAGACAAACTATTCATACTGGTTATGCATTTCGGACGCAGGGTGATGCTCGGTCTGTCCCGTTCTTCTCCGCTCTGTCCTCCAGGTCAGCCGTTCAAGCTGGACCCAAAGTCGGCTCACCGGAAGCTCCGGGTGTCTCATGACAACCTGACCGTGGAGCGGGACGAGACGTCGTCCAAGAAGAGCCACAGCCAGGACCGCTTCTCCAGCCACAGCAGCTACGGGGTGACGGGGAACGTCTACATTGACAGCGGCCGCCATTACTGGGAAGCTCTGATCGGAGGAAGCACATGGTAAAAAAAAAGCAAAAAAATAAAAACAGTGATTTTGGATGTTAGGGTGCTGGTAGGGGCTCATAAAGGGTTCTGCTTCCACCGGCTTCAGTTCATTCATTTGCAAGACGACGGAGAAACCACTCTCCTGATTTATGGGATGGATACTGTTTAACAAGGGAGAAATCATTGAATTTTTCATCAGGCTCATATTATGGTGCTGGTCCAAGATACTTGTTTCAGTCTGATTGCACTTCACTCCATTTGCAACAATGCATTGCGGAGAAGCACATAATTTAAGATTACATCTAGGGCAGTGACACGCTGAATTCTCTAATGCTGCAGTAAATATCCTCTGGTAGTCATTGGCACCTAATTGCATTTGTCCTCCGGACACACCAGGTTTGCCGTGGGAATTGCGTACAAGTCGGCGCCCAAACACGAGTGGGTGGGCAAGAACTCCGGCTCGTGGGTGCTGTCTCGATGCAACAACTCCTGGGCGGTGCGTCACAACAGCAAGGAGATGCCCATCGAGCCCTCGCCCCACCTGCGGCGCCTGGGAATACTGTTGGACTACGACTCCGGCTCCCTGTCCTTCTATGACGCCGTGGGCTCCCAGCACCTGTACACGTTCGACATCGCCTTCGCTCAGCCGGTCTGCCCCGTGTTCAACGTGTGGAACAGGTGTCTCACGGTCCTCACCGGGCTGCCCATCCCAGACCACTTGGAGGGGACGGACTACAACAACTGACAGGGGCCGTCGCGTCCGGGGTTTGTTTTTCTCCGCGTGCTCAGAAAGAGAAAAGACTGCCTGCACCTCGCTGACTGTGACACCCACGTGTTGTTGAGGAAAGTGTCCGCCGGGATGCAATTAAATCCCCTGGTGTGCATTCCTAATCAAGCCTATGTTCAAAATGAATTGGAATTATTTAAGACATAATTTACTTATTTCCTTGCTTTGCACATTTATGTTCTTTACACTGCTGGATGTTTTAAGGGTATCAGGATGAAAAAACTCCCAAATAGGCTCCAGGTTTTGTTTATTTCATTTCATCTCTTGTCAAAATGCGTATTACATGCTTTTCCAGTGTTGTTAAGGGTTATGATAAGCCTTTAAGTGCAACTGACAAGCAGACGGGCTGACTTAAATGTGTTTGGAAGGATCTATTATAGATTATTTTAAATGTTTCTGAAAGATTTTTTAAGTCATAGCACTTTGAGAGGACAAGGTTGTCACTATAAATATATTTCAAAGCCACTGCAAACCTTCGCCCTCACCGTTGTCTGAGAGAAAAGCACTTCGATAGATCTGAGGGCAATTATTAACAGCTTCAGTTAGACAATGTAATGTTGAATCAGTCACTTCCACGGTTTTCAAATATTTATTTTTTGCAAATGCTTGGGATTGTTCATCTTTGTGTGGTAGCGGTTTCAAAGAAACAAAAGACTGGTTAATTTTCCCGCAAATGATGAAATAAAAGTGACTTCATTTGATTATCTTTGTGTTTGCTCTCTTCTTTTTGCCAAGCGCTGCCTGTTAAAAAAAGCGTGTCTCAGCGAGGTTATAATTTAATACACTGGGCGCTTGCTGTTTACACTCATTTATACTTGATCTCTCATTAAAGCCTGAGAAAGCTTTCACAACACGACAGTGAAAAGAAAACATCAACACCACGGAGAAAAGTGTTGCCTTACAGGATTCATTCTGACCCACGCTGAGCCAAAACACAACTTTTGACGTGATTTGCTCTGACATCTCTTTTTGTTCTGGAGTAACGTGGCTTGAATTCTGCAGCATCTCCTTTCAACTAAAGTAGACATGAGCAAAAAAAAAGAAAAAAAAGCCTGAACTCGGCCTGACCTCCCTGTGAGACTCCCTGCAGACAGAGCTGAGATACGTGGACGCGACCTCGCCCATGTAATGCCACCAGGTCTGCTGGCTGCAGTGATGTGAGAAGAAATACCAGAGGCCGTTCTCTGTGAGAGTGCCTCGCTGCTACATGGATCTGTAATTTTAAATCCGTGACTAAGTATAACAGCATTCATAATGCATGATTCCAGTGGAAATATCTTAAACATTAAAAAGTTGCAGTTTCATTAGGAAAGTATTTCATGAAGGTATTAAAACTATAAAGGTTGGAGCTTTTTTCTTAAATTAGACCCACGTTTTCTTGATGTATACGCGGAACTCATTTGGTAGACAGTGCCAGAGGCAAACGAGGAGCATGGTAGAGAAATGATGTACGATTTTTTTTTCCGCAAACAGAGCACGTTGATGGAAATATGTGACTGTTTTTTAAGAGCGTGAGCCTTTGATTGCCAGATGCTTGCAAGGATTTCATCACTTACTGTTGACTGAAACAAAGCACTGCAAACATGTTTGTCCGGTGTCTGATCTCCATTATGAGACCAAATCTAAACAAAGAGACTATTTTCTGTTCTCCCGGGGCAAGAGGCAGAAATCAGGCTCACCGTTAACGCTCCGTATGTTGAGGGATAACACAAATCGTCTTTGTCTTTAAAGCTTGACTGAAACATGGCTGTGATCAAACGTTTTACCTTGGGTGAGTGCTCAGAGAAGGGAAACTCATTTGGAGACATAATGAAAAAGGAGTAAAAATCTCAATTTGAGGTGTTAAAAATGCGCCCCAGGGCTCCACCTGCTGGATTTGTATTTGCTGTGATAAATGACCTCGCTGCCAGAGGCCATATCTGTCCCACCCAGAAACTCAAATCCATCACAATGCTCTATTAGTCTGCCTGTGTTAGCTATGTAATAATGATATTGTGGGCTTCGACTGTCATCCAGGTGATATGTGAGGCCAATTTAGTTCAAGGAAAATGTAGAATAAATAGCACCCAGTGAGGGACGATCAAAATAAGACAAATGTGATTGAAGCAGTTGTAGAATCGTGGCAGCTGTGCTAGTAGCAGCTTCTTGAAGATGTTCCATGTCTCATCCAAGAGGCCTCTCCAGTTTAGCTCAGAACTGAAGAAGCCTCTTGGACGAGAGATGAAACATCTTGAAGAATCTATAACGAGCCCATCTGCCACAACTCCACAACTCTTTGGATTACATTGACCTTCTTGAATGAGAATCTCCGCAGGCATGATAAATGAGATGGAAGCTATTAACGCAGCCTATCATGCACTATACAATGTTGTATCACCAGGAGTCTAATATTAATGCATTCAATTATCAATTAATTACAATGCAAAAGAAAAGAAAATATATTTAATCCACATGGAACGTGGACTCAAATCAAATTCTCTCAAATCTCACTAATTTCACAGTGGATGTTAGAAGATATGTAACAAAATGCACGTTATTAATTGTTTCCATGACATATTTAAGTCATACACTGGTTTAACTGTGGTTTAACAATGAAAGCAGGGAAAACTGTTTAGAGACGTGCGTGGCGTGCTACGTCACCGCCAAGCCCCGCCCACCCTCCCGGAACAGGAAGTCCCCGCGAGTTGCTG
Source organism: Karalla daura (assembly GCA_029224185.1). Classification (NCBI taxonomy): domain Eukaryota; kingdom Metazoa; phylum Chordata; class Actinopteri; order Chaetodontiformes; family Leiognathidae; genus Karalla; species Karalla daura. Next base: position 14,518,319 of record CM055202.1, on the reverse strand, counting down.
CTGACGTTGTTGCTGTCGGGAAAGTGGCGATGGCGTTGACGGAGCAGTCCCTCCTGGACATCACAGACAAAGAGACGCGGGAGAAGCTGTCGCTATGGGACCGTCGGTCCGACGCCATGGCTCCTCTCACGGAGAAACAGATGGACTCGGTGCTGGAGCTGCGAGCCGCGGCCGAGACGCTGTCCGTGCCGTCCGAGGTGAGATGTCAGTGCGGAGCGGCTAGGTGGCTAACAGCATTGCTAACTTACTCTGTGGAGATTAACTCCCCTTCATCTACTTACTTTACCTCTCCGTGATGCAAACAGGATATTATTTCCAGTGTGTCTCTTGTTGATAACCTGGGGGGAGGTGGGGGGGACGGTCAGGGATGCCCGAGCACGTCTAAACCGTCTTCTAGCTTCTCATGAAACCTCCAGGGGTCTGTCCAGAGACTCTGCTCCAGCCTGCTGTTTTGTTTTGCAGCTGCCCATCGAGGACCTGTGCAGCCTGTCGTCCCGCTCCCTGCAGTCCTCTTTCACGGCCACCGTCCCGGATTCCACGGAGGACGTGCTGCTGAAGGGCTTCCAGATGCTGGACATGGAGAACGAGAGGATAGAGACAGCACAGCAGGTGGGTGGTGTCAGAGCCGCAGCCGAACCCGCTGCAAATGAAGTGAAAGGTTGCCTCATGCTGCGCTGATGTCTGCTGCAGTTCTTCGCCTGGTTTGCCAAGCTGCAGTCACACATGGACCAGGACGGGAACGTCAAATACAGGTGTGTAAATGTTTACTCGCCCTCTCCCTGTCTGTGGTATCGTTCTGTATACGGTGTTAAAGACGGGTGAGTGTTGCAAGCAATTCGACTTGTCAACCTGGAGTTGTCATAGACTGCTGCACATCAGTACAAGAGTGAGCATATAATAACATAACACAAGCAAAAGCATTGACATTAAATTAGGCTCAGGTGGCACGTTTTGGAAGAGGGTCTTGCATTAATGTCCTGCGTTATTGTCTTCTCTTGGACTAAACCATTATTGTCGATCATGTTATCATTGTAGAGTGATGGTTATTATGCCATTAGGAGGTTTCCTGGTTCTAATTCCAGATGGTGTAGAGTTTGCATGTGTCGTGGGTTTTCTCTGTGCCCTCTGTCCCACAGTCCCAAAACATGCATGCAACAGCTGAAGACATTTGTCTCTAGTCTGTTTGTGTGTGTATGTATGTGTTGGCCCTGTGATGAACTGGTGCCCTGTTGCAAGTATTCATATCCCCTGCCTTTGCCTAATGTCTGCTGCACAATGTGGTTACGGTAGTTAAGGTTAGTTATAAACTAACCGTTTGACAAGCTGAAGCGGTGTTATTTACAATGCAATAATGCACCACATTTATTTGCATTATGTCACCTGCTCATAGACCTTAAACGCATACATCTACTCCACACACCTTAAGCTGTCCATGTGATGTGCCACTGGTTTGCTGTCAGCATGCAAATACAGTGTCAGTTCATTAGCCGAAAGAGGATTTCCAAGTTATCTTCTAAGTCCAGCCACAGTTGTGACATTTCCCAGATCAGCAAGCCAGTGTGACTGGGGTCATAAGTGGTGAGTAAGGGATCTGTCACTGAGCTGCTCTCTTGACAGAGCTTCCGCCGCATCCTTGGCCATGTCTCAATTAGTGATATCAGTGCAGTCGCCTCTGCTGGGAGGTCCCTGTTTACAGTTCAGCCACAAGTGAGATGTGCTTCAGTGTTTCTGCCTTTGAGGAACGGCGCGCAGAGTCTATTACTCGCCGCGCGGGAATGAGCAGATATATGATATGATCTCTGCCTTTCCCCCCCACAGGGATACCAGGGATGATCTGTACTGCTACCAGGAGCAGTGCGACGCCATCCTGAACGACGTCAGCGCGGCTCTGGAGCACCTGGACTCCCTTCAGAAGCAGTATATGTTTGTGTCCAACAAGACCGGCACCCTGCACGAGGCCTGCGAGCAGCTCCTCAAAGAGCAGGTGAGCGGAGCGCCCAGGCCGGGTCCCTGGAACGCGCCTTGGCTGCGTGCGCTCTCGTTATGAGACGCCCGCCTGGACCCCGATCTGCGGTATCGTGTGCAAACTGTGTGGAAACGGCCCGAGGAAGGCATCGGAAGCATCTGCCCCCGGTCTAGTTCAGAGCAGCGTGGCAGAGATAAAAGCGTGTCTGAATGTAAAGTAGCTTCCAAACATTCAGCAGGTGTAAAGAAAAGAAGAAGAACCGGAGTCTGTCGGGCATATTTAATATCTTATTGGCACGCCGCTGCCCTTTTTCTTGTAGCTAGACATTGCTTTTCATGGATGCTGTTTGATTTGACCATTGGTGGAGCGGGGCTCGAGGCGGCGTTGAACCTTGCTCGTCCTGCTGTGTTGTCTCAACTGTGGTTTGTTGTTTTTGTCTCTTTCTGCAGTCGGAGCTTGTTGACCTGGCGGAGAGCATCCAGCAGAAGCTGTCCTATTTTAACGAGTTAGAAAGCATAAACACGGTAGGCCGGGCTTCTCTCTCTGTTCTCAACACTTTGAAACAGGATAACTCGCTGTGGTATCCTGTTGGTTATGTTCTTGTCAGTTGATTTCTTATCAGAATGTATAATTCTAACGAAGGTGCTGCTACTTTTCCTTTGTACTTATACTTCAGGCTTAATGAAAGGTAGACTGTCCTTCAAAAGTCAGTCAAAGTGATGCAGTATTGTATTGCACTTTTACTCTCTGGTTTAATAGTGAAATCAAACGTTTTTGGCAGGAGTTGCTTGAAATGCAATGAAAGAAAGGTTTTCGTCATAAAGGTCAGAAGCTCAATTATTCCGATCCTTCATGTTTTGTAAATGCTACTTTGTCTCTGCAGAAACTCAACTCGCCGACCTTGTCTGTAAATAGCGAAGGTTTTATACCGATGCTGTCAAAATTGGATGACTGCATTGAATACGTTTCTTCCCATGTAAGTATCCGGCTGTGGGGGCAGAATGTCACCGCTGATCGAGTGATTAAACACTCGGCTGTGTTTGCCATTTGGAAATATGACTTGTTGCCTTGTGCATAGCTGATGCATATTCCTCCCAGTGGGATCCATATGCTTGTCATATCTGCCACGGTCTGTATGTGACGCGTGCTTCTCTCGGTCTGTTGCAGCCCAACTTCAAGGACTATCCAGTTTATTTTGCCAAGTTCAAACAGTGTCTTTCTAAAGCTATGCACTTCATGAAGCTCCACATTGTGAACACTATGCAGAATCTCACAAGCCAGTTAACGAAAAGGGTAAGTCACAGGTCCTCCTCCTCTCACCCACCCAGTGATAGTTCCAGGTCCAATATTAATCCTTTACTTTTGAACACCTCCCAGGATCCAATGGGCTTGACCAATGCAGACAACGCCTTTACACTTTACTATGTAAAGTTTAGGGCAGTTGCACCAAAAGTTAGAGTGAGTAATGCTCTAATTATATCATATTATGAGGTTTATAGTGTATGGTTTATAGTAGTTTCTATGATGACATCTCTTTTTCTGCCAGTCGCTGATTGAGCAGATAGAGCAGCGAGCAGAGAGGATCCCCGAGTGAGTATTGACATTTCTGCAAATTTAAGCAGGCGCCTCAGCAATTTTACGTGTGCCCCCCCCCTTCTCTCTCTGCGGCTCTCCCTTTTAACACCTCCCTCCTCTTTATGGCCATGCACAGATACCATCAGCTCCTCGACGAGATCCACCAGTGCTACCTGGACCAGAGGGAGCAGCTCCTCAGCCCCAGCATCACCACCACCATCACTGATCTGACCGCCCAGAACAGCAAAGACCACTGTGCCCTGGTGAGGCCCGGGCTCAGCTCAAAGCCGCGCTGCCCTTTTAACCGGAGCAAGGTGACATTTGAGCCGGGCAGAAGATGCACAGCGTGCACCCCCCCCCCCCCCCCCCCCCCCCGGGGGATGTTTTCCGCCGAGCCGGGCCGGGGCTGCGAGCCATGATAAACGAGCATCATCCCAGATAGTGTGCAGCCGGAGTACGGCCACGGCTTCAGAGCTCGCTATTTAGAATTGTAGCCGGCCCACAGGCCGCTCGGATGATTCACGCTAGTGAAGTATCTTTGCTCTGGTTTCACACTTTGGGCTGAACTGGGGGGGGGGGGGGGTGTTTTAATGTCTTCTGGCACGGGGACGGCCCGTGTGTTTTGACGACGCGCTGGCATTTAAAAGCGCCCGGCTAATTGGCTTGATGGGGCTTCTGTAATTAAAGGTCAGAAATTTCATGCAGCACGCGTCAACGCCGAGGCATTTCTCCTTTAATGGAAGCGGATCTCGTTAGGCATCGGCGTAATGGCCGCCCGCCTCTTTTCATGTGGGAGGATGTGGTGTGTTTGTTTTTTTTTTACTCCTTTTGAAGGGGAGCCGGAGCAACTAAAAAAGCGTGATGTGGGGTTTTTTTTGTTTGTTTTCGCGCAGGTCCGCAGCGGCTGTGCCTTCATGGTGCACGTGTGCCAGGACGAGCACCAACTGTTCAACGAGTTCTTCTCCAAGCCCACGCCCAAACTGGAGTGAGTATCGCTGCCTTCCGTCCGCCTCGCGCGGCACGCGTGGGCCGTTTTGTTGTTTTTGTTTCGGTTTTTGTTCGAGCCGTTGTTTTCCTGTAGCCCGGAAATGATCAAAGCCTAATCCCCGACCCGTCCCCCCGCCTCGCACGAATCAGTTAAACGCTGCTTAATCACTGACAGCGAGCTGCTGGAGAAGCTGTGCTTGTCCCTGTACGACGTCCTCCGGCCTTTGATCATCCACATCGTCCACCTGGAAACCCTGTCCGAGCTCTGCAGCATCCTGAAGAACGAGATGCTGGAAGATCACGTCCACAACAACGGTAGGTCCAAGCCCCGCCTCCGCTCTGCTCCACGTCATGCCTGGATAATCAGATGCTGAGAATCTGCTGGAATTTGTGACTTTTTTTCCCCTTGGGTAGTCTGAAAATGTGTGTGTGGGGTTTTTTGTTTCGCTCAGATGACTTGTTGGTTGGGAGTTGCCTTACAAGCAGCGGACACGTCAGTGAGTTCCTGCATCTGCCTGATCTGTAGTGGTTGCTTTTGGGATGCTGAACATAACAACTTAGATGAGTCGATTAGCGAGCTGTGTGTGTGCTGCTAGAGTGTTCACCCCACCCCCGGGTAGATCCAGGTTCGCCCCCCCCCCCCCCCCCCCCCCCCCCCCACCCCCCCCCCCACCCTGATCCTAGTGTCGATCGCCTCGCGGTAGCAGCATCCTCGACTCACAGACATGAGAGCGGTATCGACCTCCCCGTCCCGCTCTCAGCAAGATAGTGAATCAGTGCGTCTCCAAAATGTCAGAGCGCTCCTTTAAGGTCCTCCAAACTCGCAGCGAGGGGGCTTCTGAGGCCTCGGCCGTGCAGACTGCTCCGCTTTGCCTCTCATCCAGCCTCGTGAATAAACATGAGCTCCACACCGGCGAGCCAGCGGGACTCGCATCTGATGGATCCGTCCGCAACAAAGTGTCGGGGCGGGGGGGGGGGGGGGGGGGTTGGGCGGTTGGGCGTGGAGCGAAACGCCGGTTGTAATTTCGATACGGGCTCAGATGTGATCTGACCTCTCGTGTGCTGTCACTGTATGTAGCCGCGCAGCTGGGGGCCTTTGATGCGGTGGTGAAGCAGATGCTGGAGGACGTCCAGGAGAGGCTGGTCTATAGGACCCACATTTACATCCAGACCGACATCACGGGCTACAAACCGGCGCCGGGAGATCTGGCCTACCCCGAGAAACTGGAAATGATGGAGGCAAGTGTTGGATGGTGGATGGGACCTGACGTTCTTCCTGTAATGAAATTGTAGCCGCAACCAAGGGCCATTTTCAGATTCTGTTAGAATTAGAAGGGATTTCCTTGTTACATCTAATATAACTGCAGTTTAACCAATGTGACTGTGAACGCATCACTTTAAATTGAATTATATCTTAATGTACACTCATTAAAACTTTCTCTGGCGCATGGCTGCATGTACTGGAGTTAATTATAGGTTCGAGTCTTTAACGAGGATCAGAATGTGTTGCATGTATACCATGTCCTTAACAACCGCTCTCCCTGGCAGTGCAAACATTTACACACACACACACACGTTTGTTAACTTTGTATTTTCTGTTTGACTTTATTTTATATTCCATTTCTGAAGTCGTCTGTGATTCAGACTGAGGGATGAGGCGAAGGTGGTAATTTTAAGTTAACGTATGCAAATTGAAGGCCTCGGGGTGGGGGGGGGGGGGTTGGTCTCCGGGCTTGTGAAAATATGAAGACATTGTTAAGCACAGACGAGAAACACAGCCCTCACCGGCGCTGCACGGACAGTCGCTCAATGGGCCCACCCTGATGATGCGGGTGATTCTCCCTCTTTAGAGTCCTGTCCCGCTTCTATGATTGCCTGTCACAGAATTACATTCGGCTGCCTCCTAATTAGCGTCTGCCGGAGCCAAAGTAAAACATTGACTCAGCCGCGCGTCTCCTTTGCTTGGCCGCCGACAGAGGATCGCTCAGAGCCTGAAGGAGGAGAAGATGAAGCAGCTGTCTCAGGAGTCCGCCTTCTCCGATGTTCAGCTTGAAGATCCTGATGGCAGAAGGAACAGTAATGCCGGTCCGTCTCTTCCCCCCCCCCCCCCCACATGGTGCAGCTTCTGGTTTTCCCGTCGTGCGCCTGATGCCACTCTTCTCCCTCTGTGCGTCCGATCCAGGCGGCGTGGAGGCGGCGAGCCTGCAGACGTCAGTGTCCCCCGCCGATCTGCACGGCATGTGGTACCCGACTGTCAGGCGGACGCTGGTCTGTCTGTCCAAGCTCTACAGATGCATAGATGTGAGATTTCCTCCCTGTCTCTAATTGATGGCCCCAAATGCAGCGGGGATGCTGTGGGGGAGCACGCTTTTCTGTTTTTTTTTCTTCGTTTGCATTTCCTGTCTCTAACCGTTCCTTGGTCTTTTTCCAGAGAGCAGTCTTCCAGGGTTTATCTCAAGAAGCCTTATCTGCCTGCATCCAGTCCCTGCTTAAAGCCTCAGATATCATCCTTAAAAACAAGGTTGGCACACGCGCTTAAGAACCGACTGTAGTTTTGTATTTCCATTTTCATGATCATCAATAGCTGGAAATGCGCCTCCCTTTTTTTGACATAGTAAATAAGATCAGCTCGCTCCTCAGATGAGATGTGCTCCGTTATTCAAATTCCTCCCGGCTACTGGAGCTATAACTAAAGCAGCTGGGATGTCATTTAAGGTTTATTTTAATGGGCGCTTTATTATGCTCTACAGAGTGTTCAGCAGACCATCCTTTATTTATGGGCCTCTCTCACCTTCAAATGTGCTGTCTATCTGCGCTAACTGGCCCATTTCAACCTAACATTTGGAATTAAAGCAGCAGCATCAATCTCGGAGGACGTGTTCCCACCCCTTGTTGATGATGTCTTTTTTTTTTCTCCTCTTCCTCCGTCCCGGTGTTTTCGTCGCTGGCTGAGCAATAAATGTTTCTGCTGCCCCCCACCCCCCCCACCCCTCCTCTCGTCGCAGTAATGTGTCCCTCTCCAGCTATGGCTAATCAGCAGTTATTAATTAGACATATTCCCTTATCGCGTGCGAGCCCGCGCCTTTTATGTTCTCCGCGGCGCGGCGAAGTCAGCAGATGCCCTTTTGTGTTGGCAGCGCGCGGCGCGGCTCTAACAGTGTGCTATCACTTTCCTCAGACGCAAATAGACGGGCAACTTTTCCTGATAAAGCACCTGCTGATAATGCGTGAACAGATTGCCCCATTTCACACCGACTTTGCCATCAAGGAAATCTCACTGGACCTGAAGAAAACGCGAGGTAAGATAATTAAAGGTGGAGGGAACATTGGTGTTCGGCTCCATAAAGCCGGTCATTACATTCTCATGCTCATTAAGCAACTTGTGCCTATCACATGCACCAGTGGCAACAATTAATGTGGAAATTACAGTGTAATCCAACACCATAATGTACATTAACCGACGGCTCACAGGGCAGACGCGCTCCTCCTATCGTGTACCTCATCTCCAGTCAAGGTCATATTTAATTTGCAGCACTAGAGGGCACTCTAACGCTGCACCAGCCAAGATTTAATCTCTGCTTTTTGTTTAAGACGCTGCCTTCAAGATCCTCAACCCCAAGGCTGTTCCCAAATTCTTCCGACTAAACAGTCACAACGCCATACTTGAATTCCTGTTGGAGGTAGCGTTTGTGTGATTGTCTTATTGTTTTTGCACGATTCTTTCCCACACACACACACGCACACACACACACACACACACACACACACACAGTCTGTGTGCTTTGATCGCTGCCTGCCTTCGGGGAGGCTCCACTTGATCGCGCTCAACCCCTTGTCTCCGCGGCCCCTCCAGGGAACACCGGAGATAAAGGAGCACTACATTGACTCCAAGAAGGATGTGGACCGACACTTGAAGTTCAGCTGCGAGCAGTTCATCCAGCAGCAGACTCAGATCTTTGTGGGGAACCTTGAGGAGTTTCTCACCAAGGTAAATGTTGGAGCGCGGGCAAACTTGGCCCCGGGCAGCGGCTGCTCATCCTGACCTTTCCCTCTTGTTTGTTTTTTTGCTTTTTTTGTTTTTCTAAAATAAAATGAAACTGAAAAATAATTTGCTTATTCACTGATCAGTGAAGGTCTCAGTTTTTCACTGACTACAAAGGATACAATTGCAGTTGTTCACAGAGGGCATCTGGTTCCCTTGCTCAGTGTAAGGCCGCGCGTGTTTTTGTGTTTCATTGTGGTGTGAAATCTTTCAGTGCGGCCGTATTGGCTTGTGTGTGTCTAGCACAAATGAAGTCTTTTCACGCTGTAACGGCGCGCTTTTGACTTCCCCCTGCACTCAGGTCGCTGCTCTCAAAACCACGGCCATCCAAGGTGGTCCCACGTACAGCCTGTCTCAGCAACCTTGGGCGCAGCCAGGTGAGATTTGTCTCAGGAAACGCCACTGGCATCATGCTGTAATTCATCAAAACTTGTATAGCGAGTGCTGGAGGGCATGTCAGTGTGTTTTTTTTTTTTTCTCCCCCTCTCCTTTTTTTTTTTTTCCTCACTGCTTTTTTTTTTTCTCTCTCTCTCCTCTCTTTCAGCAAAGATCAACGATATAGTGATGGCTACCTACCGGGTGATGAAGAGCAAGCTGCCAAGCACTTTACAGAGCATGTCCTTGTACTTAGCCAATAGAGACACGGAGTTCATCCTTTTCAAGCCTGTCCGGGTGGGTGGCAGAGAGGCTCGGCGCGGCACTGTACTTAAAGCTCAGCGAATTCTTCATAGTATAGTATTTACCAAGCACAAACGCTGGCATTCACAGGCCCAGCCGGTAATTATAATAAGTCACTGGAGTAAAAGGCCTGTCAATCGATTTGGGGGAGATATAGATTACGATCCTGTGATTTAATTCTATTCCGGGGCTGACTCTTTGGCTGGGAGATTGTTCCTTTAGCTATAAATTATCAGTGTGATTGAACCCTAATAGAGAAATCTTTGTGCTGCCTGTGTACCCTCCGTCAAGGTGCCAGGTGAAGCTGAATGGGAGAAACAAAATTCTGCCGGTTGACATGGAAACAGGGCGGCCAGGGGGACGTCGGCCAGATGGAAATGTAGTATTAATTTCCCCCCAGCACTGAGTAATGGCATGGCTTTCTCCACAGAACAACATCCAGCAGGTTTTCCAAAGACTGCACGCCTTGCTCCAGGAGGAGTACAGCGGAGAGGACCTTCAGATCATCGCGTGCCCGTCTACGGAGCAGGTACGGCACGGTGGGGATTAACGCCGCCCCGAGCACCTGACATAGTTTTTAACCATGCCGCCGCAGCGCTACCGAGGCCGGCGCCGGCTAAGTCACGCCGCACGCTCATCAGCTCATCACTTCCCTCGGCTCTCTTTCAGATTAACCTCCTGCTGTCGGTGAATAAGTAATGTTGGGCGCGTGGCGACGCCTGGCGTGCAACCCCACCCCCAATCCCCCCTCAACCTCCCTCTACCCCCACTCCCCACAACCCCGCCACCTCTCCCCGGGATGTCGGCTCCTCCGGCCAGGACCAGGAGCTGTGGAGTAACCAGAGAAAAGCAGAAAAGCACCTGGGATGCAGGCGGGATCCAAGGGCAGTGAACGGAACAGAAACTCAACGAGATCCCGCACAAGGCCAAGCGCTGTCGGAAAGAGACTCGAGTAGCTGCAAGTGTGATGGTGCTGGAGCGTTCGTCTGTTGCCGTGGGAAGCGGATGGCATTGTACTCGGGTACTGACTTGATGTCTAAGTCAAATTGGAGGTGGTTGGTTTTAATGTAGGAGGAATCCATTTAAGGGGATGCGTGATCCGATCAGCGTCCCTCTGCTTAAAGGCACACTACGCAGGAATGGCCAGCTCCCGTCACCAAGTGGGGGTTTTGGCACGGCGCGGACCGCTCGCGTGCTGCTTACGGTCTGGCACCTGGTCGCTACCGTTTTTAGAAGTTCCTGACCTCGTCTGCGTGCTGTTCTTGGCTCGCGGCTGCACGCCAACTGCCCAAAAGGTTACCTCCTGATCGTGGTTAAGTAAGAAGGAAATGCAGGCATATGGCAGAGATCCTACACACACACACGCGCACGCACACGCATGCACACACGCCACCACGAAGTGACGATGGAGGAGGATTGCTTTTCCGTCCAGGAAATTCCTGCATAGTTTACCTTTAACGGGAAATTGTTTTGAATCAAAATAATGTGCGGGTGGGGGTTTGATAATGTTGCGAGCGAGCGGATAAGGACACTTAGGGGCGTGCAGATAGAGGCACTAAAGGTTGGCTCCACAGCCAGGTAGCTAATGGCCAGCGCGGAGGCTTGCATTTAGGGACTCTTCATGGTGGTGGAAGGAAAAATATGCTGCAAAATCTATCCTGAAATGTACCATTTGGTTGAACTCGAAACACTCAGGTCCAACAGTAAACCCCGCCCCCCCCCAACCCCCGCCCGGATCATAGCAGAACCCACATACACACACACACACAAACCTTAACCTGTCAGATGTTTTCTTAAAGAAACAGCAATTTTATTATCCTCTTGCAGATATGTAAAAACAAAAATAATAACTACAGTGAGTTGTTATGTTTTCTACTTTTGTTTTATAAATCGGGTGAGTAGCAACTAATGTTCTTTTACCTTTGGACTGTTGACCTTGGCAGTTTTGCACTGTATACTGTATGATTAATGGGTGCGTCTCCTCCCGGCAGAATAGCAGTTGAATAGCAGTTTGCTTTGCTGCGTCCCCTGTAAAATGATGTGTACAGTTGATGCTATTTATGAACTTTCTGATTAAAAGAAAAGGTTAATGAGGTCCTCCTGGTTTTATTTCTAGAAAGCACTTTGTCGCTGTGTTTAAATTCTCTGAACGCTGCGGCATGAGTCACTTCACACAAATGAGAAACTGCCATTCAAGGACATGGGCGGCTTTAGGGGGTCTTCTTGGCAGACTGTTGCTGCTTCATTGGCAGCCGCTGTCTTTCCATCTGTGAGATGAGGCTTTGCCGGGGCTTGACCTTCTGCGAACTGACAGCCTTTTGATAGGTGATGAGGGACTGGATGTTCTGGAGTAGGACATTGATCTCTGCACTCTTCTGCTGCTGATGCCTCTGAAGCATATCGGGGCCCGGCCTTGATTTGGCTACGATGCGGACGTAAGAGAGAAAACCATGATCAATAATTCGTCCCAAAATGGGGTTTAACTCTTTGTCTTTCTGCCATTTCGCTAATAATAATAAAAAAATATCACGTACAGTAGCGAGTCTATTGGCCCCCCTCCACCGCCGCACGTGGAGCTGAACAATACGATCGGCAGACGTGACAGCGATGCAGACGTGATCGAGGTTGGGGCCCAGCGTGAGGCCGAGGGGCTGCCAGGACGACGTGATGCTGGTCGTCCAGCCAGCTCCAGCATGTCTTCAAGTCTCCCGCGTCACTGCGGCAGCCCCCCCCCCCCACCCACCACCACCACCACCCAGAGCCAGCCTCACCCCTAACAAAGAGAAGCAGCCCGTGAACAAACAAGCCCCATGTGGGTTTTTATTGCCCCACCCTGACAGGTTGTTACCTCCGAACGCTGCCAGCTTTATTAATAATTAAACTAAACTAAACTTGAAATGCTTCTGCTGAGAGCTGGTGATGGCTGTTAATTGCTAATTAATTAGATGAATTTCTATCAGTTTCGTTGACACGAGTCAAATGTGGGAATGTGTAACTCGAATGCGGTTTCCGCTTCTGTGATGTTTCCGTGTGCTCGTCAACCAGTGGTTGCAGGTCTGGTGGTTTTAAACCAATACATATTAAAATACTATATAACATACAACATTAGACAGTATATGTGATTAATATTTCTCATTTATCTCTGTTAGACTGGTAATTGTTTTGCATTGCAGAAAGTCCTGGGTCTGAATTGTGACGTTTACATGTTTTACCTAATTATGTGTAGAAGCTACTCTAGTTTCCACACACAGTCTAAAAACATGCATGTTTAGGCTGATTGGAGATCATGTTCAAAGCTGGTATGATTATAGATGGATGGCTGTATCTCAGTTGGACCATATTTGTGTATAATAGAGCTATGTATTTTTGTGACAAAGCATTAAAGGGGATCAGTATCAAGGGTAAAACAATATAAAGAAGGTGAACAAACACAAACACCAGGGCCACAGCTCCTCCTCACATTTATACCCACAGGTCCCGGTGACCTGGACACCACATCTAGAGTGTGAAGTCACTGAAGATATGTTTTTATATGTGGTCTTCACAGAAAATAAGCCAAAGCCAAGGTTGAAATAGTAGGAGGTGAAAAAAAAGAAAAATCACTTCATTTTTCCTTAAGTAAACATTAAGATGAGTCCCACGGACCCACACCCCGCACAAGGGTCAAACAACCCGTCCTGCCACACGCTGCCGTTGCTGTGATAACAGCTGCCCTCGTCCTCGGCTGGTGAAAATTGCCTCCGTGTCGGGCTGTAAGTGTCCGTCCCCCAGGAGGACCGTGCAAGATCAGCCGGCCGGTGGCGCAGCCGGTACAAGAACAGCAAGCCTTCCTGATGGATAGCTGTTGGATATGATTAAGGTGAACAAACGCGCATTAAATATTCATCCCGTGGATCCCATGTGTGCTGGAGTCACTTTGACGGACGGCGCACCTGCCCGCTGCTATCCCGGAAGACGACAATAAATGTTTGAGCGTTGTTGTGGTGTTTGACAAGCGGTGTCGTCCCCTCTTCAAGCAAACAGATTCAATAATTAATGCGGACCTTCATAGTCCCAGCTCTAGTCATGCCAGGATCCTACCTCAGTGTGATGATACCTTTTGGCTTCTGTTTTTTTTTTTGAGTGAGAAGGTGTTTTCCAGAACCCAAGATCTCTATTTCAGGGAATGAAACTTCCTTGCCCGGGCCTCATCAGAGAGTGCAGGGTGTGCGCTGGCAGATACCTGCTGTCCTGTAAATGTAGTGAAAGGTGTCACGGAGCAGACGAGCACCCCGGAAAAGATAAGTAGATTTAATCTGCCTGAGATATCCCTCTACGATAACTTGCGCGCGCTAGTGTGTGTGTGTATGTGTGTGTGTGTGTGTGTGTGTGTGTGTGTGTGTGTGTGTGTGCAGATGTGTGTAACTCGCTTTAGGGGTCCGATGATCTGAGCTCTTTTCAATTTCCGAACCTTTCAACCTGCGGTGTGTCATGGAAAACAGGGCTTCAGAAAGGCAATGGCATGGAAATTTAATTTGAAAAGCGTTTAATGGCGGGGGCCAATAATGGACAAGAGCGATCCTGACCTTTGATCTCTCTGCATGGCTGGGCCACGCTTTCTTGGCTGATAACTCTGCACCCCGCAGCAGAATCTCTGATAACTTCACCACCGTCTCGCTGCTGAAAAGAAAAAACCCGCACAAAGAGAGAGGAAAGTACCGGCGGAAACGGCGAAACGCTGCACTCCTCGAACTCCGGGGAAATTTCGCAATTACCGTTCACTAATTAATCATTAGTTATTATCAGTTGTCTCATGTGGTAACAAAGTATTGCCTGAATACATAACGTTAGCAATTAAACGCGGCGTGGAAGTGTTTAAGTCTGAAACAATTCGGGCGATTACAAATACATGGAGGAGTTCAAAAAAAAAAAAAATTGTCCAGCGCTCAAAAATAGCTGTCGGAGATGCTCTGCGAGTTCAGCCTAACAGTCTTCAATCAAAATAATCAGGTTACCAGAGTTGGAGCAGAATGGGGGGCTGTGATCCAGCAGCTCGTGCTTTGAACTCAGCGCAGCGCGCTCACTGTGACAGCGCTGACAGCGAGCTCTAGCAGGGCCGCTCACCACGTTCGCCGTCTCTGTTCGCCGTGCCAGCATTAGCTAATTAACACAAAGCGCCGTGTTCAGCCGAGACGCTGGCTGCTTGTTAACCAAAACACTGTACAAACGAAGCGGCCGATCTGCTGGTGGCGCTACGGGGACTGCCACGGGGCGGTCGAACGGGGTCTGATGCTAACCTAGACGCCGTGGAGCACTGATGTCATCAAACTGAATACCTGATATGCTAGTTTAACTATGTAGGTGTCACAATTTTGTGACTTGACCTTCATTGCAAAACGATGGAGCGGAGCATCTTTTTTTCAAGCTAAGGCACACTGCAGGAAAAAGTGGCCCAAATTGAACGTGTTAGCCCATATGTGACACACAGTCTTTCAGACAGTTTATGGTCCTAAATCAAATTCATACTCAATGTTTTTCAAAGCTTCCTTAGGACTTTAATGGTCGTGCCGCATTTCATCCGACTTTTACGTCACTGAAAGGCGCTTTTTTCATAATCTTCTTCTTCTCTTTACCACTTTACTGCACATGTGTTGGCTCAGATTGAGACACGCACACACACACAGACACACACTGACATGCGTAACATCTTCATTTACATCCATATTAATAGAGTGTGCTGCTTTTTGTTTCTTCAGGGTCATAGACTGTTTATGCCACACACAAAAGCTGATCTTAGCAAAAATTCTGAATTGAGTATTGAAACCTGCAATGTGAATGTAGTCAGAATGTGAATGTAGTGTTTAATGAAGCAATACAGTAATGGAGCATGTGCACATCCAGCCTTTTATATCTGAGTTAGAGCCAGAGGAGGAATCAGATAACGAAGTGCATGCACGCTGATATCTCACCAGAAACATCAAATTGCTGCCTTACTTAGGTACTTGAATGGAGATGGAAGCATCCAAACTGTTTTGGAGAGGGACGATGGTGATGGTTTGTGTCACACTCACAGTCTGTCTCAGCAGAGATTCACTTATCACGGTCATTTCATTTCCATGAATTGCGACTGTGATAACCTACCTGGACCTGAACAGACATATCCAAGGTTAAAGTGGCTTTTCATTCTATGTCCCCTTCAAGTTATCAGTGTTTCTCGTCTTTGCGTCATGGATGTTTGTACCATATATCAGGATACCATATATCTTTCCTCTGGGGACCATTAATGTGGGCCGAACGAACCACCAATGCGGGTGTTTGAAAATGTCCTGCTTAATTGCGACCAGCACCAGCTCGATTCAAGATTTCCAGTGTAAAATATATCAATTTGGTGACATTTCATGCTTGCGCGTGAAATTTGTGGGGAGTTTAATGTCAAAGCCGCTTTTAAGACTGCTTTGCTTTTAAGACTGAAAAGAGCTCGGCTGTTACTTGCCTCACCCCCAGCACATCTACATTGACTGTTTCTCTGGATCCAGCGGCTCGCTAAATGAGCAAAATCCCTCTCTTTTCACCTCAGCCGGTTTTTATTCAGCGCGAGCGCGTGGCACGCTCACCCTCCCTCACCCAGTCTGGGGCAGCACTCGGGGCGATCTGATCACTGCCCTCTGGGGGTTTGTGCAACGCGGCTGAGGCGACTGCTCTGATGACTCTGATGATCCGCTCGACGTTGGGATCTGAAAACACTGCCGGAGTTGTCACACACATCATATTCTCTCCCTCTCAAAAAGGCGCCGTCCTGAATACACAGAATCCAAACATTCCCCTTAATGAGGTGTTCAAAAAGCATGTTACTCCCTGGCATGTTTTAAAACAAGCAGCGGCAGACAGGCACGTTTTTATACCAGACAAACGCAGGCTAATTGCATGCTCTAGAAATAAGTTCAGATTCCTGTGGTATGAGGAGCAGTTCAGAAGTGGATATTCTTTTTTATTTATTTACATTTTTTGTCTCCGTACCTTGTCCAGATTAGTTAAAGACTCCTCAATTTCTCGTTGGCAGGCAGCAGGAGTTTGGGGAGTTTCCTTGCTGAGCGAATCCAACACTTCATTATCTGGGGATATCTCCAACTCAGACTTCATGTTTTTAGGAGCACTCTGAGGAGAGAAGGAGAGAGAGAGAGAAAAAAAAAACAAAGACACTTCATAATTTATTAAATTCTTTGAGGTCTTTAACTTGTGCTTCATGAATAAATCAAAACCGTGTCTCTGGATACCCTGTCATATCATCTTTCATGAGATAAAACGCTGTGACAAGGGTAGACAACGTTATGAAAACTCCAATTCACCATTTCCTCGCCAATTGTAAAATTACCCCCAAAATGCTGAAGAAAAAGAGCCTGTATATGCTAATTGAATCTACCCACCGTCTTTCTGAGGTTTTCTCTACAAAGTTCATTTCAGGTTTGATAACACAGAAATGCTCCACGGAGTTCAGAGAAAGCTCCCGTACTTCCAGTGTCCTGACGTTTACTTTGTCAAGGACATCGTCGCTGCAGCTGAGACAGAGACTGAGGGAGGGGAGGAGGGCCGCTCTCCGGCTGCAATACCTCACTGTGACTTTGCTGTTGTGCTGCCGTCGCCCTCCTCCCTCACCTCGACACACTCACCAAGTACCCATGTGGCCCTCCCGATGTTTCTTGGATTGGTTGTTTATCGTCTGCAAATGCAAAATGAAATACAATAAAAAAAAAAGTGATGTAAGACTCACACAACCCAACCAAGGTCAGCCGTTTATACAGGCTGAGGACTGTTTAGACAATGTAGCCTGACTGCAGTTGTCCAGCTGTGTCCAATAAATCTGTGTCCCCAAGGAAACTGTGCCGACGGCTCTTCAGTCAAATGCACGGATCCTCAGGTAAGTGGAATCAGGTCTTTATTATCAGCTTAATGCCACGTACAATATATCCATCCATCCATTGTTACCTCCTTTGTACTCAACAGTGTCCTGAGAGTGTATCTCAAGCACACACAGGGCGAAGCCTCTGAATTCACCCTGGACCGGTGAGACCATCGAGGACACACACACACTATTCACTCTCACACTCACACCTCGGAGCAGGGAACCGGAGTACCTTGGATACTCATGCAGACACGGGAAAAACATGCAAACTCCACACAGAGTGTGACATTCAGGATCTATACACCCGCAATACAATACAATATACTGTATAGCTGATGCAATGCACCATCTAAAGAATAATTGTCATACAGCTGAGTTGCTGAAGTTGCTGAAAGTATCTTTTCTTTCTTCCAATCTTTTTTAAGATGCATGCAGGAAGATAGATTGTTGTCTGCGTGGTGCATCCCTTGGTTGCACTGCTTAGTATCTACTGTTCATGATGCTCCAACCAAAGTCTCTGCCAATTTGAGGCATTCCTCGCCTGACCTCTGCGCGTTCACAAGTCTGAAATTTGTTGTTGAATCCGCCTCGGTCAATTTGCCTGGCGAGTCAAGTGTTTGTGTCTTCATCTTTGCGATGTGCATTGTGCAACAGCTGTGCGCAGAGAAAACACAAATGAATGGGAGGCAGAGGGAAGAGAGGAACATTTTGAATTCAGGTACACAATGGTCAAATGAAAACAGCATGTTTCGCTCTCTGCTGCACCATAGCAACTACCGAACAATAAGCAACTGTTTCTATGCTTGACATGTTAACGGATGTAGGAGGAAAAATAAGAGAGAAGGAAGTGTACCGAGGTTCTTCGAAATCCACCCCTTTTTTTTCCTCATTTTCTTGTAGCGCTCGTAATTGTTATTGCATTGTTTTATTCAAATCAAAGTTTTTTTTTGTTGAACTTAACTATAGTCCGGTGCACTTATATATAGCATATTCTTTTTAATTATTTCCTTAACCTCCATTGCACTCCAGCTATTAATGTGAGTTTTTTTCTTCCAGAAATCTGGTTATTACTGACACTGGAAACCTCTAGCTTGGGCCGTACTCAATTATAGTAGAGCCAATAGAGCAAATGCAAATTAGTTTTTTTTAAGCGAGACAAAAGGAGGAAAAGAGAATATTCATGTCCCTGTAGCGGGTTTCCACCATCTGCAATTTCGGTAAAAATCTTAAGTGTAAGTATAAATCAGGCGTGTATCCACATTCAGTGACTGTACGAGCTCAATAATTTAGAGGTCTGGGAATAACACTAATTAACAGACTTCCAGTGGGCCATATATAGCAACTAGATAATGGAAATAAATCCTTACAGTAGTCGGCTGTTGACTAGAAGGCTAGACTAGTTACGGTGGATCAGAATAATTTCGCCATCAGCTCCAAGTAAATTGAAAATGAGTTGAAACCGAGATCAGAGAGGTTTCTGAACCTAGACATGTTCACTGTGTGAATACGATGCACAGTAGTATATCTATTCTAAATTAATAAGGGAAGCCGCTAACATGATTTATTTAACCCAACAATCCCGGGGTTCCATCTCTGACATGGAAGGCAACAGAAGAATGAGCGCAACACATGAAATGTATTCTTTCCGTCTCTCTCCTCCTCCTCCTCCTCCTCCTCGTACTCCTCCTCTGTTACCTCATGCCATTGTGTTGTAAGCGACAGACAGCAAACCAGGAAAACAAGCGGAGGCTTGCACGTTTGATGAGTAGAGTCGAAGGTGAGGTGGTATGCACCAGCTGCAGGCGCGAGGCAGAGGTGGGAGGAGATAGAGGTGGAGATTATTTAGATCCGCTTACACTAAACAGAAGTAAAGGTGTAGAGGTGCATGTAAGACATTTCCCTACACAAGAACTTCTGTGTAGTGCTAAGATTTAGAAACCACGCTGTAATGCGAGAAATGAAGCACTTTTTAACACATTATCTTATGTTACATAACTCTCTAACTCGCTATCTCTCTCTTCCTAAATTAATTGGGTATAGTGCAGTCTGAACAGCCAATTAAAATAAATAAATAAATAAATAAATAAATAAATCTCAATCTAATGCTGTTTTACTTGGTGTTTGCCCAATTATTATAAATATAAGAGGCAGTGAGTTTAGTTTAGTGGTCATCTGGAGACTCTTACATTGCCCATGGTTATAACTATGTTATGCATGTGTGTTTGTGTGTGTGTGTGTGTGTGTGTGTGTGTGTGTGTGTGTGTCCAGCAATAAACTGGTGACCTGTCCCAGGATTTATTCCCTGTCTTCACCCTTTGTGAACTGCAGATAGACACGAGCAGACCCCTGCCACCCAACTGGGAACAAAGCGGGTTAGTCACATATAATGGAGAAGCAGAAACTGGTCTGATTTTGGTTGATGAGAGGAAAGATTAGCAATAAATGATGGCGGATGTAACATTTGTGTGCCAATTTGCTGCTGTTGGTCAGTCTGTGCTCTAACAAAGGAACGGACATATACGTACCGCTTCGGTTATTCAAGATGCAGAGCCAGTTCTGAGAACACGTAGCCATTAAAAAACATTTGATTCTGTATGTCACTCATTACTTTCCGAGAAGTTGAACAGAGTTTTAATTGAATTTCTCTAGTCCTTCAGATCCCTCTCAGCCTTGTGCTATAGCTTTTTGTCTCAATAAAAACAATCTGTTTAGCATTGAATCGGTGGCTGCAGATTCTTGTCTTGGTAAAACATGATATCTGGAGGAATTCATTTGTTCCTTTTAATCTTTAGAAATGCTGTGTATGTGGCTCCAACAAAGGCAACCTTCAGTTTGTTCTTGAGATTTTTATACCGTCCTGATGGCTTTCTTCTTCACAGAGAGTTTAACTACCTGACCGTAATGTTTGCTGAAATGTGTGCGTTGCCAAACAAACTGACCCAATTTTCCATAAATCTTTTTCCATAAAACTCCATCCCTTTACAGTCTCAATATAGCAGTGAATGACTGTAAGCAGCAGATACTCGAGAGGTTTAAACTAATATACTATAAGGCTGTAAACTGTAACATAGCCATGAATGATCAGCTTTTGCCAATTCTGTATTTCGCTCTTAATTTACATGGCTCTTTATCGTTTTCAAGGGAGGACTTCTCCCTTTCCATTTGTCTCCTTAAGCCGCTGCCTCTGGGTAATGAAGCCGTGCCGGTGGGACATCCAGGTCTGCATCTGGCCAAGCAGAGTAAATCTCTGAGCTCTTCATTTGGATTTTCCTCTCCACAATGTCTCTCCCCAGCTTGTCATGGCTCTCTGAACAAATGAGCTGCATCGTGAGAGAGAAAAAAAAGAAAAAGAAAAGCATGCGCCCCTTCATCAAATTTATTGTTTCTCCTCTGTGTAAATCATTAATGAGTGCTGTTATTTGCTGCAGGTTGACACGGAGGCTTCCTACAGTTTCCGTGAGAGACAAAGAGGCACACTTGCATTTGTTGTGCATTTGTTGTGACCTACCTTCAGCTTTGACCCCAGGCTGAAGCACGCGTTGTTTTTCTGATCTGTAAAGGTGAGGGACATGCATTCATGTGAGCGTAAGTGCACACTGATGTGTGGGCCCAGGGCAAAGGTTAAAGTCTTGAAGGGGAGGTTACGCACACGCGGGTCAGAGCAGAGCCAATTCCGGCGCCTCCTCAGAACTCCCATCTCACCGAGGCAGAGACCTCCATCAGGGGTCAGATCCAACCCTCGGACATGGCACTGACATCAGCAATAGACACATTTTGACCTCCAGCCTGAGAGCAGCAGGTTAATCAAAATGTTATTTCTGGTCAGATTCAGAGGTCTTGTCCATTTGTTAAAGAAACAACACCTGACATGTCATAACATCAAATACTTCTATTTTCCATGTGCAGTTTTCTTACGCTTAATACCTTACCAGTCACACAAGGGTCTCCTGGAGCATATCCTCACACTTGAAAGGCAAAGGCAGACAATACAGCCAGGGTGCACACACACACACACACACACATACACACACACACATTAACTGTGACATTCACAGGGGTCTTCAATTAACCTAAACTTACATGATTGTAGAATGAAGCAGCCACATATAACCAGCGCAGATACTGTACATGGAGAGCATGCAAACTCCCACCTCTGCCACAGTCAGAGGAGGGAGTTAAAACCAAACCCCTTCTCGTTTAACGTCTAGTATTTGATTCCTAATTGATTCATTAACTTGAAGGAAGAGTTTCACATCTCTTGGAGAGCTGGATGAGAACACTGACGACGCCGCTCTCAGATCTTCCTCTTTAATAATGCAGCCGGCCAATAGTTAGATTAGCGTAGCATAAAGATTGGAAGTAGGGGGAAAAAGCCACTGGCGCCTCTGAAGCTTTGTACAGAATGCAAAGGGTGAAATTGCCGGTTTTCTGTTCTGCGGGGGGGTTAGGTGCCAAATGACTTTCATCTGGGACCAGTCACTTCCTGCAATCTCCACTGGTTACCTGGCAACCGCATCCAGTCAACAAATATTCTGCTACAAAACAATTGAAAAAAGAGAAAAAATGGCACTTGTCAAGTTTTTTTTTTCTTTCGTGTGGGAATCAAATAAACAAGATATAATTGTGGAGGTTCTCAAAGGTGAAGTTTGCCACCATCAGACGCAGCTTGACTCTTTGTATCCAGCTAAGCTCACCAGATGTGTGACTGTGACTGATGTGATGTGATTACAGAGTGATATCAATGAACTCTTCCAACTCTCCGCAAGAAAGCAAAAATGCACTACAACTCGGCAGGTCTGATTTTAGTGCAAATTTTCCAGAAATTAGAACAATAAGAGATATTATGGGGTAACAATTACCAAATCATTCCATTGGGATGATAGCATGTGGAGTGGCCTCTATTTGTGAAAACGCCTTTGATGGCGGGCGCTGCGTCCTTGTCCTCTAAGATTATGTTAGTGAAGTCAGCGGCGTCTGTGGAAGATATTATAATGGCTGCATTCCCAGAAGGATAACTTTGTCTATTACAGACCATTAACACAGTGCAAACCTTTTATCAAAGGAAATAAATGTGCACCCTCTCATTAAGTACTTTGACCTTGTCCTTGATCATCCACTTTGTGCATTGCTTAAAAGGATGCAAAAAACACCACCTGTTCCGTGTGGGTATACGGTGAGAAAACATTTGCCACTCCGGTAGAACCCCTTCATCACGTCCTTTAGCTGTGACTGAAAATAATCAAGTCATTTATTACATTTCTGGTAAACACACTGTTGATAAAACACTCAGCCTGGTTCAGCAGAGCCCACAGCTAGAGTCAGATCATTAGGAAGAAGAAAACATACCTTCAGACATAGCTCTGGCTCACCGTCTGTCTCTTCCTGCAGTGTAAACATGCCAGGAGTATTTTTGATATCTATCTCAGGCATGTGAGGCTCATCATTGAAGTGTGGAATCTCTTTTGACAAACGGCGGGTTTTATGTTTGATCTCAATACGGTCTGAGCAGACGAAGGAGAATATCCTTTTATTGATATTTTGTAAATGAAGAAGCATGAAAGACCACAGACTTCATGCGTTCACCATTTGTACCAGTACGTCTAGGCAAGAGCCCAAGGTTGCGTAGTTAGTGAAGACTTTACTGAAGATGTCTTGTTAAGCCTCTCAGATCTCTCAACCTACATTAGATTCTGAAGTTATTCAATGCAAAAAAAAACAACTTACAAAACAATGCCAAAATCTGGGAGGCATGTTGGGAATCAAATCCACATCCCTCTTACTTATGTCAATACTGCTTGAGAAACGGAGTGCTTTGATGGCAAAAGAACACATGAATATCAATATGTATGCAATGTAGTTCAGTTATATTTCTGTCCTTCAGCAGCTGTCCCCACGACTGCGACATATGAAATATCTCAGCAGCGGCTGGGCACACACACGTTACTCACCTCTCTCTCGCTCTTCGGTGGCCTCCCTCTCCTTCTCGCTCATGACGGGTGCATGAACATTCACATCAATCTTCCTATCGGACTCCTTCTGCACCAATTTTTCCCTCTCTTCCAGGATAAGCCCTCTCATTTGTTTAGCTTGCTCACAGCAAAGGGAGCTGAATAAAAGGAACATTGCAGCGCTCCACATTTTCGTTTCATTTTACAGCGCTCCCCCCAAACGTGAACCTTTTACCCCGGCACAAACAAACAGTCAATCTGCGCAGTCATTATTTCTAACGAATTTATTTTCAGTTTCTTGGTGGGTAAACAAGCGGCGCACACCCCCCGAAAGTCGGCTTCTTTCACCGGCAGTTCACAGAGCGTGGAGGGTGGAGGATGGCAGAGCTGCTGGCAGCAGTCGCACTGCTCAACCTGCACATCCTGTTTAGATTTCAACCTCTGCAACCTACAGGGCTGCAAAAAAAAAAAAAATCACAATCACCTCTCCACCTCTGATATTATAGCCTCCACACGCTGCTATTACTGTTGGGAAAATGAAAAAGGCCATCACTGTCATTTCCAGGCAGTGCGGGCAATTTAGAGACACAGGGGTAAGTGGACGGTGCCTTTTTTGGGATGAGGAGTTTGTTTTGGTTCTGACTTGTATTCAATGAGTCGACCAACATATATCACATTCCGTCTTTGGCTCCATCTCACCCTCTGTCCTATATATCCCATTATACATGCAAAATATGCATGTATAATTCTCATACTACACGCTTGTCTTTTGAGGCTTTACAGGCTCTGTGTTGTGCCAACCTTAAAGCCTTTTTACAGACAAATTTGTGTTTTGGCAGCTGTGGTAGAGGTACTCTGATCTGACTAGAGTAGAAGAACAAAAAAATATCAATGTTGAAATATTCTGTTAGAAGTAAAAGTCACGGATCAAATAAGAAAGAAAAAAAAAGTAAAGTAAACAATAACAAAAAAAAAATCTATCTTGCCACCTTGTCAGAGTAGAGACACTGAACCAAACTTAAAGTAGCTACCATGCAGAATGGCACAAATCAGAGCAATATCATAGGATAATTTTAATATTGTAGGTGGAGATGATGCTTGTAAGGGATTTAGCCAGTTAAGATACATATTCTACAATATAATAATTACATTATATATAGATAATACAGATCTGCAAAGAACCTAGTCGCTAAACATGCTGCAGACAAATTTCGTGGAAAAAAACATCCTCTTTTTCAGATTCAGATTCAGACTTTATGTAAATCGCATTTGTCTTCACCCAGCTATGCCGAAAACTGTCTTTTTGCCCACGAGCAGTCGACCTGTGGAGACTCCGTGTCCGTGACCACCTCTGCTTGCAACAACTGCAGGTCTTCAATTTCCGTTTGAACCGCACAGGAGAGAAATAATTGGGAATTTGACAGATGTCTAAGTCATGAGAGGCAAGAGGGGGCAGGAGCCAGTGACCCCGTCGCACCCAAACTGATGACATGGCTTACCCTGACAGCTGAAAGAGAGACTCCGCTCCACCCACTCCCAATCTGTCTGGGTCGGAGTGCTCACCGAAGTAATGAATCTTCCATCCAGCACGTGCACCTCCATGAACTCTGGTGATACCGGACCGCTGAGGAGAACAGAGACGGGAGAGAAAGAATTACAGTGGTGCTTTACCAGAACAACTCTATTCATCTCAGAGATAAATGAACTGATTTCCTATGGCCTCTGGTGGGCAACGCACGACATATTATCGTCTCATAACATTGTTTTTGGTTAACATGCTAGTTGTTGATTCAGGTGAAGCCATAACTCTTAGTGCCTATTGATTTTCTCCACCGCCCCAGCTGTGTTTCGAATGTTAATCCGTCCAGATCCAAACTTTTTAATCTAATTCTGCCATTTGTTGCTGGGTGTGCAGAGTACAGACTGCAGAGCTAAAGGTAGCTAGAAGGCTACGAGGCTAAAGGTGAACAGCACAACCTTGTTTTCGCCCTGAAATACGCTGGGGGCATTCACTCACCCAGTACTTGTTGAGACTGAAGTTGTGAATCACAGGTGAGATGACTGGTATATAAACCGCATAAGTCTGAAAAGTAATTGGGCTGACTATCTACCTAGCTAGTTATGCACAGCATTTGGTAATGGACAAAACAGCTTATGTTAATTTTTCTCTTGAAACTAATGTCAGAAACCAAAATTTGGATAAATATTTGATTTGGGAATCACAGCACTGCTATCTTATTGTAATTATAAATACTACATTTTCCCACAGGCTATACTGTGCTTTAATCTCTCCGCTTGACTGAGAAAGTGATCTTAATAATAGAAACTGATTTTACTCGAGCATTAAAAGAACAGTACGCTAAAGGTCAAGCATTATACAATTAGTTACAGACTGATTGCAAAGAATAGCACATCAACGTGTTGATTACATAAAGAAACGAAACCCGTAGCTGAAAAAAGACACACAGTGATGATCACTAAAAAGACAGTGATTCCTTGAGATCATTTTACAGTAACTGTATTACTGTATTGCTACGTTCGGGTTTAGGTGACTCAGGAAGTCATGAGGTCGAGCCCCAGTGTGGAAGTATGCGTGTTCTCTCAACATCCATGTTGGATTTATGTGGGTCCTCTGAGAGATGATAACCGATTAGAGAATCTGAGTTGCCCCTTTGTGTCAGTGTGACAGCGATGGATTGGTGACCCGGGGTTTATTCCCCTCCTTTCGCCCTGTGAGCTCTGGGATCTGATCCAGCACATCCCGCGACACCATTTGGGTCTAAAGCAGGTTGAGAGAATGACTTAAATGTCTCCTTCATGGCTCTATCAGTAACACTGATGTGAATAAAACTCATCCACACAGCTTCTCCTCTATGGGTGATGTGCTGAAGCATCTGGGTTCTCTCCACTGACCTACATGGAAAAAGAAGTTGTAGCAGTACAGTCAGTCCGGCTGCTAACGGCTGTCACAGTTTTTCACATCCAACTCAAGCAACTCACTGTTCTTAATCGGTTGTTCCCGTGGAAGCACATCATCACATTGTTTCCCAAGGTCATTCGTTGCTGGCGGAGCACAGGTTTTGAGTGTTCAAAAGAGAACGGGAGAAGTCTGCTGGTACAAAATTATCAATGGGATCTCTCTCTGGTCTTCACATGTCTCGTGCTCCTCCCGGCTCTCCGGGTTGTCACAAAGCTGTCGAGGGGAGAAGTCACCTTCTGCAGGGCTCTCAAGAGATGCCGAGACAGTGTCTCTCTGGTAGGATGGAGACTGACTCATGTTGAAGAAAAAAGAAAAAAAATCTGATGTGTCAACTAAAATCTCAGGAGGACACTCACTGAATATTTCACGCTTCCGTTTGAATCATTTTTGTTTTTGTTGAAGTACCGTTGTCCAGCAGTAGTTTTTCTTCTGGCTCATGTACATTCAAGCTGTCAGCTGCGGAGGACAGTTTCTCTGCTGCTATTATATTCCCTAATGATGACTTCTCTATTTAATGATGGACGCTCAGCGGCTTTAGCAGAATAAATAAACAAATTCTTATATCCCATCGTCTCCTCTCTAGAATAGACATTTTTGCCACATAAAAGTTTTGTTTCCGTCACACGAGATAACGTCCAACTTTGTAGTGAAGGAGACAGAGACAAGCGTAACATAATATTCCTACTGCATCCCATAAAATGATCTCACCCTGTGATAACAGACAATACGTTTCTACACCGTCCTTTCATTGAGGATGATGCATCAAGGGAAGTAATTACAGTCACTACTGACAGGTCGATGAGTAACGCTGACAACAATACCTTGGTCTATAAAACCCCGATTTCCCTCTGCTGGGTTTTGCATTCCTAGCAGGCACAGCAACAGAGTAGCAGTGCAGTACTGGTACTTTGTATTGTACAACAGAGATTCACTTCATACAAAATTTATACATCAGAAGGTAAGGCGACATAATTCAGTGCATCCTATTATCAGTTTAGTGTGTTGTTCTGTTTATTGCTGCCTTTTGATCACTA
This sequence comes from Karalla daura, assembly GCA_029224185.1. Lineage (NCBI taxonomy): Eukaryota > Metazoa > Chordata > Actinopteri > Chaetodontiformes > Leiognathidae > Karalla > Karalla daura. Next base: position 14,491,230 of record CM055202.1, on the reverse strand, counting down.
CATTGAATTAATTCCTCTCCTCACCTAAATGGTTTGCTGCAAATCTCAAGGCCAGGACGCTGTGCTAATTACTTTCACTCTCATTTTCAGTCCAGTGCTGGCATTAAAAAAAAGGGGGGAAATCATCAACATGTGGACCGTTGCTTTCCTCGCTCTTTGTTTGGGAAATATTCTCCTCAGAGGCGAGGCCAGCGATCAGCATTCAGAGCCACTTGCGGTAATTGAGCTCTCTGAAACGGCCTCCCCTGGTCTTTTAATACTGGAAAAACAGAAACCCAACAGCTCAATTCATCCGCCCCGAGAAGCAGGACCCAAAACACCACACCCTCCTATGTGCGTGGAGTCAGCTGGAATCAGAGATGCCTTCAAATTCGTCAATACTGTGGTCTCTGTTGTTGTTTTTGTTGTTGGCATAGTGGGGAACTCGGCCCTGCTGAAAATAATATATGTAAACAAATGTATGAGGAGTGGACCAAACATTCTCATTGCGAGTCTTGCTTTGGGGGATCTAATCCACGTCGTGATAGACATTCCAATCAACGCGTACAGGGTGAGCTCCTCACTTCATGCTGTGCAATTACAATGAGAAAATAATGCTGCAGCTCATCCTGCTCTCTTTATATCCATTTTAAATCTTCAATCTCACCTTGAATTGTCGCGGTCTGTGAAATTATCCTTTTTATTCCTCGTCTTTCCTCAGCTTATGGCAGAAGATTGGCCATTTGGCGTGGTGCTCTGCAAACTTGTCCCCTTCTTGCAAAAAACCTCTGTTGGAATCACAGTGTTGAGCTTATGTGCTCTGAGTGTTGACAGGTACGGAGATACTGTTTTCCCGTGCCCTGCGAGAAAACAGGCTTTGCTGGCTATTATCTGTATTTCATCAAACAGGCAGATTTGTTTTGCATTAGCCCTTGAAATGTTCTCTAACTGAAAAATGCATCATCGTTACAGACGAAAAGTCCCCCGAGCCATAACATTTTTCTCATTGATTCAAGCAGATATCGAGCTGTAGTATCTTGGAATCGAATCAAAGGCATTGGTGTTTCAATGTGGACGGCAATCGAAATCACTCTGATATGGGTTACTTCTATCCTGCTGGCTGTGCCTGAAGCTGTCGGCTTTGATATGATAACAATGGACTATAAAGACAAGCATCTGAGAATATGTCTGCTTCATCCCATGCAAACCACACAGTTCATGCAGGTAATGCAACAGGACAAACAAACAGACTACTGTCTTTCCACAAGTGTTCATATGAAATTAAATAATAATGGCACTTACTTCCCCAGACTTAATCTGACATATTCATGACAGGCTCTTGTGGATGTCCGTGCAGTTTCTGCATTTAAAATGCGGTTTTATCCGCACTGTGACGTACCACAGGACACGATATCCTCCGCTGCACCGACTGACTGTAGGCCTCTGTCATATTTCATCAACAGTTTTATAAATCAGTCAAGGACTGGTGGCTCTTTGGCTTCTACTTTTGCATGCCACTGGCTTGGACTGCCATCTTCTACGCACTCATGACCAGGAAGATGCTGAAGAACACAGAGCACACGTTGAGTGACCACACCAAGCAGGTAATCAGTCAAAACTTTACATTTTTCAACATTTGTCCCCATATTCCTGGCTCAACAGCAGATTTAATACCTTATCTTATGATTCTTAAGAGACGAGAAGTGGCAAAGACAGTCTTCTGCCTGGTGATTGTGTTTGCACTCTGCTGGTTGCCTCTGTACCTGAGCAGGATCTTGAAATTGACCATGTACGATGAGAGAGATCCAAAGAGGTGTCAGCTACTGAGGTGAATATAAAACAGAAATCTGTGGGGGTTTTTTCACCCTCCTCTTCTTTTTGGTCTTTCATCTAACACTTAATGTCCATCCTCCCTTTCAGCATATTTCTTGTCCTGGACTATTTTGGCTTAAATACGGCGTCGCTCAACTCATGCATCAACCCTATTGCTTTGTACATAGTCAGCAAACGATTTAAAAGATGTTTCAAGGTAAGATGTGATGTCGCACACTTTTTGTTTTTCCCGTTGTTGCTATGTAGGGCACTATTCAATTTAAGACCAATCCAGTGGGGGTGGAAACAGTGCTACCCACATAGGATGAGCTATCACATGTGTCATCAAGGACATATGGAGTCATGTCTGCAAAATGGCCAGACTGGAGCGAGCAATTGCCTGAGGGGGTAATAAGTGAAAATGGTCTGGAAAATATTGTCAGGCTAGAAAAAAACAGACACTTGGCAATCTACCAGACAGTTTGTCACTGAATAAGAGTGATGTGTGGTGGGGAGGAAGAAAACATAGCTGCAAGGCAATTTTCACGGGAAAATATTTTAAAAGCCCTCATTGTATTAGCACAGAAGGACATATCTAAAATATGCTTTGATTTGTTACGGCTGTCATCAGGTTTCTGCACACCACAACGAAGAACCACAGCGACACAGCAAACTATAATAATCACGTCTGTTTTTCATTTTCTTTTTTGATAAAACCCTGTTCCAGTAATTGAAAGACCCTGGATTCGAGATTGTGTCTCTAAGCAGAGAAAAGCGCCTTTTAAAACACTCACTAAAGCTGCGTTCCACTCATCCGTAAACCTTGCAAAATGCCAGTTTCTCCACGTGAAGCTGATGGAGAAATGTGTCTGTTTCTGTGTGCATACGTGCGTGTTGTCCTCTGACCAAACGTCTTTGTGCGTGTGGTCCTTCAGGCATGTCTGTGCAGTCGGTGTCTTCCTCTTCAAGCTGTTACCCATGACGAGGTGCAGTCTGTTTTGAAGTCCAGGATGCAGGATCAAGCCTCAGAGCAGAGCTGCAACATCAAAGCTGGCGAGCAGACCCCCGCACCTCCGCCCGGGCAGACGAACACCTTGCCGTGTTAACAAAACTGGCGTGGAGCGGTGAAAATCTCAGAGATTTCTTTATTAAAGTTATATGCGGCTATCAAAGGGGCTGCGTTAGTACCTCAGGAACCCCGGCATGCCATCTTAATAACATGAAATAGCTTGTGAATAACATGCCGCTCCGTCTTTTGTACTGCTGTCGTCAGTTGAACATCTGCTTTGGCATGAGCAACCTGGAGTCAGACTGTTTGCACTATTTGCCCCGGGGGCCTGACTCACTCCCAACCATTACATCAGATTTTACCTAGTACCTATCCTGTATCATGCATCACAGTTCTCAAATCACTGTTTCGGGCACGATGTTAACCTGGCACCCATCAACAGAAATCTTGTCACTGCGTACCGCCTGCATATATATATAAATATATTATTTTGATGCCGTTTCTGGATTCTGGAAAAGACACTGTGCCCTGGGAAATCAAGCAAATAGGAATTCAAAATTACTGTGGTGGGTTTTATGGGGTGCGATGTATTATTAGCACATAAATGTGTGTTTTCATCTCTGTTGAAGTTTCTCTGCACGCAGAAGCCTAAGAGTTAAGCGCTCCTTTCGTTCCTAAACCTTGAGAAACATCTCAAATTGGTGCCACAAGTAGATTCTGTCGGCGCCGCTGAATGACTGATTGATGGTGGCCTATTTTTAATGCATTGTTAAATGTGTAATGCATGGAGACACTTTATAAAAGACCTGAGAGTGGGGAAGAAGGAAAACGAAGATGACAGAATGAGGTCAGGAGGAGAGAGGATGGGTGGGAGGGAGGGAGGAAGGAGGGGGGGTGCGCAGGGTAGAGATGAGCACCTGATAGGTCTTCCTGTCACAGGACAAGGCAAGCACAAATAGAGCGCTGTTCTTCCAGCTGATGCTGAATCAGTCTGTGAAACTGTTTTGATGCTGTGTGCTGGAATGCCTATTAAAAGTTTATCTCGTCTGAGTAAAGAGCACAACCCTCAACTGTGTGCAAAGGCACTGTTTGTTTAAATAAAAGCCTGCGATGCCTGCAATGCCTGCGTTGACACGCGAGACGTGCAATAAAAACAGTCTGTCATTTTATTTCGCTTATTAAACTTTTACTCGAATCAAATTTTCATCAGTCTCACCATTACATTCAAGCATATACGTAGGAGTACAGAAGATGCCTCTCTTAAGCCCTGATTTAATTGAAACACAGCGCCTGCGACGCTACACTCTCCATTTCTTGATTTCCTTTAAGGTCACAAGATGAAAACACAAGTTAAGACTTTAGAATATGAAATGAAAGCAAATGGTTATGGTGTCTTTGCACTGTACCATGACTTTTTCACATCAGTGCCATTGCAGAAAAGTGTTTTTGCTGTAATGGGTCTTGGCACATCAAATAGAGAGCACAAGGAGATGCTGGTTCCACATCACATCACATCAAACCAGCCAGCTGCCATCTTTACGGAGCTAATCGATTATCCTCCCTTTCTCCTACATGTGAGTGCTAGATTGAGCAGTCAGAGGATCAGGTTTAGGCCTGTTAATGTGGCAGATTAGCCAGAGTCAATGAGATGCTCTCAGATGCCAGTACGCACAGTTTATCCCCATTGGAATGTCATTACGTTTTTTTGTTTTTTTTTTAAGTTGCGCTGTTAAGTCAAATTTGAGCCATCTGACTCAAAATGTTTGTTTGTGATTAGAGATGCCAAAAATATGTTTCAAGAGAACAGAGAAAGTAACATGCGTGCTTCCCAGCCCACACACTCGTATTGCCTGCTGCGCTATACACTCGTGCACCTCTTTCTGTTCCGACATAAAAGAGATAGTGTCTCGGCGTCTCTGAGGCTTTGACTGTTGGATACAGCGTGGTGTTGGACAGGATATGGGAGTTCAATATGCTCATTTACACGGAAGCCTGTCTGTACTGTTTTTGATCTAGCACAACACGCTCCACATATTTGTATTTCCGCTGGCATGTAAACGTACAGACAATCTGCAGTGTCCTGCAGGATGGTTTCCTCATATGTTCTGCTCTCCTCTTTTTTAAATAAATTTCATTTTAATGACATTTCTATTTTCGTGCCATTGGCTATCACGAAAATGCTGCAGCAGCGGCAGCAGCAGCAGTCAGCAGCACATATCCAGTGACTCTCTCCTGTCAGATCCTAATTTGTGTCAAATGCTGTCAAATTCAGCAGCCCCCCCCCCCCCCCCCCCCCCCCCCCGCCCCCCCACTCCACCCCCTTCCTTAACGTAAACACTGGCAGATAATCAGCAAATGGTACAGTGATATCAAATCCCAGGCAGTAAAGAGTCACGACTGCCACATGACACTGACACAATCATGCTGTGGTATTCAGAGATGGGTGACGTCAGTGTCAACATCAGTTGGTGGGGGTGGGTGGGTGGGTGGTTTGGGGGAGGGGGGGGCATGGATGTGTGAGACCTTCTTTAGTAATCTCAGTACACACAAGGCTCAGATAGGGCTCCCCACGGTGCTGCCCGGACTCCCCAGACTGTGGATTTAATTAAACAGTGTGAAATTAATTAATCAGTGGGGTGGCAGGTAAAAGAACTCCTCACTGGAACAGCTCACACAACCAAGACAAGCATTTCATATGCACTGACAGTTATTAATTTGCTGTATGTTTTATTATAGCGCCTCTATATAGAGATGCTGAAATTCAGAGAGAGATTAAAAAGCTTGGCATGGGAAAAAAGCCATGCAAATTATCAAAATAACAGCTCCAGAAAATCAAAGTGTAAACCTGTGTTTGATCTGTTCTATCAATTAATTAAAATTTTCAGTTCTGTATAATAATATGGTGCAAATTAGATGGAAATGAGATAAAATATTCATTTAGTTATCTGGGGAATCTGCCTGCAGGGCTTTTTAGTCTTCAGTCTGGCTCAAAATGTTGTCCATATGGCAATTATGTACAGTAGTGTTGCAGGAGGATTGGTCTGATGCCTACTGGCAGAGAGGAGCCTGCCTGTGACAAACTGCTGCTAGGATCTGATGTGAGTTGAGGGAGATAATGAGGCTGTTGTAAGCCTTAAGTATAGAGCCTGCCCCCGGGGTGGCATATCTAAAGGCTGCGGCTCCCTCATTGTTGCACGTGCTGCTGAGGATTAAAACACATTGACTTTTTTTTTCTCATAAACTTTGTCAGTACTTCCCACAACTCTTTGGACAACTTCGGCTTTCATGTGGCAAGCCTCTTGACATTGCTTTGTGGAGGAGCTGTGTTTTTTTTTATTCTTTAACACAGTTTGTAGATGTGAAGTCTTGATTTGATTTGGCTTTGAGCTATCTATAGCTCTTTTTAAGCACCCCACCAGAGGACGTGTTCGCTCTGAGGTACATCCTAGGGTGACTGAGGTTTTGACAAATGCCATATTCTGATGGAAAATCCTTTAATATTGATTCCATCGCCGCAGCTCTATCAAATTACCGTTGACAGGGTTAAAAAATTCATGATATAGGTGAGCCGGCGAAAGGTGCGCAGCTGGTTATGCAGTGTCCTCTGAGAGATGTGCCCGCCGGGTTATAAAGATAACTGCACATCTCTTGTGAGGAACCCTTGACATCTACTGCAGGTTGGATGCCTGTGCCACACTAAGTGTCACACAGACACTGTGTCCCTGGGAAAACAATGGTGCAAATTCCAGCTCTGTGTCCAATTTAGACCTACCGCGCTACAGCTTTTCCATTAGAGTGGAACAAGGACACCATGCAACCAAGTGCAATACACAGGGAGAGAGAGAGAAAAAAAACCCTGCAGTGTGTGCAGAGTAATTGAGTCACTGAGGACAATCGCTGTAATGTTTCATGACCGAGAAAGTGTAACTAATATAATGCAGGTAGGTATATAGATGTGTTGACTGTATTAAGTTAGCGAAGTAAACAACACAGACTTCCTCGTACAATACCAGCAGGCATTTAATTAATGGCCACTTGGGGTTTGCATACTAAATAGTAGGGTGAGAGCGATGGGGGGAGAGAGACAGAGATGGAGACAGACACACACACACACACACAGAGGGAGAGAGGGAGAGGGAGGGAGGGATGGAGGGAGAGAGAGTTATGCCAGCATCTTGGCCAATGGCGAGGAAACTTCAGAGAGACCTGCAAATCTCAGGCAGAGCCAGACTCCTGCAAGTGGTCACTCAACCATGGGATTAAAAAGCATTTAAGCCTTGTACCCCCTGCCACCGCCGCCCCCTTTTCATCCAGCTATGTTATTTCTGACCATTCAGGAGAAGAGAAAAGACAAATGTTCTGTGCCCGGGTTGTTATTGCTGCCGCAAAACTGCGGGTTACAGGTTTTCCAAGACGCCAGCATACATGAGCATATCGCGGTGCTTTCTTGCAGAAAAACATAATGAGCCAGCCTAAAAGGGTTTCTGTGTTCTGGTTAAGGTGCAAAATGGGCTGTCACTACTGTTTATTTCATCCATGTGCGGGTATAATGGAAAACATGCAATCAAATGTAGGACACGTTTACTAGAGTGGTTCACTTCACACTTCTATTCACACTTCTAATGCCTCTTGGGCAACAACAAGCCAAATTATGACAGGCTATTGACGTATTTATAGGGAGCTCTGGTTCGTGCACACAGGCTTGATTAGCACAAATCCCTGCCACAGAATAAATCACCGACTATGGTATCCCAGATGTATTGTGCGGCGTGTTTCGGTGCCAGGGGGATGTTGGCGAAAAAGCTTTTGATTCAGTGGTCACCGGAGCACCGCGGCACCCCGCCTGACTGCGCTTGTTTTGATGGTGCAATGATGAAAGCACAGGTGGATGCGAGAAAAGCTCCCCTCCCTGGGCTTCTGCGGACTCATCTTCTGCGGTTTCCTATTAGCACAGGAGTGGAGGTTTGCAGTCTGGCCGCTGGGCACAGTGGGTCAGTGCTCACAAAGCTCTGTTTGTTCCCTGGCCTGCAGGGCTCCCAGGGTAAGCCCGGCTCCAGAGGGGAGACAAACAAAAAGGCACCACTGTCTCACACGCCGAAGCCGCTCTCCAGCACATTCGTCTCTTCCACTCAATGGGGGTACATTTCTCTTCTTAGGGAGAGGAATGGCAGAAGGAAACACGTTTTTTTTTTTTTTTTTTTAAGAAACAGGGCCTCAGGATAACAAAACTGCTGTTGTTCTGAGCTATGTATTTTTTCTCAGTTTAAATGCCATTTTGAGTTGTTGCTTGTGGTGCTGTGTTTTTTTTTTTTTACTTCTTTTTGCTCTGTGTTTTTCATCTCCTTTTGTCGAGCTTAGACTCAGAGCTCTTTGTCTTGCGCTGCAGTATCAACATATTCTGAGCAAAACCCAAGGAAACCGCCACCAGCAACAGGCACATTACACGTCATATTTACATTCCAGCTGCTAACTTTAGAGATTATTTATAGCCCCTGTTGAACCTCAGCTGGTGCAGCCTAGACGCGAGAATGCCGCTCAATTAATTAATGCGCTCATGGTGTCTCTTACATCTGTACATCCTCTCTGCTTGTGATTTTTAGAGATGAAATAACGTGCAGGATAGTCTTGCATCTGCTGTCAGGTCAGACACTCGCTGTTGTGCCGCAATCTGCAGTCCAAGTATAACTCCATTATTGAGGGGACTTTAAAATGGGAGCTGTGTGACACACAGCGGGATGATTTAGTTTAATGACCATGGCAGTGACAGTGCTGTGATGGAAATTGGACTCCCCCTGCAAATTTACATCACTTGAGGGTACTTGGGGCTCTTTTAGCGGCTGCACTCCAGAGCACGAGCCATCAGGAGGTCCTGGATATGTCATGCTTGTCACCTTCCTTTAAGTGCATCTGCAGACGTGGGAGAAGGATTAATATTATATAGCCTACGGAAGCACAGAGGCCGTCTTATCAGCACTGCAGATGTGATAAGCACCTCTACCCCCACAAAACCAGGAACGATCTCCAAGCAAAGAGACAAGCATCTCTTTGTGTTGTTCCCTCACACTGCTTCAGAGTTTCGAATGCGGCTTTAGTGGCAGATATGGTGCAATTTCACATCTGTTGTAATTTGATGTGCCTGGATCACCCTCTGTGAAATCGTCTTGATCGCAACATGGTTCTTTTCAATTATTTAGAAAGTTGGCATATGGCTTTAGAGATAGTAATCTGATTTCTTTTGATTTTGAGGTATTCAGAATAGCCTACGCCACAAGCCCCAATAACAGCTGTGCAAAACAGGGGGTGGGGGCGAGAAGCCTGTGTCTGTGATCACGTTATTTGGTAGCTTAGCATCCGCACTCCTCTCTTTTCACAGGGAAAAAAATCGATTTATTTATTTAATAAACATGTCACATCTATGGAAATATTTTCCATCATTGCCATGACACCCATCTCACATTAGTTCACATCAATGCAGATGTCAGTGTGCACAAATTGCATTGCCCTCAATCTGATTCCGAGCTGTGAATGGAAGTTATGGCAACCATTGCTGTCACTTCAGTTTTATCAGAAAAGCACCCAGTGGAACCATGGAAACAAGATGTGACACAAAAAAAAAACATCTACATCAAAGCCAGCATATACTGTAATTAGAATTTATTGAAGCCTACTCAGTCAGAAAAGGTACATGATCTGCCGAGCCTTGGATTCACTCCCATACCTTCCATTAAACACAGTACAGTGCATTAGGCTTTGGTATTACATGATGCAAATATGCATGTGCTCATTTGTTAGACGGTTGCTGTAAATAGGAATATTACATTCACATGCACCGGTTTTACTGTACGTAATGAAGCAGCGCACGCACACAAAAGGAAAAGCGCGTATTTATATGTAAAACATTTTGTCTGGATGAACATTTGTCATTGTTAGTATCAGTCAGATAATCACACCGCCTGGTCTGCGTCTCATGCTAGCGAGCGCAGCCTCCCGGTACAGTCAAACGCAGGAAATAAATATCTGCATGCATAATAAAGTTTTGAGATCGTAGGTGGTGGAAAACACGAAACCCCCCCCAAAAATGGAAAAAAAAAACCTCTCTCTCTGACGAGTGTGGTGCGATCCCTCACACGACTCCGAGGATGCGCGCTACCCACCAGCGGCACGGCATTATGACTCTGCAAGCCACCTGGCATCCTCGGTGGTTGTACGGCCAGGGCCAGTAGCCACGCAGCGGCTCGCAAATCCTCTGACAGTGGGTGTAGCTGCGCTGGCACTCAGCGCAGCAGATCCCCCGGTGGTCCAGCATGGTGTCGAAGGTCAGGGCGCCATCGTCTCCAGCCCCTCCACGGCGCTGCACGGCAGTGTGGAAGCAATGTTAATTTTGAAGAGTAATATTTCTTTTTCTTTTTTTTTTCTCTTAAATTTGCACTCATTTGCAATTCAGATGTTTTAGAAAAAGAAACTTCTCATCCTCCCAAACATGTGACTACGGATCCTCTCGGGCAACATGAATTTTTATAACCACTGGGAATTTTCATTTCGGTTCATAAGTTCATCGACTTGGACTGGCAGCTGTTACCCCTGTGCCCTGTAATTATAGCCTCTAATATGACACCCACACTCAGCAGCAGCAGCAGCAGCAGCAGCAGTGGTATCTATCCACAGCTGACAGGAGGACTAAATCCAGGTTAGCACATTTCCAGACCGTGAACTTATATTTCACTGAGGGTACACATTTGAAACAAGGCCGCGGTGGCGAACCTGCTGCTCTGCAACATCTGTCCAAGTGTTGACAAAACAGCAACGCTTCAATTCATAATGCCACTGCAGGGGTTGCTGCAGGGGAGCGCACGTCTCCTGATAGTTAATCAAACATGCGCGGGGCCTTGTTTATCGCAAACAGCCTCGCCGGTGGAGCCGCTACTCACATGATAGGGGTTCTCGGGATTGTACGCTGACCCCGCGCTGGACTGCGCTCCCTCCTCTTCCTCCGCGGCTCTGGGGGCGCCAACCTCATCTTGTGTGTGACTCACCGGGTCCCTCTCCCCAGCAGCTGCCTCCAACTCCTCCATGTTAAACTGCCGCTTGGCTCGCTGCGTGTCTCTCTTCCTCCTCTCCCCATCTGTTACAGCAGCCACGAGAGGGAAGAGTATTGGGTCAACATCCACAAGACGCCATACATGTCCTCAGAGCTCGATCCTACATAGCTGCGGCTGTCTCAGATGTCCTGAATAATTAAATTAGCAGCAGCGATTTCAAGCAGTCCCCTTGCATATTTCAAGATCATTCTTTTTTGATAAAAGACCGGAGCTGTTTTTGGTGTACCACTCTAAATGCGGTGCGTGTTCGAGATGTTCAAGTGTTTCAACAACTTCGCAGCATCGGAATTTTACAAGTGTGTCGGCCGATAAGCAGGCCAGTCGTGACCATGATCTGAATAAACTATGAAAGAACGCACAATAATTCAAGTGCAATAGACCATGCTCTCTGATAGCGGGCCAGCTTTATAGACTCTGTGGGACGGGGTGAATCAATACGTGATAGCTGGGAATAAATGAAGAAGGCAACCTTTAGGATAGATCGGCTGGAGCCAGTAAATGGGAAGTTCCCCGCAAAGGCCCAAGATTTTGTCGCTCAGAAGGCTGGTGTCCTTCAGCGGCTGCTCCGCAGCAACCCAAATGAGGAACTCCTCATCAAACCTGACAGGCATGATTTCATCTGTCTGCCAGGAGGAGAGAGATGATGTCCTTGAATTACTAAAACAGACTCAGAAATGACAGCATTAAAAGCAGTCACGAGATACTTTGAAATGTCTCGCTCTCCCTTTTTTCAAGAAACATTTCAGGTCTCCTCGTTCCGTATCAAGCAGTGTGTATATATACCAGGTCAAACATCAGTGACTCTTTGTTGTGAGCTCCCATGTGCGGAAGGTTTCCTTTGATTTGGGATTTTATGTAGCACTTGTCTCCTCCAAAGAAGCGGATTCCAGTTATTCCCTGCACCAAATCACAGAGATGCCATGTTTACACTCACGGCTTTGCTACTTTGCTAAGCACACAGAAAGTCTCTACTGAACTACCCCAGGAAGAGAGAACAAGGACAAACTCACTCACAATTTGAAAGTCATGAATCTCCACAGCTTCCTCCGCTCCACTCCCAGTTTTAAATCGCTCCAGGTTGTTGTCAGAATCAATTTCCACGGACCCGTCCCTCACCTCCCCATTGATGTTCATACTGTAACGAACATTATAAACCTGGCAGCAAAGGGGAGCGTTTGAAAGGCTGATTAGCCAAGTTATGTAAATCACACTGTAGCAGGCACAATAGACGTGAGATACAGGAAAACAAGCTGTCTGCCTGTGCAGGAATTGCTGCCATGGCTTCTCCTTTAAGCACACTGTGAACAGAGCAAAGCACCAGAGGAGATGCTTTTGCAGACCTTGAAAGGAATGTCTTGCCTACAGGTGAGCTCAGGAAACACAAACAAACATTACACCGTTTCATATAAGATCGAGTGGAATAAAAGGAGCAATCCATAAAGTGGGCAGACCTGCATGTTGTCAACAGAATTAAAGACTCTTTATTTTCCTGATGAATATGATCATTGATAGGGCTTCTCGAGCTGGTAATAATACCAGCTCGAGATAATAATAATATCTGGATAATACCTAGAAATAATAATAATATCTCTGGTGAGAGCTCTAAGAAAATGCAGTTATGCTAGTAATAAACAAGTTTATTTCTATTATCAGGAGACTCTATAATCGACTTCTAGGTTCTATTTCCTACTGAAGCAGCCTAAAGCCTCCCTGCATTCACCTCAGATATCTGTTATTGAAGGGGCACTGCAGCAGCTACAGCATAATCCTCGGTCGACACTTACATTTTTATCGCTGTCTTTCCACAGGTAGAGCGCAGCCATGGATGCACACAACATTAACACGGCGCCGACAATAAGAGCCACAGCTCCAAATCGCAGGAGGCGGCTGCCTGCGGCAGAGCTCTGCGTGCTGAGTCCCTTCACAAAGTTCAGAGGAAACAATTCACTCAACGGTGACCAGTGCAGCTGATTACATCCCGTGGTTTTATTTACACCTCGTTGGATCCTCTTCCTGACACAGAAAAGTAAAGAAGCCTGTCTTACCGAAGGCGTGCATCGTTCAAAACAGCCAGATCCATGAGAAGTATTTTGGCCTTTCTCCCTCATGATACTTTCTGTAATTCCCCGACTAATACTAGAGCTTCACTGTGGAGAATCAGCTTATCCAGCAGCAAGAGGCTTTCTGACGCCTGAGCGTGAATGACGTACGGTTGATATGAATTCTTTGAGCTAAATTCTTCGTCTGAACGTTACCTGTAAGTCCAGGTTGCTCAAGACGAGGTGGCCATCCTGTGGTACTAAACTAAATCGAAGCTTGTGGGGCGTTACCGGCGATTGGATGGTGTTACAGGCCCTGGTGTGATAGCTGGTAGAAAAGGTTGTTAACTGACCTTTTAGACAGTGTTGGGCAGATAACATATAAGAGCTTACATATAAGCCAGAGGGTGTTTTATGCTTTTATGGCCGCGTGTCAGTCATGATATAAGTGAGTGGGAATGAGGCAGATTTTCCTTCTCCGGATACAGGTTTAAGTGGGAATGAACAGACTACACTCCCAGGTTGTCAAACTTCCTCGATTAAAGCGTGTCTTTTAAGGCGTTTATATACCTGCAATGTGCTAGGACAGCATTGGCTTGCAAAGCCAGGCACACATTCACAACCTTTGCCTCATTATGAATTTTCTGATTTGAGGACAACAGAGAGGTATTTTTGTGGTCAAGGCTGTGAAGCCCATGCGTACCTTAAAAAGAAGAAACAGTGGGAAAAGAGATTCAAATGTGCAGCTCTGGTGTTGCTTGGAAACAGACTGGAGCACTTTTTTGGGATAATTGGTAAGCTGGGAGGCAATCAGAAAAGGTGAGGGGATTCTTTGACCTTTCTGAAAATATGTAATTGTAAAAGCATTTGATCAGCCATGCATTATTTGCATGCAAATTGAGGCAGCGCCGTAACTACATTGTGTAGCATGAAAAGAATGTGACACTGGCTTAGGCTTGCTATCAATTTAGCTCTGATCATTGGTGGACCACATTTTTATTTGTTGCGGCTTATGGGCCTTTAAGGCAAATGAAATGCATTCAGTTGGCTAATTGAGGTTATCCGCCTTGCTCTCTGAACATTTCCTGCGGACAACACTTTTCCTATAAGATTATTTGTGACTCCTCTGAGCCCGAGCATAGCTGCATTCTTTTTAAACCATTGTCAAACAGCAGAACGAGCTTTTAACCGTTTATTTGTGCAACAATGTGACAAAAAAATCTACCACAAACATGGTAATCCTTCATATTGATTGTTTCCCACAGCAGAAAAGTCCCATTCAGCCTCAAAGTCCGTAGTTCATGCCCCTTAAATAGTAACACATGCTCTTGAAAATGTATAATAAAATTCCTCTTTACATTGAATCATTATGAAAAATATATTATGTACAAAATCTTGCATATTACACATGATACAATGAACAGTCTTATATGAGCCAAAATCACAACATACTACAAAACACAGCAACAATCCAACATAGAGTCAATTAAGATCAAAGCACTGTACAGTATAAAGACAGAATCCCTTTCCATGACCATTGGCTCTTTAAGAGTTTGTGTACTCTGGGATGGAAATCTCATCCGTTTCCTGTATTCGGGCTGGTGTCGGCGGGCCCACCAGGATATAATCGAACTCCTGGTGTTGGACTTTTTCATAAACGCTCTGCAGGCCGTTGGTTTTGGGCAAGTGAGCTGGGTAGTAGTTTTCCCTCCTGGCGTCGCGCGGGAGCGTGGCGGTCTTGGAGAAAGTCGACAGATGCGGCGCGCAGGCCATGCTCGTGTTGGGCCTTGTCGCTGAGGGGCTCCAGCAGCGGTCCGAGTGTCCCAGCACTTTGCACTCGCTTGTACATGCCCAGAGACCTGTGGGAAAACAGCGTGTAATATCAGTGCATTTGCTGGCCTGGGGGGGGGAGTGGTCCTAATGCAATGTTGTCGCTGGGTACAAGCTGCACGGTGCACAGCCTTAAAACATGCATCACCGTGCTCGCAAGGATTTCATCTTGGTGTCCTTTCCTTTTTACTCAAATCCCCTCCTACTTTATCACTCTTACTCGTGTGGTTTTCTTTTCGTGACACTCACTGTTTGTCGGCGGCGACTCTTTCTTGTGTACGTCTCCACTGATGTCAGAGTCGCTGTCATTGAAGTCGCTGTCCCCTTTGCCGCTGTCCTTGCCACTGATGTGGGGATCTCTCGCTGAGATGGTGGTGAATGAATTCCCCTTCCATATTGTTATAGGCCGGACTGTTTCCTTCCCGTATCCCGGCAGTGTGGAATAACCCTGCAAAGACACAAAAAGCACAGATTTCTTCAAAACCCAATGTGAAACAACAACAGTGTGGACCTTGAAACATGTCTGTCTGTCTGAAGGCCTACCTTTAATTTCCCCTCCATCACTCTGCCGTTTGTCTCAAAGACGCCTGCTGTCTGCCTGCCCTCCTCACAGCTCGCCTCTGCTGCGTTGCTGCTGGCCAACGGAGGTTGCTCTGGAAATGGATGGGCATCAAACACTTTGCCTTTGTGGTTGGCAATCAATGAATCGATGTGACCACTTTCCACTTTTTCCACGTTCGGCGTGTCCTCTTTCTCGTCGTACGCCCCCTCCCTTGTCTCCTTTTTCCGCCGGCTGCAAATGGTTGTGATGAGAATGATAGCCAGCAGGAGGAGAGAGCAGCTCCCTGCCAGGACGATGATGATGGCTATGGACATGTCCCATTCAAAGAACTCCTCGCTGCCATTTTGATCCGAGGACGGCATGCTGGGCAGCGCTCCTTCGATGAAGCTCAAGTGTATAACGGCCGTGGAGGTGAGCGCGGGGGAGCCATTGTCGCTGACCGACACCGTGACTTTGACATTGTCTGCCAGGTCGTACGTCAGCTGCCTGCTCACGTGCATCTTCCCTGTGTCTTTGTTGATGGAGAAGCCCAGGTGGCCCCCCTCTGTCATTTTATAGACCAGCTGTGCATTCACACCCTCATCAGCGTCTGTGGCCTTTATCTGGGTTACCACGTAACCTGCAGGTGCATCTTTGGGCAGGAAAACCTCAGCAGACCCTTTGTAAAGTGGCGGCTCGATGATGGAGGGCTGGTTGTCATTCTGATCCACTATTTTTAGCCGGATGACAGCTGTGCTCTGCAGCTGTGGTGACCCCCCGTCACTGGCTTGGACGTGTATGTCTAGCTGTTTCATCACCTCGTAATTAAAACTTCTCAGCGCGTACACGGAGCCAGACACAGAGTTGAGGGACACAAAGGTGTTGACGGGGGATCCCATAATCACGCTGTCCACCAGCCTGTAGGTGATTTTGCCGTTGCTGCCCAGGTCTGCGTCTGTGGCCTCCACCGTGGTGATGTAGGCCCCCGGGGGGTTGTTCTCCACCACTGAAACTTCGTTGACAGCCCTGGCGAACTGAGGGGCGTTGTCGTTCTCGTCGCTCAGCCGGATGGTGTACTGGGTAATCTTTCTCAGAGGGGGAGAGCCAAAATCCTCTGCCATGACTGTCAGGTTATACTCACTGATCCTCTCCCTGTCCAGGGGGGCCGCTGTCACTATCATGTAGCTGTCCTCGTAGGCCTGTCTCAGCTTGAAATGGTCGTGTC
Organism: Karalla daura; assembly: GCA_029224185.1. Classification (NCBI taxonomy): domain Eukaryota; kingdom Metazoa; phylum Chordata; class Actinopteri; order Chaetodontiformes; family Leiognathidae; genus Karalla; species Karalla daura. The sequence goes on along the minus strand of CM055202.1, from coordinate 14,474,696 downwards.
CGTACAGGGTGCAGTGAACCTGGCTGTTGATCCCCGAGTCCCTGTCCAGAGTCCTGATCAGGGCCACCAGGCTGTCCCTCTCCGCCGCCTCACTGATGTACGCCACCCCAGTGGTGATGGAGGTCATGGGGGTGATGCTGATCTCAGGGGCATTGTCGTTCACATCCGTGACGTGGATGACGATTTTGCACACGGAGGGGGTCGGGTTGGGTCCCAGGTCGGTGGCCTGCACGTCCAGCTCGTAGGTGCTCTTGTCCTCAAAGTCCACAGGGCTCCTGAGAGTCAACCTCCCCGTCCTGCTGTCCACCTGGAAAAGTTGTCTGATCTCATGTGAGACCTGCTTCCCGAAACCAAACACCACCTCCCCGTTCAGCCCATCGTCGGCGTCCGCCGCGTCCAAGTCCAGGATGACGGTGCCGACTGGTGCGTCCTCGGGCAGACTTACTGAAAAGCTGCTCTGCTCGAAAACGGGGCTGTTGTCGTTGAAGTCCGTCACTTTGATGGTGATCTTGGTGGAGCCGGACCGGTGCGGGCTGCCCCCGTCCGTGGCCACCAGCTCCACCGTGTAGGACGACTGGGTCTCCCTGTCGAGCTCCCTCATCAGCACCAATTCCGCATATTTAACCCCATCAGCTCTCAGGAGCACATCGATGGTGAAGTGACTGTTCACGGAGATCTGGTAGCTCTGGATGTAGTTGGAGCCCACATCTGCATCCGCAGCTGGATCCAGAGGGATCCGGGAGCCCACAGCTGCGCTCTCGGAGATCTCCACTATAGACTCCTTGTTTGGAAACTCCGGAGAGTTGTCGTTCACGTCCTTTATCTCCACCTCGACGTGGATTAATTTGTAGCGATCTTTGGAGAAATTAACCACATCGAATGTGATGAGACACTGGTGCATGTGTCTGCAGATCCGCTCCCTGTCAATACGCTCCCCGACGCTCAGCTCCCCGTCGCTTTCTCTCACCCTGATGAACGAGTCGTTGAATTGTTTCATCATCCTGAAATTGGTCCTGGAAGAATGAGACAGACTCAAGGACATGTCCTTGGCCAGGTTTCCGATGACAGTGCCCGGTGCGCCCTCCTCGTTAGTCTGGTATCGGATAGTATTTCCCTCGGATTGAACCAAAGAGGCGAATAAAAAGTGATGCAGAGAGAAAATGAGCATCCATCGGTGCCAGGGATGTGCACCCTTGCTCCTTGCCATGCCGGCGCCGGTGTGCAGCCTCATTGTGCGCAGTTCACCTCTGGAGTGAGCTCTCCATGCAGAGGCAAAGTTATTCTCCGCTCTTTGCGCGCAGCGCGGCGCAGCGCAGCGCAGCCACTCAGACACGCTTGTTGCCTCGCCTTCAACACAGCTCCAAATCCTGCAGTGGTGGGGGTTTATACAGCTCCTCATGCTAATGAGACCAAGTGTGACCAATCCCTCGCTTTAGAATTAAAAATACCCCCTTATGGAAAAAAAGGAGAGGGAGAAGGAGAAGAAGGAGCTCGGAGCCTGTTTTGAGAGTTGGAAAACAGGAGAGGGGGGAGAAAAGGATAAGAAAGATATACCGTAGCTTGAAGATAGTTCCTGTGCTGTTTATCGTCTTATTGCAGCCATTAGGCTACTGAGTGATGCTTTTATTTATTTCATTTTAAAAGAGCACATGGCTCCCTCTTTTGATGTTGGTTTTATTGTCTGTTCAGGAGGCAGCAGAGGTGTATGCACACAGAGGCAGGCACACACACACACACACACACACAAACACAGACACACAAGGCCAGCTCAATTGGCTTTTCTGGTGTTTATTTGGAGAGCTGAATGAGGTTTTGTTCAGAATAGCTTCATTATCTTGGAGGTGCATTGAGCAGCAACACATCCACAGACAGAGCTGCCACAGCCAATGTGATATCACCTCAGTCTGTAACCTGTGTATACAAACTGCAAATGAAATCAAATAAATAAACAGGGTGCATGATGATGAGTCTCAGTGGAAACGTTTCCTCGTGCTGAAGATCAAGAGTGTGCTTCATCTCTCCACATCATATATCTTACATCTCTGCTAGTACATGGGAAATATTTGTAGGCTACTGAACCGGGTTTATCTCCTGGGTTTTGACTGCAGCCCACCCTGATCCTACAGTCGGAAAACACAACTTCCAACTTGTGAATTTAAAATCAGATTTGATTGAAGTCACATCCAGCGCACTCCCATAAGGATTAGTCATTGAGGTTTACACATTTGCCTGTACAATCCACGGCCTGCACCCTTTGACAGGGAGCAAAGCAGGTGCAGTACCTGGATGCAAGAGACACAAAGCAGACAGGGTCAAAGACTGGACTGAGTTTAACTGGGACCCAGAATGGATGAGTGGAGAATTCATCCTTGTTCTCTGTTGTTTACATAGAAGATATGGAGCATTGGTTTCATCAGAAATGCCTCAGGTGCTATTTTACAAGCCCTTTGAAAATCCTATTTAGGTTGTGGGAATGCTTCAGTCTGTTTCTGCACATATCGTCTTTTTTTACGCATACATCTGTTTCATGCTTATCTGTGCAATCAAATGTAGGCTACGCTCTGTTTGGTTGTCTTCCCTGGCACTCCTATGAACAATCAGGAGTCTTATGTTCCTTACTAAACAACAGAGCTTAGCAACTTGTGCCTGCACTGAGCCTAACTGAAGTGATACAGCCATGGAGCACACACACACATCGTTAAATGTCTGAGCCACAATCAGAAGGAAACAGATATGGGGGAAGGACCAGGAGCGTGTACTGACATTTCCCTGGAAACTTCACCAAATTGCTGGGTCACAGTCGTGTGTCTTCATTTACTCACATGCCTGAGCGGAGTCAGGTACATCCCAAACTCATTTGGAGGCTGGCATGGTTTATATCACACTTTCACGTCGCATTCCTTCCTTAGATTTGCCTGTTTTTCAATTTCCATTTCAATATCTACAAATTAAATATGAATGGGTACATGATGATGTTTTAGGACCTAACATTAATCCTTGGTGAGGCTGAGACGATATATCTACTTGAACAAAGTTGAAGTAAAAGTGCTTTTTCATTCCAGCTGCCCTTTATTCATGACAAAAGTGGACCTCAGACGCAGGCTGTCAAAGTGGACAACTTGACAAAGACTGGAGTTAAAACTGGACTGAACCACGTAATAAACTGACAAGGAGCTGAGTGACTGGGTTAACAAGGCTGATAGAGGGCAGACAGCTGATGGAGGGCAGGAGAAAGGTGCAGAACAAAGAGAACAAAAACCTACAGAAAAGAACGAAGCTGGACTGCAACATGCATGTGACACAAACATGCTCACAGTACTTTTCTGCATTTTTTGGTCATGGTCTGTTTGCAGCTAAGCTCTTTAGCTCCAGTTTGGGGAAATCTTAATGCCGTAGCATACAATAATATTTAAGACAATAGTGTGCTTTTTGGCACTATGTTCTGGCAGTAATTTTCTGCTTAAACCAGGCCAACGTGCACAAAGCAGAGTCCACAAAGATATGTTTTGCTTGGTTTGGTGTGAAAGGATTTGAGCAGTGCCCCACTTATTAACACCTTTGGGTTGAAGTGGTGAAAACTTACAGCATAAGTTTGGCCTTAATGGCCAACATCAATGGACAACCCTTGTTCATTGCCTTGTAGCTGAATAGAAGGAAATCTCTGGTTCCAAAAACTGTAGAAACCGTAGAACCTAAAACTTCATAATGATAAAAATAATTATTAGGTATAATTCTTCACATACTTTAGCAATTACATCTTCAGGAGTCATTCAATGATGTAATGCTGGGCAGTTCTGAAGCTATTTTCTTGTCCATTGGCAGTAATATTATAGCAATATAACATTTACATCACCACTGAGCTTTCACTTTCCTGGTATGGTGTACAAATGTGCTGGTCTCTTATACTGCACAGGTTTTGAGAAGTGGTAGCTGAGAGCAGCCGCAGAGACTAAATTCGAGCAATAATGCTGAATAGAATCTGTAAATCTTCACGAAGGACTTGATTTAAGTCCCACCAAGTGTGTGTGCATGCCCATTCTTTCTTTTCAAATGTGCTGTCCAGCCTCCAGTGGAGCTTATTAGGTTTGATGGAGTTTTCTCTGGTATAATTATGTTTGTTGCACTTCTTTGTTCTGGTGCTGTGGAGACTACATGGGATTGCTCAGAAACGCAGTGTTACTGTTCTATTGCCCGGAATCTGGATAGAAATCAATTGTTTGGGGCCTCTGCTCCCAATTTATCTCTGACTATTTACTCCCCACTTCTCCATCTACTGTGTGTCTAAATGACGGCGAGGAGCAGAGTTGTTGAGGATGACATCTTGTGTTCATTTCGCTCAGAACGATTCATTAGTCCGCCATAGAGTCCGTGGCGTGCGGCAGTTGAAGCGCACACAATAATCTGGAACAATAACGCTAACAATAGCAATAATAATCTGAAACATTGTGAGGAGCCCGCAGAGGCACATTGAAAGGGAAAAGGCTGCAGTAAACAACAAAGGTAGAGCAATTTTACAGTCTAAGCTTTCCAACTAATGGAGCAAACAACTGTGACAGTATAGTTGTTAAAGCAGAGGTTATTACATGTGGAAAAAGAGTGTTTAGATAACGATTTGGCATGAGACTATACAGTATATTATTACTGCACTATATTGAGCCAGTAATTGATGAATTTTCTCACCACCTAATTAGATTCTCACTAAGTCTGCCAACTTTCGTGCGTCATAATCTGAGCAGGTTGTTTGTCAAAGTTATGCACAAATAAGAAACTTTAAAATGGGATTTTTTTCGCATATGTAATTGTATTTTCTAGTCATTTCTCTGATGGTCGGAGTCCTCTTAAAGGTTGTGCGAATGTGTGCCGCTTCCTTGTGTTGTCATTCATTCAGCAACTAAATTTGGAGGCGCTTTGGAGCTGAGAAAAATGGGAGCGTTCACTGCTCACTGTTGGGGTTCTGGTGAGAACACTGGTTACAATGAGGCCTAATCAGTATTTTCATGGTAACAAAGGATCAAATGACTGTGAACAATGTAGAAAGGTGCAGTGACAAAGGCGCGGAGAATGACTGCCTCACTCTTAGGCTCTATCAGCTTCATGAGGTGTTTTAGCATTATTTAGCTCACTGCTTTGCTTTTACGACCCACAGTTGTGTTGATTCCCTTGATATCCTCATCAGTGCCATTTCCAGCAGCCGCATGTGGCTACCTAGAGTTTAACAATAAAAATAATAACTAGGTGAATATTTAGCTGCTGAGGAGACATAATGAATATGAAGAGTCGGAGGAGACCAAAACAGAGCTAGACTGGTCTTACATTCATCAAGAAGGCAAGACAGGTCCAATTAACAAGCTCTCTTAAGAGATTTTGAAGGAATCTGAATATTGTGTTTGCTGCTTCTTCCATTTCCCCACAAAGCCACAAACCCATCATGTTTGAACCGCAACTATCATGCACTTGTATAAATTGCAGTAGAAGCTGGTTTACCATTATCTGAAGGCTGACAAAGGAAGACATATCTCTCCCTCACTGATAATATTTTACAAAGTTGTGTGTTTAGATACATTTGTCCAACGGACACTGTCATAATTTAAAGTAGAACAACTTTGGGACAAGTCTGTTTTTCAAGATTGTTGCGGTCTGTTGTTCAGAGCCAAGATTGTGTTGAGTTTGTATTTCTTGAAGACCGATTGATCATGAGCATAATGTTGTATGCTGATCATTATTTCTCATCTATACAAAAAACAATTAGGAAACCTGAGTTTCCCGCTTGCATTCGGAGTAACATTTTGGAAATCAAAGCAATGGATCTTTTGTTCTGCATCTCAGTAGCACTTTAAATTAGCTTGAATTTGGTCTCAAAGAGCTGCATTTAACGCAGCAGTGAAGCGGAAACCATTCACAGTGATTCATGAAAGTGTTTTGGTAAACAATGTTTTCTTCTTTCAGCTCAATTTCCAGCCACATATTATGTAGGCTGATTTGTACTTTAATGAGAGCAGAGGTGATCATAGATTCAGTGTGGGCGATTCTCTTTGGATTACATTAAACCAGGTCAAATGGCTGTGGCGATGGATTATTATAGTACAATACGGCATTAGTTTGAACTGGGACGCGGAGGAGTTTATGTGAATTTATGATAAGTAAATGGTTGTTTATGCTTGAGAAAGGTTATTTAGCAGATGGGTGTTTTCAATGCGCCGCGCATATTCGACACTTTATTGTTGCTTCATTTGCATATTACATTTAATTGTATTGGAGACATAATATACATGAAACATTTTTTTTTGCGCTGATGGATTTTCTGCTCATTACGACCTAAGAGAGACTCAAGCTGCATGGATGTCTGAGTTCCAAATAAGCCCGGCTCTGCGGCTAAAAGTAATAATAACTCACAGAGAGCACAAATATTCTAATACATGAGCTCAAGGTCACCTCAACAGCAAGACTTCATGCCGCATCCCAGGCTTTGAATTCAAGCTACACTTTATATTAATATTAGATTTTTGTATCTGTGTAGCATTTTATATAACTGTTTCATATGCACGGCGAAAGCAACCAACTGTCGGAATCATTAGTAATAAAAAATGTCTGCATGATGCTGACGGAAAACCGTGATAGCATTTTATGATTAATGTTATATAATTGTGTCGAGTGTAGCCATTTCCATGAAAGTTACTGGCAAATTATTCACAGCCTCAAACAGATTCAGTAAGAGAGTGAAGAAAGCAGGCGGCAAACGGGAAATGTATGAGAAAAAAAACTGTTGCGGGGAAAGATATTTCAAATTTACTGTTGGCCCACAGACACAATTCCATATTTAATGGGATTGTAAATGCATTCAGTTTCAAGGGATGCCTTTGCATTTTTAGTTCTCTAATCACTCTGGTCCATAATGTGCCTGAAGAAATGCCATGATAGTCTGCGCTTGTGGAAGGCACTTAGCTTCGCATTCTTTTGCAAAGATTAGAAATCAGAGGCAAATTATACTGTGGTGGAGCTCATCTCAACTGAATGTTGCTCTAGTGGGAGATCGCTTGCCTTGAAGCAGTCGTTCCAAACCTTTCACTCTCATGTAGCTGCAAGCCCCGACACCACCCCCCACCACACACACACACACACACACACAGCCCCAAATTAAAGTTCCCGTCATCGAAACCACCCATCATGCCAAAAATGTGTTCATTGGAATTGATGTAAGTTGAATTGAGGCTGAATTTAAGTGTTCAGTTTGACCAAGCGTGTGCTGCCTTTCTCACTACTAATTGAGGGTGGCAGAAACCGGATATTCCAGCCATTTCTGCTTCATTTTTAGACAATTTCGTCTGTTTATCCACCACCTGACGCTTTCACTTTCAACCTATTATTATCACACTTTAAACTTTTAATCTATTTCAAGCATCCGGCCTTTGCTTTCAGCTATTTCAGCGATTTATCCAGGTCTTTGGATGTTTCACTTTTTTCTATTACTTTCACTTCACCATTTTAACAGCTCGTTCATCACTTTAACAATTCCATCCATTTGCCTAATTAACAAATGGTGTTTCTAATACTGACACCTTATGAGCCATTTATCACTTATTGACTGTCAACTTGGAAAATATACCCATAATTTTTGGCCATGTCACAATATTTTCTTTGGAGAACGATCAATGAAAAGTTGCATTTGGAGTTATAGATAGTAGGCGGAAATAGAAAAGCATTTAGTCGGTGCTAACTTTTTTTATCGACCATTACTTGTTGTCTATAGGCTCCTCTGCGGCTAGCGAACAATGCAGTGCTAAAACTTGGTAAGTGGATAAATGCACTCAAATTAATTCAGCTTGTTTTCAGTCTTCACAAGCACTCTGTGGCAACTGCAAAAGTGCCCCCCGGGGTGTAAGTAACCCCCAGTTGTGAATCACTGCCTTAAAAAAGTCAATATTCATTCTCTCGACTTAGCTCTCTCTGCCCAAGCTCAACTCTGAATCAAAATGTGACTTTGGAGCTGTGTTTTGGTGCCTGAATGCAACCATGTGTAATTTTCTTCTTCGTTCTTCTAGGTTCATTATAATAATAATAATAATAGTTATAATGACCATTATCGTAATTGTTAAAGTAGCTACATTTGTTAAAGTAGCTCCATTTAACAAATGGGCATTTATATAGTTATAACTATAGACATTGTATTTCTAAATTGCGCATAGGAAAACATTCAGTTTGAAGGGGCCAGGACGGCGGATTTTGCTACCTTTTGGGAGAGTTTAGATTGGTCTATCTAATCGGTGCTAAGCTAACACTTAGCAATGGCTGCTGCTTCATATTCACAGGGCAGAAATGAGAGCAGTATTGATGTTTTCATCTCACTCTCAGCAGGGTGGCGGGCAAGTGCATTTCTCCAAATGTCAAACAGTTCCCTTAATGTTGAAGTAATCGAGAGATTTCACAGTAATAGTCGTTATTTCTGCACTTAATGCACATGTGAACAAAGCCAGAGCATTGTTGGCCGCTGTCTTTGTTATTTATAGACTTGGGGCTGAAAGGATTTCTTTTTCCTCTGAGATAACATGGTAATGGGGTCAAACTCCCCTCCTATTTATCTGTGTCCTTTGTTCTCCATTGGTATCTACATATGTTGCCCTGGTCCGCATAATTGCGCCATTGTATTGCCATAAGTGACACACTTCACAGGGGTTTAACCTTCACATTAAAGTTGCTCTCGAGCCGAGCAAAGAGGTTATTTGAGTCAACACTTATTTTCAACACGAGTCTTTGAAGTCAGTTTTCCGCACCAAAGGGATGGATCAGGACATTAAAAATATGTGGTATATAATGAAAAAAAGATCGGCTGAGTTTTGTGGAGCAGATACGCCTGGCATTATGGATCGTCTCAGCTTATTATGGGCTGTTGCGATGCATTCTTCAAAACATGCTTTTAAATACAGGCTGCGAAATCTCAGATGGCCACAGATCCCACAGGCAACATCAGATCTTTTTGTTCTGAAGATGCTCTCTGCTGATTAATTCAAACATCAAAATAAAACTCTGGTGTTTTCATATGCGAGAGTAAAGCCTCCGACGTCACATGGGGCTTTCAAACCCCATCGGAAGCCTTAAACTCAGAAAGAAGCCAATGTTATGTTTTATTGATTCTTCTCCTGGAGTTTGGAGACAATCAGGCGGGTGAATATTTCATTTCTCACTTGATGTTTGGACTGAGAGCCGTATCCCAGTGTTCAAGGTGCCTCTCCAGACATGTCCCACAGCAGACATAAACAAAGATATTAGATGAGCAAGACAAGATTCAGAGGGAAATTCAATGTTGGGAGCTCTGGAGGAGCCCTCTGACAGTACGTTTTGGCAATTCAACCTGTCATGCTTCATTGTTCTTTGGGGAAGATGGGTGTTGTTTGACTCTGAATGGGTCCACAGAGCTTATACACTCACCACCTAGTCCTGTGCATGTAAATGAGAATTTATGCTTTGCGTTAAGGTGGCACTCGGTGGGGTTTTAATACTGAAGGCAGATCAACTTAAATATGTACAGTAAGTGCAAAGCATTGTAGAAATTTAGGTCATCTTTCACAGGCGGTGAGATTTTCTCTCTTTGTGTGTATGTTTTAAGAGGAGGCGGTGTTTTCTCTGTGTGAGCGTGTGTGTGTGTGTGTGTGTGTGTGTGAGCACACATGGGGGGTTGGGGGTCATATCTGTAATTCAGCGAGACCATCATGTCGAATACGATGCAGATGGAGGAGGCGGCTTCAACATTTAGTATTTTCTTGCCACGAGCATTAATACGGCTGTTCCTACTCGTGCTGTTTTGCTGCGAGCAACACGGTGTTTGAGGCATGTGCTTCACAGGACTGGATGAGGTATAATTATGTAAATTGTATTCAAAGGAATCAGCAATAGCTCATGTGGAAGGGATGTGTCAACAAGGTGTCCGCATTCGCTGTGAGAATTTGCTAATTAAACATGACACCGTTTCTCTCTCAACACACGGGCACAGTGGGATTTGAAAGAAAATAATACCGTGGTGTACTGTATACTGTATTGCTGGCTGGAAAATAATCTTCTTGGAAAAAAATAGGCTTTCATTTTTGCCAGTGGAAGTGTAAAAATTTTGCCCCGAGTTCACTGCAGGACCATTAAACTTTGTACATGCTGTTGACATGTGTGTAATGAAACTGCCTAAACTTCAAACAGCCATCTGCACAGCAGCCTCTCTGATGCCCTACTACACAAAAAGGGATGATTTATTACATTGGTTGTTTGTCTGGCCCACTAAAAGCTCGAATTCTATTTGACAGCGAGCATAGATAAACTACTGTACCAGATTTGTCTGAAAAGCACCGTACCTGAAAGGCAAAGATTAATTCAGTCCATCAGGAAACATAAACACATTCGGCTCTCTTTGTGTGATATCACTCCGCAGCCTGCACAGAACGTCCCTTATCTTCTGTGAACTTATCAACAACGAGGCCGACGAGACAGAGGCGAGGAGCCGAGTTAGGCTCCCCTCGACTCAGGCTGTAGTCAAGGCACGTGATGTGGGTGAAGCGCCGAGAGACAATTAATGAAGGGGGAGACAAAGTGCTTATGGAGCGCGTGAATGACACTTGAGCACTGGCGAGGAGTAAAAAAAATGAGTTTTGAAGTTTTTCTACTGCTCCCGCCTCCTTGTGCATTTGCCCAAGATGAATTGGCTTTTCAGATTTAAGAAAGTGCATGGCTGAATACAAAGAGAGGCTCATCTATCAGCCCCTGAATAGTGAGGGAAAATCCTATGGCTGTGAGGAGGGAGGGGTGCGTTGTTGGTCTCTGATTAGACCCCGGGCCAGTTCTTCTCAGGGGCTTGCAGCGCAAACATCAATCCTCTCTTCTTCCCCTTCAAATCCTTTGAACCACTTGAGACAATTTCTTCACTGTAAGCCCTCTCTAAAAGATTTTCCCTATCAAATGTGCCAGCGTATGTGTCAATGAACACTTATTGCTGCTTGGTTGTTTATTATGTAAAATGGGAGCGCGACAAAAGCGAGCGCTGGGCATCAGTAATGGGAGTTAAAAAGAAAAATAAAGCGGCGACAACAGCGACGGGCAAGCATGCTCCTCCATGGCGCTGATTAAAATTGTCCTCGGTCCAGTGTGTGAGTGTTGAAGCTGCAGATGAGACGCAGAGGAGAGAAGAGGAGTATTATAAATGGCTCTCTGTTATATGCGGGTGTGTGTCAGTCTAAGAGCAGAAAATACTGATAACATTTAAAATGCCTGCATGCTCTTCACACAGTCACACAAAAAAGTGCATAACCAATTACACACTGAGAGGCATTATAGAAAGCTTTTATAATGTTTCCAGGGCGTCAAGATCTTAATTTTTGATGCCGCTTTATGTGCATCCAGAGTGTAAATTGGCCTTCCCAGTTTTCTGAAGTGATAAGAGGTAAACACCAAAAACCAATAACTGTCAGCCAAACATTAAATCAAACTGACATGTCTCTTAAAAGGTACGGCCATGAAAAATTAACTGGTGGTGGTGGGGGGGGGGGCTGATCTTTTTGGAGGAGACTGAAAATGTAGAGTATTTCCCTTCCATCCATCTCAGCTGCCGTGATCTTCATTTTTGCACAACGTGCTGCTGACTTTACTCGCAAACTGCTCGGATGACAAAACCTCTAAACCATTTAAAACTCATCATTTCTGTCAGGATATTAAGCTCCTTTCTTTTTTATTTGCTCCCCAGACACCGATTATTACCCTGCGTCTTCTTCTTCTCGTATCCCACCGAGGCAGAGGAGGTTAACTTGACAAGGATATACTGTATTGCCTCGGCCCGTCGTGGTCACCTTGACTTGCTGTTATAGAGCCCGTGAACATCCCGCCTCTGCAGTCTGCGTGGCTGATACTGTGACCCCGTGAGTGGAGACTTTAAAGATTTTATGGTCTCAGTCAGTCTCAGCTGTATCCCGGGATCAGGGAAAAGGAGAGCGAGTGGAGTCGAAACCCGACAGGGTGCGAGTGACATTAAATCCTTAATAGTTATTGGTACGATTTTGAGGGATTACAGCACCATGGGATACAGAGACCGAATGGGGAACTACAGTATCTGTCAAATATCCTCTCACAGATTACCATGTTACATGCTGATGTGTCTAACAGCCCATTCTGTGTGTACCATAAATCTCATCAAAATGTGCGTGTGTGGCAGTTGCAGGAAATGCGGGCGAAAAATTAGAAGACGGCGCCTTCATTGCCCTGACACATGTAGGTCTTGAGTCACTTGCCTGTGCCATGGTTTCCTGAGAGCAATAACAGAAAGATTGAGCAAAGGTGCGGCAAACTCAAACGTGTCAGCCAATTTCAGACGTGCGAAGCAACAGAGTGCTTCAGCAGCGCTAGCGGCTCATGGCCTTGGGTCGTGGGCTGTCTGAATCTGAAATTCACAGTTCAGAGCACAGCCGGAGATGGAGCCGTAGAAATCCTTGATGCCCTGCACAATGAGGCCATTTCATAGTAGATCACGGTAGTCTCCTGCTGGTGTTGAGGGGAGAGGGAAAGCATTTTGACAGGCCAATGAAGAATTTATTTGAAATGTCTTGTGGTGTTGAGAAGATTTGCGTGCTCTTCAAAAAAAAACCTACGAAGGGAAACCATCGGAGGGCACACAGATATGAGTCTGCACACCATTCCTCCAGCCTGGTTACGGAGCTTTATCAACACTTACACCAACTAGTCTTAAAGAAGATCAGCCCCTTTATCTGCAAAATCTCTGTGTATCTTTCTCTTTATTGCGTGTCAGGGTTGTCAGTTTGATCCGACATATCTCTTCTGACAGTGTGTCCACATAGCCCGAGCAAAACCACACAGATTCTGCGGTATCTCGCTGTGCGCAGCAGTTTGTATGGCGACAAGCAACCAAGAGAGAGAGAGAGAGAGAGAGATAGAGAGAGAGACGCTGAACATGAGGGAGCATCAGAGAAAGTGATTTAGGTTGACAAGAGAGTTCCCTGTTTGATTTCCGTGGTGACAGGCTGTGACAGTTGTCAGAGTGTACAGGTAGGGGGAAACAACACTGGAGAATTTCGCTTTGAGTATTCGTACAAAGTATACTTGTCGCCAAACATAAACTGCAAGGGCTGAGAGGCTCGCAGGCCCAAAACCCATTTGTTCCCGCTGAAGAAGAGGTCACCATCCCCGTAATGGGCCAAATAATAACAGCTCGGCTCTGCAGAAAACTGTAATCAAACAACAGCGATAATGGGGACTATTTTCATCTGCGGCTTCGGTGCTTCAGCATGTATTTATGGCAGCAGGAGATTGTCTGGAAAGTGTTTGTCTTCATTTATGTGGTTTTAATAGTGTTTGTGGCTGAAATGAAAGGGTATAGCGCAGAGAAATTAAGCACAGTATGGCAGGATTTTGACCACAGAGAAAATACCCACCTCAAGCTAGCTGCTTAGCATTAGCACTTTGCATAAGCATCATCAAATTAGCATTTTAGTGTCATTCTTTATTAGCATTTTTTATAGAAAGTCATATTATATAGTATCTATAAAAAGACTCACTATCATATAATTACACGAAAAGAATATTGTTACAACAATAAACTTTTCAAGTAATTATGTGACACTGAGTCCCTTTTTTCTGAGCCTGTTTTTTAATTATATATTTTTCTTGCTATAATATGAAATTATCCTCTCATCCAGGCAATCCCCGAAAAGGGATGCTACCTCAATTGGGTTGGGCTTTTATCAACATGCAACAAGCTGTGATAATTTCACATTAAAATGTGAAAAATATATTATCATAACAATAAACTTTGTGATTACTGAGTTAATTTTTTGAGCCCATAACACTAGAAACCTTAATAATCACTTTGTAATGAGACAAACAGTAAGTCAGCTAATAATTAGCTAGGATGCTACTGTTATGCATGCTGGTAAGTAATAAGGCTTCACATGTGTATCAGTGCTGTTCTGCTGTACAGTACTAGCATAAAGTGTGACCAGAAAAATACCCGGCATGTTCTAGCCAGGCTTGTTCTTGTTCTTGACACTCCAGCCCTTGTAATGGATTTATTTTGCAAAGGTTTTGACACATCCATCAAATTTCTGCCCCCACGTTATTAGAGTTGTGACTCATCTGTGGCTCGCACAGCATTGAAAAACATATCATTTTTCAAAATTCAATGGGAACAGGTCTTTTCAGGGTGACTCTGGATGAAGCAAACACATGTGCAAAACAACTCTAAACTGTCTGAATGACAAGACGCCTCTATTGGCACGAGGGAAAAAAGATACTTATACTTTTAATTTGGCAATCAGCCCAAGATTTGCACGATCAAGCGGTTCAGTAATACAGTTGTGAAAGGTGCAGGAACAATGAGGCAGACCTTTTCCCATGCAATTCAAGCAATTTGTGAAGGGCAAGCACTAGTCTGGATGTTACAGAAATAGCTTGAAAAGTGTGAAGAGACCTCAGATGTTTGCACTTCCCATAGGAGAGCTTATTTCTCTGCAATGCATCAAGTGCATCATGAACCTCCGCTCTGTTTAATTACTCGCAATAATTTGGAGAAATACAACAAAAATGAATCTGTTTGTTAATAGGCTGTTAAGAGCACAGAAAAACAACTCGGAGAGGAGGAAGCTGGACCGGTCCTAGATATCTGCTAAGTCACAGGGTATTCTGAGCAGGTATATCATGAAATGTTTGCTCATAGGTTGCAGCTGCAGAGCACTGGCCCATTCTTTTGTTTCTGGTGTAGTGATTTGTGGAGCCGGGGCTGTGCCTTCAGGACATGCAGGCCTGTAAGCTGTCTGAGCCCAGTGAATATCTGTGAAACAGACAGTATGTACTTGCCAGAGGGCATGTGAAATAATTTACTTTTATGCTGTACTCCTGTCTAACTGTCACTGTCTTTTATTTCCACTCAAGCACAGATTATTATCTGTGAGATTTTTTTTTTTTAACACCACAGGCTTTTAATATTTCAGCTCTGGTTCTGCTGGTGGGTTTCCATGGTGGCAGACTGAGGGCTGCGCTGGGGACAGTTTCCGCTGAGGTGTGGCACATGGCATTTACACAGAAGAGGTGTGCAGCGGTGAATTTGGGTCACGACTGGCAGGACGAGCGTCGTGGTTATTCAGAGACGTCTTGTCAGTCTGCGTCTCTGTCTCTTATTTCTGTCCCTCTGCCTGCGCCGGCCGCAGATTTATCCTTCCCATCCAATCGATAAAACTGCTTGTAACAGAGCTCGACTTGACCATTTGACCGCTGTACTTGTTTATAAATGAATGTTGTAGATTAGAGGGTTTCTGAGCAAGGCTACCGATTTTTTAAAACACTGCTGCTCCGACTCTTGTGGACTCTCTTAAACCAAACGTTTCTCATGCAGGGTTTTAGCCGATCGTTCCACAGTGGCTGTAAAAGCGTACTCCCATCAGCCTCCTCTCTACCAAAGCTCACACACACACACACACACACACACACACACACACACACACACACACATACGGACACACAAAGGTTAATTAGGCACAGGTGTGCCTCGCTGACCTGCTGGATAGCTCGTGGCTGTTTCCGTAGCTCGGCGTGTGCCCTGCTGGCCGTGCAGCTCTAAGCACAAGGCGGCAGCTCCCAGCCAGAGGTTGAGGCGGTGAATGAAATCACTCACAGCGGCATCAGATTCTCGCTTGAAATACAATCCGAGTCTTTTCGACAATAGCGGCAGCGGATTATTAATATATAGTATAGTAAGCTCCTTTGCATGCACACTGCTATAGACTCGTCTCTGGAGATGAAGCCAGGGTCAGAGCTAAATCTATCTCTATCTGTTGCAGCGGAAGCAGAATAAATAAATATTATAGAATTGATCAGGCATGCATCCAATTTTGACTCTTAAGCATTGGATAATTGAAATGTGGGTGTATTATGCATAGATCTAGTTAGATTTTCACATCCATGCGCCCATGCAACTGATTGTCATGTCATGGCCATCCAAGCTAGAGAGCAAAGATGCTCTGCTTACATGAGTACAAGGAGCCTGCAAGTCACAGAGACTAGTACCCCGAGAGCCCCACACTGTAGAAAGGAAGGTTTAAATATTAAACCCTATTCCGCCGAAACTCAAAACATAAAACAGATCTCCCTCTGTTCGCTGTCTCTGTGTGTTGCTGAATATATTCATATGGGCTGGCTGACTGTGCTGATAGGTGCATTAAAAATCTAAAGTTTATAAATGTTACATTGAAGAGCGGGCTCCAGCTCAGGTTTCCCCGTTATAAGGTGAACAGATTTGTCTCGTTACTGATTATTGTTCTCTCCCTTGAACTTATGTCTTCGGGGCTGAGCTTATGGTCAAGGACAAAACATTTCGGGCCGGTCTATTCTTTGGCTCCGGATTAAATATTTATTCAGTTTTGAGGAGGGTCATTTCAATTTTGCTCCTGCAGGCTCCTCCAGTCATTCTATTACATAACTCACAATGGAAACGCTAACAATAGTTCATTTCCTGCTCCCGGAGCACCAAAATGTTCTCTGCTGTTACCTGCGTCTCAAAATGAAAGTTGATCTCGTTCTTGCACACGGGCTGACCCTGTGCTCTCAGCCCAGCCGCTCTGCTTTACTCCACACTATTGCAGCTTCTAAAAGTCACACCCCAAAGGAGCTCAGGAGCTTTGCATTATGCATTCAGGTTTGCTGTGGCAAAAAATAAATAAATTGGTGGTGTGGAGAATCGTTGCACATCTCCCATCTCCAATTTTTTTTTTCCATATTCCTGTCGCACAGCCACGGTTTGCATTGTAAACGTAAACATTTGCAACACTTAAAATAGATTCTCTGGGAAAAACAAATCATGGGCATACCTACATTTCCAGATTTGTTAAACAGTGTGTTTTTGGCTCAAGATTCAACATACTAATTAGCCCCTAGGAGATCCATCTAACAGTTTGTGATTTTTTTTTTCCCTGATTTTTAATCAGTCTAATTTCTCTCTCCAACACACAGGCACGTTCAGCGCCGCACACACAAAGCCTCTGTTTGCATAATGTGCTCACTGTCTGCTCCTCTGAGACTAAGCACTGTTTGCGCATCCCTGCATCTATGTGTATCTACCCCTGAGTGTGCGTGCGTGGTGTGTGTTTGTGTGGGTGTGTGTGCAAGCATGAGATTGTTCAAGTTCATTAGTATGTGTTTTGGGGTAGAGGGCTGTACCCCCCACCCCCTCCCACACACACACACACACACACGCACCCCACTCTCTCCCATCCCACCCCCCTTCTTTTAGTCTGCTGCCCTGGCTGTGGCTCGACCATGA
This sequence comes from Karalla daura, assembly GCA_029224185.1. Lineage (NCBI taxonomy): Eukaryota > Metazoa > Chordata > Actinopteri > Chaetodontiformes > Leiognathidae > Karalla > Karalla daura. The sequence goes on along the minus strand of CM055202.1, from coordinate 14,457,403 downwards.
TTGCTCTGACAATTCAGCAGAGAGAGGGAGGAGAAAAAAAAAGAAAACACCTTCTGCCAGACTGTTTTTCCTGTTCTGTTATGGAAATGAGATTTTCCATCTCACTTCATCTTCAGTACTTAAATACCTCTTTGGTGAGAATAGGACTGTCTAGCCTGTTAACACATTTCCTCCCGTATAAGAGCTCTGTTGTTCCGCTTAGCTTAGTTGAATTTTAGCTGCTGTGCCTTCACAAAGAAATTACATTTTCTACAAATCGCGTGAAATGTGAACTGTCCTATTAGGCATGCGTTTATTGCTCTCTAAATCAGAGTTAGTGCGTGTTGTCTTGATGGCTGACTGCTGAATCTCCCAGTTGCATTATTCCCAAAAGTCATGTCTTATTGTGGTCCTCATTCACTTCTCCATTCAGACATGGCGCACAGTGACTTGGATTGTGATTCATGTTAAATATTTCCCATCCTGAAAGCATGTTATGTAATAGTAGCCTTCATAACATCCTCTTTCTTTATGGTGCACTCTTCAGACTGTATTTTCTGAGTACGTTTTGAGATAGATGAGACGAAAAGGACAAGAGCGGGCGGAGGGAACGGGCGGGCCAAAAACAAATTAATGGAGTGATAAAAGCAGCAGAACATTAGACAGTCTGACATATCATTTCTTTTTTGCCATAGCCCAGGGTGATCATCAATGGTTCGACCCCTCGGATGCTTAGCATACAGGACATCAGGTACACTGTCATAAATCCACAGTGCCATCGGACTAGCGGCACCGTTCTCCTGCCTCCTAATCTAAAAGATTTACAGCGGAGTGTTTGAGTGGAGGCATGTCAGTGGTGCTGTCAGGTTGGCGCCCGCCGTTACTGATGTTTTGTTGTGTTGGCTCACAGCGGCCCAGGAAAACTGAGTAGTGCATTCTCGCATAACCACGTCCAATGACACAGTCAAACCTCCGATACTCATGTGTGTGTGACGTGTGTTGCCGCTTCATATCCTCGTCGGACCAAAGGCCATTCTGCGAGGAGTTTGCATGTTCTCTCCAGGTACTCCGGTCCTACGGTCCAAAGTCATGCACGTTCAGGCTGATTGGAGACTCAAAAGTTGCCCCTCTGTTGTGAGTGTGAGCGTGAGTGGTGTGTGTGGTGACCTGTGATGGACTGGTGACCTGTCCAGGGTGTATTCCCTGCCTTCGCCCGATGTACGCTAGAGAAAGGCCCATGCATCAGCACTGGGTACAAAGCGGGCACAATAATGGATGGGTGGATGACCATGAATCCCTAGAAGGGTTCATCTTAAGGTCATGCAACAGGAAAGCTATTAGTTGAGCCACTGGAAGGCATTAAGAGGACAAATGTGCAGGATAACTTGCAGAAACTAAAAAAATGTAGTCATTAGCCAACAAAAGAAAACCTTAAAAGTATGTTTAGTGAAGTGTTCCGGTTTAATTAGGAACGACTGATAACGTACTAGCCAATTTGAGCGAGCAGATGCCATTCAATCACAATACGAAATTAATTTAATACTTGGAAAATCAATTAAGATAATCTGCCCTCAACAGCAAACAAAGCAGACATGGGAAACATCGCCGCAGAGCTGAAAAGAGAATTTCTTAATCTGAGATAATTAATAACCAGGCCTGCATAAAACGCTCATTTGGTTTTGCTCCGGAGAACGTGAAATCTCCTCAAATGTACACAGACACTATTCTTTATCAGGCCCTGCTCTGTAAGAGCACAGAGCCCAGATTCATTTTTATGAGAGCTTACAGTCTTCTATTCATAGAGCCCTTTAGAAATAGCAAGCATTCATAATGGAGCTGGGATCTGATTAACCTCCTCGCTCGCCGGCACAATGGCGGGCTACCCCGAGACTCAGCCCCGTAATGGAGTCCGCTATCACCAGGCACACTCCAAACATTCCTCGCACCGCAGGACTCGACGACCAGATTGGAATCCCTTAACTCCCCTCCGCACTCGGCACACAGTAGGGAAACAAAACATCCTCTAAGCTGATGCCCCTCAACATTAATCTATCTCTCTGCTCCACTCGTGCACTTGCATAGAAACACGCACACACACACACACACACACACACGCACACACACACACGCTATACACCATAGGCATCCTCCTCTGTGCCTTTGTTGCAATTTTGCATTCTTAATTGTACACTCTTGTTAGAAAAGGCAGGGAAATAAGGGAGTGTCGTCTCTTTCATTCTGCATTGTTAACCATCTCTATTCTGAGAAGCTTTTTGTCTGCGAACATGTATCTTTAATATACAGAACACAAAGTGTGTCTGTGTGCATGTCCACCCACTGAACAATATAGTGCCCCTGTAGCAGGCTGTAAGCCACATTAGTGAATCCTCTACCAGTCACTTCCTCCCTGTTATTTTGCCCTGCGAACAAACCAAGACATCGTGCCACACGAAATGATCAAGTGGAACCATTTTCATGAATTGCCATTACTCTTTAATCCTCCCGTGCTTTCTTTAGCCCCTGATATGATGTGAGACGTTACAGGCTTGACGCGTCTCAAACGCGCGTCAGCCACCTCAATGTTGCCATCTCCTGGCCTAACAGGATTAAGCAAGACGCTCGCACAGGCTCCTCGGTTGTGGAGCAAATGGATTGCTTGCGCCAAATATGTCAGAGGGAGTGATTATACCCCTCAGTGGCCAGTTGGCCCAACAGTCCGCCCCCAGTGGCCAGCCCTGTGGGGGCTGTCAGGACCAGGCAGACTGGAGCTTGGTAAGGAGCCAGTCCCACGTTTAACAGCCAGCTCCTGCCCAGCCTGAGTGTCATCTGCACCTGCCAATGAGAAGCAGTTCTCAGCCATCAGATAATGGTTGAGAGGAAATTGCTTCAAGGAGGCGACATTCTAGGGATGGCAATATGGATGTGTGGAATATATTCAAGGAGAAGGAGGAGGAGGAGAGAGAGAGAGACCTGGTCCTTGAAAAGGCACAAATTAGCATTGACATATACACACACACACTGAGGGAGAGGGGAGTGAGACAGGGAGAGTGAGAGAGAGAGAGAGAGAGAGAGAGACAGCCACAGACATCCTCACACTGAGGCACATATAAATATAATCATGTACAGACACATATGCACACACACACTCACAGAGTGAGCCAAGAGGCTATACCTAATCGTCCCTGCTTTGAATAATATAACCATCCCAGACTGAATCACATTTATCCACAGCCTGGACTGAACCAAACAAATTCTTATTTACCTCACCTGATACAGTCACAGCCAACGAGCCATGGGAATATGGATTGGGAGTGTGTACAGCCTTGCCGCAGACGCACTGAAACAAGGAGATTTGCAGCAGTGGTAGTATCTGCAGTGACCAGTTCGGCAGAAACGTGGCAAATGAAAATCAAAGTGAATGTTGGATATGGATATGTCAAGTCAAATATGAGGCTGCAATCATCATTCGCAGGATATCACCGGAGGTTAATGTGCAGGCCTGCTGATCTTTCGGGGCCCTCATTCATGTGGCTTAAGGCGGTGGAATTCAATATGAAGCATGAAATGCGAAGTAGTCGCCATAATTGGACTGAAACCCATAGTGGATCCTTTACCAACAGAAAATATAAAGCATGCACTGAGGGACCACGGTTCACACACACACACACACACTCATACACAGACACGAGAGGCCTGGAGCCGATTTCAAGTTGAATCCAATTGGTTGCTGCACTGGTTCGGGGTTGTCTCTGCACTAATTAGCCTGTTAGATCCTCTGTCAGGACTGCATGTTCCCCCGAACAGGTGGTTCAAACACTGATTTATCATTTATTAGTGAGGGAGCCGATGATCTGTGTCTGTGCGAGCAGGCGCACGTGCTCCCAGGGTTTGTTATTGCTTGCCAGTCATCTGATGTTACCATGGCAAAATTTCAACCTGTAGATGGCACTCTTATCCCTGGTTTTAATCCAAACCTTTAGGGTTGACTCCCCCATTTTGAAATGACTGGCCTCAATTCCAAAACACGTTTTGCTTTGTTTGTCATTATGGTTCCTGAGCAGGTATTTTGTAAATGGCGGCCAGACAGGATTTTGCCTTTTTTTTCCCACTGTGTGCTCAAATTGCAATGACAGACAGCATTGTGTGCAGAGGTAGTGTACCTGTTTGTACATATGGTCAAAGTGTATATCCAAAAATGCTTATGCATAATAAGGTGCAGCCGGCAACTGTTGTTCCAATCTCAGGCAGTGAGAATTAGTTACACAGTGGGGAATGGTTGGAGTTGAGTGGGGGTAGAGGAACCCCAGCCAAACATGGTTTGTCTCTGAATACTAATGCCTCTTTTGATCTGCCTCGGCTTTTAGGAGATTTAAACAACAAAATCTGTCTTTCCAAATTTCTTAATAGACTCAGCCTTTTGTGGCCAACGCAAAAAAGAAAAAAAAATCCTCGAAACATGTTTACACGGCATCCATATTAATGTACTGAATTTGTTTAAAACATGTAGAGTCCACTGAGATCTTATTACAGGCAACACCCTGTATTATTCATGCTTGGCCCTAATAGACTAATTAATTTCTCATAAAATAGTAAGGCATTTTTATGATTTTCTTATGTTATGCATTCATTTCCATAATTGATCTTTGTTTTACAAATACATCTTTTTAAGTTGCCCCTCATATGTCCTAAATTCAGTCACTGTGCAAAAGAGATTTCATCCCTCCTGAAAAGATCTGAAAGCATTAGTTACAGAGCTACATGAGCATTAAAAGACACTAACAGTAAGAAAAAAAAAACAATTAGACCTAATAGCATCAAGGCTGCGAGTACCTATGTGATTTATATGGCCCTAAAAGCTATTTAGGAGCATATTGTGACAGAATGTTAAGTGTGATTAGGGACAGTATGTTAAACATTTGGCCAGTTGTAATCAGTTGGAGAGCTGTGAGGATGAGCTGTGGTTGGGGGGTTATCTGTGCCTGTAACGCTGCAGGAGGTGCCAAAAGCAACAGAGACCACGATCCAGTCTGAGTATTTGGCACCTCCACAGCTGCTGCTCACATGCTTCCACCCTCTCCTCACACCAAGGGCCAATACCTAGCACAGGATAATCTTGTTTTATCTGCCTTTCAGACAGCCCAAATGGCTAAGATTAAACCTTCCACATGACCCTCACGGCCAGAGCAGTGACATGTATACCCCCAGTTTATTAGAGCACCTAAGGTTAAAGTGAGATGAGGAAATTGATAAGGGTCTGGCCTGAAAATGCCTGGATGGGTTTCCAGGATCAGAAAAGCACTGTGTGTCCATTCTAGATCTAATAAATGCTGAGTCATGAAACCACATTTTTGTCTTCTCAAGGTTGTATTGTTATCAGACTAGCTCGCTCAGGCAAATAGCAGCAGATTGTGTGTGTTAAGATGATAAATTACCAAATGCACAGATGATTTAAGACAGATGTTGAAAACAGATATGAGCGTTTCTATCTATCTATCTATCTATCTATCTATCTATCTATCTATCTATCTATCTATCTATCTATCTATCTATCTATCTATCTATCTATCTATCTATCTATCTATCTATCTATCTATCTATCTATCTAGACAGTTCATTATAAAATACTATACCAAATGCATAATAACTTGTGCATCTATAGTAACTAAATATCCATGTCAAAACTTTCATTAAAGTGGCTGTGGAAAATGTAAAACAGCGCTCGCTGTTGTTGTCATGAGCTCCAGCCAGAACATCCGTGGAACAAAGCTAATTAGTGTTTTTATTCAGTCATGTTTTAGATTTATGCATATTAGCTTGTTTGCGCTCCACATTCGGTTTCTATCTTGTATCTGCACGTTCGTGGCCTCACACTGAATCTGCGTGACTGTCTTTTGCAGGTGACATATTTTTGTTTGGACAAACTTCACTCAGGCAAACCAAAACTCATAAATATCACTTTTTCCACTTTACCTGTTGATTATTTTAACTTTATTTTTTTCTGGTAATGTTGACAAAATCCCCACAGAGTTGCCTACGCTTTTTAGAGATAAAGTGAGACTATGAAACACAAAAAACAGAAATCGGTAAACAAGAAGGATTTTTATTGTGTCTTTTCTTGTGGTATTGTACCTCAAACTATTTGACTGACGTAGAAGCTGGAAAAAAAACACCCTTTCTGACAGGTTTCTAGCAGTAGGTGACACAGTGGCTGTTATCCAAAAGGTGGGCCCTTTGAGACATTTGTTCCCAGTGGCATATGCCAGGATTACCGCTCCCAGTGTCACCAAATGCTTTTCCTGCCTTCCTACCTGGTGGCGTGCGAGGCAAGGAGGAGAAGACAGACGATCTTCAAATGGCCTTCAAAACGATGTCAAGAGCTGGCTGACATCTGACTGATTTCTGATCATGGTTGTGATCGCAGAGATCTGGACTTGCCAAGGCATGATTAACAATATTCTTACCATTAATTAAAATCACCTCAGTGAGCAGAGCAGATGGCCAGAGTCATTAATCTGCTGTAATGCTCTTACTGTCACCACACACGTCTTAATCAAGCCGTGATCTGCATTAATCACCTGACTTAAGTGACAAACAAGTATCACTCCTGTGTTAGCCTGGCTTTGTTTGTGGCCGGACCTCTGGTGACCTTGTAGTGATGCATTGATCGGAGAAACGCTCAAGACGTGAGTGGGTGATGTTTTGTACTCAGGCACTTACCTACAGAGGGAACATAAACAGAGCCACGGATAAACAAGCCATCCCTACCTGCACAGCTGCTGTCTCCCTCATTATGCCCGTGCTTTTATTTTAGCCTTAAATATTTTCATCAACAGCTGCTGCTCAGTTGTTACCTTGAAACCGTTGTGACACAAAGTGGTAAGTGCGTGAGACATTTGATAAGATTAAACTCTAATCCTCTTAGTGGCAAACAACTAATTTGGCTAATAATTCTGCCTTACCTTCTGACTCCTCGTTGCCATAAAATCCCGGATTTCAACACCCAGCCAGCATGGGACTATTGTGCTGAAGGCTTTGTGTGTCTGGTAATGGCAGAAAAGTATCTTATGTTTGATCCCCCCCTGGATTCCTGTGTTCAGCTTGATCTTGTTTTTAATTTAGGATGAAAATAGAGATAGAGTGCCAATAAATAGAAGTAGGAAGGGAGTAAATTATGAGCGGCACAGTCAACTTAACATCATATTTCTCACTTAGCAAAGAGCATCACAAGCGTTGATGTGATGCTGTTGAGCTCACCAGATTGATGATTTATGCCGCGTTTTGTGCTGGCCAGCCTCAGCGTATCGAACACAATAACACTTAATTAAATGACTTGTAGCGCAATACGAGCCTCGGTCTCTGCGAAAACCACTTGTTGGATTGGCGTGGATTTGAGAACAAAATCTTAACATCCGCCTGTGTCGTAATGTGAGCCGACTGAAACGCGTTCCAAGTTCACTATGTAAATGCTTCAGCTTTCAATAGCATTATGAACTGGCCTACTCCGCTGGAAAGCGTTTTAACGGTTCGTGTTTTGTTTACGCTGCCTGGCAGCCCTTGCCAAGAATAGCAAGGCAACATAATGTGAAGAAGAAAATCAATTTTCACATTTATCACATTCATTAAATACAGCCAGCCCAGTACAAACCTGGCTGCTGCTTTGTTGGTTTCTTTGTAGCATTGGCCTCATCCAACACCATGTCAAACATGCGGTGACTCTTCAGAGCACTTGCTACCAGAACGACGGCCTCTGTGGCCGAATCATCACGTCTGCAGCTGTACATCTTGGACACTGTGGTGAGTAGAGCGGAACTTATTGTGAGGGTGAACTTGGCACATCTGGGTGAGACCTCTCCGTGCATGCTCTTTTAAACTCGCATCTCAGCAAGAATTTCTCTCTGAGCCGGTTCAAAGCCCCTTCTGTGGAGGCTGCTGCTTGGAGTTGTGCTCAGAGGGTTGTCCCTGCCTGTCTTTGTGTGCCTGGTGTGAAGGAGGAAGTCAAAGAAGAAGGAGGCCTTTCTGGCGGTCAGTTGAAGATGGGTCAGGGTGAATTTCGGTTGTTTTGTTTTTTTTTCCTCCCCTCTGAGGTTTTTACTTCCAACTGGTGACAGATTCTGGAGTCGACCCAGAACAGAGAGGTTGTGTCTCTCATTGCCTTGAGACTGTAAAACATTGCAGAGGGGAGGGGGTCATGTAGACTTTGCTTGGCCTGCTGCAGCCATGACCGAATCCCCGTCAAAAGCATCAAAAATGGATGAATAAATGGACATTTAGTACAAAAGCAAAGCCAGGCTTGTATAATGCTCTAACAGTAGCAGCACAGAGCTGCTTATCACCTCTTGCTGACACAGAATCACAAGGATGCCCAGCCTCCGTGGCTGTTTATTGTGTTATTTTAACACCTTCCTGTATGTGCTCTCTTGGGTGCTCAGACAGATCTCACCCTAACTTTTGTAAGGTGTCAGGAGCCCTTTGAAGAGCTGCAGACGCCTTTTAATCAGCAGCAGCTAATCACCCATATGGTTGACAAAGGTCTGGTTGACTCATGGTCTTTTGTTGTCACGATGGGAGCTTTATCTTGTGTGTGCGTGCGTGCGTGTGTGTGTGTGTGTGTGTGTGTGTGTGTGTGTGTGTGTGTGTGTGTGTGTGTGTGTGTGTGTGTGTTAGGTGGGAGGGAGAGTAATTCAATGCACTTTATATGCCACACTCCTTTTGTCTCCTGACTTCCAAAGGCCCTTGTTTTTGGAACTGTTGTTAAAGAGGTTAAATTAAGTGCATTTACTGTAGGTGTGTATGACAATGCAGATGCTCTTGATTATGCAGGCAGGGTTTTTCTCCTCAAACACAGAGCTGCAGTGATATGTGTAATTAACATTGTGGGTGTCCAAAACACAACCCTAATCAAATGACACTTGTTTAGCTTGGTGGGTTTTCTTCACAGAATTGCATTGAAATTCCTCCACTGCTGTTTGAGCAGATGAGACGGGGCTGCAAAACAGAATATTTCTGCTTCTTTCTTACTATGCACATTATTTATGGACTGCAGTTACATGAATTGGGAAAAAAAGTGTGTGTGGGGGGTGGGTGTATGAAAATGTCTGTGGGTTTAAAGTTTAGATTTATTAAGCTTAAATGTTGAAGTGAAGTGTCTGATGTGTGTTTGTGATCGTAATGAATAAGTGTATGAATAGGAATGTACAACTTGACTCCTCATGCCTGCATGATTAAGTAAATTCTCTAGTTTACCTCTTTGTATGTGCTTATGTATAGTAAGAAATTTGCTTAAAGATTAAAGTGTAGTTTAAAGTAATTTAATGTCATGTTGCTTTCAGAGTGAACCATTTGTTTTCTGCATGTGCCCGACTAAAGTAACAAAAATGCTATAATTACTATAAATAAACTGGATAATGAATTAGATGCACTGTAACAGAGTTATTACTAAATGATACACAGAATAGTTAAAATTTTACTGCACCCCCAGGATGTGAGTTCATGTTAATGTATCAATAGCATTATACAGCCTCAACACTGAACAGCCATTTAGAATTATTGAGGAATTAGGATTTATTATTTCATATATTGACACTGTCTAAAAATAAAATTCCATTAATGCACATAACTACAATAAAATAATTCTTCTGCTACACATTCTGATGAAAGTTGGGAAAGAAAAGGGTTGATTTCTAATAGCGCAAGTCTTTGTTTACCAGTAAATTATCAGCAATTATAATTCTTCCTCATGCATTTCTATCGCTTTCCACCCCGGTTTCTGCATAATTCCTTTAGCACGCCCCACCAGCCTTGCAGCCTTTCAACAGGTAGACTTCAGCTGATTCCGCACAGACCTATCACTCGCAGCTCCTCTAAGTGATTCGCTTGGTTAATTAATTGCCATGTGCAGATTAATTTCTGTAACACTGTTAACAGCCTGATCAGAGCTTAAAAATAGGAAGCAGTTTATCTAGTGAACCATTTGCCCTCACAAAAGTGAGCAGCATTTTGCTGCAGACCAAACGCGGCCCTGCTGGTGGTCTGCTGCCTGGCAGGCCATTGGTCGATGGTGCAGCCTATTTGCATAAACCAGGGCTTATAGACCCACAGCAAAGTCACTGTTTGACACAGTTGTGACGCGACCTGATACAGCACTACGAGAGGACTTTTTAATTTCTGCCTCATTAATGACTTTCCAGAGTTTGTAACTTTATCACCATGGGATTTTGCAGCATTGCCGGACTTTGCTTGGCGCTGACTTTACTCCACCCTGCCATCTGCACAACTACACGCTATGTCACGTATGAGGAGGATGCACCCGGCACGGAGATAGGGAATCTGTCCCAAGACTTGAAGATCGATCCAGCTGATGACCCCGACACATCTTTTCGCTTCATGCAGGAGAACAACTCCTCGGTGGTCGAGATGAGGGAGATTGACGGACTCCTGAGCGTCGCGGAGAGGATCGACAGGGAGCAGCTTTGCCCCAGGACCCCACGCTGCTTCATCACTTTCGACATCGTGGCCTTCTCCAAGGAGAAGTTCCAGCTCATCCATGTGGAGATCGAGGTGAAGGACATCAACGACCATCCTCCGCACTTCCCACGCAACCAGACGCGGTTGGAGATCCTGGAGAACGTCCCCGTGGGCTCCAGGTTCCCCCTGCAGGTCGCCCTGGACCAGGACGTGGGAGGGAACTACATCCAGAGCTACAACATCTCCTCCTGCAGCCACTTCTCTATCCAAGTGCGCGACAGGGAGGACGGGGTGAAGTGTGCGGAGCTGGTGCTGATGAGGGAGCTGGACCGGGAGGTGGAGGACTCCTACACCCTGGAGGTCACCGCCACTGATGGAGGAGCGCACGCCAAGTCCGGCTCGATGACGGTGACGATCAAAGTGCTGGACTTCAACGACAACAGTCCCACTTTTGAGCACAGTGATCTGAAAGTGGAGCTGAACGAGGACTCCCCGGTGGGACACAGGGTGGTCAAAGTCCACGCTTTTGACCCGGACGACGGCATCAACGGAGAAGTGGTGTACACCTTCTCAGAGGAGGTGCCACCAGAAGTCGCGCGACTCTTCCACATCGACTCTCACACCGGGGACGTGACTTTGAAGGCTCTGGTGGACTTTGAGAATCGCAGATCCTACGAGCTGAAGATCAGAGCCTCAGACTTGGGTGAGAACTCCATCCCATCCAGCTGCAAAGTGGCCATAGAGGTGGTGGACGTAAACGACAACGCTCCTGAAATCAGCATCAAGCCCATGACTTCCAGCAGTGACGGGGTGGCTTACATCACAGAGGCAGCAGCCGCAGAGAGCTTCGTGGCTCTCATCAGGACCACAGACAGAGACTCAGGCTCCAATGGGTATGTACGGGTCCACCTACTGGGACATGAGCACTTCAGCCTGCAGCAGGCCTATGGAGACTCGTTCATGATCATCACCAGCACCACTTTAGACAGAGAGAAGATCCCAGAGTACAACCTCACTGTGGTGGCAGAAGATCTGGGCACCCCTCCCTTTAAGACAGTCAGACAGTACACCATCAGGGTCACAGATGAGAATGACAATGCCCCTCTGTTCAGTAAGTCACTGTATGAAGTTTCAGTCCTGGAAAATAACATCCCAGGGTCGTATGTGACCACAGTGGTTGCCCGAGATTCAGATATGGGGAAAAATGCCAAAGTCTCTTACAAAGTCATAGACTCTGAAGTGCCAGGGGGATCCCTGGTGTCCACTTATGTGTCTGTGGACTCAAGCTCAGGCTCTTTGTATACTTTGAGGTCTTTTGATTTCGAGACCCTGCAGCAGATTGAGTTGGTGATCCAGGCTGAAGACAAGGGCACCCCCTCTCTGTCCAGCACGTCCATCATCAGGATCAAAGTTGTGGATCAGAATGACAACTACCCGTACTTCACCTTCCCTCTGCTTGTCAACGACTCTGCCGACATCCCCCTGCCTTTCAACGCACCTGCGGGCTACCTGGCTCTGCGCGTTTCAGCCGAGGACGAGGACGAGGGTGTGAACGGCGACCTCTCCTATCAGATAGTACAAGGTGACCCCAAGCTCTTCACGGTGAACAAAGACACGGGGGAGATCGCTCTGAAACAGTGGCTCACGGCTGAAATCGGAGACGTGCTGGAGATGAGAATCTCGGTGACCGACAACGGCCGGTCCCCACTCTCTAGCTGCGCCGCCATCAGGTTCGTCGTCTCAGACACGGAGGCCTCAGAGGACCAGGTCGTCATCGTGATGAGGTCGAGTGATGAAGAGGGCTTGGACGGATCACTAATTGTCATTATTATGCTCGGCGGGGGATGTGGACTGTTGCTGATTGCGATAGTGGTTGTTGTCATCACATGCAAGCTCAGCCGCGGGGGCAGAGGCCGCGGCTCCAAGAGAGAAGCGTGTCGCAGCCTGTTCGACGGCAGACCCCTGCCCATGCTGGGCTCCTCTGAGGGGAACATATACACTGGCCAGAGAGGCTTCTTCCATGAGAGGACCTCCTCCTCTCTGGATGACTCCTGCCTGTATGAGGAGAGGAGCAGGGACTCAGAGGCAAAGGTGAGTCAACTACAAGAGTGCCTTTTTTTTCCTCTTTTATTTTCATATGCACAAGCTGTTCCCATGAAGTGCTCGCCTTGATCTTGGTGCCAGAAATGGAAACTAAGCTCTCTGCTGTCATTTTGTTTGTTCTCTTAGATGTTCCTGCCCTCAAAGCATTTCCAAGCAACATCTGTGTGGCAAGGTGACAAATACTGCTTGCAAGTGAGGTAAGACAACTAAATATAATTTATAATTCTCCAACAGGCTACGCTTTATTTACAGTCAAATCTAGCTGAACAGAGGGTAATTAATATGCGACATGCATGTGTTTTTGTTGCTGGTGGCTCTCCAGTGGAATGAGGTTAAATGGGCAGGAGAGAGGCAAGCCTCCAATGTGACAAAAAGACATCAATAATCAAGCTAATGTGGTGCGGTGGTGGCTCATACTCTCTGTTGATTGTATTCACAGTGGCATTGGCAACACTGACCAGCTGAGCGTGAAGGACAGCGGCAAAGGCGACAGTGACTTTAACGACAGCGACTCTGATATCAGCGGCGATGGAGGCAAGAAGAACTTCACAACCTTTCATCCAAGGCTAAAAAGTACGTACTTTCTGATATCGCAAGGCTTAAAAATATATATATATATTCACCAGAATCGACACTTTTGATAAAGAAGGCAATGTGACATCTAAATTGGCAGTTTCTCATTCTTTTCTTCCTTTTTTTCTTTTTCCCTTGTCTCTCAGGTACCTCCAGCGCTGCTCACAGCTTGTCTGGGGACTGCCAAGGCACTTACTGTGCTGTGCCAGCGCAGAGCTTCAGAGCCCCCAGGGACAACAACGCATACACAATCGGCTTCTCCCCTGTCTTCAGCAATCTTCATGGGTACCCCCACTCTTGGAAGGACTCCGGTTATGGCACAAATCGACCAAAGTCCAGGAGCGGCATGCAGACCTTCTCCCGGACCGGGACCCTGCCCTCCTACTTCCCTCAGCAGCAGCTGCAGCGCGAGGCTGGAGTTGTTGGATGTGTCGAAATCACCAAACAGACTCCTAATATAGTGACCGTGGCTACGCCGTTAGAGGTCGCAACTATCTTTTAAACGCTGTGGATGAACTCACTGAGATGTAAATTTGTAAAGCTGTTTTTGGAAAGATGGTTAACAGATGTATATATTTTTTAGCTGAATGGAGTAATTATTATATGGCAGATGTTTTGACAGATGTGTGTATGTGTGTCTGTCCGTAGGTAATATTGCACATGACCGGACCCATATGCCTCATATTATTTGTCCATATTTATGTGTATTTGTGAACCTGACTGCTGATTTTACCTTTGTGCTATTTGGGCAGTAGGAAGCTGCAAGTTATGGACAACGTATTCCTCCAGACACACCAGGCAGCTTTACTAGCTTTACGAGCTTTACTAGTTATAAAATCCAACTTTTATTTATTCATTGTACATTATTTAACTTCCAGTACTCTGTATGCTACGATGCACTGAGGTGTTTCTTCTCACAATAAAGCAGTGAGTGAAATGATGAAAAAGTGTCCTTCGTTCGGCACAGAAATGACAACGTGATCATCGCTGTAAGATCAGACAGTACATCAGCTTAATTGAGAGGTATTGCTTTTTGATGATTAAATCTAATTCCCGTGCTAGATGACGTTTGGATTTGTAAACACGTACAGCTCTTTCCCCGAGTTCAAATCTGCACGATCAGTCAGCGATGATCAGGTGGAAAATCTCAAGCTGCTCCATTACCTGGGAGACTGGCTTTGAAGACTCCTGGTTACTTTTTTTTTCTCTCTTTTTTTTTGTTTTGCTTCCAGACTTTCTTGCATGCAAATGAGAGAGTAGAGCTGGTACTCAAGTGGAAAATAAAGTATAAACCATTATTCCTACAAAAACCACCTTGGGTGCTGTCACACCTGCTTCAGCTCCTCTAAATAATTTACATCACTGTAAACAACGCACTACAACTCGCATTAGGTTGCTTGACAAATTCCTAACCATCATTTACTCCTATGAGAGGTGAAGATTTAGCTCTTGAATAACAAAGAATAGGGCAAAATATTCACCGGAGGTAATAACCAGGTGAATCTTCCCCTGAATCCTCTCACATTCATATGGCAACTGCTTACCTCCCTTCACTGTCACGTTTGCAGAACTGATTCCTGTTATTAACTTTAATCCAACCATGAATAAACTAAATAACAAAATGTCTCTGGCCCAAAATCATTTATTGATGAGGCACTGGTGAGGCAATGGTGTCACAAGCTGTGACACCATCACCATGTGCACTACTTTGCAGTTGTTAAGCTTTTAGTAGCCATAGAATATAAATTATACTCCATTTGCATTATTTTCTCACTTACATCTCTCAAAATAGAACAGCAGCAGAATAATATGTGAGTAAATCCAGGGCACAAGGATTTAACAAGAAAGAAAGGGGGGAAAAAAGTGTAACTGAATTATGCAAGATAAAATAAATTAAATCTCTCAATCAAAGGACAATGTCTGTGGGGAGGTGCGGGCGTTTTCATCAACAACTTAAAATGTGCAGGCCCGCTTCAATAATGCTTTTCATCAAGGGTTCAGACTCCACTCTCGTTTCGAGTAACTGGAAGGCTGACTTAAAACATACATATTGAGCAACGTTTAACACCTGCTGATTTCCGTCTGCTCGTGCACCCGTTTGTCGCAGTGTTTTGTCCTCATTATTTTTAAGGTCACTTCAAATGAGCCAGTGATGTATGAAAGCAAATGAGACAAGAGTAAAGGGTTGTTACAAACGACATAATAGCCGTGTAAGGGCCAAATCCTGAAGATAAAATAAATACTCCTCAAAACTGCTGCCAAGGAAGAACTATCAGTGGGAGCCGATGGCAGACTGAGCCATTATTTTTTCTTTTCTGTTCATCTGCAGGAGAAAAAAATGGGGGCTGAGAGCTGTCCTCATTTGCATAAGCATAAATACCTGCTTTTCTGTTTTTTTGATAGCCATGATAAAAGCTGGAATTGAGTGAATTAGGTGTCTTTTTATATGACTGTAAAGTACCATAGAGAGTCCTCACTTGTTACACTTTTTAATAGAGGACAATGCTGGAAAAACAGTGGTATAGTCTCCATTTAAGCTGTTATAATTGTCCTTCTCATTTAATTCTCCTCGTCTGCAAAGTCATACACTTTGGAAATTGCAAAGTTCATAACTTCATTTTAGGCACAGAGCCATGAGGATTCAAGGCCATGCGGTACAAAAGGCAAGCAATAAGAAAGAAGGTCATATTTGTGCCCCCAGTGATGTGCACTGGTCTGACAGATAGCCAATTGCACAGAGAGGGAAAATGCATTTATCAATCAATACAATATGATTCCCTCCATCACTGCTTTATATTCTCCTTGTAGGTCAAATAGTTGTGCATTGACCTGACAATTTGTGCCATAAGGTATATTCATCTGCACAGTTTGGCATAAAATGTGGGTCTGTTTGAAAAGCCATTGCTGGGAGACACAGTGTTCATCCAAATGGACTTCACATTAATGTCCTACAGCAGCTCTCACAGCACATTTGAAATCTCCCCAGGTAATAGAAAATGAGTGTTTTAGAGTCGCTTTTCAGCTCATCAGTAGTCCACTGACAAATGTGTCAGACCTGCACACGTCATCTGTAGCCTCTGCACCTGTTGCCACTGGGGGTTTATTTTTGTCGAAATGACTATACGACTGTGATTATTCTGTAACGGCCTCTTAGCATCTCATCTTTAAGACACAAGTTCCCAGCGTGCAAAGACGGAGCCTTTCTGAATCGATGTCATTAGGTGCTCCAGGCCCAGCCCACAATGCAGTGTTTTGTACCACTCGCACCTCATCTTCATCTCTGTCTCAGCTGCCAAGTGTGGATATTGACTTTTGGATGCTTTGAATTGCGGGGCATGGTGTGTGAAAAGAATAACAGCATTTGTTTTCTTCTTGACAGTTTGTCTCACAGGAGAAGTTTTGTCGGTGTTCGCTTACCATTAAGATGTTGTCTGCTTCATTTACAATAAGTTATGTCAAGCCAAGTTCACTCCAGCATCAGTGCCCGATACTGGAGGATTGTTAAAACATTAGACAAAAGGCAAAGGCAAGGGTTTCTTCTAAATTACGGGATGTAATCACTGTGGCTTTTGTCGACCCTCTGTAATTACTGTCAGATGTCGGAGATAGAGCTCTTCCACTGGGAGGGTCCGGACAGACCTGTGCTTCAGTCTTTAGTCACCTCAGCCTTAGCACGTACTGTGAAGAAATATGAGGTTTGATAAATTAGAATTCACCTTCTTTGTCGGTGTACAATGATGATGTTACAGTACATCCAGTATGATTGTATAACAGCTTGTCCAGTTGGTAAAAAACAGTGTCAATTATAGACAGCATGTGTACAGTATGATAACAGTAAGCACTGTATGTACGGTGTGTACAGTAGAGACTCCCTCATTAGTCCCACAATGCAGAAATGCATTAAAATTCACTTTTGCCTGTGGCGAGATATGTATTTATAGATCTTATTTACAAACAAAGTTTCCATAGTACATGCCTATAGTATGTGTTATCTATATATGAAATTTATGCATAACAAAGGGCCTCAGTGCAGATTTAGCTTGTTTAAATTATGAAGACTTTGTTTGAATTACTAATTGCTAAATAATTATTAAATGGAAAATACACTACAAATGCATAACTAGCAAACCCAACTAAGCTTATTTTAGTGTATTTTAGCTGAGTTTAGCTTACCTTAGCTTTTAGGTAAGGCATGGTGCTATTTGTACAGAACCATTCTTACACAGTGCGCTTCGTAGTGCTTTACAGAGGTAAGGAAATATATTAGCAACATTGGAAAATTGAGATATCATCAAGTAAAACTCAAATTATAGACGTGATAAAAAATAAAATCACTCAGCCAAGGAGAAATCAAGCTGATTCCAAAGATGAAGTGATTAAAATTGACAAAAACAGCAGATAAACCTGGAGACAATGGGTAATACGAGGCAAACGACTGAAAATCCAGGAACTCAGTGCACGTTGAACCTCTAATTTATTGTTGTTACTCTTCAGTTTTGGCTGGAATAGAACAAGCAGAATGTAACGTGTGATTCCTGAGCTTCCGGCATGTTTTCAGTTACCTGTGAACAGGACCAGGCCGGCAGCAGCTCCCCTCTGCTTCCAGTCTCTATGCTAAATATAGCCAACTGGCTGCTGGCTCCGACTTCACTCAAACGCAGACATGAGAGTGTTTTGTTGATCTTATCATCTAACTCTTGGCAAGACAGCAAATAAATCTAATTCCCCAAATGTCAAATTATTGCTTTAACCTTAGCTTCACCTGTCAAGGACAGACTTTCCCCTGTTTTCTTGCCCACTGCAATCATTCAATAAATATTGGATTCGTCGTATTCTAATCTGAGCTGAGAATATAGTTTGTTCTTTCTCTGACAAATGATGTCATATAGCTTGTGCCTGTGATAATACAGAGCTGTACAAGTGGGAGTTTGGGAGCTGCCCCTCCATGCTGGACAGTCGAGACAGCAGGCTGCGGTCACATGGGGCTGCCCTCAGTTGGCTATTGTTGCATCTTAGCACTTGAATGTGAAATGACTCTGTGTATTATTTCTATTCTGAATTGTATTATGTATAACTACATAGTGTCAGCTTTGGTACATGGTGTTTGGTATGATAAATTCAGTCTGTTGTGTTATTGTTTTGTAGACTTAAAGTGTAGGTAGATTTGCGATTTTTGCAAATGCCTGAATGAGAGCAGAGCTGTACTTGAAATAAAGATCAGTGACTGTTTTGCAGAATGCCCAAATAAATTTCTCACTTATTTTTTTCTCTGAGCAGATCTCAGCTTTTTTACAGAGATCTGCTGCCATGATGGTGAATGTCTACTGCCTGTATGAAAATAAATGCAAATCCTGTGTGTCTCACTATAACTATGAGCTTTCAATGAGTTATGTCAACATACTGAAGTGTTTTGTTCGTGATATCTCACAGTGTGATCTCACAGTGTTATTAAGTACGCTTGGAGGTGCAAAGTGCAACTCTGCCTGGATGTGGCTTCTGCAAGATCGAACATGCCATTGGTGTTGTTGTGTTTCCATTAAATTCTAAATCTGGTGGCACTTTCAGCTATGAAGACCCATTTAGACACAGCCGACATCAACAAATGTGCCTCATTATCTAATGATTGGCTAGTAGGTTTGATATTTATTTGCTTTGATTGATTTGATATATTTACCGCTTTAATGTGCTGAGCTAAATTCCCTTTGTTTCCCAAATGTCAGACAATGACAAAGATAAAGTGGGAAGAAGTGAGACATTGATATCAGTTCAGCACAGTAAAAGGGAACACATTTCAAAGGAAACGCTGTCAGATATGATGCAGAAGTTTTCAGAGCGTTTCACAGGCCCCATCAATCATTACTGCTTTGGCATTGTCGTTGCAGGTATTTCCCACACTTATAAATGCTCCAAAACAATCCCAAACAGGTGCAAATGGCTAGAATTTCTAAATAATTTGGACTTAATTCTGCAAGTGTCAGAGTAGAAAAAGATGAAACGCTGTTTGTATTGCGTGCAACATGTACAACAATGGTGAACGCATCCTATAATCAATCATCATTTGTCATGTCTGTTTGCGGTGTAGAATAGAGTCAAACATAAATTCATATAAGTACAGTTAAGGCAATCTAGCTGTCATATCAACGAGTGCTGCATCTAACCTACGGCATCAACACCATAACCGGTTACTCTCTTTTTTTCTTTTTTGTTTTAGTTCTTATACCACTAGGGGGAAACATCATGCTATGCAACCTCAAAGCACGACAAGCAACCTTAACATCCCTCACACCTCTGGACCGTGGCTTTTCACATGGCTACAACGTGATGAGAAGCATATAGCTGAAGAGCAGTCGTGATCTGTAAGCCCTATTCTCTCTGACTCTCTACTTAGAGCTGTAATTCACAAGCTCCAGCTGTCAGTCTTGTGACAGTGCGTCAATGCTGTTTCGGATGCATTCTCACATTGTATGGTTTGTGCTTTCAATGGCAGGCTCAGTGCTATTGTCCTGTATCAGGGCTAGCAGTGGATTTACTTTTCCAGCCCAAGGTAGCATCATCTTGAGGGTTAAGGACAGTCTGTGTTCGTGTTGGGCACACAAACAAAGCAGGAGCTCACGCTCGGGGGCTGCTACAATCAGAGCATCGAGTGCTCATTTTCACCTGAAGCACATCTACGCGCCGTTTAGTGCCACGAAGACCATATACTCGCCTTTAATCTCTGTCTTAAACAGGGACGAGAGCCAAACCCACACGCACACTATGGAAAACAAATTAGCATTCGAGTTTCTGCCTTCAGTGTAAAAATCACAGTCACGATTGCATAGAAACACTGGGGATCACTAAGTCACATTCCCATCGTGCTTATTGACAATACGGCACAACAAAAGCCCAAATCCTGGTCGGGCTTGTAGTGGGGATGAGCTGTTATTATGCATCTTTATAAATAACAAGTATCACTGCATGCATGAGTGAACAGAGAGTTCTGAATGTTACCTCAGTGACAGAGGAGGCAACAATGAACATGAATGATCTCCCTTTAAGCCTCTTTGTCATGTGTGGCGTCTATATAAACCCATTCAAAACCAGCCTGTTTCATCCCATCAGGCCCACAGCCACAGGAATATTAATTTGGTCTATCAACGTATCAATGTGCTGGCGGAGTGAGTGCTGCTCCACACCTCAGAAACAGACTGCTTGACCCCCGTCTTATACAGTGGCGGCAATGCCTGCAGTTCTCTATCTGCAGCGTGTCAGCTCGCACATCGAGCTTTTTGGTCCCGAGCTGATGATGATAAATCTGTGCCAGTTGTTCACCAGTTGATTGTGGTTTACTGCCGAGCCGGGAGAGTGTCTCATTGTGTCAATGTGGGCCGTCATGGAGACAGCTGCCAAAGGAAACGCAGCCTTTATGCTTCTCCCTGCTATATGGAAGAGAAAATTAGGAGAGAGAGAGAGAGAGAGAGAGAGAGAGAGAGAGAGAGAGAGAGAGAGAGAGAGAGAGAGAGAGGAATAAAAAGACAGAGCGAGGGAGCCCGGAATAATACGTTGCATCAATCAGTCTAAATGACTTGCTTATGTAATTAGCCAACAATGTTTTGTTTCTCTGGTTCCCTGAAGTTATTAGTGGTTCACTGTTAACCTTGAAGTAATTGGAAAGGCTCTGT
Source organism: Karalla daura (assembly GCA_029224185.1). NCBI lineage: Eukaryota > Metazoa > Chordata > Actinopteri > Chaetodontiformes > Leiognathidae > Karalla > Karalla daura. The sequence continues at coordinate 14,436,623 of CM055202.1, read as the reverse complement.
TGATGTTCCCCTATCTGTTTGGGACTGACAGTTTATATTTCTTCCGTGGATGGCTTCCCTCCTCTTTCATGTTGCTACAGTATTTAGAATTAGTTTCCTGTCACTTTACAGTACCGCCTAATACTAATTGGTGGTGAGATATATGGGTTATTCACATCCCAGTAGGTGGCATGCTGTCTTCCTTCCTTCCCGACATTTACATGACTGAGAATTGTCAAAACTAATAACATGGTGTTGCTCTGGTAATGCTGCTGCACAAATTACACCTTCCTTGAAAATAGCATAATCTCTACCATAAATTTGAACACTAACTGTGCAGCTACCGCTTCTCCAACTAGTCTCTGACATTTTAATTTGATGCCTCATCTGCAATTAGGCATGCATTGCATGGCCATTGGCTTATTTTTATTTAGTGAGAATCAAACATTCACTTTGGACTCCTCTTAATTTAAAAGGAGAGACAGAGCCAGAGTCGGTGCAGGGGGTTTGCCCTCAGTTCTTATTAAAAATTAATAAGTTGGGCAGTGTTTCACTGAAAAATGAATTTAGCTGTCATGGTTTTGACGACCGCCGTATCAGTGGCGTGCTATAGGATGCAATCACCACACTGCGGGTCCGTTTGTCAGTGGAAAGCCTGAAAGTGTTGGATGTTGGCTGATGAGCCGTGCATGTGTGGAAAAAGCCGCTCTGCTCCTCATTGTTTGAAACTGTCAAGAAAAAAAAAAAAAGAAAGAAAGAAAATGGAAAAAAAGGAAAACATCCAAAGACTTACAATAAAGCAATCTGTTAGGGAGCAACATGGAATGTTTGCATAGAAGATAGATCGCTCAGTTTTGCTCCATTTCTATTTCACACAGAAAAAAAATGTTAGGTCCTTTTTAATTTTCTGATAGTCCCTTGCCTCAGTCGGCCACTTTGCTGGATAGATATCTGCCCGAGAAGTTAATTTAAATGACTTTTTGAGGATGGTGATTGATCCATTGCATACTAAATAACTCTCCCCGCCGGAGATAAAGAACCACTGCAGAAAGAATAAGGGAATGTCATGAGCTCTCCGACATCACACTGCCATTGTAACTATCTATTATCACCGTTTCCATCTTATTATCCCTACGCTGGTTGTAGCCTGGCTCTCACCTTTTAGTAATCCCGCTCTGAATACAAAAATCTAATCACTCTCCACATCACAAATCGTATAATGAATTCATTTGGAGTCTTTGATATCCTCAGATTTTAAAGGCATTTTTTTCCAAGGGTTTTTGACGTGAATAATATTTAGAATAGCTAAAAACAAAAAGAGCGCATTGTTTGTTGTTTTTCTTGGGACTGTCATGGAGCGTGGAAGCGAAGGCAGGTTTTTCTTTTGTTTGCGCAAGAAGATCATTGCCTGGGTCATATTAGAGATGTTTACTCCTCCTGTCAAAGGATAAGTTGTAAATTTTAGCTCACAGGAAATGAAAGCTGTAGTGGCATGCTGAGTACAGACACCAAAGTAATGTCACCTTGAGTGAGCATTTCTCTTGTCTGGACTGGCAGGTGATATCAGAGGATAAACTCCATTTTGACCTTGTGCTCACTCATCACAACAAAAACACAAGAGAAGAACAGCGCGGAGGGAAAAAAAAGTAAAACACCCGTCACATTTCAAATATTATTGCCTCAGTCAGCTGATATCAGCCGGCACAGCTGCAGATAACTGCACTTCATTCTGTCTGCAGCAATGGATGGCTAGGTTTGATGTTAACACCGTTATTAAAAATGCAAAAAAGAAAAACAGATAAACAAGCAAACATATCGTCATTAACATTCAGTGCCACAGAGGTGTGATTGATTCCATCGTCAACCAAGTCATTTCTGTGGCCAGCATAGGAACATCAAACACCATGACCTCCATTATTTCCCCTTTGAAATTGCATTCACTTTATTCGCCTCTCTGGCTCTCCAATACCTTGAATCATTTCTCCTGGGAGGTGTTTTTTTTTCCTAACCTGCTGCTTCTCTGCCAGTCCTAAGAGCAGTGTAACCAGCAATTCTCTCACACTGTATGTGGGACACTTGAGCAAAGAGTGAGACGAAGCATCTGGCACAACTTTCATGAGACTGCGCACTAGATTCAGCTGGGTGAAATTTAGACAGAGGCCCCAGAAATAAAGTGGCACACATGTTATATTTATCTTGATAATATATGGATCTTTTGTGGCACAAATCAAACACCCTCTTCGATACAGAGCAGCAGAGTTTGAGCAAATAGTTAAATATGGATTTTAAACATTTGCTGTACGTCTTGTTGAGTTTACTGTGAACTTGTGTACTTTCAAAATCCCCTCGGAGAGAAGCCTTTGTATAAGATGTTTTAGAGTCATTTTAAGAAATGCCCTTTGCTTTGTTGGATGAGAATATTAATACTTCTCCTTATGTTTGTGCGTTGAATATGGATATAGAAGTCAGAGCTAGCTCTACTTATCTCATCAAAAGACATCAAGCAAAGAGAAACAGTTTGCTCATACCTGGCAAAGCTTAGAAATGTGTGTACCAGCACCTCCAAAACTTACCATAAAAACAGTGTGTGTCTTGTTTATTTGAGCCAAACATAAACAGAAATGTAAGAAGCACAATTTGTGTTTCTTGGATACCTTATCATCACACTGAGTTTGCAGGCAAACAGTGAAGAGGCTGTGGAGAAGTGTTGGACGCATGGATTAAGTGTTGCATCAGGAGGAAAAATCTCACAAAAGACGAACCTTTCCCCATCCTATCTAGTCTTTATGCTATCCCATCTCAGCTCCTGCATACATAATGCACAGAATTGCACCTACGTGCAAATCATACTGATTTCCCTTATCAAATGTTTATCAAACCAGGTAGGTTATGATTCAAAACTGTACTTTTCAAAGCAACTGTGCCCCAGAAACCACCACAAAAAAAAACAAAAACACACTCACATACAAAACAAAACATTTAGTTCCAGCTGGCAATTACTGTGTTTTAAAGCCACAAAATTCACAGTATTAAGTCTCAGGATCATTTCTCTCTGAAAACAGACAGAGGGAAGATGATCTAGCTAAGCAAGCAATCACAAGTTCCAAAAAATTCAGCCAATGAAAGCCAATGAATGTATTTGCCAGAAATGTCAGACTCCTGTTTAAATCATACACAAAGCAAAGGTAGGGTGACTGGGAATTTCCATGTGTGCAACCAAATTAAAGAGGCCCGTAATTTGTTGCCTCCTTTGAAATTCAAGAGCTGCCTTTTGAGAACTCGTACATACTCAGCTTTTCTGTAGCCCTCCTCAGAAGCAACCCTCCATGCAAAATTATCTCACACACGTATCCATTGCCCAGGAATCGCCTTCCTCTCTCTCTCTCTCTCTCTCTCTCTCTCTCTCTCTCTCTCTGTCTCGCTCTCTCTCTCTCTCTATCAGTTGTCATCATGTGACCAGTCCTCACATTATTGGAGTATGAAACTTATCGGAACTGTTGAAGGCTGGTCTCCGGCATCAGAGCTTTTTTCCAGCCATCCAGTGACACCTCGGCAGCGACCCCTGACCCCCGCTCGGGCAAAACTGGCACCATTTTTGTCTGATCTCTGCAGACGGCCGATGTTGTCTCTCCTCTTTCAGTCTCTTGTCCGGGGTCCTCGCCGTTTCATCAATGCAGCGCTCCCCGCAGCTGTCACATGGGGTGTCATACACGCTCCACTTCTTCACTCTGGGGCAGTGTGTGGGGGGTGGGGTGCAGGCCGGGGAGGCTATCCTGTGTTTAGGGTGCACTAGCACACATCTTAAGGTGTTGAATGGTCTGCGCCGCCCGCCTCTGACTTGTGGCACATCGTTCTCACAGCACAATGGGCTTGTCAGACAAAAAGTGGAGCTGCCAGCTCTCGTTGAAAGCCTAAATCAAAATTCCAGGCATAAAAATATCACATGATAGTCGTATGATCATCAAAAAGAGTCTCGCTGATTGCGACTGTGCTTTTATGGCTCGTTCTGAAATTGTCAGTGGAACCTCTGAAGCTACAGGGTAGGTTGTATATTCCTGAGGTTTAACAAGCTGGGACGTGGGGTCATTACCGAGATAAATAATCAATGTTTTTCTGTGAAAGTGATTCTTCCTGACAACTGCAATACTGTAGTCTTTCTTGCTCAGGCTTTTTATAATTACCTGACTAATTTGTAATACAAAGCCACATTCCTTAATAAGACCTACTTGATGAAATGCTAAACAGTATGGATCGGCTGAAATACTTACGGTGCATGTGTGTCTGGTCACTGTTACAACACTGTGACCATCTCATCTCATTTACATCTTAACAGGAGGCAGATGGTAATATATGACTGTATCTGATTGTATTTCAGCTTTGTGTTAACTAGTTTTCCTGGAAGGTCCAGAGCCTGAGGGTCTCACAACAATCATTTAACATGTCTGACATTTTGTCTCTGTTGCAGAACAATGAAAGTTGCCTTCTGGCGAGCAGCATTGTATGTTCACAGTCCGCCTTTCATTTATTGTCAGTGCAGAAACTCAAAGGATTGTCTGTAAAAGCATCACAGGTTAGGGTGTTTGTTTTCCTGCTTCTCCAAACCATGTTCATGAGTCCACTCGCACGTGTTTGATGTGAATTGAATGTGAATTCTGTTCCAGAAAGCACCCGTCAGTTTTACAATCCTAATGTGTTTTGTGTTTGGATCAGAGCAGTGTATTACACGCTTGTTTTCCAGGCTGATTGATGAGCAGGTAATTTGAGAGTTTTTAGGTGCATATTTGCATAAACCCTTTAAAAGGCAGATTCTCAACAGAGACACAGTCACACTCTCAGCTCCTTCCCCCACAAATGCAGATTAGGTTTAGAATTTATTAAACCCATCTTACCGACCACCAGCTGAAACTCCACTGGATGCTAGGAAGAATCCAAAATGCCTTCAAGTCAGAATCTCGGTTTTGATAATTTGGCAGACGGTTGACTTGGCTTCTGGAGCCCTCGAGAGCTCCCGTGCAAATCGAATGCAAAAACATACACTCTTTAACCCATACGATCTGGAGAGCGACGCTCGACTCTAGAGTTTTGATTCAGAATTGAAATGTTGCAGAATTGGCACATTGACCCTTGAGGATTTGCATTCACATGCAAATCCACAGCTGGCCCGTTAGAAAAATAATTTATTCTATGTGTATCGCGATAACAAGGCTTTTGAAATGTGCTACGATCCTTTTGTAGCATCCGCAGTCAGTACTATAGTAGCTCTGCATGTACAGGTGGAAGAGCCGGCTGACATTCGTCCACCCATACGACTACTCATGCAGCCCTGTGTTGAGTTAGGAAGACACTGACAGAAATACGTCAGTATTATATACCCTTACTTTAAATAATACAGTTGCATACATTTTCCGAGCCCGTTTTCATCTCCTCCATAGCTGACAGCAGATATAAAAAAGACACAAAGGTAAGGAGAAGGGCAGCAAAGGTCCCCAGCATGTTCAAATTAAAGGTGATGCAACATCATAATATGCACCTCGGAGCACACGATGTACACGACGTGCTGTAATTTAACAAGTGACGACATTTGACCTGTCGAGTGTGAAAAAGGTTTTGCTACATGCCCTTTAAGGCATTTTGAAAACACAACAGCACAAACAGGACAAATCGGTCCACCGATGTAGAGGATCCCCTGGAATATTCTGCATGCACATGGCCACACAAGCCTGCATTCATTTTATCTGCTTTATGCTTGTATTGTTTATAGTTTCTAGGATTCTTTTATTTCTCTTATTTGAGCTCCTTATAATTCTTAATTGCCTTTTAAACACAGCCTTGAGAGTGCGCCCTTTTGGATTTCACCACGTGCTGTGAGTGTGTGAAATGAATAAAAGCTGCAGCGTAATTTAAGAGGAAAACTAATGCTAAATAAGTTCCTAAAACAGCTGAGCAGGGGCACTGTCGCATCTTTAGCAAATGTTGCTCCAACAGGAATAAATAGGGCATTTGTTGGGGGCTATTTTCAGCTGTGGATTAATACACATTTGCTACGCTATTGGGTTTTGACAGCAGGATGGTGGGATTGACTGAAAATAAACTACTGCGCCCGTGATCATCCAAATGAGGGAACATACCACCCAGTGCAACAGTGTCAGCCCTGTGTCTGCGAAATCACATTGTACGACTAATTTGCAGCAGCGAATACATTTTGAGGGAAATATAGTGTCAGGTTTGATTACGACTTCTATTACTGCAATGAGGAAATGTTGTTAATTAATGTGCATAGGGAGCCACACATAATGTTGCTGATCAAATCAGGAAAATATTTGGTGATGAGAACGTTTTTTTATTTATTTCTGCAAGGTTAAGAAAAGTCAGAGTGACTCAGAAGAATAAGCTTTATCAGGCCTAGACAAAGCACATACTACTTAAGTAGGGTATCTGCATATTTCACCACACTGATCATTTGGCTTCAGAAAAATATAATTTGAACAACAAACATTCACCAAATGAAAAGGAGATATAAGCGGACACTGCCCTATACCGTATAAAAGATCTTTTGAGCAGTCGGCTGACAGAGTGAACATTTCCCCCTCTTGCCCAGTGCGAGCAACGCATTTGTGTGTCAGTTTTATCTGCCACGGTCTCAAACTGTCTCATTCTGCTGTCACTCCGACAGAACGAGAAGAGAATTTAATTTTGTTTTAGTTGCTCAGAGCATCTGAAAATGACACGCAATAGCGAGGCCTGTCTACAAACAGTGTCCTGCTCGTGGAGAATGTATTCACAGACCTCTGCAGGCTGTCTTCATCTGATCTATTTCCTACGGAGGAAATTCTCCCCATGAGGAATGTGGACCATCTCATCTGTGGATTATCCAGAGTAACTGCAAAACAGTGTCGAGGAAAAACATGCTGATGATGGCTTTTTCAAGCTACATTCCCCCTTGTGTTGGCTCCGATGCACAACTTTCAGAGGTGGCTCTCTGAGGACGTTTGTGAACTGAGTGAACTGGGCATTTAAATTGGGAGTGCATCGATAATGCAGGAATAGGGATCGTAATAAAAAAATAGAAGACACACGAGAGTCGGCTGTAGGAAATATGTGTTTGTTACAGTTGTGGTTATGGCAGTGGGATTAGGGACCTAGAACATGTTCAGTGGAGTGTTTATCCTTGTTCTCTGGTGTTAACATGAAAGCTATGGAATATTGATTTGATCAGAAATTCCTTAGATACAAATTTACAAGCCCTTTTAAAACCCCATTTTCAGGAGTGGGAATATTATACTCTTTTCTGTGTAGATGTGACACTGTTTCATGTGCATCTGCTGACTAAATGCAAATTGACTGTCTCACATGCCACTCACATGAATGACTTTTATCACATTTATGCTCCTTGCTAAACAATCGAGCCTAGCAACCTTTTCCAGAACTAAGTGGTAACTGGAATCATACAGCTATGGAGCACGTACACATTCAGCCTTATATGTGTGAGCCAGAATCGGAGGCGGAATCAGATATTGAAGGAAGAACCAGGGGTGGGTACATTGCTGCTTCACTGGAAACTTGCCTCACAGCCGAGTGCTTTCATTTACCCGCATACCTGAACGGAGGCAGGATCACATTCTCTCTCTCTCTCTCTCTCTTTAGATTTGTCCATTTTTAACTTATATATCAATATCCGTATTTTATATACATGAATGAGCACATAATGATGTTTTTGGACAAGCTGTATATCATTTGCCAAGAACAGACTGTGGTTATTCAACAAAGGTGAAAACATCTATTTTTTTCATTCCAGGTTGCCTTTAATGAACCCTAGGGAACAGGGAAAACGTTTCTCCTAAAATCCTAAAAACTCATCAGAATGTGTGCTTTTTATGTGCAATATTAACATGTTTGCACGGTGTTTCCAAACTGAACTTGTCTCACACATCTACTCTGAGGCAAAACTCATCATGTGTTGATGGCCCGGCTCGAAACATCAGTATTCAAGCGTGCAGCTTGAGGTGTGGTGCCGCCATCAACAGGCGCAAAAACAGAATGATAAACAACTTAATCTCAGTGCTAATCATGCTTGTGCGGAGTGGTTAGTGCATCACATGAAAGAGGTGCGGAGCTATTGCAGGTCTGCTCAGAGGAGCATGGCTACTGTTCTGTTGCCTCAACCTGCGTTTATTACTACAGGTGTAATTTTATACCTGCAGAATAATACGCTTTCAAGTAAGAGGAAAAAAAAAACAAAAAAAACAATTTGCCATGAAACAGCCAGAGCAAAGTGATTCTTCTATTGCCAAGAAAAGTGGCAAAGGAGCAGGCCTCGTTCCGGGGCAGGTGCGGTGGTCTCATTAGAGAAAGTTATCCATGACAAAGTCGTCAGCTTTTGCCAAAACAAAGCAGCCGAGACCACACATTAGGATGTGGCCTATTTATTATGGATATGAACTCCCCTCTCATTCAGACCTCAGATCATATTAAACGGTATGACTGTGACAATGCAGTGACAATTGTCAATAGCAGTCCTTTCCTGGGGTTTTAACATAGAGTGAATGATAATTAGTTTCCCTTTGTTGTCCTTATCTCTTACCTGCAGAAATGGCCAATTTATGCAGGCTGCATCCCGGCCAGGCAAAGTTGATGCTCCCCAGAGGAGGAAAGCAGCCATGTTTCAGACAATGGAAATGAACTCGGGGACAACTCAAGGTTGATTTAGATCCTGGGCAACATGGAATTAGATGAAGAACGGGGCCACACGGTTCCTGCCCTGATGTTGACTCAGCTTCCTGCCCAGAATCACTCTCATTTACAGCACCTGCATCACCAAGGAGCCCCTGTGCGTCACAGAGATCTGGTCAAGTGAGAATAAAAATGCAAATGTCATATTGTTGAGATGCTGAGTGAACTAAATGTCAGTCCATCTTTTCAATATGAGATATGAGATTGATGTGGATCAGCTTCTGGAGGAAAGTGTGATAACTGCGGACTGCAGGTTATACCAACAGCTGTGATATTTGAGCTGTGAAATAAGTCTCTTTGCAGATGCATAAGTAATTCTCTTATGTCCTTTGCAGAGATTATCCCGGAGACACCCACGGTCTGCCTCTTATTTCATCTTATGGCTCACAGTGACAACATGGCACAATACAGGAGACAGGTGGTGTTGTTTTCCATTATTGATAAGGATCTTTAGCTCTGAATATCTAAAGGAGCTCAATTGGTGCTGAGAACACAGCACTCGGAGCTGGATCAACCCAGTCAATTGCTCATTTAAAGGAAATTGTCATCTTTAACGTGACATTTTTCACACCCTCTCCCTCTGATTGACCACATGTCAGGTCCGTGCTGCTCCTACTACATCCCAGCCAAACACATTTCATCGATCTATTCATAATCCCTAGTTCACATCCACATGTATTGGGAGCAGCATTCAGCAGCAGCGGCAGCAGCAGCAGCAGCATCATCAGCAACAGCAGCAGCAGCAGCAGCAGCGGCACGTTTTTCCTGTGATGCTGCTGCTCTGTGCGCTCACATCAGTAAATGAATCACGTAGCACTAGAACAGCCCTTCTTCATGCGATCTTGCCAGACCTATTGGAGAAACCCCCCTCAAGGCAAGATCTGTCACTGTTCACTCATTTGCTGGAAGACGATCAGAAACTATGTTAAATGCACCAAGAAAGACACTGGAGTCTGTTATAAAGGCGTCGGGAGGATTCCGGTCAGATCTCACTGCGAAGGAGGGAGCGGGTTTCAACAGTTGACGCGGAGAGAAACTGAGCGCAGGAGAAAAGCGATTAATTCTGATCCTCCTGAAATTGTTGCTTTTTCATCCTCGTTTTTGGCTGTTTTTTCTCCTTTTTTTGCATCGTTCACGGATGGGGCAGTGCAGATGGGCATTGTCCGAATGAAGGATTCGAGAGCTCTGGGTCCAATTGGACTGGATTATGGGATTACCGGACTGATTATTTCATATATAGGACAATCATCGGGCAAAAAGTCGCCACCGGAGCCGTAGATGATCTTGAACGAATACAGAACAGCTCCGCATCTCGCTTTTTTCTGCCACTTTGTGCCCATACGAGCAGGAGACATATGCAACAGTGTGTCGCACCGGAGAGAAAAGTAAATGCACGGTGAATGGTAACAATCGGACAATGCTGCATTTTGAAGGGGCATGCCAGTGTTTGCAGGTGTTTGCAGATGTCGCATGAGGGCAATGCGCTTTTGTACGCTCCGGTCTAACCTTCAACCACAGAGAGATCCAAACGCTTTAACCTTGGATGCAGTGGGGAATATTAATACTTTATAGTCATCGATTATTCATCAAGTGCCCCTGCAAGAAGAGGGGGGTAGCAAAAACAAAGCATGTCTCGTACACTATGTTGAATTTGATCTTTAATTCATGCATTAGGTGTCGTCGGGCGGTCATCTTTGTTTACAGAAAGAGTTCATCGCAGCCGAGCGGCATGTGAAAGAGGTTAAAAATACCGATTAATTGGCAATAGCGCACCGCGGATCAATGCGATAGCTGATAGGTGTGGGATCGGCGTCAACCACATGCCGGATTTAGGGTTTAGTCCTCTAGGTTTGCAGTAATCAACAGGTTGAAAGTCAAGGAGGATTTTTTTTTTCTCTGTCTGCCACTACCGCATATCCAGTTGAAGGGATGCGTCTCTCTGTACCCATTTTCTTTCTGCTGTGGGTTAAAGCCCTGACATTGAAAAACCTCAATTATTCTGTCCCGGAGGAGCAAGGACCTGGCACCGTTATAGGTAATATAGCAAAAGATGCCGGGTATGGGACCGTGGAGAGGGGGAAGAAATCCAACTTCAGAGTGCTGGAGAATTCTGCACCGCATTTGGTGGATGTTGACCCGGATAGTGGACTAATCTTCACCAAACAAAGGATTGACAGGGAGACGTTGTGCAGGCGCAACCCAAAGTGTCAGCTGTCTATGGAGGTGTTCGCCAACGACAAGGAGATATGCATGATCAAGATTGATATACAGGACATAAATGACAACTCGCCCAGTTTTCCCTCAGACCATGTTAATATTGATATTTCAGAAAACGCAGCTGCTGGGACTCGCTTCCCTCTCACTATTGCACATGACTCAGATTCTGGGGAAAATGGGATAAAGACGTACCAGGTCACAAGAGATGACTACAATACATTTTCCTTGGATTTAAAAGTGAGGGGCGATGGGACTATATATCCAGAGCTGGTGGTTCAAAGACCGCTGGATAGAGAGGATCAGAGTCATCACACCCTTCTCCTCACAGCAATTGACGGTGGGGAGTATCCGAGATCAGGCTCCATGCAAATCAACGTCAGGGTGACTGATTCGAATGACAATAGCCCAGTGTTTGAAAAATCCTCCTATGTGATTGAGATTGCAGAGAATTCTCCGCCTGGAAAAGTGCTCATAGATCTGAATGCCACAGACCAAGATGAGGGGAGCAACGGGCAGGTGGTCTACTCCTTCACTGGATACGCCTCTGAGAGAATCCAAGATTTGTTCTCTATTGACCCTAATACTGGCGTCATCAAGGTCCAGGGAGAAATAGACTATGAAGATAATCCAATCATAGAGTTTGATGTGCAGGCTAAGGATCTGGGGCCCAACCCGATACCAGGCCACTGTAAAATTACTGTCAAAGTGCTGGACAAGAATGACAACTCACCAATAATAAGTTTCGTCTCTGTCCGGCAGGGAGCCATCAGTGAGGCCGCACCTCCAGAATCTGTCATAGCGCTGGTGCGGGTGACAGATAAAGATTCTGGCAGAAACGGCCAGCTTCAGTGCAGGGTGCTGGGAAACGTGCCCTTCAGACTGCAGGAAAACAATGATAATTTCTATACGCTGCTCACAGACAGACCCCTGGATAGAGAGATGAAAGACGAGTACAATGTCACGATAGTGGCGAGAGACAATGGCATCCCTTCTCTCAACTACACCAAGTCATTCACTGTGAAAATTTTGGACGAGAATGACAACGCGCCACGCTTCACCAAGTCTGTGTATGTGCTACAGGTGCCTGAGAATAATATCCCAGGGGAGTATTTGGGCTCCGTTCTGGCCCACGACCCTGACGTGGGCCGCAATGGAACTGTGTCGTACTCTATTCTGCCGTCACACATCGGAGACGTGTCAGTGTACACCTACGTGTCTGTCAATCCCACAAACGGAGCCATATATGCCTCGCGGTCTTTCAATTACGAGCAAACCAAATCTTTTGAGTTCAAAGTTCAAGCTAAAGACGGAGGATCCCCGCACATGGAGAGCACCTCCACAGTCAGGGTCAATATCCTCGATGTCAACGACAATCTCCCCGTTATTATCTTGCCCCTGCTGCTGAATGATACAGCAGAAATCCCAGTGCCTAGAAACGTGGGTATTGGATACATAGTGGCTACGGTGAAAGCCGTGGATCACGACCACGGAGAGAGCGGCCATTTGACCTACGAGATCACAGAGGGGAACGACGACCACCTGTTTGAGATGGATCCTGTCGGCGGGGAGGTCAGGACTGCCCACGGTCTCTGGGAAGAGGTGGCTCCCGTGGTGGAGCTGGTGGTGAAGGTAACTGACCATGGCAAACCCCCCTTATCTGCCGTGGCTAAGCTGATCATTAAGGCCAACACAGAACCGGCAGCGGGCGGGGGCTCCAGCGCGAGCGGGGAGCAGCAGCACTGGGATGTATCCCTGCCCCTCATAGTTACCCTCTGCATTATCTCTGTCATGCTCTTAGCAGTCATGACCGCCATCGCTGTCAAGTCCAAGCATCAAGATAAGGAGACTGGGAATTATAACTGCCGCATGGCTGAGTACTCCAATCCTCCGGTGGGGAAAGGCAAAAAGAAAAGGATCAACAAGAGTGACATCATGCTGGTGCAGAGTGAGATGGAGGAGAGAGATTCTGCGAGCAGGATGAATGTGGTGAGCAGCCCATCTCTCATCACCTCGCCGATATGTTTTGACTATCAGAGCCCTCTGCCACTCACGCTGCCCAGGTCAGAGGTCATGTACCTGAAAACCACCCCCAACAGCCTGACGGTACCCAGGGCAGGCTGCCACTCCAGCTTTGCCGGGCTTAGCGCAGACACTCCAGCGAGCAGGATGTCAGTGATACAGGTAAGAGGGATGCAGCACTGTACTCTTTATCTGCCCTTTATTCCCGCTTATCAGCACACGCTGCTTTATCATACAAATCTGACAAAAGAAAAGTAATCGACTGAAAAGCAGAAACTCACTGTCACTGCGAGCAGACATCATTATCATCCCTTTTTTCTTTCCTTGTTATGACATTGTGAAATATTCCCTGTGTGATCTGGCAAACTTAGTGCAGGGCTATGCGGTATCAGTAACGCGCTGTTAATGGCATTTCACTAAAGAGAGCTTTTTTACTCTAACTGCATTTTGTGGCATCAGCGTCATTTCAGACGGTGTTCCAATGTAAGTCTCCCCTCGCAGAGTGATACAGGTGGCCTGCATAATCAGAAATTACTCTCAGTTAGACATGCAAACAGTGTGAGTCTTGAACAACGCTGCTGTGACCCTGCCAGATCCACTGCTCCAGAGTGAAAACAAAACCCTGCCTGAAATGTGGAATTGGACAGGTGTTTGAGCAGCTTGTCCGATCACATTACTGAACCAATGTGCAGCAGAGAGCTAGATGCACACAGCATAACCTTACAATCGCATATTTTGCTCTCCACAAATATGGGCCAGGTCCACCCATCCGCATCCAAAGTTGGCAAGATAAGGCCATTAACGGGGTCCAGCCTTGCCTTGTAAAGATGGCGGGGTTGTGCACTGAAGCCAGCTAACATGCTAATTTGACAGCGTAGGGCTTGTCGAGGCGTTTAGCACAGCAGAATTATCTGCTGTAAACGACGTAAATATCTAGGACAGTCTCGCAGACAGTCTCATTTGGAGATGATAACACAGATGACAAGGCCTGGCACTGTCACCAGTCACCAGGGTATGTGGGTGTGATCAACACAAACACATTATTCTCAAGATAGGGGGAAGAGGATGCCGTCGACGGCGGCTAATGCTTTACTCCTCTGCCTTGCCAAGGAGTCACATATGGTCACGGTGGAGATTTGTTCTTATCATGCCGTCAATACTGGCAGGTGCTCTCTGGCTTTTATTGACATCTTTCAAGAGCTAGGATGAAGAGACAACACAGTTTTGTTTCTGTCTGAATCTCACATTACTCTGGCTATTGCCAGGAATTGCACACAACCTTTAACACATCCAATACAACGTATTATTTTCCTTTCATTTCTAGACGGAAAGTTTCCCCTCGGAACCCAATTATGCCGGGAGCAGGCAGCCATTTGTTCAAAGGTAAGAGCTCAATCCTAAAGCTTCCTGACCACTGAATTTAGCTTCTTCATCCTCATATCCAGCCAGCTGACTATAGCTATCAAACAGGAGTGCTCACACAGAGGTAATGGCAAGTTGCGTTTTTCTTCTTCCCCTCCCTCTATTCTGCTGCAGCTCAACATTTAAGGATGCAGAACGAGCAAGCCTCCGAGACAGTGGCCATGGTGATAGTGACCAGGCTGATAGTGACCAGGATACTAATAAAGGCTCACACTGCGACACGTCTGCTCGGGAGGCCCTCAAGATGAAAGCAACAGCAGTTAATGGCCAGCCTTTTGAACAGGGTGAGTGGATGCACTCCTCTTCCCGACATCTTGGAGATGCCTAACTGACTCTCGCATCAGGCATTGTTTGTACTTTATGCAGCGAGAACATGCACGCAGCTCGCTGGTGTTTTAAAAAGCCGTCCTCTGGCCCCTGGGTGCCTCCAGCATAGACTAACGCTTAACACGGAGGAGGCAAATCCACACATTTATGAGACGCAGGTAGCGCTACTTTGTACCACTTTACATTGCAGACAGCACCAGCAGTGTTTCAAACATGACATGAAGGCTCCAGAGCGGAAGGTAGAGCGTAGGTTTTTAAAGGATAAAAGGGTCCATTGGCTTAAGGTAGAATGTTCAGACATCATCTGTCTGATTTTTTTTTTCCCATCAAACAAACTCATATACATGGCAAAATGTGCCTGAGTCTGTGTACCTTTTGATCATGTCATTACTTGAACACAGATGCACTGCATGCATTTCTCAAATAGCATGACAGAGACAACAAGGAGCATGATAGACACTTGCACTACAAAAATGACAGGTATTTCTGGTGCGACGTGACAGAGTCGTTCCACCTTTTGCTCGGAAAGATTTCTCTCAGTTATTTGCGGGTTTGCGGTGGTTACACTGTTCTGAGAGCAGCTTTGCTTTTTTGACTGAAAATAGAGATGTTAAATTTTATTTTGCAAATCCAAAACGATGTGCAACAGCAGGAGTATAATCACAGATGATTTTCAATCTGTTGCAACCCTCCTGACCTGATAGGGACAGATATATTTAGCTGTTGTGGATATAAACTGAAAATATGAAAGTCACTCTCACTGGTAAGATAAAAGATAATGGGAAGAGGAGAGGACTTGAGTGAAGTGGTGATGTTTCTCATTTCCTTGTGTGAGCCTCGCAAGAGAATGGCTCTGGTCATCAGGTCCCTATGCAGTGCTTTCCACACCATTTACATTGCTATGAACTGTTTGTTTGTGGCATACTCTGGAGGGCAGAGATGGAAACACTCTTGCGGCTGCCAGAAGGATGTGTGAATCTCTCTCTCTCTCCCTCTCCCTCTCCCTCTCTCCGTCTATCTATCTCACTTTTGTGTGCATGTGTGAGTGTCTGTGCTGTGCTGTGCTGTGCTGTGCTGTATGTGTGTGTGGAATTATAGCAGACCAAACTTGACTCTGTGGGAGGTGTAAATTCAATCACAATTTTTTTTTTTCGCAGCACATTTCTGAATCTGATTCAGTGCGAGCTCTAAGGCCAATCAAATGGACATGTATTGAAAGAGATGTTTTGAACGTGCAAGTCAGAATATTTACATATGCAGCACTGAAGCTTGCTGGACGGGAATGTCAGTTAATTTATAGACCTGCACGTGCAAGATAAGAGAAATGCAATGAAGTAGGGTACCGGTTTTAATATTAATAGGCTTCTTTTTTGTTAGTCATTCTCCCGTTTTCATGTGAGCAGTGTAGTTAAGACAGAAAAGCTAATGTTTAGATTAAATGGGTTTCTCTCCCTGGGTTGGTCAGTTGGAAATTAAATGGTGTCACTGTCTGCTGACTGCAGGATGGGAGATCTGCATTATGCACCATGCATTAGACCTGATCACACAAAAGCGTCGCCCTCCAACCCACACACTCCTTCTGTCTCTTGCGCACACACGTACGTACAGGCGCATTTATTGAACAACAAAGCCACTGTTGTGCAGATTTTTTGACAAGATAGCACTATTATCCAAAATGGAGACACCACAGAATTTTAGTTCCAAATGCACCAACACAAAAGCCTGCAGGTTAAGTAGTATTGCTTTTATGTCTTTACCTTTACCATCCCTCTAGTCTCCTGGCTGCTTTGATACAGGTAATGTATGCACCTGTGCAGCTTCCACTATCATGCACTCTGAATATTTATTCGCTCTCACAGACACCAGATGCACAGTGGGTACGTTGCTAGGCTTTCTGCAATTCTATTTATAATGGGCAGGCAGTTTCTTTGTTTTTGAGAACATGTTATTGTTCTGTTCACAGTTGCCCATAAGATCACAGTTACTTTGTCAGTCCATCATGATTCTATTATGTGACTATGTAAATGCAGTGGACTATATGAGGCCATTGTGTAACTGTAATTTTACAGCTATTATTCAATGAATTTTTATTCACTGATGGAATGGAAAATGGAAATGAAAAAGGCCAATGACAGGCACAATAGATGAAAGCACCCTCCCTTCCTCATCCCTTTGCATTTTTGTTTTTGAATAATATCAATTATAAAGCCGCTAATAGCATTGTGAGACATCCATTCTTTCCACAAGATCCTCATGTTATCAATAGCTTTTTTCGTACAATGTATGTTTGAAAAACTACAGCTAAAACTGTGGGATTAAATTGGAAAAACAATAGAAGTCCTTATCTCTTGCAAGCACCAAGTATCTAATGTAACGTAGACATGCAGGCATGATCCTTAAATTGCCTCTGGTTATCTAGTGAGACAAACAGCACAATGACAAAAATACCTTTCTGTGTTTCTGCTCAACCTCCTAAGCACATACATCACTTTGCATCAGCATCATCTGCTAGCTTCTCTGCAGTGGTGATAGGTACCATGGAAATGAATTCAACATCTCCCTGCCTCCCCATGCTTATGCTTATTGTTCTGGCCCCATGTATCTGTGCCTAAAAAATACTTTTCTCTGTGGCACTAGAAGAAAGAGGGAGAAACACAAATGCATGGGGCACAGAACTGTAATCTCGGGTGTAGATGCTTCAAAGCGTAGCGGTTATAATATGCAGGATCTGTGTTGCGGTTTTGCCAAATCAAAGCCATCATTTAGTTCTCCCTTTTGATGTAAAATGCATTTTGAACTCAAATGCGTATTTTCTCTTGATCTTAGTCCTGACAAAGAGAGCACCAGAATGGTTTATACTCTGAATGTAACAGTGTAAGTTCACATAATATGTAACATGGCAATGCAAAGACAAAAAAAAAATCACAGTATCACAGTATGCAGCTTAGATATTGTATTTGTTTAGGGAGCAGTAAAATAGACTTTTACAAACTAGCAATTGTGTGTAAATAGGCAGAGTTGTTCTCGTTGCACAGCAAAGTTTATAGTTGTAGTTGTGTAACTTCTTAAAGTGTAACTGCTATTTAATTACAGCTGTGAATTCAATCACTGTGCCTTTTTAGCTGGTTTCTCAGGCCTTGTCCTGCATGATATAACAAACATTTAACATTTAAACAAAACCAAAGGCAAAGCTTTGCACCAACAAAAATACAGAGAATAAAAACAATCCAATACAGAAGCAATTAAGGTAATCATCAGTACTGAGATGTGTTCTGTAAGCAGATTTTATTTTAGAAAATTAAGTAAAATCCATCAGCAAAAAAGCCAGGAGTGATTTTCTTTTTCTATATCCTTGAAGTGGACTTAAATTAATCAATAACAATCGCTTGTTATACATTCAGAGCAGGTAACCTGATTCATTGTTTATCAGATTCATGTAATTTTCACCACTGTCTCTCAATAAATAACTACAGTTCATATAATATGTCACACATTATTTAACCCAATGCTAATAAAGGCTCCACAGTTTAGAATTATATGTCAAATAAGCATCCATTGCTTTCATGGCCAAAATCGACTGATTTGATTTCACTGAGAGAGAAACCACATTTGCTTTCATGCAGAACATTCTTTGCATAAACCAGGAGACGTAAATGCAAATCCCGCTGCAGAACAAAAACCAGCATGCATGGCAGAAGAAAGGGTTTTTTTTTTTTTGAGTGTGTTCACACACTCACATTTGCATTTTTACCAAAAGTGTCTGCATATATGCGAAGCAACAACCTGGAAACTCCTCTCTCTCAGGTGACATATAAAGACAAACATGACAGCCCCATTATCCAAAAACAATTTTCAGCGCTTGTTAAAACTGCCGCCTGTAAAGGTAGATGCAAAGTGTGTAATAACAAGCTGAGAAGCCTTTTCATCCAATGTAAGCATTCTTTATGAAATCCCTAAAACTGTCATGGCCTGACACATCAGCTCCTTTTAATGTGCTAAATCGCCATCCAGTCATAGAATAATTAACAGTTCCAGTTTGTCCTATGGCTGCAAGCGTGTGCGTGTGTATGTGTGTGTGTGTGTTTGCGTGTGGGCGTGTGTTTGTGTGGGTGTTCATGGACGTGAGTAGTTGATAGTGGTGGCCTGTACTTTGCAAATGAGCTCGCAGTGTTGCACATGGTGCTGGTTTTCACATCTCGTGGGGGTTGTGGTGCAGGAATGGATAGTGTCGTTGTTTCTTTTTTCTTTTCTTCCTGTTTTTTTTGGAGGGGGTTTGAACTTATCCCCCCCATCCCCCTGTTGGATTTGTGCCTCCTCCAGCAAAGTGGTGGAGGTTGGTGTGTGAGGAAGATACCGTTGCCTTTGAACACGCAGACCCCCCCCACCCCCACCCCTCCACCCCTCCCCCTCTCTGCCTCTTCCAGGAAGAGCCCCATCATGTGGAGCTTCCCCTTGTTCCAGGATGATATTCTCTGCCTCATCAGGGCCAGGTTTGAAAATGAGATCAAGTGCCTCATTCAGAGTCAGTCACTTTCTACTCGTTGTCTTTGATATCACATAATGGCATGTGAGCAAGATGGCAAAGTCTTATTTATTGACTAAAGTGATGAGAGCTGATCAATTCGGTATTAATCCACCTTGTGGTTTGATTGGATATTGTATTTATTCTCATGTAAAAAACAGGTTTAACTTGGGGGTTGGAAATGAAAAGACAGGGTGTGAAATGTGTGAATCAATCCTGATGTGAGCCTTTTTTTAAAATCTTTTCTGTCATAACATTTATATTTTATTCAGAGACATTCACACTTGACACATTGATGGTTTTCTTAATTTGCTTCAATATCTAGATTAAAGGATTCCATTAAAACCTTTTGGCACAGCCGTCCATCCAAGTCCTCCATCGAGAACAGTTATGGTTTCGTCTATGTCTGTCTGTGTTCCACACGGTTTGGTGTGGTGGATGCACTATTGGCTGAGGAATAACACATTCAATTTTGGAGTGGATCTCGGTCAAGGCAGCGACCTGAAAATATTTTGTTTGTTATGTATTGCAGGGACAGTTTTGGTTTTGTATTCTTTGTAGCAATTTCCCAGGAACAAAAAACAGAACAGAACATTTAACAACATGGAAGTAGATTTTTTTTGTCTTTCTGTCCATTGTCTTACCACTTTGTATCTGACAGTGTTGCAGTGTCTGCTGTCCACAGTGCAAATAAGGAAAAGGCAGGGAATACACCCATGACAGGTTGCCAGTCCATCACCTCACCTAGAGGCAATTTAGGGTCTCCACTTGGCCTGAACACAAATGTTTTTGGACTGCTAGGGAAACCAGAGTATCTAGAGAAAACCCACTGGAAGGCTCTCAGTTTAGAACCACGGACCTTCTTGCTATGAGATGACAAAACTATTCACCAAGCCCCCATGTCTCCAGCCAGCCAGGTCCATGTAGTCAGGAAAACTAAACCATTGGTTTCATTTCATAGTCAATCATTTGAGTTTTTTGCGTTAGCCAGACTATATATATGATACATGTTTTAGAATTGCAGCGTTTTGGCAGCGGTATGCGCTCTCCTAATGCTGCTATCTTTAGATGAAGCTAGATTCATCACCAGAAAAACAGACATCCAGTTTAGACTTTTGCTCATTACATTGCTTCTGTGTTTTTCACTCCTGATTAAAATTTAAGGAAATTTACAAAAACATGTTTGACATTTGGCTTAATTTCTCCACATGCTAAATACCTTGATAGTTCATTGTCGAATTAACACTGATAGCCTGATATAATGGCTGCAGAAAGAAAAGAAACAACAATGAAACAAGCCATAAAGCCACAATAAAACAATGTCATAAAAACTAGCTTCTTCTGAATGCCACTCTGTGTGTGCTCATTTTTGACCACATGGGACAGATGTGGTGCGAGGTCTAAAAGCCGTACCAGTGGCTCCACTTTTTGCATCTGACATCGATCTGCAGTCTCTGCACACACATGTTGTACAGTCCTGTGGCGCTTGGCTTTGTGCTCTGCATCAACAAATGCAGCTGAAGCTGCTAGAGTCATGAAATAATCAGAGAGCCACTTCAATCAAGAATATGCCGACAAGAGTGAAAGGTTGCGTGTTTTCTTTGCATCAAGTGACATAAATAACCCCTCCCTCTTAATTGAAATTCTCTTACGTAGTGTTGATCTAGTGGCACTGAGATTATAATTACAACATGGACTGTATTTGCAGCTCAGGCCAATTATAAGCCAAGGCGTATCTAGATTTTCCTCCAAAGAAACACATAAGTTCAATTGATTTTCACTTTCTGGGTTTGTATGAATCCAAAAGTGGTTTTGTGTCTTGCGGCAAAAGACACCGTTGACCACTGTTCACAGTAAACAAGGCCTTTCTTTTGGCAAGGACAGGTCACAATATGTGTCCACTAACAAGAGGTGAGATGAAAAATGGGCACGAGATGCAAATGAGCTGCTGAGAGCACACCAGACTCCCTCAGAGTAATTAGAAAAAATGGAGAAAAAAAAGGTCAAAGTGATGAGTGTTTATGCTACAAATGTTTTTTTTTTGTCTTATCTCACCTTGATTTTCCATTTTAGATATTAGCTCATTTTCGAAATGAAAACACCATGAGACCACTATTCAAAGCATATGATTCCTCACTGTTTTGTTACTATAAAATGACAAATATCTGTCATGGTTATGCAAACCACTCATCCAAATTTGTTTGTTCTCATGCTGCAACTATCACTATGACTGCTGCTGCTGCTGCTGCTCCTGCTGCAAATGCAAATGAGAGACACATCACTTCCTCTGCACCAGATGATGTTTTCCAGGAAACACCTACACATGATGTAGAGAATATCATAATAGGAAGAAAGCTTCATGAACAGCTCCACTCACTCATTTCCTGCACTGACCGGGAAAAGGGGAATGAATTTCCCTCTTTTTTTGCTATATTTTGCTATTTTAGGACCAGAGTGCAACAGCAAACTTTGGACTAGAAAAGCCTGTGCTTAAGAAAATAATGCAATGAAAATAACATAGCTTATTTTAACCTTCCCCCGTAGATGTTGCAAACCCGACAGTTCGTATATTTGTATGTTTACCCAGAAAAAGTCTAGTAGTGCATACTAAATAAGTTATATCGGGAAAAGTACTATAGTAGGATTTAGATAGAATAGGCGCAGGAGTTTGCTCCTGTTGTTTGTTGGAGTGCTTTATTATTGTTGCTCATCCCTCAAAATGTCATCTACATTCTCTCTTTGCTTGTTTATACCTACCCCAGCAGGATCCAATAACAAATGTTTAACTGTTTTTGCAGAGCAAGACAAATCAGTCCACTGCACCGATGAATGTCGTGCACTGGGACATTCTGACAGATGCTGGATGCCAAAGTTACGGGTAGGAAGCCAAGCAGACAGCGCCGATAATCGCACCAACCTTTTCATCCCTGTGGGAATGGACGCCATGGTAGAGACAGAGATTTATGGCACCATCAGCTGCAGCAGCAGAAAAACCCTCAGCACGTTTGGAAAGGATCAGCGGGACAGTACAATCCTCGTGGCCAACGTCAAACCTTACTTAAAATCGCAGCGCGCGCTGAGCCCGCCGCTGCAGGAGAGTCCGTCCACGTCCACCAGCCCCACCAAGAGCGCCGCGCCCCCTGACGCGGCCAACCAGGAGCCCATGGAGGAGAGGGAGGGCGGCTCAGACATCAGTGCCTATGGACCTCCAGATGGCCAGTGCTCCCCGCTGCACACTGAAATGGAGGAGCCCTCCTACCTGTCCTGCGAGCTCAGGCCCAAGTCCCTGTCAAGCAGTCTCATTCACAGCTCCGTCATCAGCCAGGAGTGCGGGGGGTCAGACTGTGCTCTCGACCCGCTGGACTCGGCTAACTGACAGCTCCAGGTCCCGCTCGCTCTCACCTGCCAGGGGTGTGATGATGATATCACAAGTTATTGACCAAGAGCTGATTTATTTTGACCCGCAGAGGTGTCCAGACACGCATTGTATAACCAAAAACCATCTGCTTTGTATGTTCTCTCTCTCTCTCTCTTTTTTTTCTGAGTTTGTGACTTGTTGTGTTTAAGTGAAATCTGTGTCCTTGACTGCTGTGAAGGTTTTGGGGAATGGGAGGGGGAAATCAGTGCTTACCTGACTTCAAGTGTTTTCACGGTGTACTGTACCTGTCAATTTAGATGTCTGTATTTTACACATTTCAAGCTCCAATTTCGTGAGGCTGTTGAACAAATTGCTACTGTTAAGCTATTGAGTCCTGTCTGCTTTTGTACAGTGAAGCTTTCTGTCTCCATTTAGTGTTTAAGGAACATCTCTTTGAATATCACAGGCAACTGAAATACATATCAGTGACGTTAAATACAAAAGTGAAGTGTCTTATGAACTGTTAATGGTGGTGCAACAGGGACTGTCCCTTTTCATAAAACCATTTAAGGTTCCTATAAAAACAGTTTTTTAAGAATGTATTTGTAATTTTATTGTTGTCCTCTGCAGTTTATGTGAAAATAAGCTGAGCTTACACGTGAATGTGGGCTACTGTACTTGTTGTGTATTTTATTAAATTTGTATACACTGTGTGCACGGAAGGCAATTATTTTTGACTGGTGACAACTGAAGCTGTCATGTTTTTTCGTTTTTTATTTTCCTTTGAGAGAAGTGCATTTATGTCTACGAGGTGCTTAATGCGTGTTAATGACTTAAAGCTCTAGCAACCCTGCAAACGTGCCAACTGTAGCTACATACTGTATACCAGCACATGTTATCCGCAATAGTCTACATCCTGGTTAGGGCACCTTGAAAAGAAACTCACAGTCGACATTTTACACCCCTATTTATATTTAAAAACTCAAATAAAAAATGGGCACTGTGTGTTAGTGCACCCACCAGAAGATGAGTTCCTCTGATCAATGCTTGTATCAGTAGTCACGGCTCTGCCACGTAGGTTTGCACGCCCCCCCCCCGGCTGACTTTACAAGGTGTGCACCACAAAGTTTTGGTCTCGTCACTCTTATTGGCTTGCAAGACATTCTGTGGCTCGTCCTATTGCTGTTTGGCACACGTAGCCAGGCTGTATTAGTGGCATTGGCGCAATAACAGCTTTTTTTCTGGCAACTTGACCTTGCAGCCCTGTTTTGAAGTCCCTCCTTATTGCACATCTTGACACAGCCACAGCCCCCTTTTTTTTTGCTGTGAAGCCTCTGTTTGAACTGAATTTAATCGGTGGTGTTTTCTTTGTGTTTTATGATTGAAATCTTGTGTTTCTCTTGTTTTTCAGGGGTTGGACTGCACTGTTTGACTTTTTTCAGAATCACCAGACAAAAAATCCTCCTCCTGATTTATAAACTGCAGCCTCCTTTTCTTGTGTGTCTTTTAATGGTCCTCACACTTTCCCTAATGGTCGGTTTCCAGCAGTCAGTGCAACCCTAGATGAAATGTGCAGGGTTGGAGGACTCATCGACTTGTACGCAGATAATGATTACAATCAAACAAGTCAGAGGTGTGGAAATAGCCTTTTGAATGTGTGTCAACTTGTGTTTGTATTATCTACTCTGATTCTTTGATCAGAGCCATTTTGGTAAATTCAGATATCAATATAATTTAAGGAGGCTGCACACAATTGCGTGATAATAAATGACTTCATGTGACCACTAGTAAGAAATAAGGTTTTCTGCTTAATCAGGCGCATTTTCCACAAAATTTCACAAATGCGGACAGGTGTGTGTGTGTGTGTGTGTGTGTGTGTGGGTGTTTGTGTGTGTGTGTGTTTGTGTGTGAAGGAAACGGTGTAGGACACCAAACATCCTCCCATAAAACAGCACCACTCCATATGCATCTTAACGTGGAGATGGAAAACCCCACACTTCTGAATCTCACTCTAAAACCCCACCAGTTAATGTCGCCCTGTGATTATAGGTTTATTTATGAACGCGTCAGACAAATGACGAGACACGGATCCAACAAAAATGAAAAAGTTAACATTTGGCTGTGACAGTCAGTTACAAGCAAAGACTTCTTGCAATGGATTCTTTGATTAGAGAAAATGAAATTTTAATGATCCCTGT
Source organism: Karalla daura (assembly GCA_029224185.1). Classification (NCBI taxonomy): domain Eukaryota; kingdom Metazoa; phylum Chordata; class Actinopteri; order Chaetodontiformes; family Leiognathidae; genus Karalla; species Karalla daura. The sequence continues at coordinate 14,411,851 of CM055202.1, read as the reverse complement.
GGGGGAAAGTGGGTCATTGCAGCAGCAAAGGATTGAACAAATAGTGAATTAAAGGTTATCAGAAGAAGATACATAAAAGAGAATTACGCAACAAATGAAAAACAGCGCCCTGAAGAGAATTTCAAGGTTACCATTTGGTATTGTGAGAGTGCTGTTTAGGCATTGCTCACTGTTTGTTATTCAGTCAACTGCAGGATGGGTAGGTGTAGCGACCGAAGGTCACGGTCAGCAGATGTATTAGAAGAGCCTAATCCGCTGCCATCCGTCCTTTCACTCATTTCTTCACAAACACTGCCTGGTTTTTTCTTTATTTATTTTTTGTGCAGCTGCTTCTTACAGACGACAGGGACATTAAAAACTGCTGTGACCCCAAATAATACTGTTTGGAGGACTCAGTTTATCCGCGACATTGGCTTGACACAGTCTATATTCAGTCCAGTGATTGAGCATAAATATGGATGTATGTTTGCCGAGATGACTAAACTCAGGAGTCTTAGAAATGTTTTCTGTTTATCATCTGGAGAAATTGCTCACGAAAAATCTCCCTTTTGAGTTTTTTTTTTTATTTGTTTTTTGATTGGTTTAGTTCAGTTTCCCCATCTGGAGACACTGACTTTTGTACCCTGGCTCGAAGAGCGGTTTGAGAATGCCTTGTTTTTCATGAGCTCGGGATAACAGAATCCTGTCATCTACTGAGAGCCGACTATAAGTACGACTCAGTTTTTCCTCAGGGAAAACACATTAATTTGGATTTTGATTTGCATTTGTTTTGGTGCTGGTATTGACACAATTCCAGACCTAGATGTCTCATCTCAGCAGGCAGCTCTGATGAGCTCATCTGCATAAGTTGAAATACTCTTTGAGAGGGAGATTGCGTGGGTCACAGCAACTCATCCCATTGAAATACAGACAGAAACATCACATCATTTTATCTGCATCAGTCCCGGGATTTCAGAACACGGGGGATGAAGACAGGTGAGCAGAATGTCAAGTAGAAAGGGGCTGAACCGTTTGCCTCGACACTTACTCCTCCAATTTCTTCACAGTATATCATTGTGCTACATCGGGAAGATGTAAAGCAGGTTAAACTTTCACTTGTCCCATAATTGTGCCAGATTTGCTACGAAGCAAACCATTTTTAATCAACGCAGCAATGCAGTGCAGCTGCCTGACAAAAAAAAGTGCTATGTTGTTTGAGGGGAGCTGAATGCAGATTAAGGACTAGCATGCAGTGCTGGATGAATGTGACTTGTCTCTCAGAATGATTACAGTCACAGTGAAAGGGAATTACAGACAATGAAACCGATCTGTGTAATACCTCCATTCTTCTACATTTTACATACACAAATGATCTATTCAGATGAAAATGGAATGAGCAGTGTACCATTCAGTTGTGAAAAATTGACATGCTCACCCTGAGTACTTAAGCTTTTAATTCAATAATTCAATAACACAGCCGATTAAGAGCTTGTCTTCCACCTCCACCAAATGCTATGGGAGATGGTTCCACTTGGCTGAGAACTGTTGGTGGGGAAACAACAGTGAACACAACACATAAACAATGTTAAGAGTGTGGTTTTCATTTTAACAGAGAGACGTCATTGAACACAGCGTGCATCCCTTCAGGGCAGAAATATTGAAATGCTCCTTCCTCGTTTATTTGCATATTTGTTTTAGCAAACTCGCACACGAAAAGCTCAAACTGTACCCAATTAGGTAATGTAAATGTGATGCCTCTGAATTCATTGTTAAAGAGGTGCTACTTTGAGGATCACTTTGTATAATACACACAATTAATTCATTCATTCAGTAATTCATTAACTCGCACATTCATTTTTAATGAAAGAATTTAAAGTGCACTAGAAAAGAGTCATCTGCACAAACCTTGATCGCCCTACAGTTTTTTATGCTGCGTGCCAGACTTTTTACCTCAGTCTGACATGACTGAAAAAGGCAAGCAGTTTCTCAAATTGATTGGTCTAAATCAAGATTCAGAGAATGTTTCGATCAGCCGGTAAATATGGTTGTTCCTCTCTCTTCCCAGGGGTTAGGTTAACAGCTTTCTCTGTGGATATGACAACACCTGCAGCAACATATCTCAGTTTAATGCAAATAGTTAAAGTATGAGTAAATAGCAAACCTGGAGGTTAACAAATCTATCTTCCAACGTATTTAGAGCTGACTGATACGAGCGACTCAGAGAGTAGTTGACTGCTTGCTGCTAGTGTCTGTCTAGCTACTTAATGACTAGCTGTCTAGCTGACTTTCTAGCTGGAAAACTGGCTAGCTAACTAATTGGCTGGCTAGCTAACTGGCTCGCTTCATATTCGGTGTAAAGACACGAGAACACACTTCAACTTAACTCTCTAGAAGACAGCAGATGTGAATACTACCAAGATGTCCAATTAGTGGGTTCTAATATTAGGTTAGCTTTTTTAAAGACCTTTCATATTCTGAGATCTCAGTTCACAGAACCCCTTCTTAGGGTAAGATTATTGGGGAAAGAATGAAATTCTTCTCTGACAGCGTATGGTTTATCAAAAGATTTCATGAAGCGAATTGTAATCCCTTTAGAGAAAATTACACAGCATTTAAGATCTTGCCAGACCTTACTGAGTTTAGCTTGGAAATAGAAAGAATTACGAAGATTAACAGCCGTCACTGATATTGAAATATAACCTGTTTTCCTTTATTGTTTCTTTTTATCCTTGTGCCCCGGTGGAAGCTTAAAAAATCATTAGTTTTCTTCAAATGCAAAGATTAAGCTGTTCTCATCATTAAATGTGATGTATACAGCCAAAAAAAGCAGTCCTGAAACACACGGAGGAAAAAAAAACAGTTAACCACGTTGATTAATGTGTTGTTAAATTCCTCCCACGCACAGTGACATTGAAGTAAATGTAAATGCCAACTTCTTCTACTCAGCGGTGATTTCCTTAATTTGGATTCAAAGTAGCATGGTGAGCTATGCATGTGGCGAGCTGCACATTCACAGTTTATTTTCCCTTTGTGTCTGCAGACAGACTTGACGAGACGTTCTGGGAGGCGTTTTCCAAACACTGTCCTTTAAACACTGTTTCGCTCTCATTCGTACAGGAGTCTGACACTGTTGACTGCATTTAGATTTCATTCAGACCCATAGGAATTAACACGCCTTTCATTGACCCCGTCTGGCAGAAAAATTCCCGACTACACAGCCGCTGCGTTTTGAGTGCATGTTAAAAAGGTGTTACTGATGGCGTGCTCCTCTGGGAGGAGTTCAAATGCACGCCAATCTGTCAATCATGATTAATGTTTAACGCCAAGAAAGGAAATAGCATGAGGGAACGATCCAGCAGGATTTCACACAGGTTTCGCTATGTGTTACTGGGTCATGACACACTTTCCTCACTTTGAATTGGGCAAAAATAGTCCTCCACACGCCTTTTTAGTGACAAAGTGGGCCAATATCTGCATAAAGTGGAAAAGCTAATGCGCTCTGTCATATGCTCAAAAGTCCTGAGTATAAAAAGCTTCACCCTTTAAGTGCATTGTCTGCCATCACAAATAAGATGGAAAATTTAAAGCTGCAGCGGCGAGAGGAGGACAGCACAAGCCAGGGAGAGACAGGGAGAAAAAAGATGCCCAGGCTTTAGGAATCAATAGACAGTTTATTGAATCAATCCTCAGTTTGGTCTGGTGCGAAATATGTCTGTCTGATATAAGTGCTACATGTTGAATTGGATGGCCCAATTAAGTATCATACAAGCCCCAACCTTGAGCTTTCAAACTCAGCAGGCCTCCACACTGTTCAGCTCTGAGACTGTGATGAGGAGGTAACAGTGAAGGTAAAGATGTCACAAAGCTTCTGCGGAGCGTGTTGAATGTTAAGCTTTATATCGTAACTTTTATAGCTGTTAAAGGTGAGAGTTCTCATTAGCATTTACTGTGGCTTAGCTCCTCATATAATAATGCCGGGCTCACTTTCAAACTGCACACTTTATTGTCAGCATGTAGTGTCAGTGGTCATACTAGACTGGATTCGACTGGAACATAGCACACATTGCCTCAACACTGCACTATGAACTTTGACCTCACTGTCTACATGTTTTTTGCGGTCTGTAGGGCAAAAACCCAACGAAAAAATATAAAAAACTTGTTTGAAAGAAGTACAAAGACTTTGAACCAACTCCCAGCAGCTCAGTGAATATGATGTATTTTCCACAGTGAGAGGACTGTGAGTTTTTTAGGTCGGTGTAGTATTTGGATTTATTTGAAGGCAACACGGCCCCCTTTTTTTTTTCATCCAGCCATTATTTTACCTACTTTGTACCCTGGGGTGAGGACAAGTTGCACCTATACACACGCCATTCACTCTCACACCCACGCCTAGAGACAATTTAGAGTCTCCAATATACCTTAATACAGGGTGTAATGCATGTGAGGGAGCTGCAGAAATCACGTGACTGGAGGTTGAACCCAGGACCATCTTGCTGTGAGTCAACTGAATCAGTCATTGATCTACTGTCTTTACAGCTAAACAAGTGGATTGTGTGCTTTTTCAGGTGTGTGTTGTATTTGGATTACTATACTATTTTAGTCGTAGTAGCTTTGTTTTGAGTTATTAAGACCTTTCTAAAGTGTGCATGAGTCATATGAATTACCATGTGAAGCACATTTAGATTTTTTTGTTATTCTAGTGTCTATTCATTTGTGCCTTTTACCCAAATCAACCTTCAAATGAATAGAATACCTCCAAGACAGGGGTCTTGGAGGTATTCCATTCTACAGCTTCAATGCACATTCATTTTCTTTTGTCTTCCTCGGGCTGAGTGCTCTCAAAAAAACTCTGAAATCCCCGATTTGAGGTCAGCTCTAAAAAGCTGCATTTGAGGCATCAAACCTTCAAGATAAAGAAGATATCAACATGCAAAGAAGAGATAGTGCAAAGATTTTTTTTCCCCCATGGCACTTAAGGGTTTGGAGCAGTTCCGCTGACTGTGAAGCCCTCCTATACCCACCGGTCCACGCAGGTGTTTTCACTTTGGCTGTTTTAACCTCGCCTGGTGACTGTGTGGGTGTAGAGTGGTGCTCACTCTGCTGTTAGTTTTATTGCACCTGTTGGGTTCAGCCGGCTCACACTTGCATGATTATTAGCACATGGAATCTGTGAACCTCACATAATGCCCAGCAAGGACATACAACATACCGCAGGCCACTAACATAATGCAAGAGCAGTTAATTCATACGGTGTAAAGCTATACAATCAATACGTGCAAGTGTGTTGACGGCTTGTTTGATTCTGACTCAGAGCTGTCTTATTCTAAAGGAAAGATTATAAATGTATTGATTTTAGTATTCTCTTTCATTCTGACTCAGATGATCTGAGAGAATATTTATATCCCCTTCATCGTGATGAGCAAATACTAATCATTTGTGATTTTAATAGTTACTGTATTATTAGGTTATCGACCCTTAAATTAGACCCGGGACTTAAATTATTCCTGAGTTGCCTTTTCTTCTTCAGTCTTTAACATTTTGCCCTATAACAATCAGCTTTCTGCTGTAGCACAGCCTTTGCAGGAATTGGATATAGTTTGATTTTTTCTTCCCTTTTTTTAATCTGTAGCCTCGGTGGTCTCTCCATTCTCCTGAAGCACTGTAGTGTTTGGTACGTTGTTATGCTTGAGGAACACTATTTACTGTGATAAGTAAGACACAGTTTTATTATCACACTACACGGCTTAGTCAATAAAACATTAAACATGTCACGCTGTGACTTAAATGAAGTTTTATGGGTCATGTCTTGGTGACAAATCAGCAAAGTGATCTAGAGCACTAGATTTCTAAGGGTTGCAGGAACTTGTAGCCTGGAAATTCAAAGTACAGCCATGGAAATGGCCTCACACACAAACACACAGACACACACAGCTTTTGGTGCCCTGATAATCTGCCCGTTAGTCTCATTAGGGTACATAGGTTAAGCTGTTTTCATGCATCTTTGATACCCCCATCTCAAATGAGAAGCCCTGTCATCATAAATAAAGCATTTAAGAGAATATCCTTATCCACCCATCGTGGTGCTCCACTCACAGATAGATCAGTCCGTTGGCACAAAAGTATGAAAAGCAGCTGCCAGCTACCCCCTCCCTCTTTGAAAGAGCAAAAGTAGGTTACCCATAACGCTGTGCAAGTCGGGTAAATATCACACCATGCCAAGCCTCTTAACCTCGTAATGAGAGCATTTGTCTATATGAACTATTATGGGCCCGTTATAGCAGCTCCATACATTAACCCAAAAACCAGGTTGTTTGAGTAGAGGAGCAGAGGACACGTAGATTCTGCTCATACTACATATGTGTGCTCGTAGGCAGATATTACAAAACGGTAAGTGCCGGTGTTATTAGAGTGGATCACATCATTGTGGCGTCCACGAATGTGTGTAACCTAATTAGTTTTGACACACACTGCACACTTGAAGCATTGTTGAATGTTGCCGCTCTTTTGATTTTCACCAGCACCTGCTGCTGCAGAATGCATTCATCCACTACAATGCAATTTTGAGACCCACAGACTTGACACGGACGTCCCGTGGTGCTGTTGTTGCACAAGCACTGTGTGTTTATGGATGTGTGATGGATTCATTATGAAAGCCTGGATAAGGTAGATTTCCAGCCTGAACAGCCTGTAATGCTTTTTTTAAAGAAGTAAGACAAACTCTAATAATTTTGGCAGCTTCGGAAATGCATGTAAATAGTGTGACCTTACATCGGGATATAAATATGATTTGTTTAAAGAAGTGCATGACAAGGTGCCATAGCACTTGAGTGGATTAGCACAACCCCCTGGGAAATCATCCATTTTCAGCTCTTGCATGGGTCTGAATCTAATTGCATGCAATGGCATTATATCTCTCTCCTCAGTCCTGTTCATCATCACTGTACCTTCTGAAAAACCATCCTGGAGAGATGATGGCAGGAGTTTCCTGTGAAAGCCTGCACACCCTTGGACGGATCTATTAATGGACAATAACGTCTTTCATGGCGGGGTTCTGCGCATAGCGCCTGCTCAGTGCAGACGTGGGATTGAAAGATGTCTTGCTCTCCGTGCCGCCTCAGTCTAATGTGGCACCGAAACCTCACGAAGAACATTAGTCTAAGCTGGGAACAAAAGAAGAATGGTGAGGGTCAATCTGCAAAGATTCAGTGACCTCTGTGTTCATTCTGCAATGATAATAATAGTCCATAATTAAAGCCAGAGCCCCTCATTGCTTGCTTGCTGCTACATCTATGCTGATTAGAGGTTAAAAAGGTCTAAATGTTGACCTGAATCTTAAGTTTGCGCCGACACGGGCACAAAAGCAAAGCAAGGCGATCAAAGAGGCAGCTGACAGACAGACAGCCGTGTCAAAATCACACCAAAGTCATTGATGAATCGCTGCATCTTTTCGCAGCATTCACAGTCTGCTGGGCATAGGCCTGCTTTGTCTTTTCAGCCAATGAGTGGAAGTAAATTTGGATAAGTAAATGTTTGGTTGAGCGGGCGCGCGAGGATCAAAATTGTTTGTGTTGGAGTCGAAACACTGTTTGCAATATTGACCTCGGCGTCGCGGCTACAGTGAGATTCAGCTCTGACAGTTGTGCCTCTTTTCCATCTGGCCCATTCTCCTCGCAGCATTTGTCACGGCAAAATGTTACATTCTTCAATTAAGTTTCGCAAATAGTTCTTTTTGCGAAATAATTACATTGTCAAACAGCCAAAGCCGTGTCGCGTGAGGTCTGTTTGCTGTTTACTTAAAGCCCGAACGCAGCCAAAAGCAGGGACTGCTCAACCAAAAATGAGCTGCATCCCTGTCTCACACAGGCACGGTTTAACTGGCACTGACGACGCTCTCCACATTAGACAGTGATGCAATTCCTCCTGTCCAATCCACTCTGATTTCAATTCTCATCTCTGGCTGTCTGCAACAAGGACACAGCATACAACCCAACAACGAAAGAGAACCTCACACTCTCTCGAACTCCAATTGTTCTGAATATTATTTCTTTGGCACAGACAACTATCCTCAAGGTCATTTAATTTAGCTGCAGTAGAATATATATATATATTTATATATATATATATATACACATATATACATATATATACCAAAGGCATCTACCCGAAGCATTCACAGAATGTGTGTCTCTTCGAGCCCTTATCACCAAATCCCGGGCAGGATTTCATGCAATTTATGAAGGCAAATGTGGGTTTTTTTCACTATTCCCTTTCCAGAAAACTCCACATGTGTGGATGAAAATGACTGCCAGAGTTTCATTCTGGCTTAGATGAGGTGAGGGAGCATTTACATTCCCTTGATCCCTTATTTTTTCCTCCCTTTAGCGATGGATATGAAACATAACCATCCAGCATGACGTTTAAACCCCACAATCCAGAGGCTCTATGAACCTTCCTGCTGATCCAAACAAACAAATATGTCACTGATTGAGCCCAAATCAGAGGAAATTAATATAAAGTTAATTTGATGTGTTATTTACCCGGAATGAGACCGAAATTGGAAGGGATGAGGGGAAATTATGAGAGGCACGGCGGAGGCTGCAGACCAGCCTCCAGGTTATTTGAGTGGTCGACATGCTGCCACAGAGCTCTCCTGGATATGCACCAAAGGTACAATAAATGGGCAAGTGAACACATTTTGAGCAGGCCTCGAACAAATTGAATGTTTATGAGGAGTTTCCTTTGGGGATTTAGTTCTTGCACCAGAGGGTGGAGTGATTGCGTGGGCTCTCGTCATCTTTTTTCTCCAATCCATTATAAAGGCTTCTCCGTCACTTGCGATCCTTCTCCTCCGTCATCTTGAGAGAGGAGATTAGAGCTGGACGTGAATGCTGTAAAGATACGGCGTGTTGTTTTTCTTTTTTTTTCCTTTCCCTCCCATCTCATAACTGCCTCTCTTCGACCTTGATGAGTGCACGTCACGGTGAAGTAAACGCATCTGTAAGTTTGGAAGAAACGGCTGCAGCGCTGGAATCATCTGGCTAAAGGAAAACTTGGCGTATAATGAAGTGACAATGGTCGCAGCTGACACCTGAATTGAGTGTCATCTTTAAAACATTGTCACAGAGGGGACATGTGAGGACAGCAATATGTGCTTCCTTTCAGGACAGCGCTGTTTGTCTCAGGCTGCGGGAAATAAAAGGGAGCGGTGGAGATCCTTGCAGTATATGGGAGTTTTACTTTTTACTACTGACTTCAGTGCGGCATCTGACAGCCACTCTAAGAACTTTATCTTAAGGCAGTTTTGCATCGAGTGCAGATGTCTCACCCCTCTTCCTAGCTAGCCTTTGTTCCCAACCCCACAATACATTTTCTCACACAGAGTTTCTTTTATAGCCTTTGTGAAAAGCTGTAATATGATAACTGGGTTTTTTCTTTCTACCCAATATGCGAAGCTAAATTTAGTCCTGTGCTCACTGCTTTGACTTGATCACCTCATTTCTTTTTTTCAGCACAGACAGAAAACAGCAATTACGCTCAGACTTAGGTAAACATTTCTATTATTAACTCATTGATTATTAGTATGCGTATCCCTGGCATGTTAGCTCCTATTAAGACTTTGCCCTTGGGGTTAATTAAGGGTCATTTTATTAAGATTCATATACAACAATGCTGCTGCCTTACCTATTATCAATAAGTAGTAATTAGGGTGCTGGCTAAGTAGATGGTGATTGTGGTCATTCAGAACGAGGCATTAAAACCTTTTTTGTAATGACTAATTACAAGAGAGTGCACCACCAGTACACGTGCGTTAAACTAGCTAGTTAATGGCGAACACGTGTACTTTAATATGAACTGCTCAGCATCATGATTTAGTCAGCATCCACTACAACTCCCATGAGGCTCTGAGAGCACTCTGATCCCTGACTCTTATGCATGTCCTCCTCCTCCTCCTCCTCCTCCTCCTCCTCCTCCTCCTCCTCTTCCTCCTCCCCAGGCTGAAAACTGATAGGAATCAGCACCACAATGCAGAGGGTAATTGGCCATCTCAGTGGAAGAAAACGTAATAATGCTGCATCTCCCAACAAACTATGCAGAATTTAGTACTTAACATCCATACATTATTTCTTGCCGTACAAAACAGAATTTTGATATCAATTATAAAAAACAGCTGCAAATAAACGTATAGAATGATGTGATTAGCGTCTCATTCCTGATGGCACAAACATGTTTTTACAACTTATATTCAAATGAGCCTCCCCTACATTCAGCTCTCCCTCACATCCTCCCACAACACCTCGCTTATCACTCCCACAGCTTTCCAAGTTCTGAGGAATTTGAAGTCACAGTTAATCACATTCGTATAACAAACCGCTATCATATATAGGAAGTATTTGACCCCCATCAGATGCTCTTGCCGAGTATTGCTTCACACGTGTTTGCATTTCTTGGCCTCTCGTGGAGACGAAGAAAAACAAGGAAACTAGCGGAGAATAAATTATCTGACTAACTTCTAACCGAATTCCATGTTATTTATCTGTCATGCTTCATGTGGGAATTTCGCAGATTCCCCCCAGTCAATTCAAAGGAGGCCAACATTCAGAGGAGGGTGTTTTACATGAATGAAACACAGCGTTGCCGACAGAGAGGCTGAGAGAGTAACTTATCATCAGAGAAATTCATATGACCATGAAATTCATGACAACAAATTCTCTCGGGAAATAGATTCGTTTGTCTGCGGATTGATGTAGTGGAGGAGGTGCATTTCACTCTAGCGTGTGTCAAAGTTGTTTTGTTTTGACAGCAGTTAATGGGCCAACGTGTAGTAGCGGTGACGTGTTGTTTCCAGGAGACTTAATGTGCTTTAGAAATTATAATGCGCAGACAAAATGATTAAAGGTCTGTGACATGCACGTGCACGGTCTGTCCGTCATCTGCCTGCCTGATCATCGCTGTTACTCAACAGGCGGCTTCAAGTGCACATCTCCAGGTGTGACCTTGGTCTGTCGGACCGACCTCTGCTGACAACCCTGACGTGACACTTCTAGCGTCTCGGGTTGTTCTGCAAATGAGAGTTCAATCATCACATCATTAATGGGCTTGGAGTGCAGCCAGTCATTCATGACACTGCGCTTTATGGCTTTGCCAGAAATCTCGGCGCCGAAATGGAAAGGTTGAAGATATTTTCTATGGAGCCACTTCCCAACCAGAGGGGTGCCTGTGATTAATGGGTTTTTTCCTTCCACGGATCCATTTAGGTAATCCAAAAGAATAATCTTCTCACGTCTTTGAAACCTTTAACTGGGCAGGTTGACCCTGGCCAGGCCCACCCCTCCCGGTCAATTAGTGGGATAATCGGTATTTATGGTTTTTGTCAGCCAAGATGTTTTAAGTCAATTGCCTCACCGTGTTGCTCTTCATTTGTCTTTGCATTTGTTTTCCTGTGTGATTTATTTGAGAGTAACCTGTGAGTCCATCTCTGCTGCTGCAGTAGTCGTCACATTGGCCCTGCAGCTGATAGATCTCTGGAATTTATTTTGCATGATAGTATTTATTTAGTTCTACTGGCGCTTTATCCAACAAAAGCAATTTACAGCCATATTGATCATAGGCTCTGTTTTATTAGTCAACAAAATCAGCTTTTATCAGCAAAGGGCTTCTTTTCCTCGGGAGAGCCCCAGTGTTGGCTGATTCTGATTTCTGTGTACTCTAGTTATTGTTTTCTGTTTTTATTTCCTGGGAAGCTCATGCCTCCCTATGCTCTCCGGACTGTTGTAAGGTTTTATAAAAGGAAAAAGAAAGACTCTCCTCAAATCCATCTCGGTAAGTAAATATGACTGCTTCCCTTCAAAGCCTGTTGCGTGCCTCTCTTGGCTCTCATTGACTGGCCATTGCCTGGGAGACTCAGCCCAAGCTCCACACCACCAAACATTAACGCCAATTAAACTCCTGGCACCACCCTGTCATTCTCCACATTCTGTGACATATGAGTGATAACACAGACCCTTACTTTCAGGTCTCATCTGACGCACATTAAATGGCACTAGACCCCAGCGTTTCCTGACATTTTGCAGAAATCGATTGCAATTTAATCAGTGCGAGCATGCTGCTATCAGCCACGCTTGGACCAGCTGTTTCTTGTGTTACCTGGTTTGAGCACTGCATGGTGAGAGCGGGAGCGGAGGAAAAAATAACGTTCACAGCAATTTCAAACTCTAACAGTATGACAATCTCATTAAAAACAACAACAGAGGAAACAAGATCACGGCGTCAAAGTTGATAATAATAATCACAGATTTGATGTTCCTGTGAAAGCATATTTCCATTCAATTTGCACGCCATTGGATTTATTGTCTATTTTGAACACTCATTATGCCCTCCCTTCCTTCCTCCCCTCCCTCTCTGTCTGTCGGTCTTGGTGTGTGTCTCCCTCTCTCCCTCTCTCTTTCCCTCTGGTGGTAAGTGCAATAATTATCCCATTATTCTTTGAAGTCTTGGTAAAATCCAGGGCCCCTAAACAATCCCCAAACATGTGAATACATGGTCCTTTTAAGTGTTTGGGGTCCTGCGAGGTAGCCCCCAGCTGGAATATTCTGTCTTTGAAATTCTAACAGGTCAAAATAAATCCCAAAAGTACATTGTTTTAAGGAAGAAAAAGCATCGAGTGTGTCATTTCCAGGAGCTTAAAAGATACACAATGCTTTTCTTTGAGCAAAGGTGTACTGAGGCCAGAATTCAACTTCCAAAGATTATCTCAGAACTCGTGGCAATGTGTGCCAATTGAAGCCTCATTACTGAACCGTTGTTTACGCTCTTTCAAGGGACAGAACAAACACGCACAGATGCCTCAAGGTAACCATAAAGCCTAAAGTCTATAGAGCTCAGTGCAGAGATGAACAGACTAAGCTTTCAACAGAGTGCTTGGTGCCGATTTCTAAATGACTTAATAGGGTGATAATGTGTGGAAATGAAAATTTGTCTCTATTTTACGGAAGGGGGGGTGTTTGCTTGCTGCATATTCTCACACATCCACACATGTGCGAGTGCATCCAGACACAAGTTATTATCCCCTCATCCTTTGAATTTGCAATTAAGTATGCAGCGCAGGCTGTCATCTTATATAGAGAATTCAGGCAAAATGGATGCGCCGTCTGTTTGGTATCCAGATGAAGTATTGATTATGAATGGCAGCAAGAAACCTGGACTATTAGGTGGAAAAACATTTCACAAACATGCGCCCACACCTTAATTGAGCAGAGACATTATACGTCACTGATGTACAACTATCTGAGTCCTGCCTGCCACTAGGTATTACTCTGGGTTACTGCCTGAGGCTAGACAAATATGAGCTGAAAATGAAAGCAACTCCATAACTGTTTGGAAGGTGGATGGTCTGATAAACGTGATAGAAATGCTCAAGCTGTTTATGTCGTCTCAGCCCGGCGCTCTTGCCTGCTTCACAACTACATCCACATGGGAGCAGGGAGAGAGGTGATGGTCAGCTGAACGATCAGCGCTGGTGTGGAACAGGGACACAACACCGGGCAACGCCACTGCATGTTGAGACACGCATGCAGACGTGTGCGAAACTCGCGCAGCACACAGACAGACATGACACAGCATGCATGCAAATGTGCACACTGTGAGCTAATTGTCGCGTGCAAACAAAATGCAAAACACAGTATGTTTCACGTTTTAATCAATCGTACGAAATGTGCGCGGAGCTTATTCAACGTGGCTGCAGGATGCTATCATGGCTGCAAATGATCACCCAAAAGATGTGAGCAGAGGCTGTCATTAAAGGCACAATGTGTGTTACCGTGGCAACATCATAGAGGCCTCCATTTTTTTTAATGCCGTGGTTGTGAACAATCAACGTTGCACTCAATCCCCCTGAGAATTAAAGGCACATAGCTAAATAAAGCTCAAGTACCCCTGCTGCTGCCACACCGTTACAATGCGCTGTTTGTCTCCTCTCTGTAGGGATTTCTGTAGCAACCTGTTTCCGTGCGGGGTGGGGGTTGGGGGGTGGGGGGGTAAAGTGAAGCAAAGTATCAACATTCAGCAAAGTAGTTTGGCGTTAGCCGGAGTTTAATGCTGAAGCAATCCCTCCGAAGACAAAAATGACAAAACTGTCACATTTTGATTGTCAGACATGTAGGTCACAGTAATGGAGCAACAACGCCACGTCTCTGCTCGCTCGTCTCCCCTGATTTAACACAACCGCACGGCTGACACACTCTCGATCTATTTCATTTTGTGTCCATTCGCTGTCTCGGTTTAAAGTAACCAAGTTCAGCTCCCCACACAGTTACCACTTTTCCATTATGTTCCACAACGACCTCTCTGACCAAGGTAATTACCTCAGCTCTTGAGTCATCGGAGCCAGAGATAAAGCCCGCAGAGATCGCTCTGCATCAGATTAGCACTGTGGTTTTTTTGCAGTCCTCGGAGGGCTGCAGGCACAGTTGTTCAATCTAGATGTGTGCGGTGTTTTTTTGCTTGTTTATTTCTTCATTAGCATTTGATCTGTGAGTCAACGAAGAAGATGTCTTTAGTTTGCAGGAGAGTTGTGTCAGCACAAGGTGCTGAGATAAGACGGTTGTAGTATTTAATTAAGAGGGAAGGAGGCCCTCCTGGTATCTGGCTACATACAGACACCACACAGCAATTGACCTTAGTGATCATGTCAAGACTTTATCTTGCTCCCATCAGCCCCAAGCAGGAGATGTGAAGACAGTAAATAGCTGTGTCTTCAGACAGCCTTTTGATTTCCACATCCAGAGCAGCATTTTCAAGTGGGGGCTTTCAGTGGTCTGGCTATTATGTCGCAGCTGAGAGCGGCGACATTATTTTATGCATGTCCTTCCTGGTTAAATTGATTAAGCGCTAAGTAATGTGTTTATATTTATTGTTGTTTTTTGTGCAACCAAATTACCTCTTCGCCATGTTTTACTTCAAATTGTGCGTGACAGAATGAAACAGCAGAAAATGTATTATCAATTTAGGAGTGAACACAGCATAAGAGGGTCTTAAAGGGAAAATACACACAGAAACATAATCTAATTTATGCTGTTTTTGAACAAAATGACCATTATCTTCAATCAGCAACCTCAAATTGAGGCAGTTTTGTTTAATTTTGGACTTGATCCATTGACACCGAATTAGTGCGAGAGTTTGGTTTGGCATTTTTAGTGCAAATTTAGCTCATCTTCATTCCAGCTGTGGATCATTCAATGATCCTGACCCCAGACACGAGCAGAAAAACAAAGAAAGGACTCGTGAAGGTAAAACAACAAGCCTCTTTCCTTAGTAAGCAGTGACACCTTGAGGCTTTGGATAAAATTACAGGCAATTTCCTTGATTACTTGGGTAGGTTCAGGTTACTGAAAGATAATTGCCTAATCATATAATTATGATAACAGCCCAGAGAGTATGAAAGGCTAAAGAGAGAATAAGGAAATGGAAAAACAAAGGTTAAAGGGTGAAGAAACAACAGCAACAGACATAATTGGTAGGTGGACTCTCTGGCCTAAGTAAATATAGCATCACCATATTGTGTAAGTGCAAAAAAAAAGCATTTATAAAAAAAAACCCCACAAGAATATACCTGTAGTACAAATGCATTAGCACTTAGTGGCGCATTTGAGAATCATATACTAATGGGCGATGATTACGATGGATTCATGTGTCCATTACTTTAATAGCCCGGGCGGCAAATCAAAGAAAATGGACACATCTGGAGTAAAATCTGTCTGCAGCTGCTTTTTTTTTTTGCCTCAACTGAATATCTTTCTCTGTGTCAGAGAAATAAAGCAGCCTAGCTCAAGGATAGCGGCAGGTTTTCTTTTCTGACTGTGACTGCAGATAATAATTGTCCTTCTTGTTGACCTTCACGCTTCAGACACACACTCACCTCCTTGAGGAGTGGCTCTGTTGCATGCTTTTGATCAGCCTGCAAGGTTAAGCAAGTTGAAAGAAGTCCTGCTCCAGTCAGTTCCTAATCTTACATACACACACACACACACAGAGTGAGAGAGAGAAAGTGCAATTTCATTTGTTCTCACCCATGATTAAAAGAAAAGATTTCAATTTTGATTTTTTTTTTCTCGTCTTTCTGAGCAGCTCAGAGATACAGGAGCAGCACAGTCTAACATGACACTGAGCACTGCCGTGTTCTTGGTGTCAGGGTGAATCGATTTTAATGGGAACACGCCTGTAATTTGCATGTAACTATCGAGATTTGATCAACCAACCTATATCACCTTTTTTCTGTAGAGCCAAAGAGGTTAATGACTATGACTTTGACCATCTTAACCGTTCTTGCAGGTGCCATGGATCCCAGCTACCACCCCCTCTTTGACTGTCTACTCATCTTCTCCTTTTGTGTTTCTTTGTTTTGACCAACAGGTGGTGCCATAGCAGCTAGCATTAAAACAAAGCCTCTGATTCTGCGCCTTGTCATGAGCAGGGGTGGCCACACTGTGGTTCACGGACCACCAGAGGTCCTTGAAACAGCTCTCAGAGGCCACGTACAAAATATGGGATCGCTGGAGGTCATTTTGACTCTGAATTCATTGACTGCAATGAAATGAGTGGCTTTAAAGATGGCACTGCCGCTCACGTCATTAAAACTCACACACACACACGCTTCCCCTACAGTGAATATGGGACGTCCACAGTTAAGAGTGTCTGACGATGGACCCTCAACATAAAAATGTTATGATCTTGACTGTCTGAAATTATGGGCCCTATGAAATAAGACAAACTTTATAGATCCCACAAGGGAAAGTTACTGCGAGTGCAGCAGCTGGACAGCCGAGGTAACAATAAAAAATCCTAACAAAAAACAGGAAATCTAAAAGAATATTAGACAATATGGGAAGAAGAATCCATCAAGCAATTCAGATATCCAGCTATAATAAAGGAGATCTCTTGTATTAGTATGTGTTAAGACTGTGACACTCACTTCCAGACTCGACTGAGGAAACACAGTGGTCCGAAAGAAAATGAGACTTTGGAGGGAAAACGAATAATAATAAGAGACCACAGGAGCCCTAATTCAAAGAGAGACCGTCTCCCTGGGTGGCTCACTCAGGGTGTAATAGAAACTGCAGCGGGGAAATGCCAATTATAGAAAAAAACGCAACAGGAAGTCCTCTAAAGGTCAAATGGAAGAAGCCCAAGAGCCCAGTTAATATCGGCTCCTCACAAAATCTACACAGGCAGGTTGGTGGTGTCAGAGGACGTGTCAGGCTACAGTGTGCAGTGTGGTGGAGTCAGGGTGGATAAGTGGGGCGTTGGGGTATCTGATGGTACAAAGACAACTCTGAATCAGCCAGATGGAAACAGCTGCAATGTCGATCACAGAGCACTAGAACAATATAACTCAGTAGTTCTTAAGAGGAATCCAGAGTCTTTATTATATAGTGTTTATTATACTCACAATGCTATCCCTGCAGTCTCACACCCACTGCTTGAAAGATAATGTAGGAGATGTGCTGAGGTAAACAGAAAGTGTGCATAGATAACAGGCTGCATTAAACAAACAATATGTAACGAATATAATCTGAGTGATCATTTGCATTTGAATGAGAAGCGGGCGTCCACAAAGTCAGCGGCAGCACACACATGTTTAAGCAGAGAGCGCTGGATGATAATGATAATGGTGGACAATCATAGTAATAGTTCGAAAACCGTTATTATGTAAAATTACATCCTATTGTCTGGGGACTATTATAGTCTGCTGAGTAGAGTGGAAGCTGTGCAGCCTCGTGGCAGCAGAGATGGAAAACATGTTGTGGTGTGCTTGTAGTTATGGAGGTGCATGCCATCGAGTGAGCTGCCCAGGGCACTCAGGGATCCACACAGGGGGTGGGAGGTGTTGTCCATGATGGCTGATAATGTGGCCATCATCTTTTTCTCCCCCTCTTCCTGGAGGGAGAGCAAAGATAGGCATGTTCTGCGACAGCCTGCTGTTAGATTTGTTGTACTCTGAGATGTTTTTCATGCCCCTACAAACTCACCCGCATTCCTCTGCTGCAGCCTGTCCTCAGTCTTCTTCCTACAACTGTGTTTTTTTTTTCTTTTTCTGGCCCCTCGATTTTCCTCTTCTGTTCCTTTTGTGCCCGCCTCAGGTCTTCTTTGTGCCTGACATAAAATACCTTGTTTTGTCATTAGGTTTGAGACTTGAGTTCTGGGACCCAGGACTCGTTTGGGGGAAAGAAAAACGCAGCCCCTCCCTCCTGGACACGTTTTCAAAGATTATGCATGATGAAGTGTGTCAGCCAACATCCAACCCTTGCAGCCTGCTTTTTCCCTGTCACGCTCTTTGAAGCAGCCTCAGACAACCATCTCCTTATTACCCTTTGTGGTACAGGTTGGTCCTGTTCCAGATACGTCAAGGTACGACATGGAGTGGTGATTACAAGACTATTTCCTTTATTTTTCCAACATTGCATCAATTTACAAGCAACTCACTTGTGTACACGCTCACAGAGCCGAAAGCTTTTAGGAATCCAGATAATAATATTAACATACCGCTAAAATTCATGGCATAATGATGTTAAAAAATCTGCGTTTTGTAGTTTCCTGCCGTGTAACATCATGTCTGATGCAACAAAAGCTTGTGAGAGCCCTGACAGTAATGTTCCTGCCAGGCAATCGCAGAGTCGTTCACTGGGAAGCCGAGTGTTCTTGTGGGCTCCAGCTGGACACAGTTGACAAAGTGCGACACACCATCTGTAAGGAACATACATCAGAGGCACTACCCATCATCCTGTGTGGCACGGCTCCAGCTCCATTTGTGTATTTCTGACCTTGGAGCACTTAATTGTTAGTCATCATCACTTTCATAGAGTCGTTTGTTATGCTGATTCCTTTCATATGCATGCGTGTGTAAGGACACGAGTGTGTATGTATGAGTGTGCGTGAAGGGAGAGTGAGAGAGAGTGAGAGAGAGAGTGCCATCTTCTGCTGAGAAGATTATGTTCAGTGTCATGGAAGACTTGGAGAGATATTAAATGAGGCTCATATCATGCATCGGCTGTGCCCAACGTTCCCTCTGCACATTGTGACCGTGGATAAACATGAATTTTCATGCGGCAGGGAGACACAAACATATGTGAGTGCAATCAAAATGCACAGACAACAAGATCCGCACAATCAAATTTCAAAGAATAATACATTAATATTAGAAACAGATAAAAATCCCTCTTGTAGAGATATAAAATGATGGCTATTTTTGTTAAATTAGGAATGAACCATCTGCATGATTTCCTTATCCAATGCCAGCAACAAATAGATGCTAATTTATGAAGAAACACCGTTGTAATGATGGGGTTTAGCTGATGCTGGGGGTCTGGCCCAATATGCATATTTCTGAAGGCAGGGGAAACAGAAGCACAAATGAATTGCATGCAGGCTGAATGCAGGCTTCATACTTTAATATGAGCCACAGGCAGTGTCCCTGATGTGCCTGCTCCCCTCCCATGTGAGCAAGAGCCAAGTGGAGAGGATGATGGATACAGCTCCACGAGGACACAGAGACGTACAACGATGCTTGACGTGTTTCCACATGAGTGCCGCCACGTCAGGTTGAGGAGGCCATGACAGGTCCCTTTCTTTATCTCCTGTCGGGGTAACCAGCACTGCACATCCACATGCTCGCCCTGTGTGTGTGTGTGCCACCGGTCCAGATGCTGCACCTGATAAATTAAAAAGTGAGGGCTGAATAATTCACTTTAATTAAACCCCAGTGAGAGCTTGTGCCAGGGCTGTTTCGTTCCCATTTAGCTCAGGTGAAGAGACATTCGGCGAGGCCGGTGAGTCATCCCCCCACCGTGACTCACAGTTTACTACTTGATTTTGATGAAAACCACGGGCCGGTCGGCTATGGCACCATGAAAGCTCCGTCTGCTGGCACGGGGTGATCAATACACAACACACCGTGTCAAAACCCTGCTGTGTTCATGCATTATGCAGCGGATGACATGATTATGAAGGCTGTTTTGCACAGGCCATGTAAGCACTTTAGTGCTGCTTTTGAGGAGTTGAAATGGGATCAGTGTGACGGTGCGTTCAGGGGTCTGCTGCGGCACTGATTTCGCCGAAACATTGAAACTCGAGCCTTGAACCACTGGAACTCACCTGCAGGACCGGTAGTTAACGGGGAGCCTCACATGCACTGGGACTTGGGGAGTCCAGAAATAGCAGCTGGGATGCAAACACGCAGCCCGGTCAGAGTGTGTGTTGGGGAGATGTAATCAATAGCCGGCAGGTCACAATGAAGGCTGACTGTCACCTGCGTTTTACATCTCTCCATCCCGCGGCTACCTGTACCTATTACTAGGAAAAAAGGTGATGTAACCTGACATCCCGGTGAGGCTTTTTTTTTTTTTTGGTTTTGGTCTGTGTTTTTTTCCCCCTCTTTTTTTTCACAGGATGAATAACATGATAAGCGGTTTAACAACTCGCCCCAGCTCAGGAGCGCACGTGTCTGGCCCGACTGAATTATTGATATATTTTGGGACATCTTTTCCGTAGGTAGGTCAACATCTTTTTTTCTTGCTTTCTTTCTTTTTTGGAGGTGGGTGAGGGGGATGGGGGGGGTGGTTTGGATGCGTATCTCGGTGTGATGCTCCAGTGAGCTGCTTCTTTGTGCATTAAATGACTTGACATCCTCCCGACCACGGAGTCCACAGAGAGGAGAAAAAGAGAGGGAAATAAGGAGAAAGGGAGGAAGAGGGAGAGAGGGGAGACAAGAAGAGAGGGAGAAACAGAGGGAAGACAGAGAGAGGGGGAGGGAGAGACAGATACAGGGGGAGAGAGAGTCGGGAGAAAGAGAGACAGGGAGGGAGGGAGAGGGGGTGGAGAGAGAGAGAGAGAGAGAGAGAGAGAGAGAGAGAGAGAATAAGCAACTTTGTTCGCAGGCATATCCGCGCGTCTCCTCGGGCGCAGCGTGGTGAAAGAGAAGCATTTGGCAGATATGGTTGATCAGCGTTTCTTCTTTCATCCTCTCCGCTGCATTAGAGACGACGACGCTCGCGCTGAATAAGTCGATCCCGCTCTCCCCTCTGTGTCATTTTTTTTAGGGGGGACGGATTAACAAGAGAAAGACGCGAACGAGCCTACATCTTCATCAATGTGCGTGAGGTACGTATAGTTCAACAGTAATTATGCAAGCTTGTCGTGCGTGTGACAAGGCGTGCAATGTTGATGCAGAAATTACAGCTAACCCTCCGCACATTTGCACGGCTTTAAATTTCAAACCAGTATTAAATGGCTGTGGGTTTTTCTTATTTCACTGTCAAGCAAACGTTGTGTGTCTTGTTGCCCCCTCACACCGAATTTAGACCACTGTTTTGTGCTCGTGTCTTGCTTTGACCTTGCTTTTTGTTATTTACATAGCTTGAAGGAGTTGCTTTCTACCCTGCTTTTTGTTTGAGCCATTTTAAGATCGGCAGCCACACAGCCAGAAGTTACCTTACAGCGAATGAAGCTTTGACTCATGCCAGGGCTACAGCTTGTTGTGTGGAAGTTGTTTTTATTGCAGTCAGCAAGTCTGTTTCACATCCCCTTGTGTGTCTTTTACTTCTAGATGACATTGAGGATATCTTAGCAGGACAGTGAGCTCTGGCCATCATATGCAGGAAAATGCATCTTTGGATTACATATATTTTTCTAAGTGCGACGTCGATGTGCACTGTTGAGCTGTTTGGCAGTTATGGAGAAATATGTCAAAGACTGTGTGCCTGCGAGGAGAGAGAGGGGATACTTACAGTGAGCTGTGAGAACAGAGGCATTGTGAGTGTCTCAGACATAAAGCCAGTGTACTTCCCCCAGTATCATCTGCTGCTTACAGGGAATCTCTTGACAAAGCTGTCTGCCAATGATTTTGTTGAGTACAAAGGACTTACAATATTGCATCTTGGAAATAATGACATATCTGAAGTCGAAGCAGGAGCTTTTAATGGACTTCAGGGATTGAAACGGCTACATCTCAACAATAACAAAATTGATGCCTTGAAGGAGGAGTTTTTCTTTGGCCTTGAAAGTCTGGAGTATCTACAAATTGATTACAATTATATCACTCATGTGGCGCCGAATGCCTTCAGCAGACTTCGACATCTGGAGGTCCTGATTCTAAATGACAACTTAATATCTGCTTTGCCTGTGAACATTTTCCAGTACGTACCACTGACTCATTTGGACTTAAGGGGGAATCAGCTCAAAGTGCTCCCCTACTCAGGTCTGCTGGAGCACATGAACAGCGTGGTGGAGCTGCAGCTGGAGGAGAACCCTTGGAACTGTTCCTGCGAGTTGATTGCCCTTAAAACCTGGCTGGAGAGCATATCCTACACCGCACTTGTCGGAGATGTCGTCTGCGAGTTCCCCTTTCGCCTCCACGGGAGAGATCTAGATGAGGTTTCCAAACAAGAATTATGCCCGAGGAGAGCCATAGCTGAATATGAGATGCCACCCTTGCCACATTTGAGCACCGATGCATACTATAGGACGACGCCAGCTCTAGTCACAGCCTCCCTCACCTCATCCGGGATTGCACGGTCCTCATCACGACCCACTAAGGGACCACGGCAGTCAGGCAAATTAAAATCAAGGCCCACTTCTCGCATCCCATCCAACAAGCCGCAAAATTATGGCCAGATCATCTCATATCAAACCAAATCCCCTGTGCCTTTAGATTGCCCAACTGCCTGCACCTGCAATCTTCAGATTTCAGACCTCGGCCTGAATGTGAACTGCCAGGAGCGAAAGATCGAGCAAATCTCCGACTTAGATCCCAAACCTTACAATCCCAAAAAGATGTATCTGACGGGGAACTACATCCCCGTGGTACGTCGATCAGATTTCATCGAGGCCACAGGGTTAGATCTGCTTCATCTTGGCAACAATCGAATAGCTCGTATACACGACAGAGCCTTTGGCGACTTGACACATCTAAGAAGACTGTACCTGAACGGTAACTTGATTGACCACCTTACAGCTGAAATGTTCTACGGCCTGGAGACCCTGCAGTTCTTATATCTCGAATACAACGTCATCAAAGAGGTTGCCTCTGATACCTTTCAGCATGTGCCCAAACTTCAGCTGCTCTTTCTGAACAACAACCTCCTGAAAACGTTACCGGTGGGAACGTTCAGAGGCCTGACTCTCGCCAGACTGAATCTTCGCAACAACCATCTGCGATATCTGCCCATCAGCGGTGTGTTAGACCAGCTCACAGCCCTGGTTCAAGTCGATTTATATGAGAATCCCTGGGATTGCTCTTGTAGCATACTGGAGCTGAAGATGTGGCTGGAGCAGCTTAGCACAGGCACTGTGGTAAACAATGTCATCTGTGGCTCGCCTAAGAGGCTAGCCGGAGAGGACATGAGATACATTAAGACATCTAATTTCTGCCCTAATAACTCCGATATCCTTGCCTCCATGATCCCGCCCTCGGAGGAATCTTTCCCAGGCAGCACGATCACCATAGAAACATCCTTGGACTCTGACACACAATACGGCGCCATTCCTTTATCTGTGATGATTCTCGCCCTTCTGCTCATGTTCATCGTGTCTGTGTTCGTGGCTGCGGGACTGTTCGTGGCAATGAAAAAGAGACGTCAAAAAAATCAAAACAAGCAAAACAACTCCATGAATGCATGCATCAGTTCTCTCAACATGGAATACGGCCTTTACAAAAAGGGCTCCATTCCCAAAGTCAGAACATCTGCCGGGCATGTATATGAGTACATTCCTCCTCCCACAGAGTCCTCGTGCAGAAATTCTGCTCACACCCCTATGGACAGCAAATCAGTGGATGGTTTTAGAGACTTTGACGAGCTGAGTGGCGCTTTTCTGGGTAACTCGGACGAAGAGGCGGCAAGTAACGTTCTGAGCTCGGAATACAGTGCCGCTACTCCAGAGCCTCTTAACAAGCCCTCCACCCCTCACCACGACGACCTGTGCTACTACAGAGATGTGCTGGAGCCCGACAAGCAGGCACGATACAGCAATACGTTACCATGCAAACACACAGCGCATTCGTCCAGTCAGTATACCTCAGACTTTGATGCGAGGCATCAATATGTGCACCCGGAGAGAATACAGCAGACAATACTCTATTGTACAGCACCAAGTACTGTTTATGTGGAGCCCAACAGGAGCGAGTACTGGGAACTGAAAGCAAAGCTTCACATTGACCCTGATTACCTTGAGGTTCTTGAAAAACGAACAACATTTACACAGTTTTAAAGAGACTTCACCGCTGATGGACGCATTCTCGCAGTGTGTCCTGTTTTATCAGGAACGAGACCATGGTCCGAAGACAGGCTTCACTATTTTATCACCCTTGTTAGTTCAATGCATTGTGAACAACTGTGTGCTTTTCTGGTAATCACGCTTTACAGGATGGAAGAATAAAGGGAAACAGTGCTCCATTTTAAAGTATCACTTAACTCCTCATCCCTGTGGTGTTCAACAGTTTCTTTTTTTAAAATTGTAAATAAGAACAAGCAACCAGAGATTCAGGGCTCTTATGACTCACCCCGACAAGAAATATATCCTGGAGGTGTTTCATTGACAATAATGTGAGACTGAGCTTTTAGTCTCAAATTAGACACATTTCATGAGTGTTAATGAACCGTGCAGATATGTTCATGTCCCAAAATAAACCAGCTTATTTGTTTCAGTGATATATGAATGGCTCCCAGTCCTGTCTTATTACATTTACTCAAAACAAGACTCCTGCAATTCGTTCTGCAAGTATTCTTATTTCTAGCCACGAATATGACCTCCATGTAGGTGTTGACTGAAGTCACATAGCCCGAACATCTGTTGGGAAATTCTGCTTCTGTCGGGGGGTGGGGGGTACATTACGAGAGGTAGCTTCTCCTCCTGTGTGCAAAGCCCTGGGATGAGAGTATTAAAAGCATGAGATCAAAAACAAATTTGAATGTAATATCTCAAAGTACAGATTATGATGCCAGTAAATCTCTGCTGTCATGTTTACTGATTTAGGAGAGAATAATTACTGTTTCCTAAAAATATACCGGGTTGACCTGATGCACAGACTGTGGGCTAATCTGTAAAGCAAATAATGGTTGTACCCTAAGAGAATCCCCATTGCCAAGCCAACTGCACTTGTGGATTATGTACACATGTTGCACTTGCATTGAGTTAAATATTTATGTATTGTAACTGCACTCAGAAATGTTGTAACTAAAGGTTATAATAACAGCCACTTTCAGATGTATGACAACTGAAGCAAAATTAGCTTTAACTGCAGGTATGCTACAAATGAAACAAGCCTTTGTGGTAATCAACAAGAAAAAACAGCTTGAAAACACATTTGCTGAAAACTGATGAATTGTAATGAGTGTCTTTGTATGCGCTGGAGCCAAAGCACTTGACATGAAATCTGCTCTTAATATATGCTCAGTTTGACACTTAGAGGGTTGCAGAAAAGCACAAATCTGTGTTTTATTGTACCCTGACAACCTTTTAGTCTCGCCTGCAAAAACTGTCTTCAGTTGCAATACATTTGAGGAGAACACAGATTTGCAATACAATAAGAGTTTAACGGTCGTCCATATTTTTCTGTTTGTAATTTCCTCTGAAGCTCTATCAAATCTGCTGGCCTCCAGCCTGCATAAAACATATTTTATGACTATTTTTATACAAATATTCCTTTACTTCCTCTTTTTATTTTACAAAAGATGCACTACTATTGACTTCTACAGGTCAGCAATGATGTCACTTTCTGAAATGCACAATATGGTAACATGTGCATTGAGCCATAGAAGTAGGTCTGACAACTGCGTACACAGTACATAGAAGAAGCTCATGCTAAAATAACAATAAGATCTTGCACTATGCATAGATATAGAGTATACTTAGAGACAATCTGTACAAACAATGCAGCTCATCCCCTTGGTCACTAAGCAACTATCTTTAACATGCTAATGCCATAAACGCTTATTTGAAATTTAACACACATGAATATTCAGAGGTACTTTTAAACCACATTTTGGATAATTCATTTTTTGTAAAACGGCATATATTTTTAATTAAATGTGTATTCAGGGGGAAGGTGGAGTGGATTTTTGTGTATTGCACTGCAATGAGAAACACTTATTTGGCACCGTTCGTTTCACATGTTTGATGTGAGGTTGTATGAAATCTGGCAATTTGACCACAATGAGCAGCCTCTACTGTGGTCTTGTTAAGGAGAGAGTGACAAATGCTGTAACAAATGTGTAGAGGTCTGCAAGAGCTTTAGATAGAAGACTTGAGAAGCACAACAAATGCAGGCAGGCCCTGAATGGTCGTCTTTATGCATAAAAAATGTCCTATGCTCTAAAGCAAACTAAGCACATGATCCAGTCTTAATGCAGTCTAACCAATTTCTGGGTCAATAGTGTAAGCCCAGAAATCTGACTTTCCCCGAGAGTTTAATTCACAGAGTAAATTCACATCAAATGCAGTATTATGCACTGAACCTGTCATCTTAACTCAGCTAATTAAAGGACATGGTGTATCTGGACCCTGTCTGCACGTCAGCACGTATTACACTGCAGCATTAGTCATGCTGTTTATCAAGTCTACAGTCTTGGTTTGTTGCCTTTCACATGTTCAGAGTCATTTTGTGATCATTTTGTCAGTTGACCTTTGTCTGCTCTATGAAAATTAATCAGAACAAAATAAAATCTGCACAGTGAAGCATGACGTAAACATGCACAGGTTTGTACTTCATGAACGTTACCTTTTGTTGTTGTTTTTTTTCATCAGTATATTGCTGCTGTGACATAAGTGGTGAAAACACTGTAAACCTACAAACATGCACTGGCAGATGTACACGAGATGTTTTTTTTATTGTGAGCAGTGGCCAACATTTAGTTAATTGTGTCATTCCCCAAACAGAAAATGCTCTATTAAATGTGTGGTCAACTTTGTATAATGCAGTGGATGAAGCAGAAGAGAAAATACCCCATCACTAAAAGGCAAACAGTCTGTTTTCCTGTCTGTCTGGTGAAAAATTCTACGCTTTAAGATTTTATTTGTCATGACATTTGTTCCATTGTGTCAGAATCTTGCAAAGGCAACTGTGTGATGAAGCACAACATTTACTGTACATAACAGACATTTGTGAAATGATTTCTGTTTCTCTCAGCCTTTTGTAACCAATTACCAAACACAGATTCCTATCACATCTGAGACTGCAAATAATCCAAAACTTCAGTTTTACTTTGTATGTGTGCAAATGTTTAATTTGCCAAGAAGAAAAGGTACAGTCAGTGTCTTTTTCTTACTCTCATTCTTATGTTTGCATATGTTTGGTTTTCATATGAAACAGTGAATTTTTCTATATATGTCAACCTCTGATTTGTAAATAGAACACTTCATCAGCGATTCCATGCAAACTCACATCAGCTCAAAAAGCAAAAACCTGGTCTGTTATTGCAAGAACACAGTGCAACTAGGAATATGTGGGGTAAATATATCTAATGTGCTGTTTCTTTAGTTGTTAGCTGATGAATAAAAGATATGCATTCATTTGGTATACCCTGGTTTACTGTGTTCCTTTCACCATCTAAAGCATGGTGTCTGCTGTAAATGTCACAGTGCACGAGAAGGACAGTTTTTTTTTTTTTTTCCAAATGTGCTAAACCCCACCGGCGTTTTTTTTTCCCAGAACATTAGTAAAATTGCAGTATCCAACTCAGATGTTAGGATTGAGCCATTGTCATCCTTTCAATGTGGCCCGTGGGAAATAACAAAGAGGACTGAGTTTCGTAATCAACATCGCGATGGCCTAGTTTGTGATGCCTTAATTTTACTTAATATCATCCAAGGACATTTCGGCAAAGACTGTGAATGATCAAATCTCTCATGTAGAAATGAAACGACTATCTCGCACAAATAGCAAAAAACAACCTAAGGCAGGAAAACAAAATGTACTTCTACCAAAACCGAGTTTGTTGTACTCATTTGAATTAAAAATGTTTGGTGTGAAGTCACTCGTGGCAACAAAGCCACGCATGTGTTGTGTCAAGTGTGATGTGTGCGGAGCTGTGAGAAGCATTCTTGACCTTACTGTAACTGTGCAAAATGAATACATCTGCATGCACATGCAGGCAGACACTTGCAGAGAAATCATATTCCTAGCAGACGTAGCTTTCTGGAAGGCCGGTATCCATGGAAACGTCCAATTACCTGACACAGAAAAAACAATTCCAGAGCAGGGGGTCCTGCACAACTCAGCTTTCTGACATTCACGTGACGTCTCCAACGTCACCAAAATGCTTCGAAAGTCGACGCAAGGGCCCGAAGATGACTGGAAAACTGCTCCCCGCTCTGAACAGCACAGGAACTGTGATATGAAAAGTGTCAATTTTAGTCAGCCACTAACCACTCCGGATCATCTTTGACTCACGCGTTTGTCAGAATGATGGTGTTATGTTTCTTAGACGCTTCGAAGACCCCAATATTGCCAGGGAGAGGGGAAATTAGGGCAGATCCACATTATGTAAGCTTGAAGAGATGTGTCAGGCGGTGTGAAGACAGCATTTGACTGTAAGCATTCACCAAAGGCGGAAGCTTTATCATCTGCTTGCATCAGACAGTAAAATATAGTAGAAATACTACTGACTCAAGTGGAGGGTGGAATAGCTTCTCACATCTGGCGACATATGTATGGCTTCCAGTTGTTAGTCTCAGACTATGTTTCTGTCCCTGGAGCTTTTTTCAGTCTTCTGTTTCCCTGTGCAGCCATGCTCTGTTTCTGTCTCTCTCTCTCACGCTTTGTGTGTCTGTGTGTGAGTGTGTGTCTGTGTGTGTGTGTGTGTGTGTCAATGTGTGTGTCCGGCTGCATAAATTATTGACTCTGAGTGTATTCATGCTTGCCTCGAGGACGTCAGCCAAGCAATGTAGCGAGACCTTTATCCTCTCTCTCGCTCGTCTTTCAACATTTTTGTTTCAATAAAGCTCCGCACAACTCACCGCCGCAGTAAAGGGCCTCAGCAATAATTGATGCCTCACATCTCGAGCATAAACTGTCATTTATCTGTGTCCAGTGCACTTGTGTATGCTGCATGCGTCCATTGTTTTAGACTGTTTTTGAAGAGGAATGACATGCTGCTGGGCTGCAGAGATAGTCGCAAACCCACAGAGGAGGATTTGGATTTCAGATGTGTGAAACTTTGCCAGAATTTTTGCAACAACTGGAAACAGTATGTATGACACACTAATATTTATGAGGGCTCATCCGGGCTTATGATTGCCAACCTGTGAAAAGTGGAAAAATCCTTCTTCATCCTCCCAATTTATGGTACTCAGCGCTAAACAGAATGATATTTCTCGAGCAGAAAAAAAGAGAGAGGCGTAATAAAATGTTGTGAGAACAGTGAATCACTGTTTATCAGAGGCTTTCATAGCTCTGGAGTACTCAAAATTACAATGCCAAGAGTGTTTACTGTGTGCATATCATTCTCTGAGACTTCCTCTGCATTTATATGAACTGATGATAATCACCCTCATCAAAATTAGCTGCTTCTGAATATTGCGTCCTCCCTCCTCCACTGACTAACATATTGTTCAGCTCTTCCACCGCCCGGCCGAGTCGTTCATCTCATATTAACCTCTGTCCATGCCCGATATGCACCCTCTTTTTATCTGCCCCTCTTCCTCATGGCTCTTCGCTGCATCAAGGGCACGTCCTTCTCTCTATCCTGGCCTGAAGTGTCAACACGTCTGGCATGCCTGTGCGTGTAATTTAGAGTGACAACAAACATGCCTGGATGGACAGCAGCGCACATTTGTGAATATGTTGTTAAATATGGCTTTAAATGTGAACGTTCAATCTGTTTTGCTTTTCTGCTATTTGTTTTGTGTGTGTGCTGTGTGTGTGTGTGTCAAAGTGTTGTATTTCTGTGTCTTGTGGTGGTTTTATTTATAAATGCAGCACACCAGCATGCACCACTACAGCTCTGTCTCCTCCTGATTTGAAAAAGATGTGACCTGAAAGGGCCCTGTTTGTGTTTCCTCATTCAGTTGAGAGACGGGAGAGACACAAATCTCACGATGAAAAAGCAGCGCTGTCTGAACAATGATGGTGTGCTCGAGATCAGAGACAGCTGAATGAGGAAAGACTTTCTGCAGAGGCAAAGGCAACTGACCGTTGGAACAAAACCGCAGGGCAACATCACACATGTATATTACATCATAACCCTAATATACAGAATAACATATGTGCTTTAAAATAATAATTACATGTTTTGGAATCCCAAACTAATTCACAGCTGTATTTTTTCATCATCATTTCAGGCAAGGTTTTCTTCTCGAAATGTCAAAGTTTTTCACAGTGAGATAAATCTGACTTGGCTGTGAAGCTTTTGAATCAAGTGCGATGATGTGTGAGCGGACTATTACAGACTGCCCATGTACTGTGGCAGCCTGAATTTAAATGCAGCTGCTCCTGCTGCACTGTTGCACATTTCCCTCTACTCTTTTCTGACCACCTCCTAACACCAAAGTGACAGCTGCAGGGAGGTGGCTAACCATTCGCCTTTGTTCATGTTTAGTTTGTTCTGACACGCAGCCCTCCAAACTGATAAAATAGCTCCACACAGGAAGTGAATGGTTATAAAGACATTAACACATTTCTTCCAGGGGTACACTTAGAATAAAAAATGCTAGTACAACATGTACTAATTAGACCAAATCTGTTCACATGACATTTTTTGAAATCAGTGACAGCAACACACTTTGGATTTGTTCTATCAGATGGTAAGTGAAACGACTGGTTTTCATCTTCGTTTCATTTTCAGATTATTGGAAAGTCTGTCAACAGATAGGCGAAGACTTGATCTGCAGCTGTGTGGTTTTTCGCAGATGAACTGTGAAAACCTCAACCATCACCCTTTAAATGGAGTTGAAGGGCACTGCAGCAAAGACCAAGGTCTCTTTTTTCGCCACTGCGTTCAGATGTACAGTACACGAGTGTGCAAGTTTAAAAGTTAAACGCTCGGCTGCCAGAGATTGAATTTCCTTTTATGCCATCTTTATCGTAGGCACCCTTTACTTTAAAAATAAAAAATAAAAAATCCAGAATATAACTCAAGTTCGAAGTTCGACCGTGAGCTGGCAACAAAAGTGAAAAACGCCATCTTTTTTTATTCTTAGAAATGCAGCATTTTCAGAGTGACGCGGTGTCAGATACATGATAACACCCAGGGAGCTGATAAAGGTCAGGTCTCCCGCTCAAGGACGGTGAAGAAGAATAGACACAAATGGTGGCGGAGGGACCCACTGTGACCCCCGCCACTGCAAGCTGATGCTTTTGGCATCTGGTTCAGTAACAGCACAGCACCTGGCTTGTAAAAGTGCAGCATAAACCCTGACATGTCCGACACAGGCTGCTGTCCGCTTAAATCACCGTTCTCCCGGGAAATCATAGAAAAATGGAAACACCTAGTTATTCTGCTATCTCCATGTTTTCTTATCTCCCCTTGTGGTGTCTTATTATGGCCACCATTACTCGCTGCATCGAGTATAATATGGTAAATAATGCAACATATACAGTAATCCTGTGACACAGCAATGCATAGATTCATTGTGTGAAACTGTTTATCCTGTTTGTGTGAGCAGGAGGTATATTGGTGTTATATGCTGTCGCCTCAAGGCTGAGGGATTCTAGGTTCGAAGCACGGTCAGACCCTGGGTTTTCAGATAGTCTCCAAAAAGATGCATGTTTAGGCAGATTGGCGACCCGAGTGTTGGTGTGAGAGTGAATGGTGTGTGTGTGTGCATGTGTGTCCTGTGATGGACTGGCGGCTGGTCCAGGGTGTATTCCCTGCCTTTGCAGCATGCACAGTGAAGATATGCTCCAGCAGACTTCTGCAACAAACAAAGTGGGCAAGATAATGGATGGACTGTGTTTCTGTGCATCTCAGAATACCAAGAACCAGACACTTATAAACACAGCACTGGAAAGGAAACACAGAAAAAACTTCACGCTCCCTTTAGTCGCCAACTCAGACACTATCATATTTAAACTCGAAGATAACTTTTTAAGGACTGTGTAGTTCAAGGCTGAGAGAAGCTCTCATGTCATACTCAACTCTCATGACAGGCTCTGGGTGTGCTGTGCCTCCTAAAAGCATTTTTCCGTGTTTCTGTCTCTCTTCCCTTTGAGCATCCTTGTGGGATTTACAACAAGCTGCAATAGATCCAGACAGATGGCAAGGTGGGGGTGTTGGGTAACCATCCCCTGAACCCCAGGGAGCACTGGCATGTACAAGCTGTCAAACAAATGTCTTCACCCACAGTTTTATTTGTTATAATATAATGAGATTGCCACTTTGATGTTCAAGCTCAAGATTGTCCATCCAGCCAAAGAGGAGATACAGTGGAGTTTACGCCAAATCCCAGCCTCTTGTTATGAAGTTTATGCATTCACTCTGCTTATTAATTGTATTTTTGTTACGCCAACAGCTCCTTCATATCCTCTAAGAAAGCATCAGGCCAACAAGGCCATCAGGTATTTACATAAAGTGAAGTAGCAAATAGGTCATGAATACCATTAATATTCAAAAAGCAGCACTTCAAAGAAGGGTAACTCGGTGCCTCAGCATTAACTGCATTTGACCATTCATATCTTTCCTCATTAACCACACTGGGAAGCATTATTTGCTGAAGGCTGTGTACTGCAGGGCTGGTGGCAAGAGCATCAAAACAGCTCTTTCAACTCCCTCCTCATGTTAAGTATCGTGCGGCTCCGCCACTCCTAACAAGCCAAAAGACTGAGGAGTCTCGCTGCCAGGATGTGTCAGCTCTGGTAATGCTGATGAAGCTCATAGCAATTTATGTAAGACACCACTTCAGTTGTTCACTGCTGACTGGATAATTGACAGGCTATTGTTGGGCAACTGCCAAGATTTCCCAGATCTCCCATAAGACGTGTCAAATTTGTCCAGTCAACCACTAAAAGATGGCAAGTTTTCTTTTGTTTTTGTTGTTTTATGACAAGGATTGTTTGATTTCCCTGCAAACAAAAACATATATGCATATACATTCAGGGGAATATAAAAGAAGCCATAATTACATGACAAAATACCAAGTAGCAGCTCAGAGAGTCATTGCTTTCCTCATTACAGTCTTTCAAACATAAAGCTTATTTTAGCAGCTCAAACATAACATGTTCATTGTCAGGGCCGAGTGTGTTTCTCTCTCTTTCTCTCTCTCTTTCTCTCTGTATGTATATGTCCATATGCAGTGAATATGCTGTAATGACAATGGACAAGTGAAGGCGTCTTTTAATAGAATCTAATTAAAGTGATGATATGCAATATGTGCTAATATGTGCAATGATATAATAATACAGTATATGTAACGTGAACAATGAGGCTGTATGATCATATTTTCTATAGTGGACTATGTTAAGGTATTATTTCTGTTACTCTGTTTTTATTAAGTTAAAAAAATAAAAATACTATGATTTCAATGATATGATAATGCCCTTTTTGATGAGCATTTAGTGAGCACAATTCTTGACTGTGTTGTCTGTAATGACCATAACGGTTTAATAGAGCATCAAGTCGATAATGGACCAGGCTGAGATGGAAGTGTGGACCACCTGCGGTGAAGCTGGAGCAAAGACCGAATCCCTGCTTCAAGTGTTCCTGCCTAAAGTGTGGGTACATTGGTTTTCTCAATAACATTGGATTTATTTCACTGGACATGAGTCAAACCAAAACATTTGGCTGATTACGTGACCAGGACTTTCAACACAGCAGAGCCATCCTTGCACAAACATGAATATCTAAGATTTTTGTCGGTTTTTCATGCAGTATAATTAATATGACTGAATTTAACACTAAAGAAGTGGATGAACTGACACAAAACACATTAACATTCACAGTCCATCCATCAACCCATTATCTTACCTGCTTTGTGCCTCACATAGGGGGCGAGGCAGAGAATACACCCGGGACAGGTGTCCGGTTCACTGCAGGACACTCACACTGTTCACTGTCACACTCACACCTTGGTTCAACTTAGAGCCTCCAGTCGACTTAAACATGCATGCTTTGGGACTGTGAGAGGAAACCAGAGTAGCAAGAGAAAACCCACGCAGGTACAGAGAGACCATGCCAACTGCCCAGAAAAAGGCCCACAGTCTGACCTGGAGTTGATCCCGAGACCCTCATGCTACGAGGTGACAATGCTAAACACTAATTTTTGGGAATCCCCTGAACTTCTGCCTGAATTCACATCAGTGGTACTGGATGGCTTTAGCTTGTTGTTCATTCAGTTAAACATGATGTCACGCTTGGGCACAGCATCACAGATGGTCAGTAATAAAAACACAATATGAGATACTGAATCTCAGGTTATACAATAAAAGGCAAAAGAAACAAAAGGGGCTGCACTTTTTCCCAGCACAAAACCAGAAGCATAGCTGAGGTGAGCATTAAATGTTTCACAACACAACAGAGGAGAGCTCGTCCAATCCCCGATGAGTCTTGAACACAGCTGACTCCACCGCTGCAGCATCAGCTACGCCAACACAGGTGACCACAGGCCCAACACACACACACACAAACACACACACACACAGACACACACACACACACACACACACACACACAAACACATACACACACACACACACACACAAACTTGACACAATACTGAACCAGCCCTGCTGAAGGATTGTGATTGTGATGCCCTGAGCTGAAATACCAAAAAAACTTGGGTGTCAGCTTTGCCGAGAACCAAGGTATAGTTCCTGCCTGTTTGTATTTGTGTGTGTGTGAACAGTGAAAAAAAGATGAGCTTCTTGGATAAATATTTCCAATGAGTCACCTGTGGGACAGATAGGATGTTCTGTCCTGTTCTGCTACATGCTGCACAGGGACTTGTGCGCACACAGGGTATGTATCACTCCTCCCAATGCTCTTTTAGATTTCTGTTTCACTATTTGACGCAACTGTGTTTGTGTAATACGCAGGGAAGGCGCAGATTCTCATCTGATGGCTGAAAGGCAGCCCGGTGTGAGTGTTTTTGTTTATCGTATCAGATGAATGTGAGCTTAACACCACAGGCACAACATCTTGCTTGACAAGCATACAGTGCTCTCATGTGGCGACACACTCAGGTGTGAACTAAGGAGTCATTCCTCTGGAAAGCATTAAGAAGGATGTTTGCATCTACCAGCGGAGTCACCTGCTGCAGCTGAGCTCACTGAGTGAGCGAAGAGCATCCTGATGTGCAGAGCAGCGCTGAATGAGAGGTGATAGACTTCATGTGATCAATCCAGATGCTTTGACAATGCGTTCTCCAGTCTCAAATCAATCTCCACAGCGGTTTACAACATGAAACTCATAAGAATCTGAGTTGAATTATTCAAAGGCACTATTTTAGATTTCACAATGTCGGTTAATAATTCATCGCACGTCCTGCATATTTGAAAATACCTGAGTTTTCATGGAGGTTTACATGCATATTTATAGTATCCTTTAATTCAGAATTTCAGAAAGTGGCGCACTAGTTGTGAAAGGGGGAAAA
Source organism: Karalla daura (assembly GCA_029224185.1). Taxonomy (NCBI): domain Eukaryota; kingdom Metazoa; phylum Chordata; class Actinopteri; order Chaetodontiformes; family Leiognathidae; genus Karalla; species Karalla daura. The sequence continues at coordinate 14,376,304 of CM055202.1, read as the reverse complement.
AAGCATTTTAAAATGGGAGATGGATTTATGGTTTTTTTTTTCATGTCCTTTGAAAATGCCATGCAATGCAACACTCCAGCCCTTGCAAAGATGGCAATCGATTCCTCGAAGCTGATAAACTCATATGAAGAGATTACAGCAGATTCCCTCTCCTTTAATCTGTGGTGCTGATTGCCATCTTGATGGGTTCATGTTTTTTTTTTTTTTTTTTACCCACGGGGGGAAAAAGTCTCCCACTGGTTGTAACACAGTTAAACTCCTCACCTAGCCACTGGCTACTGGATCAAAGCAGCATCCACTCAGAGGAAAACAGCCAAGCCGGGAAAGGGTTGGTTGCCATAGTAACTCACAGCACTTCTTGTATGTTCTCACACTACAATCGTTATTATTAGGACAGGAGCATATTAACTACATTAATCAGCCTGATACACTGTTTGTACAGAAGCAGCACCTGCTAGGATGATTGCAGATGGCAGCAGCAGGTTGTGCCTATTCACTCAAACATCCTAATGAACCTCGCATTTTTTGTTTACATTGTGTAAATTCATTGTAATGCATATGTAGGTTAGCACGACCTGTTCAGCTCAGATAATAAAACTTTGAACATCTGTTCCATACATGTATGTATAAATCACATTTACTCTCAACATGTACGTCCTTCAGGCACTCCCAGGAGAGTTGAATTTCTATGGCACAGGAAGATGACAACATCAAATATTCACACTTGGATTTGCCACACTCAGAATGAGAGCGTCCTTGGAAGTCTGACATCTCCTGTATAATTAAGTTGTCCGGATTAAAGCAGGAATGCGGCCTAATCAGCAGCAGGATACGTTGATAAGCATTAAGCCACGAAGACAGAAATTATTCAACACTCCTTCTGATCAGAAAGTCCCATAATGCATCAATCCGCTGGAATGAGGTCAACCACTTTGGGTTTCAAATCCATTAAATATGTGGTTTTGACAGCTGTGGAAACCTGCCGCATCCTAGCACGTTGTACATATGCAGCACAGTGAGGGTGGAAGACAATAAAATACAATATAAATACATATGAAATTATAACAGTTTTTCTTTCTTGAAATGTAAAAGAATGGCTGTGTGCAACATGAGACCTCTTTGGAAATGCAGTTCCAAAAGGACAACATTTGTTGGAATCTTAAAATAGCTCCCATTTTTCACTCATTTTTTTGATTGTGAATCTTCCTTACAATGTTTTTGTTGCTGTCTCATGATATTTGTTCTTTCCTCTTTTAGTAGACCCTCTTGTTTACTGTCCTCTAGAGCCCTCTCAGGGCTGAGCACCCATTTTAAATGTCCCCCTCAAGCTGATAGCAGCACTTTGGCACCTACTGTAGCACAGAAAAATGCCCTTCTTGCACACCACGTGTATCAAAATGGCCATTAGTCATTATTTGTCATGAGGTGGGTGTGACTCAGACTCAGGCAGAATTCCTGTTTGCACAGTGGCTCCTGAATACCACAAGACGCAACCATACATATCCTCCATCCTGCCATTCCCCCCATCCCCTTCTTCATGAAATGGAAATGTTCGACAATAATGTGCAGCAGAGCACAATGCTTTGCAATGTCAAGGCAATGTGAATGTACTGTAAAAGTCATCAATTATTTATAAAGGGAAGTTGGAACATTGGAAAGATTTTAAATTTCTCCAGCTCTTTTCTTCAACCGTCCTACCAGGCATGCCGCTTGACGATATGATGTAGCATGAGCAGAATTCATTTACAAACAGCACCAGTTGTGGTGTTTTCAGACAAGTGCGCCTGTGTTAGCGCTGCCACTTGTGTGTCTTCCTCCCTCCGTGCACATCACACAACCTTATCTCTGAGCGTTCAAGATAATGTAATTAATCATTACGCAATCGTTAACGCATCAACTTATCCTTGTTAAACAGGCTGACTCGTGTGTAATTACAGACTAAAATATGAATTTCTATTACGCTGGAGCTAGTTTTCTGTGCAACTGATGTGGACAGGTTTAATGCATGCTTAGGGGCAGGTTGCGCATCACCATGTGGCGTGCCACTGAAGCATAACGTACGTCTCATTTTCATGAGACAAATCCTGATTATGCTATTGCGGTGCTTTGCAATTGTGCGTTGCAGTAAATACATTTTCTTTTTTTCAGGTGAAAGCTGATTACACAAGAGAGAGAAACTGCTTTTACATCAGAGGCATGCAGAATTTAACTTTCATGGTTGGATGTTTGCTCCAGTTCCTGATGTTGCAATTGCTACATCAGCCCTTTGTGGCATTTCTACTTCTATTTATGATCGCACTAGAAACTGCACTCCCACATAACATAAACACACCGTAAATCTGCCATACAGAGGAGCCACTTGTCCTACAGTCTAATTTAAACTGCCAACATTAAATATAGTTATATACTGATATTAACCTGGAGGGGAAATGACGAAGGCAGGATAAACATAATGAGTGGAGCCTTTCAGTATTGCATTTTGTGATGTGGGCACCCATCATAATTTCTATTTCAGCACAGGATTTCAATGAGGATTTATTAGGACTAAACCAAGAGTTTCCCAGGGCCTTTGCATTTCAAATTGAGGGTGTCTTTGATATAATATGTATTTGTGTCGTTGTCAGATTTACAAATATTATGTTAGAATTGGGAGTAAAATTCAAAGCAACAAACTAAAATAAGGCGACACAGTGACTGGGTGGATAGCTCTGTTGCCTCATAGGAAGAAGGTCCCTGGTTTGAATCCTCCTCAGTATGATGACCTTTCAATATGTGCATGTCCTCCCTGTGTTGGCATGCATGTTGCTCTGAGGTGTGACTGAGGTAAATTTCCAGAGATGAAAAGCTGAACAACAGTTTTAACCTTGCAATGTTTTTCATATATTTTAACCTCTGCCTCTTAATCTCTGCCAAGATACATCGAAAACCATGAAATCATAGTGTCGATTAGAGGGTGACCCCTTGCTCCTGAATATACTTACAAGTTAATATAAAACCTTGCAAGTACATTGGATCCTGCAAAGTGAGGTTCTGTTAAATGAGCCCAAAATAAATTCATTGATCTATGCCAAAACCATAACTCCTGCTCTGTCCGTTCCAGCTGCTTCTCATCTTTGCCTTTCCCGCAGACTAAGCATCCTGAATCCTGATATGTGTCAGACTTAAGTTTCAGTCCAATGACTCAGCTGTTGCTGAAAGTTTTCCTGACGATCGAAAGAGAATGCATGAACCCATTTAGCATCCATGCAAAGAATACACCCATCGATCCTCTCCAAAATAAGCTTGTGAGATGTTGTGTATCCCTTACAGAGTCACGAAGACACTTAATGGGCTGTGTAATTGCTTTGTATGGCACACGTCCTTTGTTGCACTGTAGCAGGGTCGTTAGTAACCATCATTTGAGGGTCAAAGACGAGCGTCTGTCACCACTTACGTGACTGCAGATATCAATGTAATTTTTAAAACATTTTGCCATTCTTACATTTTCAATAGATATAATATATCTATTGAAAATGTAAGAATGGCAAAATGTTGTAACACAGTGGATTAGTGGCTTTCACTGTTGCCTGACAACAGAAGGATCTTGGGATTAACTTGCAGTCAGTCAGAGGCCCTTTCTGTGCGTGCTCCCTCAGGCCAAAAACATGCATGTTTAGGCCAATTGGAGACACAAAATTGCAGTTAGCTAGCTGTGTGTGTGTGTGTGTGTGTGTGTGTGTGTGTGTGTGTGTGTGTGTGTGTGTGTGTGTGTGTGTGTGTGTGTGTGTGTGTGTATGCCCGGCACTGGAGTGGTGACCTGTCTAAGGTGTATTTCCTGCCTTCATCCTACATGTGTTGGTAAAGGCTCCACCCAACCCCAAAGATACCGTTAGGATAAGAAAATAACTGGATGGGTGGACATCGTTATGTGTAAGTCAATCTGAAAACAAAACCAACAACTCATTACTCACTATACAGCACTTTAAAATCATTGCAATTGATTGTTTTGACTCTAGTCACTGCTCCAGCTTCAGCTTGTTGGAGCACTCTCCCAGTCTGTGTCTGCCCCGTCCCAGTTTGTTGGAAACATACAGCTGGCATCAAATTCAGAATAAGCAAATATTTATAGAAATTAATGGGATGTGATGATAAGTGTCGACTACATTGTTTTTGTGCTGTTTTCAACTCGTCAAAACGGATTATCACAGTCTGTTTGATTCACGGTTTCCAACAGCTCACTTTGAGATAACAAACATCGCCCACCGAGTGCAGCACACACACCTTGTTTTGCTACTCTGCCAGGAATGCTAAAGGAGTCGCGCGTCTGTGCCTCACTATTTGAGTTACGAACACTGTTAACATCTAACAATGCTGCCTGACTTTCGTCTTCCGCATCACGTCCAAATTGTGGACTCATCATCTCCCCTGGGTGGACAGCATATCTGAGTCCTACGGCAAAGCAGACTTCACTACTGACATTATAACATAAAGACTCAATTACAGTGTGCAAATACACAGACTGTGTGTTCCTGAAATAATGTCAGCCATTTACAGGGCTGGAAATGAGATCTGATGGAGTGAAAACCTTTAATATTACAACTAAGACATGTCGAATCACTGTCAAGTAGTAAACTGAATGTGACCTTGACATGCCTTCAGATGTGCCAGACAGAATTTACATGATTATGGAGTTTTATAATGGTATCTCCCCCTCTCTGCAAATGCCATGTGGAAGTATACTGCAGTGACTCTGCTGGACAATTCCACTCTGGTTAGTGAGCCTGCATCAATCCTGCTTTGAGCTGTAATGATCTGTGTGTCCAAATGATGAGTGTGGAGGGACAGCAACGCGGTTACGCAACACAATGCTGCTTTGCACAAGTGTCATCTCCAACTTATCTCACACAGGGAGGGAGACAAATAATGTTAATTGGCTTGAAAACAGAGAGCTGCTTTTTTTCCAATACCTTCATGTTTTCATGAGCTTTGCTATAAATAGCCACTGCAGTATGAGCAGGCCTTTTTTTTTAATTACAACAGCATGTGCTTTTAATTAATGGCATTTCTTCCTCACAAATGTTTACTTCTGTTGAACTCGTGAGCTCAGATGCCAGGCTGCATTTTATCATTGTTACTGTTGTTTGTGTTCAGCCTTTGCTCCGTAATTCGCCCGCTGGTCATGATAGATCTTTTCATGGGCCAACTGCTAATGAGTCTATGGATAGCACGAATTAACAAAATCCATCACAAGAAGCGAGATTCGCACACAAACAGGAGCCTCTTCACTATTTTAGTGTTATTCCATGCTAAAGAGAACAAGTGCCCTTGGTTATATGTCATATATTTCTAATGCTGACTATAGCCTGAGTAATAGTGCATGTCATTTCCTTTCCCAACATGCTCTTGATTTATTCTTTAAGAGGACAAAAATGTAACTTCAATTATCCAAATCCAGCAAAATCCACCGCAATCTTGAGGTGAAAAGGTTGATCCTCTAATAAATGAGCATCAGAGCGAGCAAATCTTGAGCTTGGTTAGGTTAATAAAAGGTGCATCAATGGCAGAGAAGACAAGTGCTGAATGCAAACACTCCCTATCAGTGGCGTCCCTGCAGCACTTGGTTTAGCTGAGTGTGTGTGTGTTTGGAATCTTAAAGGCAGGGATCCAGACACATTATTGAATGCCACCGAAGGGGTCAGAAAGGAAGTGGCACTGACAGGGACTGATAGAGAAACACTCAGCAGCTTACGCTCACAGTAGTTAAGCACCATCACTGTGCAGAACTGTGGAGATCATTTGCTGTAAGTGTAGCAAAAAAAAATCATTTGCATATTTCTTTTTAATCTGTACCTATTTACACAACTTTGGAAAGGTTCGCACAAAGTGTCTGAATCCGCAAAGTGGATGTCTTTATTTCCACAAGACAAGCAGAAGAGGGCATTCATGAAGACTATGTGACATGCGGATTTGTCTGCTTTACACAATGGCAATACTTGGCAATAAACACAATGAGCCAAATAAAGGAATTATAGTAGACAGACAGTTGTATCTCTATGCTGAAATAACTTAAGGAATGTTGATGCAAGTTTAGCCTATATTCAGACAGTGCTGGATTAGCTTCCAGGCTGAGAAAAGCAAAAGAATTGAAATGCAAATAAGATGGGGATTACTGAGAGAGCATTCAGTCTAGCAGAGCCTCCTCCATTAATGGCTGAAATACTGGTTACATATGAAAAAAGCGTCTGAGCCTAATGATTATTCTCTGTTTACTATTCACTGTTGTTTATTGCGACTTAATAATTCAATGAATGCCTTGTGATGAGTGTGACACGAACAAATAAGAGAACGTTTAGCACCTTCATCACCTTGCCCAGGAGATTACTCTGAATACCATATAAAAAGAACATAGCGATCCAATCTGAGACTGTAATCATTCCCATTTCTCCACACGGGCTAATGAAACTACTGTAGTGTGGCAGGAAGCCCCCTTTTCCATAAACATGTCTGCCCTTGTTATCATCAACCTGGAAACATAAAGGAGCTGACACAACATCAGTGAGAGAGAGAGTGTGTGTTCTCTCTACATAGGGAATTTATTGGCCTATCCAATGAGTTGTATTTGAATCCAAAGAAAATGGTGCTAAATGAGAAACTGAATCATCTCAACTTCAAAAGCATGATTCCTGCACACCCAGAAGTGTGAAATTTGTAGCTGCGGGGATGGCACTGACATGAAAGTGCCCAAATGTGAATTCTCTTTCATAGCTGTTCAGATCTGGGAAGAATAGGAGAAACATTTATTGACTCCACTCTATCATATTGAAATGTGCTTACTGGCCTTCAGTGTGTCTCTGTCCCCTTTGTTGGGTCGGCAAAGTCACTGCATTGTTGAAAACACAATGTGATATTGACAAAACACAGAACACATTTTTCTGGAATATATTATTCTAAGCTTGTAAAAACTACTTACCCCGTGCTTATCTGGGCACCGCGGTGCACACCAAAGCATTTATATTCATGCGAAAATGCTCAGGAAAAAATATTAAGGAGAAATTGGACCATTATCAGATAGTAGTGCCTGGGTAGAGAGTGCTCTCTGCTGGGCATTAATAGGCACAGCACAACATCCATCCTCTTCTCATTCATCCTGATCAGCCAGAAATGGCAACAGAGCGAGCAAAATGTCCCTATTCCCAGCAGCTTTCCCAGCTCCACCTGGGGGGGATCATCAAGCATTCCGACGCACGCCGACAGATGTAGCCTTGATTGAATTTGTCTTTCCCGCTGCTCATTTCCTATCCTCCCTTCCTGCCACTTGTCTCCCATCAGGGAAGCCAGGGAAGGAGACAGAAGTGGGGGAAATTAGGACAGTTGTTTACTGACGTCATTAGTCTAGTCCCATTACCACAGCAGAGCACACTTAAATCTTCAATCCAAGCAGCCAATTATAAAGTCAGGTATTCCACTTTGCCCATTGTTTTCTACTCTCTGCTGAGAGTCTTTCTCAGGTTCCTCCTGGCTTCCTGGTTCCTTATACCTCACCTGCTTGTTTCCCAGTACTCCACCAGTTTTTAGGCTAAGGCTTTGTTATAGGGAGTTTAGATTAATATCTGCACTCTCATAGCAACCCACTGATACCTGGCATGGCACATTCAGGGGTGTTTCTTTGCAGGTTATCTTAATACACATGCTCTTAATCTAGTAACTCCTGAGTGGATCTCCTGTCTTTAGTGTGCCTCCGCTTTCAACAAGAGAAACCTTAATGCTGTGGGATTTTTTCTCTTTAATTCTCTCTGAAGTGGAGGGAAATGAATGCCACTCATGGCTGGGCTTTTAACGGACGTACCATTAGAAACTATTCTCCCCGCAGGGTTTTCTTGCATTTCCTTCAGGAGACCTTGAAGCTGTTTTTGTCTTTAGTTTACAGTATTGAGACAGCTGGCAAGATGGAAGCACAAACCCTAGTTTCTGGGCTGTAGAGGAAATGGTAAGAAAAGATTGCAAAGGGAGGAAAATGGGCCTGTATATCTCCAGTGTGTGCTATTACCCCAAGGTCTCACACCAGCCTTTTCTTCGAGGAGGAATACGGATATCCTGCTTATGGAAATCTGCAACCTGGAACATGACAGACAGCAAAACTTAAGAATATCTGGTGTAGCTGTACATATGCACACCCTTTACCACTGCAATGCTTATTAACAGTACCCTGGATGAGTTCATGGTCATCAAGAGTAATTGAGTGAAAATTGTGGATATGCTGATAATATCTTTGCTTTGGTGAATATTCATTACCATACCTTTTTCAGTTTGGTTTACTAATATCCAGTGGGACAAATGGTAACAGTTAGCACTGTTGCCTCACAGCAAGGACATCCCAGGTTCACATCCCAGTCTGACCAAGGGCCTTTCTGTTTGCAAGTTGAGTGGGTTTTTTTCCAGTTTCCTCCCACAGCCCCAAAACATGCCTGCTTGGGTCCACTGGAAACAGAGCCGTCCCTATAGGTGAGTGTGTGTGTGTGTGTGTGTGTATTTGTGCCCTGTGAGGGACTTGAGAGATGTCCGGGGTGTATTCCCTATCGTCGTCCTCGAAATAGGCACCAGCTGAAATCCTGTGAGTAAAACCATGCCCTCCGACTAAAAATTGATTTTGTCCTGCTGGTTAAGTTTTCGCATGTTTCAGTGCTACATCAGTTTAGTTCTTTCTAAAGCAAACACTGGTTTCCTTTCATGCCAGTACTCTACAAAACTCAAGTTCAAACAGAAATCTAGCAAAACATTCGAGCATGCCTGAGATGGACAATCCATGCTAGTAAATGGCAACATTTTGTTTAACTTTTTTTTCCATGGCTGCTTCAGTTTTGTGCCAAGATGGGTGCTAGAAACGGGCTACTGCGATAAAGAGAACACCTGATACTGATCTGCTGCTGATTTATGATGAAGCATCTCAGACCTTGGCCTGTCGAAATGAATTGCATTCACAAGCTACGTTGTCAGAAAAATAAAATGCTGCATATCTGAAACATGTTGAATCTGACAGCTGTTTCCAATAAAAACAAATCTCCTCTCCGACCATTATTTTTGGCCCTCCTCCCTGGTGTTTATTTAGGGTGACAGAACAATAGCTCAACAATGCACCAAAGGGGAAGAAAAAAAAGGGGACACTTTCTCTCTGCCTCGAAAATACAGATAAAAATACAAACAGAGACATCTGTGAACAGCAGTGACGCTGCTGCAGTGGTGGAACGAGAGAGAGAGAGACAGATGACCTCCACAGCAAAGTCATCGTAGAACAGCTTGGAGGAGTCGAATGTGCGAACATCAATTCCACCCCAGTGCGAAAGGATTAATGCCCCAGCCAGTGGGGCTGGGACCAGTCTGTCACTTGGTTCCCTCACAGTGTTTGTAGTTGCACACGACATGCCACATAAAATCTTGTTTTATATTCTGGCTTGTCGCAAGAGGAATGCAGTCATTGTCACACGTGCAGTGACACATTATGTTTTTGTGAAGTCTTTAACATTTCATGTCTTCAGAGTTTCGCAGAGGTGTCTGCACCGTGACAGTGAGACACGCACATTCTGCAGCAATGGGAGTTTTTCTTGAACTTACGCCACAAAGCAGTGAGATACTTGCAATTTTAAAGTGTAAATCATGGCTTATACTATGAATAATAAAAAAATACAATTGGGATGTAAGAATATACCTACAAAGTTTATTTTATTCTGGAGACTTTTGACAACATTTATTTTCAAAGACAATTTAACAGCAGTACTTTGATTGTCCTGTGAAATTGTCCCGGAAATTCTTCAAACCTGTATTGAAAATATAGAACACCGTTATGATAGACAATAGAGCCTGTGTCTTGCAATAAGAGTTCTTCTTTGAAAACATTGCAATATTTGTTCTTTCTTGTGGGGATGCAAGTGTGATTTTTTTCCCCATTGACATATCAATTTGGAATAAAAAGCTATTCCATCTGTTATGATTAGGTTTTGTAGTACACGGAACAAAATTGCCTGGAACATGAAAAGAATACTCTGATGTGCCGTTTCAGAAACACTGGTGGAAAAAAAAAAAGAAAACAAACCTCATTTCTCCAGCTGAATCCAAATAATAATAATAAAAAAGAATAAAGCGAAGCAAAAGCAAATTACAGGGAGATAAAGAGGTTTTGCTGAAATGAATTATCTCTAATTCTCGTTGGTATTAAATTATAAGGAGTTGGATCCTTTTTTATTAAATTGCAAAACTGATTCTATTGTTCAGAAGCAATCACATGACTGGAAATAAAACAACTGAAATGTTTTCTTTTAAGTTGACTTCAGCTGAAAAGATCAGGTTGGAACATTGCCATGCAAAGTGGGCAGCAGTCTAAGAAAACAGGCACAGTGACCTCTGGGAAGAGTATGTGCATGAGTGATTGTGAGGAGATACAATACAAACACATTGTTTCTCTCATTCCCTCTGCAGATGCGAGCAAATGTTGGCAGCAGGAATCAAATAAAAAAGGAGAGTTGTAGAAAAATCCATTCTAAAACCCAGCTGTGTGTTATATCGTACCACAAGTCTGACAGAGTGTGCTGCTGAATACTCATTTTGCTTTATTTTCTACATTCAGACAAAATCCTTCAGTTTAAGTATTTCGCGTTTTGGATTGAACATGTCAATATTGGCTGGAGCAAAATGAACATTTCTCCAGATCAGATGCTTTGTACATACATACTCTACATATAACAAAGAGAAGATTCCCCAGAAGTCAAAGTTCCTACACACTTTGCATCTCAGTCTGTTTGCTGCAATTTCCTATTGCTGTTATTGACTGTTGTAGATTTTGCAGTGCAGGTATGCCAGCTTCTCAGCCCTGCTTTTTCTCAGCTTGGGGAGCCAGCTCTGATAGCTCAGCTCTACAACCCTGTACCCGGCCAATTTCAACTGCCTCCTCTTCATGGCATGGAGGCCCATAAGCTGCTCTGAATGGATGCAATAGTGGTTCCTGCTGGACACCTGGATGGCAAGTTTGACGATGCCCTCTGGGGGGGCTGAAGCTATACCACTGGGTTTAATGAGGGCGTCTGTAAGTTCTTGGGTCAGCAGTGTCCCTGTGTCAAAGAGGCAGTGACCTTCATCAGGCTTTACTCGGTGGAAGGATGTTGGCTTAACTGGAGGAGATGGAGTTAAAGGTTTTGTGGCAGTGTTAGTGTTCGTTAACTGGGCTAAGAGTTCATCGGTTAAAGTTACTCCTATATTCATTTTCTTCCAGCCCTGAGGAGAGAGAGACCCAGAAGAACGGTCCTGTAGAGATAAGGCAGCAGTGTCAGGGGCCGGGGTCACAGGAAGTGGCGTTCCACTGGGGTCCAGATGCACCTCCAGGTCAATGGAGCGAGTGTGGGGCAGAATCATCCTCTTACAGACAAACTTCTCTCCTCCGAGGAGATCTCGCAGAGCAGACTCTGCCTCCTGGACCTCTGGTTTCTGGCACACGTCAGACTGAGCAAACTTCCACAGCATCTCTGCCACCTCCGCTTTCACTTCCCCTCTTAGCCGCGGGCCGGTCCACTGAGGCAGCTCCAGAGCCACAGCTCCGTCTAAAGTGAACAAGTCTTTTTTCAGCTCCAGCTGAGTGGATTTCAGGGCCAAGTTGATGAATTCTGGACTCAAAGCTAATGCAATCAGGTCCTCTGGGAACTGAGAGACAAAGGCCAGGCCGAGAAGACCACTAAGCAGATGCTCTGGGTATCGCTGGAATTCAACTTTCCTGTGTCTCAGTGCCTCTGTGAGGCTCTGATAGAAGGCTGGGCTCTGAGCAGGGAGAAAACCTAACGTGCCGAATGCCCACAGCAGTTTGCATGAGTCTTTACTCCTACAATGCAGTGCCACTGAGGGAACTTGCTCAGCAACTGCCATCAGGATTTTATCATTGCGGTAATGAAGTGCTGAGCTGGTCAGTGCCACATGCATTAACCCCTTGACGCCCATCCTGTGTGCTCGTCTGGGAACTTCCTGTGTCATGGCCTCTAGCCACGCCCTGTGGTAGAGGTAGCTGAAACGCAGGTATTTCAGCACGTTTACCATAGCAAAGTCACTCATCTCCTCCACTACAGAGAGTGCCTTATCAACTAGACGACTCACTGAACTCTCAGATATTGAATTCTGGGATTTGAACAGCCCCAAGCACACAGTGCCAATCTCCTCTGGATGTAGCTGGTCCAAGTGAAGCATCAGAAGTTTCTCCACAGGACGGAGCAATTCTTTTGGGCACTGTCTTCCCTCTCCCATTATGTACATCAGGTGAACTAGCTCGGGAATCCCCATCTGTCCCAGGTGTAAGTGTACAGCATTATACAGACACTCTAAGAACTGGGGGACCTGCCTCCCAATACATCGCCACAAGTCAGCAGCAAACAGCAACTGGTGTAAGCTCATCTGCTCCACCCAGCGGCAAAACTCAGCCTCATAGAGGCCAAGGATAGAGTGAGAGGACGGCATTCCCAGCCACACAAAGGCCTGCAGCATCTCCAGCAGCTGGAGAGGAGTGAAGAGGCGAAGATGTTCCACAGAGTACCGAAGAAGCATGTTGAAGCGTTGGTCACTCCTCACCAGCGTTATCTTGTCTGCATGAAAACGGCTCAGCTCCATGAGAAACCGAGACACGTCAGTTGATTTCATGTTGCCCTTTAAAACGGCCACCTTGTGCAGCAGCAGCACAGCCTCGTCCCATTCAATTGGGTGAGGTCGCTGCGTAAGGTCGTGGGTCATGGATGCATACTCTGGTCGGCATTTGAGGAAGGCTCGCGCATCTACTTTAACATCTGGTGGAATAGGTTTTCTGTGGAACATGGACACAGGCGTCCTCTCGGGTTCGGGGTCTTTGTTGAAAGCCAAGTCGAGAAGCGTGTTTTTCGCACTGGAGAGATGCCGTGAAGAACTCACGCTGTAGCGGTTGTTCTGCTGCCAGAAGGAAGGCGCGAATGTGGGGACACACTCGTCTTCTTCATTATCGCTTTGGCTCCGGGAGTTCGCCGAGTTGCACACAGAGTGATGATACGTGCTGGGGTTGTAGCTCAGCCTATACCCTCCTGGGGGAGATGGGTCCTTCAGCTGCAATACTCCTCTCCTGGCCTCCTCCTCATCAGTCTCGTCAACTTGTTTGACATGCGTGTGCTGAGCCCGGGTTAAATCTTGTCTCAAGCCAGGGATGCGGCGCAGCCTGAGCAGCCGTCGACACAGCACGCAGGCAGCCATCAATCCGCCGGACTAAAAACACAAAGCCATCATTTTAAAATACATCGAAAAACCAAATGCAGAGTCAACAAGGGGTGAATTACCTTTGTGCACTCTCTACCAGCTTACAGGGACCCTCTAGAAAAGTAGAGACTTGGACTTGGATTTCCCTTAGGTGAAATTTATTGAGACAACTGCCACTACTCTAGCTTCAAACATATACCATCTACAGTTTGGCACACTGTACTCTACTCTGACTCACTCTACTCTCACATCTTTTCACATAGTCTGGAATTCTTTTGTTCTGTTGTTTGCACTCCTGTGATAATTATTTACAATCACTCATGAATAATTTGTCACTTTATAACAACAGCTCAAACGTGGTTGTAAAATGGGACCTGAATTTTCCTAAGGGAAACTCCCGGATCGACTAAATTTCTATCCATCCATTTGAAAGCAGATGTAATACATACAATCATATGATTAAAACCATATGCTTAAAAGTGATTAATTCAAATGTATACCCGTTTTGCATGTATGTAAGGGTATGTTCAGAAATTAGTAAATGCGTGAAGCACAGAGGTCGCTTTTGCTGTATACCAAAAAAAAAGCATCCACCTTAAATGTGATTGCATGCACCCTTAATTCAATGCCCAGAGACGCCACTGTTCATGCTTAGTGTCTTACAGGGTTTGACTTTTATCATATATATATATTATGTAATGATTCTGATTATTTTTTTAACCAATGCAGTAAATCAAACCCTTTGAAGGTGAATAAGGACTTGTCATCTGACAGCGAGCAGCCACATTATCCGATAGCAGTGTGGTTTCTGACAGCAGGTAGCCTTAAGTTGCTAAATGCTAAGGACTACTTTACATCTCACACGTCTGTAGATCAGATAAAATTCTACACAACTCACCTGTAACTCCCCAACATCCACACCAGCATGGGGTTTATAGTGGATACATGTAAAACCCACATTGAGTTACAGAGGGAACGTTAAGTCAATATCCATGCTAAAGTTATACAGCATTTACACGTGTAGCCTTCAAAATAAAACTACTAGAGATTTTTAGCAGAACGAAACAGCCATCGGTGTGATCAACAAATTGGTTTTTAATGTAAATACTGCACTAATAGATAAAGGTGAGCTAATAGTAATAAATCCGTTATATATTACTGTAAATCATCGTTTCGGACATGTGGTACAATTTTATTGTGGCAGAATACTGTAGCTTCCGTAGTGGGCAGCCATCACTGAACACAATGTGACCTATGGCAGCCGGGTAGGATCAAACATCGTATGCCGAAACGCGATTAAAAAAAGAAGTCAGAATGGGCTTACATATAAGTATTAAGTAAATATACATTGTAAAAAGTATGAGCCACATTAGTGGTAAGATTAAATTCAAGCTCTGTTCTATTTCGGATCAAACTCTAGAGTTAAATTCATATTCAACAGCCTGAGAAGAAACCGGGAAAAGATTCAAACCTTTATAGGTTATGTGATTGTAAAAACATGACAAAATGTAGTTAATAGTAGTTAGTTCAGAAAATAAATAAAACACAATCATGTATTTATTAAGTGTTTGTGCTTTTGATGTATTTAGCCGATTGTTGGTTGTTTGGTATGTATTTTCTGAGGAAACATTTTTTTGAAATATAATCTTGGGAGTTAAGAAAAAAAATCCCTTTCAGCTCACCAAAGTGTGATCTTGCCCTTCCACATGAGTTCAGCTCAGAGCTTTCTTTCTGTACAAACTTTAATCAAAAGTTGAATTCAATTGATTAAACTTTGGTGGTTTTGTGAAACTTATAAAAATAATTTAGGTTTAAAACAATTAAAAGTAAACACTTTAGACAACACATATATGGTGGATTAACTCCAATTTAAATGTATGATATCAACAAGTTTATTCTAAACTCAGGCTCACAGCACAGATTCAGACCATAAAATTAGTGATGGTTGAAACAGGCTTCCTTGAAATCAGGGTGTTGGTCTGATCTGTAACAGACATTAGGCTTTTCCTGTTATAGTAACAGAAGATGTCTGATGTAAATAAGGAAATAAGGACTGCTGCTGGAAAATCTTTTACAGCAAGTTAAAAAAATATATGCTTTTTTAGTTGTCTTTGCTTTTTTCATAAATTAGCAGCTTCTGGTTAGGATAACTGGCTTTGATTACAGATTTACTTTACCACACAATAATATGGGCACTTTCACTTTTATCATTTCAAAGCAGATCTAAAAAAGTCATGAATTAATTAACCAGAAGAAACAAAATAATTTTTAGGGGTTTGTGAATGTTATCATTCATGTTTTTTGGTTCAGTTCTACCTCATACTTTTATTTGCAGATTCTCCTCTGACTGTGACTGTGTTATTTTGGCAGTTGGCACTAATGAGCACATGGAGGTTTTAATCCTCTACAATAATCACAACCCACGCTCTTCCTCGTGTGTGTAAAAATATCTGTGTTGAAAATTAACAACTTAGGATGACCTGCATGTGCATCACTTGTCCCTTTTTGGTCTGAAGGATAGGTCTGCAACATTTACTTTTTTACATCACTTTTGGATTCCTTGAGCTTGTTTTATTTTTTTCTTGTGATTTACATTAACATTCACTCATAAATAGGTGTTTTATCCAATGTAACTTAGGAGAAAAAACAAAAACATTCAAGCTCCACTGCAAGAGTCGCCAAGTGTGATAATTTTACAAGCAAATCAAGATAATTTCATAACAATCTCAAGACTATTACAAAACAAATATCTTAATAATACATCATTTTGATATATTTCGTATTGGATGGGATTTCACAGACCTACCTGCAATTGTTCTGTACTTAGTAGACCACTAAAAGTAGGCGAATGAATAAAAACTCTATACTCTTTCCATCGACATTTCCCCTTTTCCCTCTTTGGTGATCAATTATGATAACCCAGGACTCTAATGTTTCAATTTAGAATTGTTTTTGATTTGTAAATTGAATTAAACTTGTTATATAATTAATTACTTGAAATGGGTGAAGTTGTGTGTTTATCAGGTGATTCAGGCCTACAACAGCTGCTTTGTATCTTAGTACCTATAATTAAAAGCCTTTACACCCTGTTCATTCAAAATATGCCAAGGAAAATAAACTTTACTTGCATCAGAAAACTTTGTTGTGCCATCCTGTTTCCTGCTGTTTAAAACAGTAATAGGAAGTCTAACTTTGTGCCGCAGAAAATTAACTATCATGAATAGCATCTCTTAAGAACAAACATATGTATTTACGATTTCTTTAAATTTGTAGTCACTTTATAATGTCAAATCTAAACGAAACCTAAAACTAATGGTGAATAAATTGAAATTGCAGTTCTTTGTATAACGTTCTTGTATTTTCCATCTGTGTGAGCAGGGGGCCAACCTCAAATTCTGTGCCTCCATTGTGTGACTTCACACATGACTGAATCTGGAGGTGAAAGGTGAACTCGACTGACCTGTGGTCATAAACAAGACAATCCCCCTCATTTCTGCTTGAAGAAAAAACCCTCCTCCTGCTCTTTCAGTGGGAGGAGCATCAGCAACTCGCTCACACTTCAAACCATGTTGGTGGCAGCTGCAGTCACTTTTATTTAAACTTTTACACAGCAAACTTAACTTTGTGTGCAACAAGATAGCAAATCAAATGAAGTTAAACTGTGATTTTTAACTTGCCCATAAAAATTGCCAGAAATTAAAATATATGTGCTTGAGTTTAAGAGAGAGAAGCAGTAACTTGTGGTTTAGTAGTAAAACAAAGGCTGCCCATACTACACTGGATCTGTAATACATGTGACAAAAAAATGAATAAAACAAAACAATAATGATCATCCAAAATCACATTGCCATTATGAAAGAAATATGTTTGTAGGTGCTATTACAATTTCATTGTAATTTATTTAAACAATAACTGTGCAATAAGCATTTTCCTTTTGTTCATGCAAAACAACTGAATTTGACAGAGAAACTTTTTATTTATTCCTTATAATGTCATTGTAAGATTACAACTGTCATTCATGCACTGTATGTATTTTACTCTGAGTATGCTGTTTCATATTTTGCTCCTTTATTGTACATTTTAATGCAATTATTTTCGTTGATTTCCCAGGTGTTGGGAATTAGCAAGTGCTTTAACATCCAATACAATAAATCTGGTTTATCTTGTGTTATTGTGATGCCCATGTCAAATTAAAAATGTCAGTGATGACATTTATATCTAATCTTAGTGACCACAACAGCGAATACAGTGAACTCAGTACCTTAACTGTTTATCTGTTATCGTTTCATGTTGCTTTTTATTTTCCATAGTTGTTCTTTTTTTAACTGTACATAACTTTTAGTGTATACATTTTTCTTTTGTTCTGAAAATTCTGTTTTGTTATGTACAGTGTGTGTGTGTTATGCTTATAAATTCAATCTATCTATCTATCTATCTATCTATCTATCTATCTATCTATCTATCTATCTATCTATCTATCTATCTATCTATCTATCTATCTATCTATCTATCTATCCATCCATTGAATAAACTCATGTTGTCAGCAAATAAATTCCTGGGATATTGATTCATTTTTGGTTTCTATTCATGATAAAACATTATAAATCTATGAGGATTCTTTTAATGATAAAATCAATGCAGTGAAACTGATTACAGATATTTATGAGATTCATTAAAAGAAGAAGTTCATTGAGAGTAAATATAAAACAAAATATTAGTTAGCCTTTACCATCATTTAATCACACTTATAAGAATGTACACTCATTTCTTGCCCGTATCAATCCAGGAAAACATCAACAACACAATCTGTTTTTTAAAATTTGAAGGTTGAGGGTTATGTAACTCTTGTGTTGATGTGCAACAACAACAATCTATGTCTCCAAGTGAGGGGGCTTATTTTCAACAAATAAATTACTATATTTCAACAGTATGTGTTTACCAATTGAAGGACATGCAATCCATGACCTGTCCAGTTAACGACAAGGGGAACTTTTATTAACTTGCACAATATAAAAAATACTTTTCAAGTAAGTCATTATGTGAACTTTTATCCACAGTCACTGTTACGCATAGCTGTACACCTAAAAACAGAATTCACAATAAAGCTGATTGTATACACATTTAATACATATAGATGTCTCTGTTGATGTTTCTTACCCAACAGGTCTTGTCTTATTTTCACTACTTATTATGTATATTAATGCGAACTGAAATACTTTGATAGTTTTGATAGTTTTGATGTGAATATACATACCTCGATTACTCCTAAATTAAATGAAGTAAGTTAAGTAAAGTTCATTTCATCAATAAGATAATAATAAAAATAGTCATAATATAACCGAAAATGTTACATAAACTGCTAACTCTTCTTCCTTTTTTTAAACATATGTTGGTCGTGTATTTATTCTTGGTTCTTATGACTTATATCGTGAATTTATTTTAATTATTAGGATGCATCAACAACACGATCCTGTTATAAAACTTAACTCTTCTGTTGATGTGCAAAAACAACAACAACACCGACCACCACCACCCATGTTTCCACGTGATCGGGGGTTATTTTTGATGAATGAGTGAATATACTCCACCGATGTGTGTTTACCAGCATCCATGGGTGAAGTGAAGAAACTTGGGAGCGTCGCTCTTGGAGAGGAAGTAGATGATTTATGCTAATGAAGGAGTTGGGGTTTATCTACGCTGGCTGGGAGCCGCCCTTCATTCACCACATGGTTAAACCTCGACTCAGGTCCCGCCACTTTCGCAATCTTACTACGATTCTCCAAACTCACATGGTTGTGCTTTTGTCTCTCCGGATTACACCGCCTGGCTGTAACTCGTCTTCGCTAAATCTTTTTTTTGGTGCTTTCGGCCGAAACAACAGTGAGTAAACGGTAAGTCAAGTGCACAAGTGAGTGAAGATGGTGGATTTTTTTGTAGAAAGCTTCTTATGTTATTGGCGAGAAACCTGTTGTTAGCCCCCTTTACCCGTTTTTCCCCGTGGAGATGTGCAAGGAAAGGAAAGTGGTCGTGGATGCGACCACCGGAGATCACACTTATATCCCAGTCATATGGAGAAAGGGAGGTGGTAAAAAGGGAGTTTTGCTGGTCAGTTTCCTCCTTTGAAAACAGTGTAGTAGCAGGGCGCATGGCAGCCTCTCCTCCATGGCTGCAGAATGAGGGAGATTTGAAAAAGCATGTGTTGCTGCCGCTGTCTCAACTCGCCTCCTCTGGGAAGTGGAAATTATTTAACTTTTCCACCTTTTCTGAGCGGCTGGGAGTTTTCCAGTCGTGTGCGGAGTGTTGTCGGCCGTGCTGTGGGCGGAATTTGAAGTTTTTTGCTCGATGTGTGGACACTTAAAAAGTGGCTCCAGAACAAAGCGGCAGCACATGGGGGGCTGTAGCAGGCCGCGCGCACCGTCGAGCTAGCTCCGCGGCTAATGCTAACACACCACCGAGCTGGTGGCTTTTATACAAAAAAGTTGCGGGTGGCTTAACTGGTTGGAAGCACTGGCGTTTTTGCCCACCGGGTCGTTTTAAGAATAAACCAATGTGTTTGAGTTAATTCGTTATGGCTAAGTTAACAGGAGGCTCCGAAGTGTTAGCCTGTGTTAGCATGCAGACTTGGTGGGAGCGTTTCACACACGTTTCGACTCAATAAAACACTGTACTACTCTCGTAGTATTTAATGACGATTAGTATTGGAAGCTGTAAGTATGAGAAAGCACATGTTTGCATCGGTCTGTTTTGGTGGCTACCACCACTACTAGCTCGTTGTGCTGCTTTCCCACTTTAAGTTTGCAGTAGATCCGATCACACGCTTGGTCACATTTCACACCGTGCCTGGTTTTCCCAGAGAAGAAGTTCCCATACATTTAAACGGCGTCGTTATAGTTTTATTTGTGCTTTTAATCCAGTTTTGGGGGTTATTTTTTGCAAAAACGCTCCAAATGCGGACTCTCGGGCGCCATGTTAGCGCATGGGGGAGGGGTGCAGCAATGTGAATGGAGCCAAGTGTTGCTATCCTCTAGCAGCCAGGTTTCCCATTCAACTTTAGTTACTGGTGCACGCTTGTGCTCGCTTTGCCGTGCCTTCTGCGGTATTTTTTACACGTTAAATGACTCTGTATTTGTATTGCATCTGTTACAGACACATCTTCGTCTACAGAAGCAGTAAATGGGTAATTTGGCGGGTAGGAGTGTGCCCCAGTATCGGAAACATCAGGGCCTTGTTCAAGGGATGAATGTGCAAAAATTGTCAATGAACCATTCCCACGACCCTTGACACCATTACGGGATTTTTTTTCAATATCGTGCATAATTCCAAGATGTAAGTTGGAACAGGATCATCACCATGTGGCCAGTGTAGGATTTGGTGGAGGTGGTGTTTTGCAAAACAAAAGGACGTGTAGTTACAACCAAGGTCACTTGTAGAGAGCATGAGGGTTTAGTCTCATGCAAATGTGCACTTTTTTGGAGTGCTCTTGCAAGCTAACAGACAAAACAGCATTGTAAACACAACTTCCTTGGTGCCGGTTACAAAACTAGTGGAGCATAACAAGGGTCATTCTTGTAGGAGATAACAGTCTCAGTTGACTGAGCACTTGTTCACTGCACCCATTGCTAAACTACTGGCAAATTACCAGTTTGACAGATGAATCGTCTGCAAAAATGTTAATGTGAATGATATTTTACTAGGTAAAAAAAAAGCCTGATGTTCTCCATGTTAAGTTTTTAAGGGAAGGATTTTGTTGACTTGTCTGTCTAACTTTTGAGCTGTAACTCTGAGAAAACATCATCTGGGGTTTACAAACACATAGCCAGCACTTTCCACAACTTTCTGACCCAGAATGAGTAGAACTGCATTTTATAATTCATGAATAGATTTAAGCCTTGAATAAAAGTTGCTGACATGTTTCATCTGTGTTTTGCAGACCCTCCTGTACACATCTGTACCACCTCTGGAAGCCCCTCGGATTGGATTGAAAGGCACCCAAATTTGTCTGGTGAATGAAAACTCCCCATGAACAGTAAGAAGTCACTGTAGTGTCAAAGTGCTTACAGTGCAGGTAGTTAAATAAAATCTACTGCAGTGAAGGCACTTTCAGCACTATTCTGATCATTGTGACCAAAGAGGGACAGAGCTGGTTTACACCAGTCTGATGAACTTACATCTGGCGGAACATCAGCTCCCACCTGCTGGGACGTTCAGCACCCCGTTGATCCAGGATTAAGCAACTATCTGAAGAAGTGTCCTGCTTACATGCTTTATATTGAGGCATCTGCTTCCCCCCCCCAGAAGTTGTCTTAAAAAATGCAAACAAATGTTTTATTTGCACAAAACATGGCATGTCTTCCTCTGGTGCTTATGCTAAGGTGCATCTAGTGCAGATAGTGAAGTAGACTAGCACCTACTGCCCTAAGTGCTCCTTCTGGCATAAGGGGCTGGGACTCTCATCTGTGTTTGTGCGTTGTATTATCATTTATATGCCCTCTTAACAGTGACAGATCTCTGTCAGTTTTGCATAGTTGCGCTGCAAGAAGAAATAAGTTGTGCAAATCTATGCAAAACTGATAGTGGTCTGTATTTTCGTCTTTACCCTGTGAATTTTGTTTCAACCCGCGGTCATGGATCAGCTTTGTCAATGAGGTAACAACAGGTTTCAGTAGTATTAAAGTGCTTATAGTGCAGGTAGTTTTATGAAATTCTACTGCAGTGTGAGCACTTAAAGTACTTCTAGACTCATTCCTTCAAGGAAAACTGCAGCTGCCAGATGTGTGCGCGCACATGGGTCTCTGGTTAGTTTTGCTGGTTTGCTTTCAGCTTTTCACTGTACTGCTGTGCAAATCCATGCAAAACTGATCATGGAACTGATATGAATCAATCAGAAGTGATCCCTTTCTGTGCAGGTTGGGAGAGGTAGCAATGCTTTGTCTCTTTGTGGTATTGCACTTGTCCCGGCCTGTTGAGGAAATAGGGAATTGTTCTGCTCCAGGATCTGTGAAGGAGCCCACAGATGCATTACGGAAGTATATTAACAGACTTAAAGATTATCATCCCTGTGTCTCCACCTCATCTAGAACAATCCACGTACAAGTGTCTGGTAACTGGTTTTATGTGTGATGTTTAATGTTGGATGTTTTTTTTTGACTACCACAGTTTGAGATGAATGTTCAATTTTGCAAATAAAATGATTCACTTGACTCACTGGGACTTCTTTGGTTATTTATTTATTTTAACAAGATAAACAACTCACTGCCTGATTGAGGGTCTGGGGACGTGTTGAGAACAAAGGGCTTTGCTGCAAAGAGAATATATCAAGTTGAATTTAATAATTCATGTACACCTTAGATGTTCATCTTGTCAGTAAAGGTTTTTGTGTAATGTAGAGTTAAATATTGGTGTAATAAAAGTGGATAGAAAAGAAATCTTTTAAATTCCCATTCCCCCCCCCCCTAATGACACAGTGTTCATGACAGGTATTCATTGCTGTTTTGTAGCAATGTTATTCTTGCACAGTGGGTTTTTTTGTCTGAAGAGCATGGAAAGCGTGTTTAAAATTGAAACACCTGCCTTTTCATCTGTTGACCTCAAAAGTAAAACCCAAAGGGGATTCCATATTTCTAAAATGTTTCTAGAAATCGCAGGAAAGCGGCCCTGTAATATGAAGACATTTATGAAAAAATATATTTCATTTTGTGGCCAAATTGTTGTGTGGTTAAAGGTCATTGAGCCTGGAATCCAATGTGCCCTCTGCTTGAGGTGTTACATAATTTAAGAATTTGTTTGCACGTATAAACCTTGACATTGGTATGGGAGCAGTGTACAGTGTGGTGTGGATAAAGTTCAGGGTGCAGCTATACCTTCCTCCAGCAGAGGGAGGTATCTGTACACCTAAGAAAATCCCCCTTCCACGGCGAGTGGCCTCTGCTCTGTGCTCAACCAGATGTTAGGTCGGGCTGACTCGAGCAGCATGAAGTCTGGCACTAACATTCCCACTACGTTCCCTAATCGGGGAGGGATAAATTATATTGAACGACATCAGCTAGTGCTGTTACATCACGATAAAACGTTAGTTTCTGTTTGAGTATATGTCTGTGTTGGAACTTTTCTTGAAATAATCCAGGGGGATGCTTTCTGGTTGTGATTTTTACCTAAATTCCATTGTCACAAGCATATGTGAACAAGATGAATGCTCCACCTCTCTCTATCTCCCACACACACGCACACACATACACACACACACACGCACAGAACCATCCTCTGGCCAATGAGCGGAGATTTCATTACAGCGTCTTGTATGGTAGGCTGGCGGAGGGAGCCATCCACTGGAGTGTTCACCTTTCATTATCATGTCCTCTTTACTTGACAGTCAAGATAAATGAGAAGCATCCAGGAAGGACACGAACTCAAAGATGCATTTCTGCCTGTCAGCCCATGCCGATTGCTCTACCAACCTCTATTTACTTTGATGACTGGAAACTTGTATGTCTTTATTAGACTTAGAATGCTGCACAATGGCAGCCTGTCAGGTAGATGGCACCTGGCGTTCTTGGGTTATTGTGCTAAGGTGTATATCTAGATAATGCATTCAGCCGCATTCACGCTTTGCATTTCAAACTTGCGATATGTAAATAAAGATTTATGGGACAGCTCATGGTAGAACCTGTTTTAGAGTAGAGCATATCACAACTCCACCATCATTTTATCCACATTAGTGAAATGGTCTCAGCAGCTGTCTGGCTTTGCTCCTCCTACTTGTTTAGATCATTGAAATGCACAAAGAGAAATTCCTTGTATGTGTAAAGTTAATTATTGATAAACAGTTCTGACAGATCAAACCACAAAATTGATTCCTTGTTATTTTACACTGATATGTGTGGTTCCCAGAGGAAAAAACCCTCATGAATTTGTAGATCTCTAGGCTTCTCGAGAGTCTTTCCACCACATGGTTGATATCGTCGGTTTGTGGACATGTCAGGAATTTTAAGAAGTACTTCAACACTTTTTTTTTTTTATCTTGGATGTCAAAGACTATAATTCCATTTCCAGTATTTTTGACTGTGATCAACTACCTACAAAATGAATCCCAAAGCACCCTCAGCCATAACTTGCGTTTAATAAGATTAATCTTAAATTATGGATTTATTTAAACAATTTGCCTGCTTAGAGTGACAGTGCATGGGTGGATAGCTCATTGTCGCCTCATTGCAAGAAGGACCTTTTTCCTCACAGTCCAAGCACATGCATGCTGGCTGGAGACCCTAAATTACTAGGTGCGAGTGAAAGAGTGAATGTTGCATGTATGTGTGTGCTATGATGACTGGTGATCTGTCCAGGGTGTATTCACTGGGATTGGCTTCAGCAGATCCCAACAACGCTGCTTAAGTATAACACGGTAAATCTGCAGCAATTTTGAAATTGCTCCATTTTGGTCTTGAATAGTGTCATTTGATTGCTGTTGTCAGTCACCGGAAAAGAAACC
The DNA here is from genome assembly GCA_029224185.1 of Karalla daura. Classification (NCBI taxonomy): domain Eukaryota; kingdom Metazoa; phylum Chordata; class Actinopteri; order Chaetodontiformes; family Leiognathidae; genus Karalla; species Karalla daura. The sequence continues at coordinate 14,351,598 of CM055202.1, read as the reverse complement.
ACCAGTGATTACTCCTCCAGGGGTCTTGCTATACAGATGAATGATGGCATAAAGCAGCTAAGGTTATTAAATATTTCAGTATGTTGTTTGGGACATGTCTTCGTATTATTCGCTATGAGATGGTAACAAGAGAATATCAGCTCGTGAGCTATTAGCCGTAGCCATGGGAAATGAACGCCTGTCTCTCTGCAGATGCCAGTTGTCTCAAGTCATTCAAAGGCAGACTAATTAAGACACAACCCTCTCAGCGCAAAAGTGCTTCTCGCTAGATGTGTTGGGCTTTCTGCATGACTCTGCTGCTCATCTCACGGATCTACTCCTCTTATCTGTATTCAGAGTTCAGCCTCTCTCTATTTCTCTCTCTGTGTCTCTCTGTCTATCTCTCACTCCGTCCAGGGCTTGAAATACCAGAAATTTTACTGCCCTCGTAACCCGTGACTGGTATTTTTCAGACTTGTCTTGTGCTAAACTGACCTTTTATTGTGAACAGTTATTGCCATATTGCCTTCTCCCTCCCAGGATTAGCAGACGATATAATGTAGGACACAACAGCCTCTGAGCAACAACGGAAATCTAGGAAAGGAAAAAACCAATAAGATGGGATTCCTTGATGATCACTCTGATGGAAGTCTCTTTGTACATGCTTAAATTCTTTGGCTTTCCCTTTGCAGCTTTTGTTGTGACACTGGCAAAGATCATAGAGAAAGGGCTAGTGAGAGTCAGTCTTCACAGAGTTTTGTGCATTTTGTTTTTCCTCACACACGTCATATGATGCTGTTCAGAATAAATTATACACTAAGAGAAGCAGCTATCTTTTCTTAGGGGTTTGCAGTTTGGCGGAGCGTGATGTTTGTTTATGGAGTCGGAAGGGCTGGATGGCAGTGAAGCTGTGTACTTTTTCGAGGTTGTGTTGTTGAAAGACCAAACCGGGCGAATGCTAGTGAGTCATTCCTCAGAGAGGTTTGGTTTCCCTTCCAGCTCACTGTAGACAACCTCAAACACTTAATCAACCTAAATCCCGAGCACAACTCTTGTCCTGACAGTAATTATCCAAAACCCAACCGTGTCTGCTTTTGACTGCAAAGTAAAATGCAGAGCAGTGGGTACAGAATAGTTACAATCAGCAACATGAGCAGAGATCTGTGGAGCTACATTCAGAGTACAACTGACTTCAGACAAACCTGGTTAGCTCCTCTTAGTGCTCACAGGGCTAATTGAATATTCAGAGGAGACCTTGTGTGTGTTGATGTTGTGTCTCTCGGGATTGTTTAATTCTGCTAACAGACAGAAAAAGAGCCCGTGTCAGCCACGGTGCTGAGGCTGCACTTCCCTGCTGCCGTTCGTTCCAACAGGGGTCTGCTCCTTCAGATGACCTCTGTGAGTTAACCGTGGCTCTGTCTCCAGGATCGGGCCCGACCGGAGGATGAACCTCCACTTTTGCGTATGCATATGGCACACCGCAGCTGTCAATTTATGCTAATGCTCTTTTGAATTAGCCATGAAAAACAATTAATTTTCTGAGCAGGTTGATGGGGAGTTTTCACGAGGAGCTTAATCACAATCTTTTGTGCTCCAACACTTGCTGACTATGAGGCTCGTGGAGTGAGACATGGACAGAATGTCCATTTGAGATTAGGAGACAATCTCTTGCCTGCTTGATATACTGTGCACACACATACGAATTAGTGTGATCTGAAGACAGACCCTTGTGATTAAAAAAAAAAAAAAACATAATCAGAATTTTTAAGTTGCCAAAAATCGTTCATACTGAAGAACCTTTGACATTTGTACACACATGCTCTTTTGTCATTAATGAGATCTTTTTTAATTTTATTTTTTACTTATTTATTATTAATTTTGCACATATCAGTAAAACATAGAAACCATGCAGATGCTGTTATTCTGTCGTGTGTGTAACACATAGCACACAAACAAATAAAAAATGCTTTCAAAATGTAAGTGCTCCCACGCAATAGATCGTGAACAAAATGAATGTCCTGGGCAAAATGCAATCGTTCCAAGTTATATGTGGATCTTGACAAGCACAAGTATGTCCTTGTAAAATATAGGCCAGTTTGGGCCTGATTGTGGGAGGCTGCAGTCTCAAGTTGGGCCCCAAAGGCACTGTGTGCAAGAAGGAGCACCACTGTGGTTATATACTGGGCTGCTAAATCACATAAAATGTCTTTAACCACACTATTTCACAGCTACCAATCTGTGTCCTATTTTTCACTCAACCCTACTGTCACCTGTCTCTCATTTCCTATCCTTGGGGAGTCAAAGTTCCCTTTGGCTTGAAAACCTCTCCAATCTTTTTTCATCTGCTCAACTAATTTCCAGTAGGCCGGGCAGTAAGATGGTACTGGCAGGCATAACATATAACGCTGCAGATGTTGACTCACCAACTGCTCCAGCATTTTCTGGCCAGGCAGTCTAAGAGACAATTTCAGAGTTGTTACTGAGGGGACAGAAGCATCCATTCTGCACAACTACACTGTTTTACTATATTTGTGACTGTTAACTTTCCTATCAGACTCTTTGTCAACCACATCAAATGATGCTTTTCGGGATACACTGGTAATATAGCACCTGTCTCTTTTAAGGGTTTTCTGGCCAAACGACTGCACAGAGGAACATAATGTCTTTTTATAGATGCAGTGGCAGTGAAATTGGGTACTATCTCCAGGGGTTTGGATTGCCAAAAGGCCACACAGGGCAAATTGTGGTGAAACATCTGTGTGTATTCCATCAGGATTATACGGTCTGAAGTATCCAAAAAATGCCATCTGGGCTTTTGGTCACATCCATATTCACATTTGTTCACATTCAGCAGTGGCACTATGACGCTATCTTCTCTTATTCCCACTTTCTAGAGTGACGCACTGATCTTTAGACACAGTTAGTTTCAGTCTCAAGCACAGAACCAATTAATATTTAATATATAGGCTTCTCTAAATTTCTGTGGGTTTACCAAAAGCTTTCCTGCCTGCTGCTCCTGGAAGGAGGTTAATTAGTGCAATAACGCTCAGCCAAAGCTGTAAAGTTGTGGGCTATAAAACTGAAACAGAATCTTACTGAAAAATTCTAAAATGGGAGCATTTCTTTAACCCTCAAATGCAGTTTATTCCTCATTTCACCCAGTGGCAGCTCGTTAACGATCTGTGCAACGCAATGCCAAATGGGGAGACGGAACGCTTTTTTTTTCTATCTGGTTCCAGACTTGTAGACCATTTGATCTGCCTCTGGATATCATTGTCCATCAGTCCTGCTTCAAATGCCGCCCCTTTTATACGTTGTCCGCCAGGTTGATAAAACAACTCTCCCATTGACTGTCATGTCTTTTTTTGTAAACATGCCCTCAATTCTTTGATCATACGTAACGGCTGCGTGAAACGTGGCCACTACACCATTCAAGATGGCGAACTGTGGCAGCGACTCATGGATGTATTATAGGACCTGGATAGGGCACCAGAGAGCAGTCTCCATAGCAACCCCCGCTGGAGCAGGACCGGAGTTACAGACGTGTGTCATTTCTTCCGAGAAAGTAAACTTTCTTGAACTTTTCAAGAACCACCTGGACAGCTGTGTAAAATTGTTCAGCATTTTGGAGAGTGAACATTGCCACGCACCTGGATACAGGGATACAGGCAAGCAGTGCATCGACACAATGAGGAGGTGAGCAAGAACTGCCATATCCTGAATGGGCCCATTCAGTGTTTTTGTGTGAAATTTTGTGGGATTTTTGAGTGAGTTTTTTCATTTTTCACCAGAGTATTTTTATGCCTAGTCCTTCAGTCAAAATATTTTAGAAGGGGCTGACAAATGAACAGTCATTAATGTATATTTTCCATTATAGCTCTAGTGGACATTTGAAACCAGTTATATACATTTAATTTCCTTTTGATCAAATTTGCCAAGTAAATGTATGCTGTCCATCCATCCAGTCTTTTACCTACTTACAAACAGTGTTATTAGGGTCTGCTGATGCCTGCTCACATAGACAGGTGGACAGGTCTCCAGTCCATCACAGGACACACACCATTCACACCTAGAGGCTTAGAGTCTCCAATCAGCGTAAAACGTGGATGTTTTTGGACCTTCAGAAACATACAAACTTCACACTTGGTCTGACTGGGATTCAAATCAGGTGCCATCTTGTTGTAAGATGACATCTCTAGCCACAATTCAGTCTTGTTCATAGTTCAAGTTAATTGAACACATTCAGGTAAACACATTAAAGGCTTTATACTCACTAAGTGAACAGCAACAATAAAACTCTATTCACAGATTCTCTATGGTCGTAAACATGTAGCACGTAACATTTAGCCCCCACACAAAACCTTTAGACCAAAGCACTTTTGCAGCATGTTGCCTCCAAACTGACTTTTGCGGTGGTAATCTAGTGGATTACTGTGTAAAATGAAACAGGAAATTGTCTGCGTCCAGAACAAATACGGTTACAGTCAATGTTTTCTGAGGGTTTGTGAATGGCAGATGGTGGATGAAGTGGAAGCAAATAAAGAAATCTGTTTGATGTGTTTCCTCCTTAAAGGAGAGAGAAAGCGAGAGAGAGAGAAATTACTTTGAAGTGAAGGATATAATTAAGACCAAAAAGTAAACTGATGTAGGATGAATGTGACTATGTGCTGTGTTTGCCACCATCTACCTAATTCACCCTGTTTGTGAACGGCTGAAATGGCAGCATAATTAATGCTAACAACTAACCACAATATATCACATTTCCATTTCCATAGTCTGTATACTGAGCAGACTGAAAGCATATTCACACTTTTACAAGAATAGCATCCAGACGGACACATCCTCATATGCGGTGTCTCATGTTTCAGTCATCTTACTCTTTGTCCTCGGTTACACCACTAGTATGGCCAGCAGCAACACTGAAATGTTAGATAAATGACAGAACATTGTGTGCCTCTGTGGCAGCGTGTCTGCAGGACGTGGAGTACATTTTTGGAGAAATACGTATTTATTTTCCAACAGACAAAAGACTGGGAAAAAAAATTGCTCCTGAGACTTCTCATACCATTCTTATGGTTTATAATGGCAACATGAAACATTGGCTTAGCCTTATCTCACTTAAGACATTTCACTGCCGGAGTTATGTTCAAGTGAAGGTAGGCAAAGCTTTCTTTTTTAGCTCTGAGCAGAACTCATTTCCCCTCAAAGAACATCTCCTCCCCAAACACATACTGCATGATGTCCGCTTGAAGAAAAACTCCTTTTGGTCTGAAATGTTTTAAGTTCTGCATTCGATTATCAGCTAGAGCGTCGCAGTGACAATGGATCAAGTCAAGAAATGCTCCGATGATTTCATTGTTTGCTGCAGAGAGAAATGAAGGGGTGAAATGTTGGTCGCTATTTGTCTCCCCCTTTGGCTTTCGTGCTCACCAATGCTGAGCGCAGCCTGCCGAGAGTCTGGGGGAGAGCTGTGGAGCCGGGTCACCCGAGGTAACGCTGATCTATTCTGAGTCTAAGCCGCCCTGACCCGTACCGCTCAACTGGTCCGACCGGGGGTTCTTGTCATTGCCTCGTCAATCTGGGAAGCTGCTGGTTGGCCGCCTCAGTGAGTGCTGACCGACTTTCTACCATGCGCCATTATTGTTGCTTGAACCATTAAGCAGTGAAGGTGAAAACAGCGCATTATTCCTTTAGGCAGCACAAGAGGGGTTTGAGAGCTCCCTGATCTCAGACTATCTGTGTGGGTTGGAGCCTGTTGTCTCTTTGTCTGACATTTTCCCTTGTCTCCCTACGCACTGTATGAAACAGTTGATACAGAGGTCTGTGAGAAATAAAACCTTGTGGCAGGGGAGATTTATTGACAGCTCAAATGACACATTGATTTTCTCAGAGGAAACCAACTGAGAGGAGAAAGACACACGCCTCTCAGTGGTGTCTCATTAATTAATAAAGTGTCTCAAAGGGGAAGTGGTCTTGTAACACTGCATCTCATGAACTGTTGCAGCCACTGCGGGTGAGAAGTAGAAAACCTCAGTGATTTGTAAAGCCACAGTCCCTTAGTCATCTACTATTAAGCTAAAGTTTGGTAATGAGACAAGCGTGGGCCAAGATAAGATCAGTACTTTATTTATCCCCGAAGGGAATTTGTTCTGTACTGCAGCCACAAATATGCATGCATGACACAAAAAGAACATCACATTCACAGTCCACAATAATACAATACCAACAGACATAATAATAATAATGATAATAGTGTAGGAAATATGTATAAGTAATAACTTAGACGTGTAAAATAAAATATGAAAAATTATAAAAATGATTTTAAAAGAATAATATTAATAATAATAAAATATTTATAATGGTAATGTTATTGTCTTATTTCTGTAAAGCTTAGTCTTCAAATGTAGAAAAAAGAAGCAACTGCCATTTACTATGGTATCTAAGCTCTTGAATACGAGGACCACATGGTGTCTCATTGCTTAGTGCTGTTGCATCTCAGATGGTTGTGTGTGATGGAGTGTGTTACGGTGGGTTTTCTCCTTGTACTTAAATTTCCTCCCATGGTCCAAAATATTGCATGTTTAGGACGATTGGAGAACCTAAAACTACCCACAGGTATGTGTGAGAGTGAACGGTGTGTGTGTGTGTCCTGCGATGGACTGGACTGGACTCTTTTCTCTGCACTCATCTCATGTACGCTGGAGATGGGCACCGGCAGACCCCCGAGGCACCATTGCCTAATAAGTGAGTAAGGTAATGGGTGGATGGATGGATAGAAGCTGTTGGAGTAACTGAAAACTAATGCAGTGAGTTCTACATGTAAATGCATATTGCCTGTGACAGGTATGAGCACTTGCAATACTCCTCCCACTTGACTCACAGTGAAAAGATGCGTTCGCTACTCCGCTGTGGCCAATGAATCATATCATTTGTCATCACAGAGAGAGTCTCCTCTAAGCAACTATTAGATTACTATGGCTCCTAATTGCTGGGGCTGAATTAGCATAATATTTCAGCTCTGTCTCGTGAAAGTTTACAAAGGAAAGCTGCAAGCAATTATCTGTCACCATCTCCTTTCTGGAGAATTGAAGGTTTGACCCCACTTGTCTGAAAATCACACTTGACACGCGTGCTCCTGCAGGCAATGTCAAATGAGACAGCTGGGGCCAACTCTGGATGACACACATCACTGACTGCTGCTAAAGATGTACCATTTGTCAGAAATAAACTAATATTTCCTTTCAGCAACAGCTCTCTCTCTCGCTCTCTCTCCCTTTGCATTTTGTAATTGCTGCGAGGCACGTCTGCCTGCATGCCAGACTGGGAAGATCTCCTGTGGTACGCGTGCAACTGTGGCGCTGACACACCCTTTGTCCTAGATGTGAGAACCCGTCTCTGCTGCTAATGTGATCCAAAGAGCGCTCACTCTTTGAGTCTGGTAGACGCTCACTGTTCGACAGCTTTGACAAGAAACTTGGAGAGGCGGCCCGACTGAATTCTGAAACGGCTTGCCCACCGGATAGAGGCATCTCAATACATTGGGTCAGACACTGAGACAAGCTTATTGCAGAGCTTATCGTGACCTGTGCTGCTGGCACCATCCTCCTCTCGTTTCAGTGGTTGCCAGGAAATATACAGCGCGATTTACACAGCATGCTCGCACATCAGCGTGGAGATTTGAATTGCTTCATGCATGCATTTCATTGTAAGTGAACAGGGGAAATCAAAGAAATCCGTCTATAGGAGCGCGTGGGACAACATGAAAACAGAGAGCTTTAGGGGCTTATTGATGAATTAGTGGGTGGTTTGTATCACATCAAACCATCATCACATCATATAGACCTGCATAAGTGCATCTTTAGCGTTTTGGCTGAGGACAACCATGTTTTCCATTAGAAAACTCAAAGATCTCATTACATTAAAGGCGATTTTCAACACGCGTCATAGCTCATTAATCAGAGGAGCACTTCTTTAGTGTACATTCACCTATGGCAATTTCAGCCAATAATGGAATCTATCTGAAGTGCATAGCATCTCCTATGAGGTCTATCTGTTGTTCTACAAATGAAGAGCCGCTGTCTTAACCTCCATCATCCCACTACTAGCAGCACAGGCTTTGGATTAATGAGCTGTAACCTTTCTGGCTGCACCATCTTGGTAATGAAGCGTGGACTGAGCAAAGTTCACACCATCTCCCTGTAACTGAGCCAAATGCCCAGAGAAACCGGCCGAGTTAGAAAATGAAGACTGATGTGGATTTTAGTTTTACAGTGGGCAAGGGTATTGCTGCACCGGTCTACACAGCAAGACTCTTAATTACAATCGTTAAAATCCCAGGGTACCTCTAATTTAGCATTTTAGTGTTGTCTTTACTTCCTGTGTGCTTGAGTCCTTGGACCTGGCATTTTTCTCACTTTATTAATCTCAGCTGTTTTTTTTTGTTTCTCCTAAAGCCCTTTGTAACATTATTTGAGAAAATACTACCTAAATAAAATGTATCAACAGTATCATTAAAAGTGGTTGATAAAAGTTCTTTAATCTACAGAGTGCTATCTCACCATACAATTACAGTGCAAATTAACAGATAGATTTAACCATAAGTCCTTAATTACCATCTGTTTTCCTGTCTTATTACTGTGTAATAATTTCACTACATTGTGCAGTTACCACACAGATACTTTTACTGTATGTTAGTGCAATCTATCCCCCTTAAACACAAAGCTGTAATGGCCTGCTATGCCCTAACCCACACATAAAGTACTCTCACAAAACTATCAAATCTGGATGGACCTTGTGCCTGTGGCCAGGAGCAGTCTAAGCCTGAAAAATGCCACACATCGCAACACCTAAATAACACACACCTACACACCTACTTGGACACACACACACACACAAAGCAAGCCAAAAGAAGGTGAATTGGCACTAAATTTCCACCAAGTGCCAGGAGGAGAAAGGCCATGCAGACTTCAGGGACACTCGTGAACATTACCCTAGAATGAAAATTGCTATGAAAAGGATTTGATACAATTCTGACCATCTTTCCAAACCATCCAACCCTCATCCCTGCAAAATAGTCTTCATAGATTTCTTCATATGATTTAAATACATAAAATAGCTTTGAACAAAGCGATTCATCTACGTATCCTTTATCACTGGTGTCAGCCAGTATCTCTACTGCTGATAGAGAGAAGGCAGGGAATAGACCCTGGGCAGGTATCCCGTCCCTTACAGGACACATAGGGGCAATTTAGAGTCTCAAGTCAACCCAAAGATACATGTTTTGGAACTCTTGGAAGATACTTGAGTACTGGGAGAAAACCCACTTGGAGTCAGGGAGAACATGCAAACTCCAGAAAGGCCCTCAGCCCGGACCATCTTCCTATGACTGTTGATCCTATCCCATGATCCTATGACTGTTGAGTACTGTTGAGTGAATGTCTGAGAACACTTGTGATAATCTCTTCTTACAGGTTATTGATCAGGACTGACCTGCCTTGACAGGCAGTGGCACAATACACACAAATGACACAAAGACCTCCATCACTGTACCAAATAACTTGCAACACTTGAAGTCTACACATACCTCATGGAATGCTCAGCTCTATTTTCTGCTATATTCTCACTCGTTTCTGTGTTCAGAGGTGAAATATAGCGGGCACACTGAGTGACGGAGGAGACAGGACTCTCACATAACCAGATATCATGCGGCACAATGACACATCCTCATCTCCTTGCTATCTTTTCCATAGGACTGTATTTTACATCAATCACAAGTCCAAACCTCTGTCTCAGCCCCAGGTTATGGATGTGAGAGGTTGTATTTGCCTCGCGCCACAGACGGTCTTTAATGGGGGCTTATGGCTTTAGTTCTCACATTCCAATGAGGCAAAGCATGATATTGTTAAAATTTTTCATTAAGACGTATATAGCTTCTTCATTAGATCGCTGCTCTGATCCATTGATTCTCCTCTTTAATTGGCTGGTTTACTGGCTGGCTTATTTATTTCAATTACAGGCCTCTGTAAAGTGCCAGAAATCTGTCGATTGCTGGTGCAATTTCTTGGCCACAGATAGAAGTCGATTAATGTACCATTTACTTTTTAATTCCATTATATTCTCACCCCTCAAGATGGCATATCATTTAAAAATTTTTATGTCTTTGACTGCTCTAGTATTGATTTCACCTCAAGTTTGGAATTAGCCAAAGCATTTCCACAGCAGTAGTGACAACTGTAAAATAAAAAAATAAAGCCACTTTTCACTTAAATTTTGAAATATTCATGTAATTTCTTGTCAAGACTTGTCATTAGAGCAAGAATGGCCACAAAAATAGCCAACCAATGCAATTCGCACATCTTCGTAATTAGCTTTATTTTTTAGTTTTAACACCAAATGCTTGCATGGACTTCATTACTGCCACCTTCCTTTATGTAAATATTTCATATTTATATAAAGGTTGTTCCTATAAATATGCACCTTCAAACGTGATTGAAGAGGAAGAAGGCATGATGCGGGTAATTTACTTTGGAATGAAAATGTCATGCTCTACAACATAGTCAGTGGATTCACACACTGTCACTTGCACTTTGATGTTAAAGAGCTTAGTCAAATGGACATATGTGAATATAGCTGTGTGTATATATTGAAAAAGTACGACAGCACATGAAGCTCTTTTGGTTGTATTTTTTTATATCTTATCTGCTGATTGTAAACTTTTTGCTTGACACCATTTGCTTTGAAAAAGTTTGTGACTTACAAACGTCATCTAATTAAAAATTTGGACCATACATAAGCCCGTAACACCGAGGCGAATAGTGGTTCAAACTTGTCAAGTGTGTTATATCAAGGATTCTTTAAGACTTTTTTCTTTCCCACACCAACTTCCGTTCATTCAAAGGGTTTTACATTTTTTGTTGCAAGCAGTTTGATGTCTGAAATTGAATGTATTCTTGATGAGGGAAGCTGGGAATTGGCTGGCTCTCAGATCAGCACTATTATCTGCCTTTTAGGTTTGAAGCAAATTAGACTTGGGGTCCCCAAGGTGCCCGGACCCTTGCATACTGGCGGTGTTGAATTCTCAGAGCATGTCACTTCCTTGATGGAAATTCACTTTAATCAGAGGAAGATTCACGGCCCCTCTGGACTTGTTCACAGCTTTTTGATTTGTTTTCCGGGCATGTCAGATAGCACGTTCTTCACCTGAAGCCAAGGCATGTTCAAGTATATCAATTAATTAACTTGTAATATATTTAATCTGATGCTTGAACACAAAAAAAGCAGGTAATAATTTAACAATCATGTTTAATGAAACACACATATATCCTAGACACATGACAGCATTGGATGATACCAAGATTGTGACAGCAACTGTGCAGCCGACATAAGGTGATAAGAGTAACATGCACTGTTTGTGTGAAGAGACATATATAGTGAATGAGCACTGTCACCTTTTCAGCAAGATGGTCCTGGGTTCGACTTGGTCCTGGTCCAAAATAATGCATATTTCAATTGATTGGAGACTCTAAGATTGCCCATAAATGTGTGTGAGAGTAAATAGTGTGTGTGTCCACCAATGGGCTTGAGACCTGTCCATGGTGTATTCTTTGCCTTTGTCCTATGTGTGCTGGGATAGGCTCCAGCAGACCCCCACGAAACTGTTCAGGTCCAAAGTGGATTAGATGATGGGTAGATGGATGCGGAGAAATTTTGAAATTGCACAGCAATGGAAACATTTACAGGAACTAGAATCAGCAAACAGGTAATTATCTCCAGCATGTGTGGCTGGCTGCAAACTGTGCACTGAAACTGTAACTATATCTTTATCGTGCAAGCTTTGCCAAACCAGCTGAATCCGCTGCCTGCAGCAACATGCACAAAATCGTCTCACTGGTGAATCTGTGAAATACACAATCATGTCTTCTGTAGTGGCCTTTGTCGAGGCACAGAAAGGCAAACAACAATATATTTTTATGACAGTCTCGCCAAGGGGAATATCCCTGGTGAAACACCAAAATGTAAATGTATCATATGAACTGAGTGAAACACTGAGGAACATGCTGTAATGTGATTTTGGAATATAATAACAGCCGCATTGTTTATAGGACTGTAGGATTTGCTGGAGCGACACATTGAAATGCCCGGCTTAAGTTTGTTTATAGAACCATCGACAAAGCCAAGCAAACCTGTAGTGTCCTTGATTGCCGGGCTTCTTTGGAGTGAAATTATTTTGCCTGCTGTGAAGTGCTTTGGCATGAGAGACAAAAATGTATGCTGACTCACTGACCTGCACACATGCTGTTTCCATATCCTTCCTGCCTCTGCTTCTTCAGAAACAAGCAGGTGTCAGCGTGCCACCGCGGCCGTTTCGGCAGTGGCGCGGTCGTTTCCCCCTCTGTTGTCATCCATCTTGTCTTATCTGTGTTTATAAGCCATCAGGTGTGTTGTGTCTTGCCGATTCCCACAGGTAATTTGACTTGCAATATATTTTCAGAACATCTTCCAGGCGCCCAGAATAGTCCAAATCATTACGCTTTCTGGCAGGTACAGAGCTAGCGGAGGATTAAACCAGAGAGGAGCCAAGGAGCGTCAGGATTTGGTTTGTTTGTCCCAGCTGTGTTGTTTACAAGCCCCTGTGCTATAGTCGGCTCAGCCCAGCACAGCAGACAGCTCCGAGGCGTAAGACTCTGGGCGCTTTGTCAAGCCCACCTCCCCTCACACATATTTGCAGGCTGTGCGTGTCGCCATTGGAGAGTGATTGACCACTCGCCTTAGATTGAAATTGATTGCATAAGGGCTATAACAATGAAAGACTGTTGATGTTGTGGCAGCAGCGGCGGAGTAGTGCCAAAGGATGGGACGCTGCTGTCACTAGAACAACTGGGTTCTATATTAGCGTATTGTCTGGAAGTCCGATCCCTGTGATGGGAGTAGGCTCTTGATCCCAGAGATACTGTGTTTCTAATTGGGTCGTATCGATCCATCCTGCTCTTGCTCATGACGGCAGAGTCATGATGAATGTCAGTCTGCTGAGCTGAATGAGAAACTGAGGTAACCAGCCGAACGCTGCCTTGAGTTCAGCTGGGTGATGTGTGGTCGCAGCCTCCAAACAATGAAACTTAGAGCCCAGAGAGGACACACTCGCCAGGATGCTTTAAAGTTGTGAATCACTGTTCAGGAGCCAGGAGCTATTTATTTTTCCTCACCTGTCTCAATGATTTAATTGCTAATTGTTTTATGAAGGGGGAGAAACATGAACAAAAAACTAGATTAATTGAATAATGTACAGTATTTCAAAATTAAGCTGGTTTGGTTTGTTGGGAATGCAGTCTTCAGATGAGTCCACAGCAGCACAAAGTTTTCATTGCTTTTTGTGACACTCTGCACTTTCAAATGGCACAGAATGCCATTAAAAATGTACATTTTGTGTCCATGTACAAGAACCCAATGGTTATATATCTCATGAGTCACAAACCATGACGATACTAAGCTGAGTAGTCTTCTTTTTAAGATCTGAGAGTTTTTTTATTCACTCCCTATTGGAGAGAGTCCATCACGCCAGATAAAACATCACTTGGTTCACTTTTTTTGTACACACTGGCTGCTGATCAAAATCTATAACTTTCAAGTTTACTTTTTAAGTGTATATTTTCTGAAAGACATACAGCCCCTTTAACAAGTCTAGAGTACAAAGTGGGTAAGATCAAGTGATGATCAAGTGTGAATGAGATTAATAAGGTAAACCCAATCTTTCTCAAAAACTTTTGGCTTTATGTCATGACATTTGCATTCACTAATTTATGTCACATTCATGTTAGAGTCCCTATGAACAATTGATATTAACCAGTCAAGTCAAGTCAATGCATGGCTTTGAAACCTTGACAGCCATTTGAAGCAGGCACAGCTGTCATGAGTCTGTATTATATTTTGGATCATGCATGAAAGTATCATGGATGCATGGCCCTGACGTCCACCGAGGCCTCATGTGAGAGCATCTGATTCATTATGCGGCAGAAGATGCCCTAGGAGGAGGGAAGGGGCAAAGCTTGAAGGATTGCACAGCATATTAAATCTGTCTTGCAGAACATCAGTAGAATGAAGAAATCCCATGAAGATCCGAATGTAGATGTGAAATAACAAATCGTGGGGTGAAAAGGCATGACTTCAGCTCACTCACGATCCTGATAAATGAGGGGTGACATAAATTGCAGACACATGACGGATGACGCAGGTGAGTTCACGTCATATTGCATGTTGTAAGAATGGAGGATTTCATTGATGAATCTATGTTGCCTGGGGTGTTTTTTGTTTTTTTTTAAAGCACCTGTCTGCGTCCCACTGCGAGCTTCCCATGATTCAAAGCATGATCATGACTTAGTGTTTTGCACGTGAATATAATTAGAGAGTAATTGCAGAGAATAAACAGATTTACTCATCATTAAATTCAATTACGGGTGGGTGTGTAAGCAATCAATCTTCTGCTATTTGGAAATTCTGCAGCAACATGGTGAAAAGTTCTTAATTATGGTCAGGTAAGTGTTTGTACTTGAAACCACCACGGTCTTTAAACACCGCCACCATAAAAGAGCCCAGGCTAGACTGGGGCAGCCAAGGCCATCAGACAGGAGATAAATCACTGAAATGGTCAGGTCTAATGACAGCACACTTATCTTTATGTGCTAATCTACCCAGCTTTATTGCTTTGCCCGGGCTGTTTGCTAGTGTTTGCAGGTTCTGTCGGAGGGGAATTTCTCTCGTCACTGTGGTCCAGATTCAGATTAGACTGCAATCCACTGTTACAAGAATGCTAATTATTTCACCAGTCAGCAGGTCCCGGGGAGGAAGGAGTTTGGGTTTTGCTTTAGTGCAACATTTGAAGGACGTTATTTAAAGCTGGGAATTTCATCTGCTTACAGGGGCTTTAGGAAGATTTCAGCCTTAGTTGATATAGCGTCATTAAGTCGGGTGACACGGTGGTTGGAGGAATAGTGCTGTCGCTTCACAGGAAGAAGGCCTTTCTGTGTGCCACTACCACCACATGTCACGTTTCCCTGAATGCGTCAGTTCCCCCCCCCACAGTCCAACAAAATGCACGTTCAGGCCGATTAGAGACTCTAAATTACCCCTGTGTGTGATTGAGAGTGGATGTGTGTGTGTGTGTGTGTCCTGTGATGGACTGGAGACTGGAGGGTGTATTCTCTCACTGGAGATGGACACCATTGAATACAAAGCAGTTGAGATAATGGAGGTTTGGAAAAAGAACTATTTTTTTTCTACTGCTACGTTATCAGTTGCGATCTGCGATCTTATGTGGCACAGCACACACAGGACAAAGTGAGGAACTGGTTACGTTGCTAAAAAGTTGGAAGTTTGCAGCCTGCAGCTCTTTGTTCAAGGAAGTGCTCCTTCTTGTTCAGTTACTTCCTGCAACACTTCAAACTGTTCTCCCATCAAAAAATGTAAAAAATATGACCTTTGTCTTGCTGTGTAGCTGAATTGTTGGTGGTCACTTTGCATTTCCTGGGAGATTTTCTCAATAAAAGTGAAACATTGACTTTGTTTTAGCAATAACCTGGCACAGATTTAAACATACATACTGCAATACTTTTATCATACGATCATATACACAATCAGTGTCTTGTCTCATGCAGTAACTGGTAATGAATTACCAGAATTAGTAGATATTTTAAATAAACACTTGTGAGATTATCATTGGAAATGTTGCCAAGCTGCCATATATTTTGAGTTGGAGTCTTGATCGACAAACTCTAGTGTTGATTGTAGCAGTCAAGGGATTCATCGTGGAGAAAACTTGTTTTGTTGTTGGCTGTATTTGCATACTGTAACCGTTGATCGTTCTTCATTAGATAATGGATTCATTTCTCACAGACGGGCCATGATGTACCCCAAAGACATGTTTGTTTGTAATGCAATGAAGAGTCGCCGAGGTGATGAAGAATGAGTAATGAAAATATATTCAGAGGCTTCCTTTGCCTCGGGCTGATGGGGAATGTGTGCTGCCTCTCTGGCCATACTTTGCAGAAGCTTCACTGGTGAATTTCGTCAGGAGAGGAGCGCGGGCTCTGTCGTAGACGCACACTTTTATCACACAAGCCTCGGGTTTCACAGTTCTGTACGCTCTCGAAGGTGTAGGCACAAATACGGCTTTTAATTTCAGGCAGAGGGAGCCAGAATAATCGACTTCATAGAAATTCATCAACGCCCTACAGTTCTCAAGTACCTTTATAGTAGCAGAATGTGCTTTTATCTACCTTCTATCTGTCTTTACACAACGGGTACTTACTGTACGTGAGAAGTGGTACATGTATTACAATAGCACAATGGAAGAATACACCGTTTTGTAGCATGTGTTTATGACAGTCATAAAGGTAATTTTTTCGAAAAGATTTGGAAAAGATGGATGAGTGTGTGTCTTACTGTATAGAACATGATCTTTGCTTGAGTTTAAGTTGCAAGTGCCTCAGAGGTCTCTTTCATTTAGCAGTGAGTGAGCGAGCTACGATTGAAGTTAACGTAACCTTTTCGTACTAACAAGCAGTGTGTATGCTCTACTTGCATACATGAAAGTAGTTGCTGTAAAGCACAGCTAAAGTACTGGATTTAACAAGGAGTCCACCGCCTGACATAATTACTGCAGGATTAAAGGTTCATGTAACCACAAGACCCACTGAAACCCAGCAGAATTGGCTCAGCTCGAAACCTATCAATAGGTCACACATTTGCAAGGTTCTTCTGTGGGGTTTCTTGGTAATAAGTTTCATTCTTATACCACCATCCATCACAGTCGAGCAGCCTGAAATCATCGTGGGTCCTGTGACTTCAGATTTTATCTGATTAATTTAGGTTTTCATTTCTTTCCAGAGTATAATTAAAGTCTATAAATGATCTTAATTTCTTTGTCCTAATCTGAACCTTTTGGAAATTAACTCATAAACATCACAGTGTTAATGCATGACTGTGGCAGATTAATACAGTTTCTTGATTCTGCAGAGTAAACCACGCAATAAGCAATCCCCCGGTGAATTTGCAGTTAAAACTGATTAAATTAGAATCACTTGACTTGATTTTAGTTGACGGAAATTAGCTTTGTGTCTGTTGTTGGATGTGATTAGTTCATCTTGAATATAATTACAGTCGGTGCTCAAGTAAGGTGTTTTGGGTTTCAGGTTTTAATCACCCATCCTATCCCTACAGGATTGTAACAGTTTTAACTGATATTGCACTATAATATAAAGTAATATGATGTAATTGAATTCATATTATTAGCGCTCTCTGTGGGGTACCTTGTTATTACGATTACGATTACTGCTTGAGAATCATGAGACGAGGAAGAGTCACAAATAAATACAGATGATTTCAGAAGAGCGTGTTAAATACCTCTAACACAATAATCTTGCAAATGCATGGAGTAGCTGCAGGCATTTGTTTGGGCCACATCATGTAAATATAAACCTGTAACACCTTTGTATGACGTCATGTTGAGGGCATAAAAGATCTAGTGTTTGGTTTGTTGTTTCATTTCAGTGCTGCTCCACTTGGGATGCTGAACAACAACAACAACACGGCGATCCACATCATGCTCCAGTGGCTACACATCAGCTGACAACTCAGGTGCATGCCAAGGCAAATTAAATGTTTTCAGCACCTCATTCATCTCTTCAGCCTCATTCAGTACTTACACTTGAACTGCAAGTCAAATGTCTTTCACCACATCTTGTTTCAGTATTTGCATTCGTTCATCCATGATCTCACCGGCTTTGTGTCTTGATGGTGTCGTACGGGGTCTGCTGTAGCCTCCAATTCCAACTCACATACTATTGGGCCAGGGCAGAGGAGGCCCCCCGAAACAGTCCATCACAGGACACACACACATAGCCACCATACATTCTCACACTGAAACCTAGAGACGACTTTGGGTCTTCAATCAGCCCTGCATGGTTTTGGACTGTGGGAGGAAATTGGAGTACCTGCAGAAACACCGCACACACATGGAGTCAACATGCAAATGTACAGAGAATAGAATAGAATAGAATAGAATAGAATAGAATAGAATGGGCAATATACATATAAAAAACTGAAAAGTGAAATTAATTATACATTTTATGTGCCAACAACAGAGTAGCCACAAATTATAACAGATAGCAACAACACAAATGATTGAATTTGTGAGAGAAGGAATGAAAGAAAGAAGTAACAGTGTTATCCACCAATCCCACGAGTTGTCACAAGCAGAACCTGAAATTCTTTAATCCTGGATCTTTTTGCAAGTGAAAAGTGTCATTTATCACTGGTCTCACTCTGGTTGAGTTTGCGTAAGGAAGATTTTATTTGTGTATATTCCACCTCATTGCAGACTGCAGACCAATTATGTTGAAGGGGATTTTGAGCCTTGGCAACCAAGATGTTGAACCTGATGCTCCTCAACCAGGGAAAAGTGGTCTCAGGTGGAGATGGAGACAATAACAACTCAAGAATAAATCTACAGGTTCTTTAATAAAAGTGGGTGAACCTCTGGTGCACTTTCTGCGTAGGAGTGGTGGCGTACTCAAGGGTTGGATCTCTCTGTGTGCTATTAGGCTTTAGAAAAGTCCAATTACTTTGATTACTTGTGGAGTACTGGTGAAGCCAGTGATTGTTTACTCCTCTCTGTGGGGCCTGGGCTGCCCGCTCTGCTGAAACACAGCAGCTTGTTTCACTGGGAGTGGATTAACAGTCGTCGTCCTCTGAGCATCTGCTCTGTGCAGCAGGGGAGATCTTGCATCTCCCCGTAGTTCCAGACTACTCATGCAAAAGCCTTTTTTCATATCTGAGAGAAATCTGAATTGGGACACAGGTGCCAAAGATGTAGACTGATGGAGACTATTTCTCCCAAGAAGCATTTCAATTTTTCACTGCCAGCAACTGGAACTAAAAAAGGCAGACATCAAATGAGAGTTTTGAAGAGACGAGCACAAAAACGTTTTCGTGTGCACTTATATCCCAGTTTGTAAATGTTGGATTCCCTGAGGAAAGGGGTGTGGGATTTGGTTTGGCAGGTTGAGAAGTTCATCACATAAGATGGTTGAAAGCAGCAGATGTGTCAGTGACTGTTCAGGGTCTCTCGGTTTGAAGATTTGTTTATGATGAGTTTTTCTTTTATTCGTGGTGCCTCAAGGTGAGATTACAGATAGATTCTTAATTTTTAAGACTATTTTTGTGTGAAATTTCCTCTTTATTGTACTCATGAGAGGGTGTTAAGAAGTTTATGCAGTTCATTACAATATAATGAACAAATACAAACTTTAGGGGAGAGATTATTGACGTAATTGTTTCTGGCTATGGATGATTAACTGCTCGTTCCCCTGTTTCTGTTTTTTATTCCTCATAAAGCCAACTTCAGTTTTGGGTGAGAATCTAAAGTAAATCAACAATACAAAACCTACACAGTATTCGGTCCACAAATATCATGGTCATATGAGATACATGCCAAATGATAAACATTAATCCATTCATTTACTTACCTGTTATTACCTGCAGGGCTGAAAGGGTCTGTTGGTGTCTTTACACACAAAAGGTGAAATCAACACAGAAAGGTCCACACACATACACACACCATTCATTCTCACACTCACACGCAGGGCCTATTTTATTGTTTTCAATCAGTGCATGTCCAAAACATGCATGTTTTGGACTGTGGAAGTAAACCAAAATACCTGGGAAAAAAAACCCACACAGATACAGGGAGAACATGCAAACTCTACACAAAAAGTGATTCATAGCAATCTAACATGTGATGAGACAGTTCTAATAACTAACACAGGACCAATTGAATTGATATATTATCATTATGTTTTGTACTGTAATTATATTTGGATTTTCTATTTAATGATTGAGCATTTCAATCAAATCAATCAATCGATTTGAATGAAGACTTTAAAATAATCTACTGGCCTATTATAAAGTAGCCTATGTTTATCTGATACAGAGAGATGTTTCTAAACAACATTGGTCCTATTGGTCCAGTACATTACACCAAGGCCACAGCGCACAGTGTGAAAAGACAGTTATGTTGACTTCAGAACAGACTGTGGTCTGTTTCACAAGAATGGATTTAGATGTATGGATTTTTCGTGTGGTCTTCCCACTTCACATGTTTTAATTACAGTGTTAAAAGTAAAAGACTCACCATCCAAAATAGGAATAGAGGAGTGTACAAGATTGTAATGACTTTAAATCCTCGGCTTTTATCCAAACAAGGTCATAGTGCTTTTCAAGATAGATGTGAATAAATCAAAACCAAACACAATTAATAGAAATAAGAAAGGAAGGAAAGGAAAAAAGAAGGGAAGAAAGAATATCATTTTATGTGGCTGCAGTGATGCATGCTAGTTCCTTCAGAGGACCCTCAATCCTCTTTGTTCAGTGTTTTATCTTGCTTTATCCTTAAGGGCCACACAAGCTCTGTCTGATGACCAGAAGAATAATCTGGCAAATACAAGCAGCTAAGCAAGGACACTCCACAGGTGACTGATCGATTTCTCTCTGAGACGTTGTGGAAAGTTTCAACAGACCTGCAGTGCTCTCAGAGCAGAAAAAGCTGACTGTCTGCATCAGACATCACTGGATGAAAAGCTTCATGATGGTGAGAACGTGACTGAGCCGAAGCCAGAAACACAGGCCATAGCAGGTTCTCTCCTCCTGGTTGCTCAAGGTGCCAGGTGTAATGGCAAGCTGGGTGTCCAGATTTACCTTGATCATACACTGTGAATTGTTTCTCCACTAACTGTTCGCACTATTGCATTTCCTGATTATGTGTTCTTTATAGCTATGGAACATAACTATCCCTATTTGTTGCCCACTGTGCTGTCCAAATTTATGGTTTGGTCACCTTGATAGTTACAGTGTTTGGTCTTTAGCAAAACCCTCTTTGTGATTTTGCCAAGATAATAAAACTCAGTTTATTGTGCATCCTCACTCCCCTGCCTTCTAACTGCACTCGAGTTTGCAGTTCACTGTTTGCCACTTCCGTTGCAGAGGACCCATGTCTGACCAGTTTGAAGGACATGCAAAGATGAATCCAGTGCATACAGAGGCCACCATCTCTGACTGCTCGGGGGGAGAGTGGCGATCCCAGAAGAGTTGGAAAATAACACGTCTTGGCAACTGAACGTGTCTCAAGTGGAAAATGCATACATTATACTCCAAATGGCACCTGGACTGAAGAGGATATATGCCTTCACACATACACGTACATGCCCTTCCTGCAGTGCCTTACAGCCCAGTAAGGGAACTTGGCAGATATCTTAGCTGGGAATTTCCCATGAAATTAATTTTTCATTGTATTAAAAATGTTCATTTGGATCAAACTTTCCCCAGAGTTTTGAAGTTTCATACATTAATTAACTGTGACACGATCAGGTCAGGAGGAGTCACTGTAAAAACAGAGCGGAGAATTCTGGAAGGGCGCAGCTGGATGGCTCTGCAGAGTCACTGTCAAAAGACCAGAATAACAGCTTCTCTGCTTTGCTATCTTTTCTTTAGTGTTTTAACACTTGTGACTTACTCTATCAGAGCCTTCACAAGATGTTTCTTGTGTAATCTAAATTCATATAGATGACATGGGAAATGAGGGTAAGAGTGTGTGAATTTTGGGTTGAGGCGATAGAAAATTGGTCCTGTGATCTATGAACATTGTATCTGGAATGTGGACGTAGGCAAAGATAAAAAACAAAAAACAAAAACCAACGAATTCAATGTGGTGGAGGTTCCATGGTCAGTCGGATAGATAAATTACATCCTAATAATAGATATATTAAAGGTAGTGAAGGTTGGGAACCTGTTTTATCGGTCTGAACCGACACTGGTGGATTTGGATATTTGGTGTAAAATATCCCATGTGTCATTGGCTGAGACTAGCCTGTCAGAATGTTGTATCCATTAACAGCGGGGGTCCTTTGCTCCGTGATGGCAGCCATGTTAAGCCACTGTTGATCTACCCTCGGATCAAGCTCTTCCGAAATCAATAAAGCCATGAAAGCTTGCCTTCTAGTCTTCCTTACATCCTTTACTCCCCAAGTTAATGCAGTTTGACTCCATGCCACTACTATTTTGCCTTGGTGTCGGATTTACATTTTGTGAATTCAGTGAAATCCCTATCACCAGAACGCAATCTCAGCAGGGGTCAAAAAGGGGCAGTAAAGTGTTTAAAATCACAGTTAAAGAGAGGGGAATAGAAGGCGAGAAACTATAGCTTTTTTTATATAAATGTTTGAATAGATTAGGGGAGGACAATCCTAATTAAAACAAGTGGCTCTAAACTACACCAATCAGGATTTAGAGCAGAGTGGTGTTTGTAGCTGGTCAGATTTTTCATAGACCATTCATTTGTGGGAAGGCACAACACTTAATCAACTTCACAACACAATAGGGTCAATTTAGTGTCCCCAATCAGCTTAATCATGTATGATTTTGGTCTATGGTAGGAGACCAGGGTTCTTGAACAGAACAATGTTCACAAATCAAAACTTTAACAACATGACCATCATTTATTCGATTGAGGCTCATATGTCATACCAAATATGACACATATGGCATATGGCATATGGGGGATTATATGTTTTATATACATGACGTATGCTTACGTCAAACATGTGTGGCCGCTACACCATCGAAGATGGCAAGCAGTGCCAGCAACTCCACAGAGAGTCGTCTCCATAGTAACTCTCGCTGTACCAGACCGGTGTTACAGATGTGTGTCACCTCTCTGAGAAAGTTAAAACACAGACTGCTGTCCAAACCACACGGACAACTGTCGAAAATTGTCAGCATTTGGGAGAATGAACATTGTCATGCAACTGGATACAGGGATACAGGGAGGTAGTAAATAGACACAGTGAAGAGGTGAGCAAGTAGGGTTCGTTCAAGTTTAAGTTTGCCTTGTTTTTGGTCAACTTGGCATATTATGGGACACATTTCTACACACCCACAACCAAAATTTTCAGGGGCCACCACTGAAGATATCAGATCAGATCTGATAAACTTTTATCTGTCCCACAGTGGTGAAATTTCTGTCGTCGGAGTCGCAAAGATCAAGCATAGAGACGGATGAAAAATAATTTAAATATATATATTTATATCTGTATCCCCCTTCCCAACATACTTCTGCCGTCTCTCGCCTGGTGGGCCCCCCCACTGTGAGGTGGATGGGGTTGTACTCCACTCCGCATTTTGCGCGCCTCCTCCTCCTCCTCCTCCCCGGCGCAACTCTCCTCTATATGTAGAGGGTGCGCGGCGCGCTCCGCTCCGCACACTGCTCCGCTCCTGCACCGTGAGCAGCGGCTTCCTTCGGCTCTGCTCTGCTGTTTCTCCACTCCGCGCTCCTCTCCTCCTCTCCCAGGTTTGAGCCAACGCACTGGGACACACGCCGCCGGGATTCATGCGGCAGCTCCGCTCCCTCACTCCTGTTGTGTGCGGCTCCAGGGGGACTTCCAGCCAGTGTGCGGTGTGGGAGCGCATCTGCCAACACTACCCGCTGAGTTGCGTCCAGTGAAAGCAGCCTCAAGTACCTGCTGCAGGAGGGCAGGCAGGGTGGGATAAGACATACAGCCGAAACAACGAGGACCTTCCCACAAGTGAACAATGCTCAGACTAGAGACCATCATTTGCACTTTTTCTCTGCTGTCTGTGGCCGCAAGGGCAGATTTTAAGGGTCGGAACTGCAGCGAGGTGAGGGAGGCTTGCATCGGGAGAGGCTTCAGCTTCACACAT
The DNA here is from genome assembly GCA_029224185.1 of Karalla daura. NCBI lineage: Eukaryota > Metazoa > Chordata > Actinopteri > Chaetodontiformes > Leiognathidae > Karalla > Karalla daura. Next base: position 14,327,856 of record CM055202.1, on the reverse strand, counting down.
GTTCCCCTCCAGGAGATCCCAGGTAAGGCTGGGCTCAGCCAATCACATGGGCGCACACCTGCACAGCTGGGCAGACACTTGGGGAACAGGGGAGACTGAGTTCCCTAGATGGAAAAGTTACCAAACTGTCTAAATGTTTCCTAGTTAGAACGGTGGTCTGTTTACTGAAAGCCTCTGAATGTTTTCAGTCATCCAGGTCATGAAAGTCTTTAGGAGCTAAAAATGAAGGCAGCTGGACCTCTGATCAACAGAAGTCAGTACAGTTGACTTCATTTGCTCTCTCTTAAATGTATTTTTAGTGCATGCACTTCATCGATGCCCTTGTCCTTCTGATGTCTTCTGCAGCAATGCAAATGTCCCCACTGTGGGACAGTTAAAGGTTTATCCCTATCCCTTACGTTATCGTACCTGAAATCTATTATAACTCGGCTATGGTCCTTTATAGATTGGGGGTAAGACTCCTGCTTCGAGTGCACCTCAACCACCTGTCACTCTTTAAGTTGCTGCCAAAGTTTTAAATTTACACGGGAGACAATTAGCAGGAAAGTGTCTGAGCCCGGCAGCCTGCATCCCGCAGCTGTGACAGACCCACGAGAGGAGAAAATAAAATGCTGTGAACACACAGCCCCAGGCCTATCAGTTTATGCGAGCTGCTTTTGCTGTTAATGCAACCATGCTGCCGCAGTAGCACTATGGTCTCGGCCAGCATCAAGGCTGAATGTGAAGGGTGGGTCCACCCTGTCACCCAGGCTGCTGGGTGGCGGGGGTGGGGTGGGGATCTCCGACTGTTAATGAGTGGTCAACTCTGCAGATTAACTCCTGCCCTTCCCGTGAAAATGAATGGAGGAGGTGGCAAATGCGGCCTGAGTCCATCACAATGTCTTTAGCATATAATCTCAGTCATCACCAAATTAATTGATGAAGGCCTGTTGAATGAATACCATGTTAAGGTAATCACTGAATGTGCAATGTGCAATGGATTACACATGCAGACTAAACTGGGTTTCCCCTGTAGTTCACAGGAAAGTAGATCACTGGAAAATTTGGGTTTAAATGCATATGTGTGTGTGTGAGTGTGTGTGTGTATATATATTTATATATATATATATATATGTGTGTGTGTGTGTGTATGTATATGTATATATAGACACATATGTCCTACGTTAAGTTTGGGCAATTCACATCTGGTTTGGGATACTTTTTTTTGGTATTTTAACGTGAATGCATGATTTGCTGCAGTATGTGTATCATCAGGTGATATCACTTTGATTTCTTTAGATCAGTGAGGTAAAAATCATCAGGTCACCTCCACCGTTCCGGGAATATATGTGAGAAATGCATTTGAAGAAAATTAATTAAGAATATGAAGTGAATTTATTATTCACAGTCCTCAAGCTGAGTTGTCTCTCCAGGTCATTGTTTTGCTTCAGGGCCAATGATTTTCTCTGTAAAGCAGGAAATCTGGCACAAGTGAAAGGCTGCATATTTGATAACAGGCGCACCTGCGCAGAGATGAGTTGAATAACTAACTGATTAAATCCTTTGGATCCGTGTCTCTGACATCACAACTAATCTCCCAAATGAGAGAAAAATTCAATCTCTCTCATCTCCGAATGATGTCACCCTGAATAGATGTCTTTTGATCTGGTCTTTGAATGAGTCATAACCTTACATGTCTGCAGGAGAAACGGTGCGTTATCAACAGCTCAGCACATTCACACAGTGATGGGCAGTGCCCTTCAGGCCGCAGTGTATTGCCTCTCGCTCCTGCAAGCTGCATTCAGCTGAAGCTCAGACCAAAGTACAGATGTCTTATTTAACATTTCAGATTGGGGAGAAACATCTCCTGGAGAGTCTCGGAAGCAGAGACACATCTTAACTGTTTCTCCTCTGGAGCTGGATTGAACTATTTAAACTGATTCATTCCCACCAATGGTTCATCAAGTAGTCATCTACTGCTGAGATAAGAGTTAGAATAGTATAAAAGTTAAGATAAGATTAAGCCTTACGAATTTCAGCACTTAAACTTTATACCCAGGTTTCTTGTTTTTTTTTTTTCTTGGATAATATGTGTGTAGTTTATCCAGGTAATTAAAGTTTAATTAAAATTGTATGACTACTTAGGTGGGGCAATTTGCATATTATCATGATACATTATTTATACCTTTTCGATAATTTGGTTGACATTAACACTGTCTATTGTCCACTACGGTTCCCTCCCATAGTCTAAAAACATGTGTTGAGGTTGATTGGAGATATTTCCCATAGCTGAGAGCATGACTGGTGTTGTGTGTGTGCCTTGCATGAGCCTGGGTGGCCCCAGCAGACCTTGTTAAGATGCACAGCGGGTAAGGGAATTGATGGATTATATTCATTACACTCAGGTTTGCAGTGTCTCTTCAAGAGGAGGCACTGACTGGGTTAAGAGTGTGTGCGTGGCAGCAGGGCCGCACCTTCAGTGACGACATCGCATCCAGTGAATATTCCAGTACTTGTTGATTCCTTTGTCCTTGTGCGACTCGGGTGCCCAGCCGCTCTTAAAGCTTCCCCATATAGCTTATTGTTGTCCGTGGGCCGCACAGCTGCCTCACACTCTATTAACTCTGATGATTTGGCAGAAACATGACCCTCCATGTTAGCTGTCCACCTCTATAAATGATGCCTCCGGTCACTCCACAATCACGTTAAATTATGGCGGGTGGAATTCTCTGTCTCGTATATGTGGCTCATTCTCAATCAGACTCGCACGTCACGTCACACACACGTGACCACGTGAAAATTTCAGTACAATTCATTGTCACATCTGCTTTTGTAGTTTCTTTGTATAAAGCTATGCTGTGAATCTTCTGTAAGCATAAAATGCCTTTCACTTCACTCGTTTGTACTACAGTATGTGCTCTGACCAATAAACAACTTTTTTTTTTTTTACAATCATCCCAGATATAACAGAAATCTGCCGGGGTGTTTCTGCTGTTTCTGCGGCTTTTTATGAAAAGCGTAGGATCACACATTTTTTTGCTGTTGTGTTTGGTCAGACAGAAGGAACCAGGTCAGGTGGAATGACAGCAGCGGAGTCAGGGTTATTGTCAGAAATGTTGCTGTGAACCAAAGCCGTAAAGACTCTGCTTGCGAACAGCAATTCCACCAGACTCGGGCGATGCTGCTCCCTCTGACCAGGCCGCCTGGAGGCTGTCAACAGCTGCGTGGTGAAACCACAAGAGCATGAACTCCACAATCCTCTAAAAAGTCTTTGAGCGTTGGCACATGTGAAAATGCCCGGAGCATTTCTCTCGCCGCAGCAGGCTTTATTTTTATCCATTTAATTCAACAAAATTCTTAACTTCATTGCCCCGGTCGGAGATCAGACCTGCTCTCTGTCATGCCCTCGCTGTCTAAGTTTCCACTCAATGTCAGAGACAAGATGTCAAGATATGGAAAGTGAGTCATGCAGCAGACTGCTGGATTCAATGGAACTTCTTAGCATGTCATATTCTGTGCTATCATTTGACGTCCAGCTCTGTTTACTCCCAGCCAGGAGATGGAGATGGGACAGAAATAACGGCGCTGATATTTTATGTGATACTTTGCCGCCTGCACAACGAGCCAAATGATCTCTGCTCAAGCGTGTAATGCGCACAGGTTCTCCACTGTCATGTAATGGGATGGAGAGGATTAAAAAGGGACTAAATGGGAGTGCCTTCGGCAGGAAATGGCCAGGTGACTTTGTTAGCCCCGGCAGCACGCGCCACATATTGCTGTGATGTATTGTCAGATCGCTCTGACCTTCCTGTCACCTGCACATATGGAGGAAGATTCCTGAAAGCGCCTGGTGGGATTATGGCATGTTTATGCTTTTACGTTTTCCCTTTCCAAATACCAATGTGTTTATGATGAATTTGCAGATAATTGGACTTTTGGGATTGGAGGAGTGTGACACTGTGGCTGAATTCTGCCTTATAATGTGGTGCGAATGCCCCTCCCGCTGAGAGACACAGGGGGACACAATTGGGGGAGAGGAATCCGAACAATCATCGTTTTTCCCGCGGCAGAAGGGATTTCTCAAACTCTGCCTCCATCTCTGTGTCATCAATCATGTTCATGAATGCCAGAATGGCCTCATGATGGGCTCCCTCTGCGGGGGTTCCCCTGGAGAGCTGCAGGAAGCGCTGTGTCCTGCGAGTGGTTTAGGGTTGCAGCATTGGAAACAGAACAACACAACACTTAAAGCATATGAAAAGGCTTGAGGGCAGGAGGGGCATCTGATGATTTTTATTTATTTTGCTTTTGCGCGTCAGTTTAGAGATAGAGATATATAATGGGATTTGCTGTGCTAGCACAGTATTGGGGCATTTTGCAAAATGGCAATAAATTGTAACGGATAGGTTCTTGTACCCTGACGCAATTCTTCATCACGGCACAGAGCTTGACATTTGCATCACTGTGGTATAAGGAGCGAGTAATGGTTTTACTTAAACATAAGCACATGGTTTTGTAGTCTGAAGCCTTATTTCGAAATCTGAACCATACGTGATGAATTTAGTCTCTCTGACTAAATACACTGAAAACAATGAAGACTCAAATGATGCTGGATTCATTCTCAAGTTGTGTCAACAAACAAACAAGAATCCTATACAGTATATACAAATGTCACAAGTTTTCCAGTGTGCTGCTGTGACACAGCTGGGTTGAGAGTGCAGAGATGTACTCAGTACCCCTGTACCATTACCCAACAAACAGTGCATCTGTAAACTTATTTTCTCACACGGGCCTCTTGCTGCTCAGAGTCCTGAGATCCGACACAAACTCTGACTCCCTTAACCTCACATGCGAGATGTCAGTATTTGTGCTTGTGCCCTGATGTTTTTTTTCCTCACTGCTTTGAAGTGGACAGCGCTCACATGGATAAAGGTGCTGTGAAGCTCCTCTGTGACTCAGTCAGCTTAGCGACATTTGCTCCAAACCCTGATGGCAGTTGTTGGGGTTTTTTTGCCTGTATTTATTTATTTTTTTACCCTGCACCAACACTCCTGGTGAAGCAGATTAATGAGTCGCTTTTTGAGTGTAAAACTTTAAATAATTAATAACTAAAAACGTTTCCCACCTTGCTGTAATTTTAATGTCAGCTCAGTATGTACAGTAGCTGAGCAAGTCTGAGCTTTCGCAATGATGAGACTTTGAGGGGCTTGAAGTCTTATCGCTGTGAGGCCGGGTTTTGTGAACCTTTTGTCAGAGGTGTCACCTGTTTTACAGCAGATATCCGCATGTTGGCCTTCAAGACGAAAACGCAACAAAATTGGTCTTTGGGTGGAGCTGTGATTCTTGATCCAGAGTTTGACTTCCATGTGAACTGTCAACGTTGATATTGATGACTCAACTTCATTCAGACCGATTCTCATCTGGCTTGGAAGGTGCAACCGCAGCACATTGTCGTCATTGTGACCCTGGGTGTTGTTTTCACACCCTGGAGATGCAAAAGGTGCCGTGGCTGGCATGACTCATTCTTGACTGGTGGTATCGCTTGCTGTGGCATGGGGGCTGTCAAAATTTCAATCCATCCTTTAATTAATTGTCTCACCTGCTTTGTACCTTAACGGTGTCACAGGGATCCGCAAAAGGCAGGGAAAAGGCAGGGAATGAACACCATTTGCTCTCCCTCTACCACCAAGACGTGATTAAGAGTCTTCAATCGACCTAAACTTGCACGTTTTTGGACTTTGGAGTACCCGGGAGAAACAGGTGCAGAAACGTGTAGGATTCACACCGGGGATCTTCTATCAGCTTCTAAACGTAAAATATCTTCAGACATGAAATTGGAAAACTTTTAACACCACAAAGTAGTTGTGGGATAAATTTCCAAGCCCTAATCCTGTCTCTGACCTGAGCCTCCTGTTTGTTCTGTTTTTGGCCTTCAGCGGGGTTTATACCCAAGTTTCTGCTGCTCATAATCCCGATCGCCGAGGTGTTAATACAGCCTACACACTATAAAACCAGTAGGGACTGCATCTGGCATTTGGGCTGTTATTAAGAATGCTGTTTGTTTTGTTAATTTACAGAGCATATTGTGGGAGTGAGGAAATCCTAATTCACATATTTTCGTTTGCATTTTAATTTGTTTCAACACAACAACAAAGGTTTGCAGATGCATGAAAGAGCCGCTGGTTTATTGAAGCTTGACCAAATGCTGCAAGCATGACAAGCTTTGTTTTCGCTGTTGATAAGCAGCTATAGGTTGAGAGAGGAACGGTGCCTGCAAACACAGCCATGAAGAATTAATGTTTGTCAAACTCGTTTGAGATAAATTGACTGTGAAAAACAGGAAAATGGATTGAAGTGATTCTCCTGAGACAACATGGCAATGGCTGTTTAATGGTTTAAGAATCATTTGAAATGTGAAGGAATGAGTGCTCCTGCTGTCAACAGCAGATTGAATAGATGTTATTTTGATCTATTAGTTCCTGTCAACAGCTGTCCAATTAAATTCTAACCTGGAGACGGTGAGAAAGCGCTTTGCTCATTCTTCATTTAAGAAGCTGGCATGAGCGCATTTTCGCTCGTCACTGATCCTACTATCTTTTCTTTCCGCCTCTCTTTAAAAGCTTTTGACCACCATAGTCTACATAGACTACGTGTTAAAAATAGAAACCTTTAAATCCTTTTGGAAGGTTGCATCTTACGACAGTCTACTTCGAATCCGAATGCAATCGATGCACACCGCTGCTTTTACATCCTTCCAAGTTGAAAATGTACTCGCTCATTGCCTCAGACTGAAGCTGAAGATAGTTGAGAGGTGTTACCAATGGTGAGACAGCCTGTCAAAAATGTTGTCTCGCCTGCAAAATCCCAAATCATTGAGTGCCAACAGAGTGATGCAGATAATCTGATGATGGTGATGTTGTTCAGACACATTGGGCACATCGCTTACTCCAGTTCTGACGTCCTCTTGCGATTATGTTTATTTATTTATCTTTTCAGAACTCTCTTGCATGTTCTCCAGAAGTTGACAAAATCCTGTTTTCGAGCCGTCCATCGATCGTCGCTTTACAATCCTCAGGTTCAGTGAGGTTTTTTTTCTTCATTGACATGGTGATCAGACTCGGGCCTTCGGCTGTGACGTATAGCTGGCATTTTTTTTCCCCGACACCTCGTCTGCTTGTCAAAACCTAGCCACCGTGAAACAAAGCCAACCCCCCCCCACCGCCCTCCACGCTCACCCTCCCCACCTCCTCAAATGCCTTGTTGCTGTTGCTGGATCTATCTTTAGCTGCGCGTCTGCCACTCCTGTCTTGTTGACAACAGTCTGACTAGACATCATGTGCGACTGGAGAAGATGTGTGTCTGCACAGCGCTCCTGAAGACGCTCGCGAGCAGCCGCGGGGAAAGCTGCGTGTCTGCCGTGCGGTTTCGTACTTTGGTCTCCCCTGGCGGTGAAGCTGTCGAGTGGACGCCCGCGCCATAACAAGGCATCGGGGCCGGTAATGGCCGACGCCTGTGAACTAAGCTGTAAATGCTGACTGAAAGGTAATGATCAGAGCAGGTCTCCGGGCCCTCCCGGCCTCCAAACAGCCACCAGCTGCTACCTGTAGTGCAGTCCTCTGCCATGCTCCACTTAGCAAGTTGACACAGAAGAGAGTGGCTCGTCTGCTCCCGTCCCGGTCTCGGGGGCTTCTAGGCGTGCTGCCCATGTGGATCGAATATCCACACCGGTCCCCTCGTGCCTCCACTTTATTACATGCTCCTCAATAAATATCAAAGCCATGGCATAGTGCTACATATGCTGATTATGCGGTGCTTGTCATTCCTAAATGTGCTGCACATGGTGTTAGGGAAATCTATACATTAATCTAAGCTGTAATGATATTGGTGTGCTTTGCAGAAGGGTACGGCCCATGAATATTCTGAGACTATTACCCCCGAGGTCAAACATATTGTACTTTTTGCTTGTATATTTATCTTCTTGGCAAAGATTTATACAAGGATAAGTCTGTTTTTTGTATTATTGTACATGTACAGGGTTTGCATCTCTAGGCAATATGATGTTGAGATGTTTTTTGGTGTCATTGCATCTGCTGAATATTTTTTTTTCCCCATTTGTTACACAGTGCAAAAGCTCAGTGAAAAAAGCTCAAAGTGAAGGGAAAAAAAGCACACCGCTGTTTTCCCAGGGGCCAAGGTGAAATATTTAAATGTTTGTTTCATCTGACCGACTGTTCATAGCTAAGAAAATCATCCGTTTCGAATCCTGCATGGCCATGAAAAGGAGCAAATCCTCATCTTAAATTGAAGACTTTTCTGCCTTTTGGTTAGTCTTGGCTGAAAGTAATTATCTCTGTATTATCTGTTGTTGTGCTAAATGATTAATGTATTAGTGGGTTCAGAGGAAGTGGAAAGTTATTATTTTGAATTTGATCAAATATCCAGATATCTCATCAGGGACTGCAACTAGGTATCAGCCTCAGGGAGAGGTTTATGCTCAAATGTCACATTTAAGCTCAGTTTTGGAAACAATCCAGTAGAAAACAAAATGTGTTGTTCTCAACACCCTTTTTCCTCCACAACAACTTCTTCAAAGCCTCTTGAAAGACTCTTCTGCCGCCACGGAGGGCAGTTCTGCATTTATTTTTCTCCCCTCAAAGATATATATTTTTTTATTGTACATTTAAAAATATTTCAATATGAAACACTGTATCTTTTGAGCTAGTTTTATCATGCACACAGCCTTGCACATGGCATGTTTTGGTGGGATACCTTGACATATTCAAAAGGAAAAAAAAAAATACTGACACATTTGCAAGGAGTCTGAAACTGTTCCAACATCTTTATTCCTGTCCTTTTTCCCTTCACGCTGACTCTCCCGGGGATGAAGAATACCATCATACCATTGTACTGTGCTGCTTTTATTGTAGACTGTTTTATGTCAGTGAGAATTCATTTCCTCTTGAACCTGTCCTCATTCACCCAAGGACACACACTCCTATCAGCATCCCCCAGTTATTTAAAACGCAAGCATGCCTTTCATTATGACTTCTGACATGACCCAAAATGTGATAGGAATAATGTCATTCAGGTTTGATTGATGCAAGTTCTGACTCGAGAAGCAGGAAACTTGGCTATTCTGTACACAAAACCCTCCAGAGACGTTATTAAAAGTGCGAAGCAAAGACTGCGTGGAATACGCAGCTTTGCAGATCCACGCTGGTGCTCCTATATATTGGATTTCATTCTCATGTTCTGTAGTTTTTCTTGTCGATGTGTGATTATCCATCAGTCGGGTCTATGTATGAGAGAGCCGGATAGCGTGAGGGGTGAAACTGAAAGGAATGTCTGCTGCATTCAAACCATGTACATTAAGTGCCATGGATGCCCGAAAGCATGTGACACTGAGTCAATATGATGAGTGTTGGGCAGAATAGCGATTTCTGTTGCAACCTCTGGCTCCCGCCATGATTTAGTTTTAACAAGGAAGTGAGAGGAGTGAACAAACTCAGTCTGTTTAGGGTCAGCTATAATGAGATCCTAACAGTGTGGCAGTTCCAGCTATGATGCTCCTGAAGCCAGAAAATAACTTTCGCATTAATGTATTCATACAGTATGCTGTCCACCCACTTAGCTCCTTGCAGCCAGTCTAATTCATTAAATCGTAAGGTTGCGCGTTTGTTCAGTGCCAGCCTGTCGATGCATATGTCTTGCGTTGCCCAGGATCATTGATTTGCCTCCTCTCTGCGGTAGAGTTTGGTGTATAACATGTCTTTGGAGTCACAAGTCTGCCAAAGCCTCTTGGAAATCAGATTTTGCAGCTCAAATGAGAAGAAATGAAAGCAGCTTTATAGATGCTGTGTTTCTTTGAATTGAAGTGAATAACACTGTATGGTTGGTTTGACCTTGTAAGACTCTGACAGCCTTTCACCTGGTCAGTGAGAGTAGTGAGAAAAACATGATCAGCTGAGGGCCAGAGTGCTTGAATCTGCTAGTGTTTAAGTGTCTTTCAACATTTATTCATTTATTCATTCGTCTGTAATTTTACCTGCTCTGTACCCCAACAGTGTTATGGCGGACAGGCTGTCAGTCCATCCCAGCGTCCTGACATACACTTCTCACACTCACACCTAGGAAGATTGTAGAGTCTTCTTCTCACCTAAACATACACGTTTTGGGATGATGGGGGAAAATTGGAGTGCCCAGTCTATACCCAGTACCTGGCCCTTAGCCTGACCCAATTATCAAACCCAGGTCGTTCTTGCCGTGAGGTGACAGTGCTATCTACTGTGTGGTCCTTCTCCAATCCAGGAGATTGTTAATGATCTAGAAAGAGCTGACTTGCAAAAGTTAATGAAAATTAAATAAACAAAAAAATATTTAAGAATTGATAGATTTGGGCGAATCTTATAAGTAAATTATGACAGTAATACTGTCATAAAAATGCTGCCAAATTTCAGATGACTTTGCAGCCACCCTGTGGTGATCAAGTAGGTTAAGTGACAAGGACTAAGAAGAAACCATGGTGACAGTGAGAATGTTGATCTCATTAGGACTGAGTGTGACTTCAAGTGTGAATCCATAAAAAGTTTTTCAGGGGAACCTTGGGACACAGCAGATGGCAGAGCACATATGCTGCAGGTCTCTGTGGCCAGGTACGCTGATGAATACTTCTGAGAGGTGGCCTACCTTTGGTGGCTGCTATGCGCAATCATTCGGACTCATAACTCTCCAAGCTGACTCACAGATCGAGATTAGTGAAAGTTGTACAAAAAAAGTGTGCAAAAAAAACGCAAGTCTCTCTCCCTGTTGCTTTCCCCCTTCTTTAATTTGTGTCTTTTCTTTATTTTTTTCTTTATTATAGCAAGTGAAAGGCATTACCACCCACACTCTTCTTCTTTGTATCTTATGAAACTTACAAAACTTAAATGCAAAGTTAAGTTTTCTATCCGAAAGCTGAAGGTGACGGACTTAGGGATTGCTGTAGCTTTTAATATGCAGTACCAGTTCTGATGATGGTACTTTGCTGCACCGCTTATTGTGCTGACGATCTGGAGGACAGGGGAAATCCTTGGAGTTTGGATATTAACTTCAATGTCAGTGACACAGAATTCATCATTATGTGGGAATAATGAAGGTAGGTGCACTAATAATGGCAGCAGGAGCATGAAGGACAGTGGCCAAATGATCATAAAACCAACAAAACTAGAAAAACTCATACTCATTACACAAGAACTGCCGGTAAATACCAAGAAACCAAGATCATTGATGACCAATGTAAACAACAGGGGACATATTTGTATTGTATTTGCAATGTCTAAATGAAATATGTATGTATGCATGATGAAATGGCAGGTATGCTTTGAGCTACTCCCAGCAGGAGGGATGATTTAAATATCCCTGCAGTGCTTCATCAGCAGTGATAATAAGATCACTAATTTGACTGACACACGATTTGATTACGGATGGAAAAAAGATATGAAGTAATTGCATCTTACGGTGACAGCTCATATAGGTGCTAATAAACCACTAGTGCATGCACAACCTGATGAACTTCCCAGAGTGAGGTTCAAATAAATGTTTTTATTTAGCCTTTCTTTTGTTGCCACAGTGAGTTTGGTATGGAGATCTCAGTGCACACTGAAAATGACACGGTGCCAAGTTATGTGTCCTCCTGTGAGCCCTGGGCTAATAAAGGAAGGGGCACGGGTCGGCAACAATAAGTTGTTTCACACCTCCAGTCATCTGAACAGTGAATGACTCGCCAAAGGCCAGCTTCGATTCAACGCCATTAGTGGGAAATGACTCCACCTCAGCTGCTGAAGTATAGCTTCTCAAGATCACGGACAGCTTCAGGTGGAAATTACACCAACCAAGCAAAAAATGAAAAGGAAAAACAATAGGGCTCAGTACAGATCCAATGAGGACAAAAACACTCTCCCAAAGTTGTGCTAAGACATTTACCTGCTCTTCTGCCACAGACAAAATAAACTCTCTTTGTGTTTCACGTCTCCACGTGTTTGTGAGCGAGACAGGAGAGAGGGATGCATCAATTTGACAATTTAGCATTGACAACAAGCTGTTTCCACCTGCAGCTGCAGCTGCAATATCGCATTGTGTCTGTACGTGGGTGTAGGAGTACAGTGTGCCTAAATGCTAGAAAGTGCAGAGCTGTATCAGTGCCAAATTTTAGTTGTAGAAACTTGCTGAGTTGAATAGAAATGCTAACAATGGATCAGTGTTCAGCCAATTTTTCCTAAGCGATGATTAAGCAACGCATGCATGTATATACTCCTCGGCTGTGAATGCACCAGGGATACAAGTCAATGGAAGGGAAGTACATTTATCTGCAGGACCGACTGGAGAACTTTCAATTGGGTTACATACTTTGAATCTTAAAGGTGACGCAAACCTGCAGATGAGGTAACTTTGTTAACTTTGTCCAGTAAACCAGTAAACTTTGGTACACGTTATCTCCTATGGAGCTCTCTCCCCTAGAAATTAAGATTGAATAGAGCAGATAAGAAACAGCAAAAATACCAAAAAGTACCAATTGTGTTTTAATGTAATTATGTATTGTGTCTGGCAAATTACATAGATACTACGTGATTGAAATGTAGTTTCACTTTGCATTGATACTAATCATAATACGGTCAGCAATTAGACAGATAATTTAGTTTTATGACTCATCACCACTGGACATTAGATTGTTCCTCTAAGCATCTTGGTCCTGGATAATGTCGTCTGCCTGCTCCATCAAGATATGGCACCCGATATGTTCGGCGCCGACAGAACTCAACAACAGAGATGGACTCTTAGGGTCAGCGATGCTTGGTGCTCAGAAAGTCAAAGTGGAAGGACAGATGTTGGCTTGTAGATGCTGAGTTTTCAGATGTTCCGATTACCTGGCCGGAGAAATGACCAGTGCGTTTGATGCTGCAAATCCATAAAATGCACAACAGGAGCTGTATGAAGTCAGGCGCGGTCCCACGAGGGAGCAACCAGATGCTATTTTCATTGGAGCTGTTGATTTTAATCAAACGCACCTCTGAACTCTTTTATCTGGATTCCAGCCGCATGTGCACATCCCCACCCGGGGAAGCAGTACCCTGGACCGTGTTTATACAAACATTCCTGGCTGAGAGCCCTCCCCGTGCCTTTCTTGGTCAGTCAGTCTAATTTTTTTTCTTCCTCACATTTCCTGCCTACGTACTTTCCTACCAGCTGATAGGAGCGAGAGTGGTAGACGTACAGGACTGTTGTTGTGACTGTCACATGCTCAAACATCGTACCACCCAGAAGGTCCACAACCGTGCTGAAAAGCGCACAGCAGCGGTTACATAAGAGCATCAGTAAATGTTGCTGGCGGGGTGATCAGCCCATAATTCCTCATAATAGCAGAAAGCCTGGGTGAATGTAGAGGTGGGGGGTAAACAACAAAGAGGCACGCACCGCCTCCGCACACCGGGGGACTGAAAGCTGGCATCAAGGCGGCAAAGTGGCGGCCAGAGGGACCTCAAACCCGAAACGGCACCAAAGATATGCGGCAAGCCATCCGGACCATCGCAGGCTACAAAAGGAAGGGACCCTGCCATCATGTGTGAGGCCACGTTGCCAGATGATCTTAACACATTTCGTGCGGGCTTTGATCATCTCAACAAAGAGTCAGCTGTCAGGTCTGCTCCGCCTCAGAGGACTGTCAGCATCCACAGCGGATGTGAGAGGAATCCTGCCGAGAGCGAGCGCGAGTATAGCCTCCCGCCCTGCAAACATCCGTGGCCGTGTACTAAAAGCAAGTGCCGGCCAGCAGGCCAGTGTCTCTACTAACACTTGTAACGGATCAGCGTTCCCCTCCTGCTTTGAGACAACCACCACCGTCCCTCGACACAAGAAACCAGCGCAGTTGAAACGGCGATCGGCGATGAAGACGCTGGTTGTCAGATCAAAGACGGCGTCTTGTCCAGCCTGCACTGTCAGAAGTTTGCTCTTGGAACCTGCAGATCCAGCTTCACCTGCCTAACTCCACTCTCTCCTCGCACACCTGTAAAATCACAACACCTGCTGCACATCACAATGGGGCTCAAATCAGCAATTAACAACAGTCCCCAACAGTTTCTTTGTGTTTGTTCCCTTTAAGTGGCTATTTGACTTCACCACAACTCCCCCATCAAGCTGTGCAGCCATGACTGGTATCCCCAAGATGTATAATTCACAGACATTAGATCCATTGTGGACCTGATCTTAAATTGCAGGGTGGTGAAAAGTAAAAGTTCTTAATTCACTGAGCTATAGTGAAGCAGGAGTCTCAATTATAGTGTGTATTTGGAGGCCTATTTACACCTTATTATCCTAACTTACATTACACACACACACACACACACACGCATTAGTCCTTCTCACTCCCACACGGAAGGAAAAGTTTCCAGTTGACATCAACATGCATGTTTTTAAACAATGGAGGAGACCAGAGTACCTGGTGAAAAGCTACCCTACTGTTTCACATTTTATATTGATATTCATCTTGAATAACAGTTGATTTACCATCCTCTATCACATAATGCACCTTTTTGTCTCATATCTCATAACCTGCTCTCAGTCTGGTCAGAGGGACTGAGCTGAGAGACGTCTGCCAGTCCCAGGTGCTGCTGCGGCAGCCAAAGCTGAGTGGAGTTGGCTCAGTATTCACTGAACACCTACATCACGATTGCTGCTACCAGTCTGGTGTAACTGACCTTTATTTTTTATTTTTTATTTTTTTTTACCACAGAGAAACTTCCACACTGTATTCTGCCAAATGGCAATGGCATCCACATGGCTTCAGTTCCAGTAAACATGAGTTAACACTTCCAGACGGGCAACAAAAAACAGCTTTAGTGTTGACAAATTTGCTGCAGTCTGAATAAAATCAACAGTAAGCCAGCCACTAATCTACATTAAACTGTCTTCTCTGAAGCCCCCCCCCCCCCCCTCCACACACACACACACACACACATATATGTAATGTTGTTAGTTTGTGTCACTGCACTTTTAATTGTGCCCTTGTAGAGCACATGATTGAAAACATGACACATATCATGTACTACTGTATGTAACACATATCATATTAAATATTAATAGACAACCACAGGAGCAGACATTACAAGTAATTACAGGGTGGTCCTCTGAGTTTCTTTTTCTTTTTCATGTCATAAGAGAATTTAAAGCATTTAAAGCGTCTTACAATGACAAAAACACCAGTGTTGCAGCAGGAGAATAATCTGACATGTTTAAGAATTCACACACATATAAATAAGTGGCTCATTCCAGATTCCCTGAGTCAAAAATATCTGCATTACTTATGTTTGTTGTGAACAAAGTATCATATCAACACCACATCCCACATGAGCTTGAAGGCCAGAGCCTTGGGACAGCAATGGAGATCTCCAACAAAAGGCTTCAGCTGCAGGCAGAATGTACCGTTAATGTTCTGTTATGGTTGGTTTCAGTCTTCACATGCTGTTTTTAAAGACACTCTCCACCATAACATCGCCGAAACAAACTAACGAGTTCCAACATCCATCGCACTTTTTGTTTGCAGTTTTTCTACCGTATCCAAACTCCTGGATCCTGTCTCCTGCTAATGTGTGGTCTGTGTTCCAGCAGACAGATAATCTGTGAAGCCACAGCGCTGCTTTAACCTTGGCGGGGAAGGTCGTGGCACTTCGCTGAGTGCTGAAGTCCCTTGAAAGCGCCTTCCCATATGTTGATATACGACAGGTTTATTTTTAAGTGATGTTTGGCTCTGTTGAGACCGCAGGAGCCCACAGTGGGTTGGTTTCAAGATGGACTTTTTTTCCCCTTTCCTCTTGACATATCTGATGAAAAGACTGCACTCAAAATGTGTTGCCCAAGAGCCAGCAGCCAGATCTTTTTTATATATACTTTTATTTCAAAGTGAAGGTTAAAAAAAAAAAGAAAAATAGACATTTTTAAGTCACTTCAGTGGTAGTGGAGGTACAACGTTAGAATTACAATTATTATCGGCTCCTATTTGCTGAAAACCTGTAATTGGGCATCCAATAGTTGCTTTAATAATGTCTTTTCACTCAAGTTTCTCTTCTCTCTTAGATCAAACCCTGTTTAGGTGGAGCTGCAGATATCAAATGGATTAACAATTGTTTCCTTTTTGACATGAGTGTTAATTTGGATCCACAATGGCTGTTTGGACAATCAAAATCAGACTCTTAAAAGCAAACCCCACTCTCCATGGAGGTGGAGGTGAAAAATACTCAAATCACATATATATATATATATTTTTCACATTTTAAAAGTCACATTTTTCCTCCTTCTGTTGTATGCTATGTAGTGCATACCAATTTCTTCACCACAGTGCGTATTCAGTGGCTGTCTGCTGAAAAGCAAGAAAAATGTTCAGTTCATGGACAGAAGAGAGAAAAGAACTGTACTGTTTTTATTTTATACAACCCTCTGACAGCAACTAAAGCATTGTGTCCACCCATGCACATACACACACACACAAGAAGACCACCCCCCATTGCTTGCCTACATAAATTGCTTTTCTTACCAAACATAATTTGAATGAAATGATCGGTGTTGCACCATTTCTTGTTCTCTCTTTGTCAGCCGGCATTCAGCTACATTAAGCAAAATGTTGAGAGGATTCACTGATCAAAGGGTTTAACATTGGTGATTAGTGGGTTTGCTGATACTGATACAAAAAACAGAAACGTTGAAGGGTTTCTATTTATTTTGTAGCATTTATTCATTTCAGTTAGGATAGATTGTTCTATCTTAGACAATTATACACAATGTTATTATAGGATATTACCAAAGCATGTTAACATGAACTATTATTCATAATTCTGTATTTTATTTTGAATAAACTGTAATGATAGCTTGCTATTTTAGCACACTCCCTGTTGATGATGAAATAAATACACCCAACATAATTTTGTTAAATGATTAATAATTTAATTAATAATCATCAATATTTTCATGTCAATGTCAATATTTCAATATCAATATGCTAGTCACTATTAAACATTCGACTTTTGCATCGTATAATACCACCGCAGTACTTGAATGATAAATATTTCTATACAGGATTTATCAATATATTAATCTTCACTCAAAACCACTCAGGATTGTCAATTCTGCTCCATTCTGCACTCGGTTATCAGAATCTGAATCTGAATGAGATTTACTGCCAATTTGGTACAGCTACAAGGAATTGTGATTGGTAAGGAAAACAGGCTGGATGACACCTGATATACGATATTAAACTGCCAATTTCTTTTGTTCTTTATCTCCTTTCGTGAAGGGAAATTATAAATGTTATCATGGACGTTCTGTCATAACCTTGTCAGCGCAGTCTGACATGAACTCAGTCAGGAGCTACTTTCCAGAGCTTTCAACCACCTCATCCTGCATGCTCCTTTTCTGCTGACACAGTTCACACTGGTTCCGGAGCTAGAGGTGAATTTGGAACCGTGCTTTCTGTTTCCATGTCCAAAGAACTGTTTCAAGCTAAAAAAAAAACAAAGGTTTCTTAATAGCACCAGTTCTTTGCTGTGTGAGAACCAGCTACGGGGGCTGAAGCAGAGGCTGGGGACAGGGTTATTGAGACCATTATGATACCTTATGTTGACATCACATGGTGATTCTGCTGTGAGGTGTGTGGGAAGGACCTTCTCTTTGTATTACCTTGTCACATGCATCGGCCACCACTCTGCATGTGTGTCTTGATGTGCTTTGCGGGTGATTTTATAATAATTGAGTGAACAAAAGCAGTATCAGTGAAGGCAAAACGCTTTGTTTGTACCTTGTTTGATTTGCATCCTTCAGAGAGTGAATGGAATTATTTAGACAAATTATCATGAGGCTATTTTCCGTTGTCTCTCTGGTGTTGTTTTGTAGTGGAAAGGCTACTGGCTGATGTAAAGATTGCGGCGCTGGTTGCAGTTTGATAAGCCACATTTCAGAAAATCTGCCACTTTTTAGACATTACCACGGAAGAAAACAGTGTTCGACTCACATTAATCAGACGCTCACTGTGAGACCCGCTAAGAGAAACATTTCCTCTGCTGTTGAGAGCGCTTGGTCTCATACTGCACGCAGCGAAGGTTTCACAGACGTCTGTCTGCCTCTACCTCCTCACCTGATCGGGAGCTTGTGCTTTTACAGCACAATGCGAAACTGAAATTTGGTAACTGATGACAACAACGCAAGTCACATCATGACATAATAGAGATCCAGGAGGCAGGCTGATGTCAGCCGCGCTGGGAATATGAAATGTGCCACAGCTAAATGCAACGCACATACATATTGCACATAACATGACATCTTCCCTCGAGGGGCTCCTGTCAGTCTCATATTGTATTTCCACCGAGACTAGTGGAAACCGTGCCAGCTCGCTCCACAGACAAACTGAATCGCAACGTTTGTCCCTGAGTGTTGTAGCCGATTTTGATCGTGTTATCACATGACCGTGTTTCCATTTCATTTCCTGTTGGGCTCCCACCCTCCGTCAGTGATATTGGGTTTTGTGGAAGCGCATTACAGACACGAGTCTTAAGAAAACTCCAGAACAGATTTAGGATGCTACTCGGCAAAGAACTCAATATTTGAGGGCGCGTGGGGTCGGATTTGTAAGAGCAGAATCAGATTTGAGAGCGTGTGGGTCGCAGTCTTGCACACGTTTATGCCTGGTTCTGGTCTTTCATGTGTTTCCAAGTCATTTTTGACCAGAAAGATACAGCACAAGACATACACATGACATATGTAGATGTCATGGACACATCATGCTTAGAATTTAAGAGTCATAATAGAAACAGATGTACACAAGATCGTAACAGTAAGCAACCGTGGTGTATGTAAGAAATAAGGTTTATATTATATTTATAATACTTATAATACACCATGTTTGCTTTTGTTCTGAAAGGTAGAGAGCATTCAAACATCACGATTGTGAGAATCGTCACCGCCAGTTCACACATAATTACACAAGTCTTTTTCCTTGCTCTAATCATTTGCTCAGCTCACAAAGTCCGTCATCGTGATACAAAATCTCACAGTGCTCCTACAGGCTTGCAGACTTGGCTTTGCGCATATTTGTTTTGAGCTTTCTCCAATCTTGTGTCATCAATACGCTTCCATAGGTTCTCGACTGTGAAATGAGGAAATGAATGCCGTTACAGACGGAGTCCGCTTTATCTGTGGCTCTTTCAAAAAAGGCTTCTTGGGAGAATGGAACGATATAGATCATTAACTTTGGATTCACTTCAGTATTTCCCCAATGTCATCAATTATGTAGTGTGCGGGAGAATATTTTAAAAGAATGTGTTATCTGCTCTCCCCGCTGTTTAACTTTGATGACCCCTGGTCAGTGCTGCTTCTTATTGTCAGAGCAAATGAGAAAGAGAACTATTGTTCGTCTATGTTAAAGATACTACTAGGCACATGCTGCCATTTGACTCTGTCCACCTCTGCAAAGGGAAAATTACAGTGAAAGTGTATAGCTCTGCTCATGACGGATAAATGGTCCCTGACAAGGGTCTCATGTAAGCGACACTTTAAATGCCAGTTGCTTTGTGAGCCACTGAAGTGTATGGAGAATAGGAGCAGCTGTAATTCATTTGCATATGGCTCATGTGGGTCTCTCTCAGCCTGCTGTTTCTATGGTATATTTTTGCATTGCAATGTTGAATCGGTATCTATCTTGAGCATTGTGGAATCAGGAAGCAGTGAGTGATCACACACCTTGCACTTAATGCCACTAAAATGTATTTACCGGTATTTAAATCTTAAAAGACATGTTTTCTGTTCGGTTCAGAATATTTTAGAGCTGTTCCAGGAAAAGGAGCAACTGCACCCATCAAAGAACATCTGTTAAAAGTGCTGGATCGGACTCAAACTGAATTTTTTTGTGACAGTGTTATGGAAATGACACATAGAGATGGATCTGTTTTGTGAAAGAATAAAATCTTTATTATGCTGTCTGATCAGTCTCAAGCCACCAGACTCCACTAACAGTAATGTTTTCCTGCTGTTGCTTCATCTGAACTCCACAAGAGCAAAAAATAAAGCTCACCCGAACACTCTTTGTTTGTCGTCCCCTGTCTACTTGGTGAATAACGTGTGGCTAATTTTCTTGTGAGTTTTCAAACAGTCGTTTATAGATTTAATATTGATGCCACATTGCGAATTGGACCTAGAATAAAACGCCTGTGCTGTGCACAGAAAGGATTAATTAAGGGTGTGAAGTATATCATCCTGTAAATATGTAATTGAATTTTTGCCAGTAATGGTAATTAATTGAGACTGTGTCATTTTAGGGCTGGAGAAATAAGCTATTCTCTGTCTGCTTACTTTGCAGGTGAACATCTTCGTGTGTGTCCTCAGGGAAACACGTGTTGCACCCAGGAGATGGAGGACAAATTCGGCCAACAGAGTAAACAGGACTTTGAGAATCTTTTTGATGAAATAAGTCATGAGCTGAGGAGCACCTTTGTTTCCAGACATAAAAGGTTTGATGGTAAGTCTTTTTTGCGTTGTCTTTACATGAGGCTTTTCGCTGATTAATTTTTCCTTTTTGTCTGCTTTTTTGCCAACGGTTTTAATGGTCAGTCACTGCAGTACAAAATGCTGCAAAGGGGGAAATCAAAGGACTGAGACTGTACGAGTTAATTTGAAAAGGTTCACTGTTTGTAGTTCAGTAGCTGCCCTCCCTCAAGAGCAGACGGGATGTGAAAATCTCATTAATATGCCTCAGAGTGGAGAACCCTCTTGTTGGATTAGACAAACATGGCTTCTTGCGCAGGAGATTGACAGCCTGAACAGCAGTACAGCGCCAAATTGTGCATTATTAAGGTTGTTTGGTGGTCTCGGGCTGTGTGTGATCTTGTCTCGGCCCCACGGTGACTGTCCTGACCACCTCACATCCTCTGTGTTTCTGTCCCGGGAGGCGTTGTACTCATTACTCAGCCAGGCCTAGCTCTACCTCTCTACTTTGCCCTCTTGGTAGCCTTCTCAATGGAGTCAGCTCATTCTAGTTACAGCTTAATGAGAAATAATAATCCCCCTAGCTCCTAACATTATACTGTGTGGGAAGCTGTGGCTTATCTCGGCGGACAATGGTGAAGGGTGCTGGAGGTGAAAATTGTCAAGTGCAGCCACCTGTCAGAATTGTCAGTTTATTAGAAATGCAGCATAAAACCTTTCAATTACTTCATCACTCAGAGGCCTTAGTGCCTTTGAGTCCCGATCGGCAGCTCGCCCCGGCACAGTGGGAGTGCTCCACTGTACTCCGCTGTAAACACACAGTCTGCAGTCTGAGACACTCAGAGCGATGTTGTTTAAAGAGCCAGGCTGGCGACATGTTCAAACTTTAATCCAGGAAACTGCATGTAAACAATCACTTTTTAAACCCAATAAAGTACTTTTGCTGTGCAGACTTCAACTTAGGAAAGCTCCCTGGCAGGAGAGCTTTGGGATGAGAACATGTTAGATGGCCAGATTAGTGTGACTGGACATCTAATATCACTGCTGATGGTTTTACAGTGGAGCTGAAAGCCCGGCGTGTCACGCGCAAAAGCTGAAGGATCATTTCTAAGTCTGCATGACAAAGCGACTGTATTTGAGACTCTGGGAAGTGAAAGAACAAAACCTTCCTTCAAAATCTATCCATCCATTATCCTACCCAATGATGATGAAGTAATCTGCCAGAGACCATCTCCAAAACACACAGGGAGAAGTTAGGTAATACACTCTGGAAAGGTGAGCAGTCCATCGCAGAGCACACACATCATTCACTCTCACCCTCACTCCAATTTAGGGTCTCCAGTCAACCGTAATGCATGTTTTTGGTCTATGGGGGAAACTGGAGGACCAGGGTGAAACCCACAGACAGACACATGCAAACTCCACATAGAAAGTCTGGATTGGAGCTGGGAACCTCTTGGGACATCTTGCAGGGAGGCGACTGTTTCTGTGTCCACTCTCTATAAATTATAAATTACTGTAGTGATCGGTAATCAGTAACATAGAATCAGCTACCTAATGTTATCATTAGTGCCCTTAACATACTGTGCGTTTGTAACAAACCGCTATGTATTAAAAAAAAAAAACCTTTTTCCGATTTTGCTGTTTCTTGTGGGCCAGTGAGCAGTTTAATAATGGCCCCATCAAACTGGTAGCCTTGGCTGAATAATGGGTAATTCATCAGTGCCAGTATAAAGAAGCTTTATTTTACATTGGACACTCAAAAAGAGAGGATATAAAGTGCTTCAGGGAAAAAAAATAGAGAGCATAACATATAAGTGAAACAACCAAGAAAAGCCAAAGGAAACAACAGGGTAAAGTTTAAAGATGCTTTTAAAAAGCAGGATGAAACTTTTGTGGGAAGCTATTCCACGGAATTAAAGGGCAATGAAATCCATTTATTGTACAGTATATAAATCACATTTAGTATGATTAATATACATGCATGTGAGCTTGTCTCCCTGTGACACGTTGCACATTCAGCAGCGTAGCAGTGGAAATGAAAGCTTCCTGCCATCATGCAGGATCACAGGCTCGTAAACAACATGAATCTCAGTTCATTTTGAGTGATATTAGCAAATCAAGCATCCTATAACCCTACTCCTGCTGACATTTCTCTTCACTTTATTCCAGATCTTCCTCTCTGCGTGACATTTGTGGAATTTGAATAAAAAAAGGGGAAAAAGACTCGGAGAATGGAAGAGATGAGGAGCCATGAATCTTGAATAGCCTCTGAATTCAAAATTGCATCAGCACAAAGCAGAGACTCCAGACTTCATAATGCACAGGATGAATTGAATAACAGAAAATAGACATCATTGATTCCAATACAATGGAGGTGTCTTAAGAAATACCTATAATGATTTAAAGCACACTACAATGCAGTACAGTTACATTCATCGTGCAGGCTAAAATGTCTCTCACTGTGAGCTTGTTGTATGATCTGAATTTCGACATAGATCCATTGCTCAAGATATATTTTATGAGCAGGGCCAACACGGTGTCTTTATGGATTACCCGTTTTGCCATTTTTTCTCTGGATACTCCAGTTTCCCACAGTGCAAAAACATGTATGTTTAGGCCTGTTGGAGACTCTAAATGTCCCCTAGGTGTGAGTGGGAGAGTGTGTGACCTGCCCAGAGTTGACTCAAACCAGCAAACCTGTGCAACCCTGTCAAAGTACAAAGCGGGTAAGGTAGTGGATGGATGGACACTGAAGCAACAAATTCTTATTAAGAGTGAACAGCAGCACATGGAGCGACTCCAAACGTTATTCTTATCTTCGTCCAAAAGTAAGAGGTCAGGGCATAGATTTTCACATGGGCCTATCTAAATACATCCACTGTCAACAACTGAACCAGGTTTGAGTGATTAATGGTGCAATCCAATACTCACCAGTCAATGACTTGTCATTCTGGGCTCATTCTTTTCAAACTCTTCAACATATTATATGAAACAAATGCTATTCAGTTACAGCATGCGACTCCATTGCCCAGAAACTCAATGTCACAATGCCAGGCTGATGTCTGTCTGATTTTTTTTTTCCAGGAATACACTCTTCTTTAGCTCACATATGGTTCCTGGAAGCGTGCATAAATAAATAAGTGTTATTTTGATCAGCCGCTGTCAGGATAGTGAATGTCACGAGGAGGAGTTCTGCGAGGGAGGAAGTGCGGGTCGTCCAGCAGCACTTAGATGCATAGCTCCAGGCACCCCCTCTTCCTCTTGGGGATTGCTGCCACTCTCCATAATTTCATCAGTGTCAAAGCAGATGCCATACACAGGTTTCAGCTCTGCAGCCCGCCGCTGTCTGGAGACCTTGTGTCTGCCGAGGGTCTCGGCTGACCACCGGCTCAGGAAATCTGAGATATCGATTGCTAGATTTGTGTTTGAAGTTGTGTGGTGCTTAGTTGTAAACAGGAGAAACAAGACAAGATTTAAGCAGCGAAGGAATTTGAAAACAAATTGTGAGGTATGCTAAAAAGACTGCATTTCTCAGGCTCAAGAGTATTTCCTCTAAACGAAGCAGCAGTTAAACAATAAGCGTGTTAACCTTGACAGCAAGCAAGCTGTTAAAGACCCAAACAATGCAGTTAGTTAATTTAGAGGTTGTTTTATACCTATTCAGCAGCAATAAAAGACAGCACATGTGCAGACTACCTTCTCTTTAAGCAGGGATTCTGAAGAGAGTTGCTGTGGCTGACAGTAGCTGGCCAGCCCACGCACACCTGACACCGACTGTAGCTGTGTCACAGTGAGAGGCCACAGGCTCAACTGTGCCAAGACCATTCGAGCAGAAATGCAGAAATATCCACAATGATCCACGTCGCACGACGCGGTGCAGCGGTGTGAATCTAGGAGGCGAGCGGCATCATTTGTAAGGCCGTTGCCGAACATGCAGCCGCAACAAATCGTCTCTGGATATTATTCCGTTGCGAAACAAAGAGCCCAGCAAACATCTGCTCTTTAGACAAATGGCTTGGACGGAGGACCCTTCTCCACTTGCTCATTAAAGACCAAGTTAATTGCTAATCAATGCTTGGCCCTCTTCTGACCTAAACCGTGGTGCTGGGCAGTTAAGCAGAATATAAATGTGGTGCAGCCTCTGCAATTGATCTTGCAGACTCACTGACTCGTGCTGTTTTTGGCAGACAAGAATCTCTCTGCAGTTTATTAAGACTGTGTTTAGCGACTGGCATACAATACGAGTCTGACTTGACACTATTGCAATTACAAATTGTCAACAACAACTGTTAAAACACATATTTTTTTTTACTCCTCTTTTGGGACTCTGAATTACATTTAATTTTTCAATAATTATAACTTGTGAAAGTGTTGCAGCCTGGTAGCAACATGCTCACGTTCCTCAAAATTTCCATAATAGATGTGTAACAGTTACAAAGTTACTCAAAACACTAGCATTGGGTACAAACAACCAACACTGTTAAACATACAGTATAATTTTTGTTCATCCTAAACCAATGATTTTTAACTGTTTGGGAAGTGGCTTTTGTACTATTGCTTCACTGTGAAAAGTGAAACAGAGATTCTCTCCTCCCTATGGTGTCATTGTCCAAGTTTCCCTTGAGCAAAGTGCTTCACCTAGTATTAGACCTGAGAAGCTGCCAGGCGTACAAGGCCACGCAGTGCTGGCCGCCTACCAGGTGTGGATGTGTTGTGAGATGAATGTGTAACTGGATGGTGCTGAAAAGGCAACGCTTGCTCAGCAAAACACTTCCTCGGTGTCCTGTTGGACAGTCCAGCAGGAAGAGTAGGTGGGATTCAACGACCACAACTACAATATCCATGCACATGAAGATTGGATTGGATTAAAGTGATTCCTGGACTGGAAGCAGTTTTTAGAGCAGTTTGTCAGACTCGAACATGTATGATCCAGGACAGGGGTGTATCCGTCCTCTAGCAGACCCTGGGACACTGCTTGGTACAAACCAAGTAAGGTAATAGGTAGATGGATGGATGGAACCAGCACTAACACAACAACAAAAGAAAAGGAATTTATACGGTAACATAGAAATATGTGGAAACAGAACCACCTACGGCTTCCTGAAATAGGACTTGATTAGACCTTTCCAATGGCCTGACCCTGCCAGTATATTTTTAATATTGCTTTTAATTACCATAGTGTGACTCACTACATCACTACAATAGGCATGCCAGAGAAATTACCACGAGAAAACTGAGATGGAGACATGAAACGTTCATGTTCTCCTAGGCAGCCCACTGTCAGCAGTCCAGGGATGTAGCTCATGATGTGTGGAATTGGAAGTGGCAGCGAAGTGGCTCGGTTCATGAACAGGCAACGGAGCTCGAGGAGTTTACAAACCAATATTATACTTTTTCAATAATCACCAAGTGAGAAGTGGGCTGCCTCTTTGTTTGGCCGTGGTCCTGTTGGAGGCAACACTGAGTGGTTGTGCAGGAGATAACAGGCTGTTAACTCAGCTGCATGGGTGCCAAAACAAACACTTTCAATCTTTTAGAAATTACTGGTTTTGACAATATGTTGCTTGTAGCACTGTGTTTCATACCAGACACACATTTGAGAGACGATGAGAAAAACCTTCCCATGCCGAATTCATTAACCTTCCCTGGCTGCACTCTGAGCTTTTGGTCGTTTTTTATTAGTTTGTGGCCTTAAAGTCAAATGCTGCAATAATACTGTGGGTTGTTAAAGTGTCTGCACACACCGAAGTCACCGCTCAGGACGACTCTTAAAACAGGAGAGCTTTTCTGATATGCAGCACTTTAGAAATTCCTTGAAGGACTCACAGTTTCGTATTCACAAGAGTTTAATGCAAATTCTGCGAGTTTCTTCTGTTTTTGAGCAAAATGTGAACGATTGTTTACAAAGGCATAAAATAATGCAATTCAGAGCCAACTTAACAAACCCAGGTCAAACCAAAAAATCTCCACATACCATTTCTCTTGCAAATCTGTTTTGGTCCAGAGGGCTTTGTCTCCCCTAACAAGATCCACCAAAATGATCTTTTCCAACCCTCACACCCTTGCAGTTTATTTTCAGCTTCTCTTCCATCCCTCATAAAATGAATTTAAAAAGTTGCACAGAATGTGTGAACTTTCTATTGAGAATACTCCTGCAAATTAATTAACTCCTGACTCAAGTGATGACAGATTCCTTTTCACTGAGGCCTCGACAAATGAAGGTGACTACATAATCTATGGAGCCAACATCTTGCCGTAATTATACGACCCCCATCGTATTGATCTTTAAATTCTCTCCTCACAAATCATTTTGCCAATTGTTATCGGTGGCTTGAAGATGTGAAGAGGGAAATTTTAGTGTTCGTTTTTGGTGCAGGTGTTGATTGCAACAGGATTAATGGCTTTTGAGTCGAATGTGATCTGGTCAGAATATGGTCCGGGCAGCTAAAGCCGCACTGCTGAGCACACTGCTTTTTTGCTATCATTTTTAAATCACAGATTGTAATTACTTGAATTAGAGAGAGTGAATTGTGGTGGAAAAACCAGCCCCTTTCATCTTGCTATATTAAGGCTGTTCAGAGTTCAGGAGCCTTTGCAGTGGTTAATTTTCCCTCCTCCCAGAAGGTTCCTCACAGTAATTGTCATCTCACCCGCAGCTGCCTCTGTTGGACCGGATCAAGCAGACTATATAGCCTCCATAGTCTCCGGAGCTGTGCTTTAAAATGAAAAGCGTGCAGCCTTTCCTTTGCCCAACTTGAGGCTCAAAGATTTAAAATAGGAGCGCTCTGTTTCAAAATTGCAGAAATAGAGAGTGCTGACATCTGTGACATCTAGCAGAGCACCAGCCGGCAGGTTTCTGTGAGAGCACGCGGCGGTGGAAGCGCGGAGAGGCCGTCTTTCTCTTTATCACAGAGAGAACTTCTCTGCCAAAGCTCTGCACAGCTCTGTGCACACAGCGAGGAACCAGAGCCAAACTGAGATTTATCAGCAAAATGTAATGAACTCTCTGCAAGTTTGGAGCATTAGAATAAGCCCCTGTCCAGCATTTCAGCGTCATTATCCTCGCTTTGCAGCTCTTGCAGCCTTTTACTTGAACAGACCTCTTAATTACTAAGTTGTGCTAAGGACTACAAGCAGTGCCAATCTTTTGTAGCTGCCCCTGACATATCACTGAAGTTGCTATAGTAAAATGTGACCCCTCTCATGAATACTCGCTAATTAGATTAAGTTGTCTCTTTGTAACCAGACACTGAAGTGACTGAATTATACTGAGGTCATCCATAATGCCATTACTCCTGGTAATCACCCGAAAACAGAGCTGAAAACCACATCAAATCCACCGTCCACGTTCAGTTTAACTGTGGCCTTAATTACACTGATTATATTCAATTAATATTTCAGCTGACGAAATGGGCTTCCAACTTGACTACACTGAGGTTTTTTTTTTTTGTTCCCCTCTAAAATGCACATTTTTTACCAAAATTACTCCTGAAGCTGCCATTAATCAGTGTGTGTATCGCTCAGCACCAGCGACTGTTAAGAACGTGTCACTGCCGCACTAATCATTCCTCGAGCTTTGCATATTTCAGCAACTGTTCGCTCTACTCTTTCATTCACTACACTTTGAAGAAAAACACAAAAATAAATTATCTCCATGCGTTGCTACCAGGCTACCACAGTCCTGCATTTCGTCTGCACCTCTTAAAGAACAAGTCGTATCTGCTAGACTTTATATGAAAAAAAGAAAAAAGCCATGAGAGTAACGCTAATTTTAACAGATCCCAGAGGAAGTCACGCAGTTAACACTCGCTGCTACCTGATACCATGTGTTAATGAGCAATAATTAATCTCCATAAGAACAAAGAGTTTTTCATAAGCATGTGATAAATCAGAAGTTTAATAGGTCGAAAATGAGACCTTTCGCCCGCGGGCAAACATCAAGTGAGCTTTATGAGCTGCTCGCTGGAGCTAAAAATACATTAGTCTCTGTCCAGTAATAGCTTTGTAAAATAACATCCTGTGGCCTGTCCACTACCTTGCAGATGAGGTATTGTTACTCAGTGCCGGTTTCACAACAAGGGCAGCTCTCGATCAGACTAATCAGATGTGATTCGGCCCGGTGCCGTTGTGAGCCGTGCCGTTTTGCGTCTGTGCCGTTGTCGCATGCAATCTCAACCGCATTGCCGGGCACTAATGACCACTTCAGATCCATTACGCTCCTGTCGGGGCCATTCTGATGAGTGGCTGTAATGTGCACGGCTCAGGAGGATGGATCGCTCCGCGGATATGTGGTCAGAGTTGATCATGTGACCCGAGGCCAGTGATGAATTACTTTACCGATGGTATTTCAGCAGCAGTCTGAAGTCAGTGTGACATAAAAGTGTATTTAGAATAACAATGGAGTAAATCTCTTTGTCTTTAGAGTGTCATTATTCTCTTATTTAGGTTTGAAAATCCAAGATGGTTTGGTGTCAATTAAGTACTTCAAGTTTAAAAAATAGGTTGTGTCTGTTGGGATGTTTTTGAGTACCTTGTGAAAATTAGGACGTCTGAATAACTTTGCTCAAACACAATCTACCTTCTGTCCCTTTTAAGAAACATTATCCTTACATCCATCTTACCCACTTTGTACCTTAATGGTGTTGTAGGTGACTGCTGGTGTCTATCTCTAGCTCACATACGTAGGGTAAAGGCCGGGAATACACCCTGGGCAGGTTGCCAGTTTGTTGCAGGTCACACACACACGCACACGCACACACACATGCACCTGTCACTCTTACACTCACACCCAGGGGCAATTCAGAGTCTGCAATCAACCTAAACATACATGTTTGTGGACTGTGGGAGGAAGCCAGGGTAGGTGAAGTAAATCCATGCAGACACAGGGAGAACATCCAAACTCATACAGAAAGACCCAGAAAGAGTCCAACTGGGATTTTAACCACAGTCCACCCAGTTTTGCAACATCATCCCAGTTTTTATCAGCAATCTTTTTATCCATTTTATCCATTTTATCCATGTAGCAGGAATGTGTGTAAACTATTGATTAGTCAGGTTTTTTTAACTGATAAAGTGCAAGTTTTGGCTTTTTTCAGCTTCTCAGATTCAAGAATTTGCTGTTTCTCCACCTACTCTTAAAGTGAATCATTTTGAGATTTGGACTTTTGCAAATTTAATTTTTTTTATTTCATTATTGAATAACTGTCGCTCTGAGACAGTACGATATTGAAGAATTTAGAATAAGTCTTGAACTTTGTATTGACAGTAGTGTTTTGAGTAGAATCAAAGCAATGCTAATCTCTGGCTAATTTGCTGAACTGATCACTGTTTAGGAGATGATAATACACTCTTTCAAATGCCCTCAAACACATTTTAAGGCTGCTTGAAAACTCTGAATGGGGGAATATTACCTTATGAAAAGACAATAACTGAGCAATATTAGACTTTCTAGACTCTTCACTTCCATTTATGGGACTGGAGTCCCTTATGTCAAGTCTCAAACTAATTCACGCCGCAGTCGGATGTGCAAAGTTTTGAAGGCCATTTAAATTTTCATCTTTGCTGTTGAAAGACAGGACTATCATTATGGATAGCAGATGGTCAGAAATATTATCATCTCATCCCAATTTCTGGTGAGTCGGAAAGGTCATGCGGCAAACAACAAGTGGTGCCTAGCAAGGAGCTCACAGAAAGACTCCAAACCATACAGATGAACTGTTTGTGGATTCATAATCACACCGAGAGATAATTTATTTCACTTAATCTGACGGATTTACACTCTCTGCATATAGAGCAGTGCTCCGGTGCCAATCCGTGTAAAAGAAATCACTCAATATCTTTCATTTCCATCAAGGTGCTGCAATGCATTTTGGGTTTACGGGTGAGATTTGGACAACACAGACATCGCATTGTAAACACAGAACTTATTGCTTCCCAGAAAATATATGAGCAAAGCTCCCATTGCAATGTCAGAAGCGGTTTACTGACGATAAAGATCAACAAACCTGAGAAGTCCCTTCAAAATGAAATCAACACCAGCACCCCTAATTGATTTGCTATTTTTGGTATGTTTTTTGGTTGTGGACATGTTCAATGCAGCAGATTTTTCTCCTCAAGTAATGATCCATCTTCAACACTCATTTAAGTCAATACTGCAGCATTTTGATCTCACATTCTGCCAAGGTTTCCAGCACGTTTTTATCATCACCATCAAGGCATTTACCATGCAATCTATGGTGTCACCTCTAACAATAGAGTCACACATGAAAGAAAATCTGCTAACGACTGTTTTTTTCTCCTCTCCCCAACGCAGAATTCTTCCTGGAGCTGCTAGAGAACACAGAGCGGTCCCTGAACGAGATGTTTGTGAGGACTTACGGCAAGCCTTACATGCAGAACTCGGAGGTCTTTGAGAACCTGTTCGCCGAGCTGAAGCGCTATTACACGGGAGGTAACGTTAACCTGGAGGAAATGCTTAATGACTTTTGGTCGCGACTGCTGGAGCGCATGTTCACGCTGCTCAACTCGCAGTATGCCATCACCGAGGACTATCTGGAGTGTATCAGTAAGTACACCGACCAGCTCAAGCCCTTTGGAGACGTGCCCAGGAAGCTCAAGGCTCAGGTTACCCGGGCATTCATCGCCGCACGCACATTTGTCCAAGGGCTCTCTGTTGGCCGGGAGGTGGCCCAGAGAGTGTCTAAGGTAAGAGCGCTCACCTCTTCAGCAAAACTCAAAACACCCTGTTGCTGTTCGCAAAACCTGGAACAAGTTCACTTGCTCGTTCTGTCGGAAAATATTCAGCGTTTGACCTCCGCTCAGAGTAAGCACCGGCTGTGTATCCTGCACAAATTTTAACAAGCCTGGGGTCTTGTTTAGTGTTTCTGCAGCAGGCAAACATTTCTCCCATTGGTTTTCCCACCGTGAGCGAGTTTCTCCCAGACACTTTTCTGACTAATGCGCTCTCGCTCGGTGCACGTCCTCCGAGCGACTTCCTGCGGCTCCGGGGCGTCTGGCGTCGGTTCTGTCTCGCAAAGCGGCGTTGGAGGCGATGTGGATCGCTCAGAAGGAGAGCCAGGACAGTGAAAAACGAGACACAACGAATTTCTGCCATCAACGCTTATTGCTCTATTGCCTCATATTTGTTCGCCCGCTATACAGACGCCATTAATCACGGCGTGGCCACGGTCTTCCGCTTGATGCAATCTTAATGCGACTGCTGCAGTATGCCGTGCCGCCACTGGGAGCATGTGCGGCTGTGATCGTGTGCAGAGCGAGATTAAAGGGCTAAGGCTCGGATTTAGTCACGCTCGCCAACAACGGAGCTGCTTCTGCACGCCTTCTTACGGGATGAGAGAAGCTCCGATAAACACTACGCTGCAAATCCCCCGCCACCCCGGCTTCCTTTCACCGCTGTATTGATATCAGATAGATTGGATTATCAACACTATTATAAATATTTATAGACCTGCTGTACAATGTAATAAACAGAAGGCACTGGAAATATAGTAGCGTTCAATCATCAGACACGGAGAGGCAGACGGGAAGGAAGAGAGATGCCGTACACACAGAATTTCAACATCCATGTTCCTGTAGTCCCGGCATGGCTGCGCGGTGCACTCGGTGAACTTTACCCATGTTCCCTTCACTGTGTCTGTCAGCGCCCCCCTCACCCTCTGCCCCCACTTTACCAGTAGTAGCTGTGAGGCCCATTTAGAAGCTGCCACAGAGGATGTGTTGTTAGTATGCGTTTACTGAGTTACACTCCGCGTTTCTTACAAGCCAGCATGTCCCAGCCTCACCTCTTGACATTTCAGTGAGACCTGAGATCCAGGTCATGTGTCTGGGACTGCAGCCCTTTGATCCCTGGGGGTATAAACTCATCACGAGGGATTGGGTGTAAGCATAATGGAATAAGACACCCAAGCTAGAGGTGACTGTTGCACTGCACCTCCGAGATGTGACATCCGGGCTTATTGCTGCGGGGATATATATTGAATTAAAGTAGATGATGTAGTACTATATTTCTTTTCACTGCTGAAGAGGCACAACACCCTGGCAGGGCTCTGAGGAATTCATGTCGGGAGGCTGCGTCTCACAAACAAAGCTCACGCTCATCCCAGATCATTACCCTAATGCTACATCTGCTTCTGTTTATTTGAAGTGATTAAAGTCTTATTAACATCTGCCTGGCCATTGATTCGCTACTTAGAATACTTCAAATCTCTGGCTCAACTTAAAAGACATCTTTTCTTATCCGAATGCACTCACTGTAGTCGTCGCACAGTTTTCCCATTAATGCAGTGGTGAGCGTTAATGGGCTGCATCCACTTTGTGCAAGAAAAATATAACGATTTTGCAGAGTACGTCGCCAGCCTATATTTCCAAGTGAACTATTGGCACTGGAGGAATTATTGAGTTGTCACTTAATTGAATTTCTTTTCGAACAATGAGGGTGGACTCTTGGAGAAAACTTTTATTTTTAGTACTAATTGTTATATCTCTGTAAATGGAGATACCCACTTAAAAGCAGAAGAGCCCCGGTAATAATAACCAGTCAAGTATGAGCCGCCTTTGGTTGCCTTGTGGTAATCATGTCAGAACCCAGATGACAATTTATATTTTCATAAGCTAATTTGTTTTTAATTTATGTGCATTCATCTGACATGTCATCTGGGTGTGAGAAAATCCATGTGTAGGCGTTATTTCTTCATTAACCCCACTCTCACAGTGACAAGAGGGGCAACGCGACGAGCTCTGATCCATTTACAATAGAAACCGCCTCCGACTCCGTAAAGTAAAGACAAACAGAGCAAATCTCAACTCTCAAAAAAAGACAGAAAAATCTTATTGTTGTTGTCAGCTAATTTCCAGAGCTGTTTAACACCCCCCCCCCCCCCCCCCCCATACACACACACGCACACACACACACACACACACACACATGCCCCCCCCCACCCTGTTTCTGTACCGTGAC
This sequence comes from Karalla daura, assembly GCA_029224185.1. Taxonomy (NCBI): domain Eukaryota; kingdom Metazoa; phylum Chordata; class Actinopteri; order Chaetodontiformes; family Leiognathidae; genus Karalla; species Karalla daura. Next base: position 14,294,405 of record CM055202.1, on the reverse strand, counting down.
AAAAATAAAACGCTGCCTGGCAGAGGCCGTGGCGCTCTCCTTGCTGCTGGCCGTCCGGGAGGATTGAATGGACCCAGAACCCTCTGGCCCACTTCCAACACATGTAAGCGAGAGCTGCCTCCACCAGTTCAGTCAAGTGACGACCCGTGCTGGCACACACACGCACACACACACACACACGCACACACACAGGGACACGGCTGTGATTACATCAATGCGTCCATGTGTTGAGCATCTTTTCAGCTGTGACACAGCAACAGCATGGCCGGTTATAAGACGTTCTCGCCCGGTGATTTGTTCTTGGTAATCACTCTTTTCACGATGGCTGAAAATGTTTTTCGGGGGGACTCAGCGGTTCAGTGGGTCCCATCAGAGTGATGAGGATTTGTGTGTGAGACCAGCTCTGTGATTATTAAGGGTGTTTCTGTGCAGTGTTTGCGTGTTCTCCCCGTGTCTGCCTGGGTCTATTCCGGGTACTCCGGCTCCCCCCCACTGTTCCAAAACGTACCTAGAAGCAATTTAGAGTCTCCTGTTGACTTAAACATGCATGGGTGTGAGAGAGCCCTGAGACTATTTGCTGCCTCTCACCCTATAAGCCCTGGGAAGGGCTCCAGCCGGCACAGGCAACACTGATTAGATAGAGAGCAGGATACGAAAACTAATGAATATCAAATTGCAGGTGGAGATTGGCGTAACATTATCGCTACTTTGCATTTTAAAATATTGTTTCAGCGATGGATGGATGTGTGCGGAAGCACGATACAAAGTTACCCATCTGCTTTTCTGTGGATGTTTGTTTCAAGAAGTTAGATCTGAACAGACGAGACTTGTCTCAGGTGTAACCGATGCCTGCACGAGCATTAATGCAAAATTCAGTGTCAAGTTTGTAGGTGACAAGTCACAGTGCAGCGTGCGAGGTGTCGTTTGAGAGCCGCACATATCTGAGCCAGGAGCTCCATGGAGCTACAAAAATATCCCCCGCTCTTCTTTATGATCCAAAAGACAGGGCCCAGACACATCAACCATTAACACACATCACTGAGAGATCAGCTGGGCTCTCTCATTTGCAGACTGGGAGAAGGTCATCTGTGTTTTTATCGGCTCGCAGCCTGACTACTGTAGCTGGCTTGGTCCTGGAGGTAGCAGGCGAAATATCAACCTACTGCAGCTCCAGCGGAGAGGGAACGTCCCCACCAGGCTTTCAAGGCACTCCAAGACAACTGACCATAATCAACCATTCTCTGCCGCGCTGCTCTTCCCTGGCTCTCTTTAGGATGGATTTCAAGATGCTATTGCTTGTTTTTCCAGGCTGCTGCCCTGTGATCAGTTCAGTCTCCACAAGCCCGATCGCTCCTCCTCTGCGAGGCTATTTTTTGCCCTTTAGTGATTTCAAATTTCCCAATGTCGCAAAGATCGCTTGGGTTGTTCCAGCCTGTCAAGGACACAAAATCATCCAATTATACAACTGAAACTGTCCATTTCTTGTTTGGGAGAAATTTAATAGTCATCATTATCTTTTTTTTTTTTTTTACTTCCTTTGTATTTATTTATTTATTTTCACCATCTGTTGCCGTATTCGAGCTGTTTTGCTGCAAATCACCTTGTAGGAGTGTTTTGAAAAATGCCTCATAAAAGATACAAAGTTTCCCCTCGGAGAGAAATTGTCAGCCAAGTGTACTTTTTTTCCCTCGGTTTCTGCTGCAGCAGCATTACTATTTACTAAAACCTCCGGGAATGTAAGCAGTATAGGGTGATGTCTTGGAAGACTGGTGATGGTGTGACCAGAGGTCATGTCTATTAAGTTCATTAACACCACCTCCCTTTTAATACCAGTCTATATGGCCTCTTTTTCTCCACTCCCATAGAGCATTAACCCCGTCTGCGGTTGCCCAGCAACAACTAAACACTGACATGAATGGCGGTCCTGCATTTCTGTATGATCGCATTCACACAGAGCATAAAGCGGTTTCCTGCCCTGGCTGTGATAATTCACTTATCTTCATTGTTACTCACTCATTTTGTGCATTTAACTCATTGACAGTCGGTGTGGTGGCAGGGCCGTCAGCAGGGCTTAAATAGTCGTGTGTCCATCTTTTTGTGCGAGCGCTCATAGTGACGTACAAAATGTGAGAGCAGTTTCTCCTCCTCTCAGGTTCTTAACATTGCATTCGATCTGCAGAAGCTTTTCTCCACAGCAAGCTACAATAATTGCAGACATAGCCCGCACAGCAGATGCCACCCAGTTGTTGCTATCACATCCCTATTAACCACTAAGTGTGTGTTTAGTATCTGAGTAAAAAATGTTTTTTTGCAATGGAATTGAAACATCAAGATGTGCTTCGGCTGAAAATATGGCTTTTCAGCCTGAAAAGATGCTTAATAAGATGCTTGTTGGTGCGTCGCTGAACACAGAAAAAAGTCCATTAACTGCGACCCAGGAGCTTTGCCTTTAGGCATCCTGACAGGGCTCCAGAGTGCAGGCATTTGGTGCATCGAGCAGAGGAGTGTTGAGTGCAGCGCGCACTTTAGAAATCATGTAGTAAAATCAGTAAAATGACTGGGTCACAGAGTTAGTTTTATATGTTGTCTGACAGACAACGCCAGAAAGTGAATTTAAAGTTGGGGATGATGTTATCTTTGATTTGCAACCGGGCAACAATTTTAAAAGTTTCTCCATTCAGTCTGTTCACTCAGATATATCATATCAGCACAAAAATGATGTCAGAGCCTCTGATTAAGAGTTCACATGAGATGTGGGAGTTGTGTGAAAGCTATTAATGGTTGAAACATCGATTTTTCTAAGAGCATTGGTGTATAAACTGAATGCTCTGGTCCTAGAAATACGCTCTCTGTAAAACTGGACCTTAAAGACAACGTTTAATCCAGCAATTGATGAATTCACTGCCTCATTGTACTTTGTGAAACCTGATGCACAATGTCTTTCAGGCAAACCAAACAGGCAGCTGAAGTTGGTGCGAGGTGTTTGTCACGATTTAGCAAATTTCAGTGTTGTGAAGTCATGCTGTGAAAACACATTTAAAAAAGATATTGTGGCAGTGATCATTTTGATTTTGCATTTTTATTTGCTCTGTGTTCACAACCGCACGATATACGAAACTCCACCACCCTTTTCAGAAACTCTGCAACACAAAAGCAAAGTCATAAAAATCAAAAAACAAACACAAAAAGTGACAGAGAAACAGCCGGACGCTACATTGTGAGTGGGAGAATAAATCTTCATTCAACATGTGGCATTTCAGATCTGGTCAAACTGTGTGACAATTATCAAAAACACTGTGATTGGCAGCCCTAAAAAAAATCCCTGGGTCAGAACTTGTTTTGTAGTTTTCTCCTCTCTTAAGCCGGTGTTCATTCAATTCCCTCCCCTCCCAAAAAAAAGGAAATGGACAGATTTTTCCATCCCACTGGGATCAGAACACAACTGACAGGATGTGACTGGAATAGAGTGAGGGAGCTTGTGCGGGTGCTAATCACTGCTGTCACACTCTGTGCTCTTGCAGGTAAGCAGCACTCCAGCATGTATCCGAGCACTGACCAAGATGCTGTACTGCCCCTTTTGTCAGGGCATGCCAGCAGTTAAACCCTGTAAGAACTACTGCCTCAATGTCATGAAGGGCTGTCTGGCCAACCAAGCCGATCTGGATCCAGAGTGGAACCTCTACATTGGTAAGTCCCCTCAAGCGGTTCTGCAGCCGTTTCTTCATCGCTGTCCGAATGTTGTTTTTTGTTTTTCGTTTTTTTGTTTTTTCCTTTCGTTTGCCATCGAACCTTTTAATTACAAAAGTGGCTCTACAATGTGGTTGAATGTGATGAATGGATGTGGACGGTAATATGATATGTTGCATCATGTTAGAACATTATAATCAAACATTTATGGACTGAGTTTACAGTTACTATTTGTTGCTTTGCACTACCCAGATAAAATGAGACAATTCGTCAACCCCACAATTTATAAATTTGCAGCCTTACAACAGCAAAGGAGATCATGCAACACTAACAACATACACATCGCACTCACTCGCTCAGCATGGAGTAAGTTTTGGTGCGTCTCGTCGACTTGGAGCCGCGTTGATGTTGAATTCTGACAGCAGCAGGAAGACAGATCCTGGTGAATTACTGTAAAACTGTTGCAACCGTACAGGGAAGTAAATACGATAAATAATCCGTTAAGCTGCAGGCTCAGTGTTGACGGGGGAGAGATTGCAGCAGCCGTAGCAGCAGCAGTGGATTGAGTTGAGCATTACAATATAGCTTCATGTAGTCGGACACCTTTTCTCAGATACCATAATTATGTGTTGATTTGCTTAAAGGATTTAAGCACTTCTTTGCTTCTGCATCGTGGAGGGCTTTTTATGCTGCTGACCTTTTCTTCTTGGCTTATGTGAGATAAACGTGTGTAAATGTGAAAAACTCAAAAGTGTCAAAAGTGCTTCACAATGGCTTCGCTCCAGCTGAGTTGGTGTGATGAATAAAAATGTAAAAAGGATGTCGAAGGTGAGCACGTTAACCTCCCTAAGTCTGCAGGATTACAGAAATAGGTGTGTTGCGCCGCTGTGTCTGACTTTCTATTTTCGGAGAGGTTACAGCCGCCGCTGCGTTGTTATCGTGTTTTGACAACATCACTTCCATTGACACACATTGGGCCCCTCGGATAAGACGGCGCTTTATTTGTCATTCTTTCATCAGCGTTTTCCCGCATAAAAAGAAAGCTTTTTATTCATGGGATTCTGCTCTCCTGCTGGGCTAAATGGGGACTTGTAATAGGGCAGAAGTGCACCACGGGGAATGTCAAGCTTTCTGAAGAGGAGTTCAATGGGAACTTGTTCAGCTCAGAGACAAAAAAAATACAAACATGAATGTAAGATTTATATATTTATTTAATATTTCATAGAAAAACCTTCCACAGACGATTCCCGCTGTCATTTCGATGGGCTCATCCCGTACGAGTGAACGGAAAGGAAACGTGACTCAGCTGCAGTGGGAGACGGAGGAAGGAGCTCTGCTCGCTCCTCGCTAGCTTGTGGCGGATGAAACATTTAAATCCCACCACTCAGAAATGAACTCGCATACTTGGGGTGAGCGTGAGGGAAATGTGGCTGAGCAGCTTTTGTGAGGACGAAAGAAAAACATCCAAATTAAACTACACGTTCCAGTTCTGCATCTATTACATTGTTACCTTTTGATATAAACCCAATAGTCCCTCTCTTGTCCACGCCTCTTCACGGCTGGGGTATTTTAAACCACACATCCTGCACAACCGACGTCTTTGCAGCAATTTAGCGAATTACATGCGATTTGAGGCAGCCAGATGTTGGTTGACTAAAACTTTTGTTTTTACGTTTCCGAATGAGTTGTTTATGACTTGGTTCACTTCTTTTCATTCTCATTCTCCTTATTGAATCGCCCCGGTTATTACCAGAAATGAATGTTTGAAGTCATGCTTACTTGTGATTAATTGAATCCCTCTGGGTTTATCCCCCCGCCCACAGACCCTGTCATTCTGAAATATGTCACAAAACAGGAGCTTTATCGGCTTTTCCTTAGGACGAGCCGAACGCTGGGCCACAAAAAAAAAAAACAACTCACAGCAGCATTGGCCTGTATTTTTTTCCACCTTTTGTTATGTTTGTTGGCAAGAAAACGCCTAGTTATATATGCCGCAGATTCCAGGCACCTGGTGAATGTACCTCTGCCATTCACTCCCCCCTTTTTTCTACAGGTTTTTTTTCTTTTTTCAGAGAAAACTTCTGCCCGCTTGATTTTCGGTCCTCCTCCGCTGCCCCGTGTTGTGTTTGGCTCTCTGCCATTTTACACTGGGCATTAGTGTACAACCGGCTTGTGTAAGCTTGTGACCTTGGAGCGGCTGCACAAAGTTTAGTGCCAGTCTTTGTGCGAGCCACTGGGACTGTATGGACCAGCGAAGCAAACAATGAGCAGCTCATAGAGGATGAAAGCTGCAAAGAGCTTCAGGGTGGAGGTTTTACTCTCAGCGGGATCAGCCGCGCCGCCAACATTTTCACAGTATAGAGAGTCATCTGATCCGGCTTTAATATCAAGGATATCGCTTGATGGGGCTTTAAAGGCGCTCTTGATGCAGACAGGCACATGCTGACAAAGATCTTTTTTCATGTATGATAATGTCACTGGAGACACATCGCCGTATGGAGTAGGGGGCGAGACTGAACTTTTTATAATCTGATTAAAATACAGTATCTCATAAACAATGCTTTGTCCGTCCGTCTCAATCTACAGAGGCAATTATGGGACATTGCCTTTGTAGATTTTATGACTTAAATGTACCAGTAGCAAATGTACTTTAAATTTTTGATGTATTAATGTTGTGTGTATTACCCCTTTCAATAGAACTATCTGGAAATGCACCCACCCACATCTGCATGTTCTTACTGTATGTGCATGGGATTTCAGTTTCCTCCCACAGTCCAAAAACATGTCTAGGCTGATTAGAGACCCTAAATTAGCACTAGGTGTGAGAACTTTGATGAACAGTGGGATTAGCTCCAATAGACCTCCGCAACACTGGTTTGGTATAAAATGCGTGAAGAAAATGGATGGCCAGAATAATGTAATGTGTCATTAACCAAACCAGGCGTTTGTTTTAATGCTCTGATCCAGTGCGATATGTACCACCTACACCCATGGTATCTGATGATTTATTATGATTATACACCGCATGGCAGGCAAGAGAGGGGACCAAAACTTGCTCAGTTGTTTGCGGTGGAGACAAGTGCTCGCTAATGTGGATGTGGATCCATGTGTGTCCGACAAGCAGGGGGCAGAGCAGCTGCAGCGAGCGGGGAGAGGGAACGCGACTGACAGATGCCAGCATGTGTTATGCGGGGGAGCTTTCCCCTAAAAGCAGGGATGTAGTGGAGTGTAAACAGATATGAAGTGGGCTAGACGCAGATTTCAGCACACTCAGTGCACCATCTGCACTTTTTCTTTGGGAAAAACAGGGGTCTGCCCCTTCATCCGTCGGCCTCGTAGTCCCACAAGTGGGAATACAGACAAACATTTCTCTGAGCAGAACACAGCACAAGCATTGACTGGTGCAGATTCCAGGGGACACAGAAGACATTGATATGGAAAATCTGACAATCAAAGTTTTCCTAAAACTGCGTCTTTCTGCAGTTCAGACCAAGGTGACAGACACGGACAGACACTGAACAACTGGTTGCAGGTACTGGTTGTAAACAAACCTGCCATGATCAATCTGATATGAAATCAAATATATGAAAATGCATTTTTCCAACTCTAGCTGCTTTGTATGCTTTTGCTGCATATCTAAGATGATAAATCATGAGCACATTTACTGATTTTATGTGATTGCTACATATTGTTACAAAAGAATAAATATCATTAGATACATAGATCTTCTCATCAAGTTTGCTGGTTTTTGCTCTATATAGTGTATATAAACAGTATTAGGATCACATATCATCCATTTTCCAGGACTACTGTAGATATTTGTTTGAGCTTTGGAAAACAGAAATTGTGAAAACATGCAGGACTCATTCTTGAGATGATATTTATGGGCCTGATCTTTATGGCTCTTATTAATATTGTAACATGCTGCAAGCATGTGTGTGGTGTGTGAAGCAGGGAAACACAAGATAAGAGGAACTGGTAAAAATGGAACATGATACGCAAGTAAAACTGAATCTGGCTGAATGATGAAATATTGATATCACAACCCAGTTTAGTATACGGTGAAATCTCACATGAGCGAATCTGTCAATTTTTTGTGGTCGCGGTCTCGTGGGAGCAGTGTTGATGGTAACGTCTGGCAGCGGCAGAGAAGCAGAACCTGAGTGATTCACACTCTGTGGGTGAAGCAGACTGTCATTAAAGAGTGACCTACATGAGGAGGAACACGTTCTCCGTCGGGGCTGATGAGCCATCACCCTCTACTCTTTCACCACTGGGCTGACGGCCGGACGTCCCAGGACGCAGCTGCTGCCCCACACCACTGTGTACGGTCTCGTCCTGTCAGGGCAGACAGACCGCTCCAGAGAAGATGCCACCACAGAGTCAAAACAGAGCCTCCATCTCCCCGCCTCTGTCGATCTGGAGGTGGTCCCGCTGGCTCCCATCCACAAATCCCTGACTCACTCCTCTCCATCTGCGATAAGGCTGATGATTTCACGGCCGCCAGGGAGCTCGCGCAGATACCTGAGTCTTGGCTGAAGTCTGCAGCACAGAGGGCAAGGAGGAAAGCAGCCAGGACTGTTTCCTGCAGCGCCCCGGTGCTCCAGACGTCCACGTCGGACTCGTTGTCCTGTGGTCAGCCGCTGAGGTAATCTGTGGCAGGCGCTGTGCAGCGGCGGCCCGGCTCCTCTCTCAGGTGCGTGGGCTGCGTGGTGCAGGAATCAGAGAACATGATGCTTGTGGCGCTCTGAACAGTGGTGTGTTGTGGGAAGGGTGGAGAGGGTGGGTGTAGGGTTGTGCACTGGGGCTGCAGGCAACGAGGGAAGGTAATTGATCAAAACTGGGGGATTTCACAAGCATTCTTTTCCTATTGTTTTATAATGTATTTTAGATTCTTTCAGATAGGCACACATATATTCCATAGTATATATTTAGATTTAGATTTAATAATTAATGAAATTCACATTGACGAAACAAACAAGCAAACAAGTGAAATCTGTGCCATGCTTTAACGATTAATAATATATTTGTGTTGCGCCAACATATTGTAAACTGGATCATATGTATTACTGTTTGTATGAGGCTCATGTCAAAGGAAGAATTTTTCCAATCTATGGCTTATTTGTGAGGACAAGGTGCGGGTGCCCTTTCTGCAATGGATCAGCAAGGTCACTGGGAAAATAACCACAGAGAAGCTGCCATATATTGTGAAAAATGTTGTTACCTTTTAAGATAGCGCTGAGATGTTCCACTGGGAAAACCTTAAATGTTTCTCTGTACAATTTTGCAGTCGAGGGAGGCGTCCCTGAAATCCATTGGAACAGAAGGCATCATCTCGCCAAAAGCAGCAGTTTACACATTAAAGTCAGCCATCCAGTGGATAAAGAAAGCCGCCCTGTAGGTTTATTCAGAGCAGAAAATGGAACTGCTGTGTTGAAGATTGTGTCTTTTGACACATTTTTCCATTAGCTGGAGATGAATAAATTTTTGTTTAGATAAAATCAAAGTTTCTCGTTACCCAATGTTCATATATTTTTGTCCAATTTAGCTCCAGTTGCATATCAGTGGAGCGTTCCCTTATCCATTCTTGTGATGTGCATGTGACATTTCAAAGAGCGCATTAATGACGTTGGTACTTATTATACACTTATACATATTATAACATTTGGCAAAAGTCAGAGGAAGAGCCCCCTCAGATCACCAGTCCATCACAATAACAACAACGTTCACACTTCCAGGAGCGTGACCGCATTTAGCCTCCCACAGCGCTTCCCCCCGGTGGTCGAGTCAATATGTGACAGGCGGTGATTGAAAGTCGTAGTCGTGAATGTGGAAGAAATCCACTGCGGTCGCTCTACAATCATCATGCTTCAACGTGGTATTTCATTAATCCACAGCGCACACTGTGTAAGCCAATATTAAAACGAATAAGCCAGGAGAAGCCACAGAGTCAGCAGTGCTGAATGTCAGCCTGTTGAGCTGTGCAGGGAGGACGACGGCGTCTCTGCCTCGCAAACTTGTGACACCCGTGTGTGCTCATGAGTCATGAATTTCACATTAATACAACCGGTCTACTAATTCTGCAGTGCTGTGCCTAAATTGTGAATAAACTGCACTACATTTTTCTAAATATGTGAAATCATGTGCCTAACAAATATTTTGATACATTTTTAAGTGAATATACCTAAATTGATGGATACAGATCTATATATATTTCATTATTTGAAGTCAAAATGTCAATCACAGTCATAATGTAGGTTTATAGCTGAATGAACCTGGACAATAAGCCAATGCAGGGTGACAGTTATTACTATTACTGTTAGAGCCCAAAATGTGAAATCCAGTACCAGATGCAAAGAAACACCTGTCACAACTTATTGTAAGCAGACATTTCACTTCCGACGGAGTCGAAGCAATAGTGCTAATGAAAGCTTCAGCAGGCTTAACTACATATCCTCCATCCTCTCTAAATGGTTTGCATCTATTGTAAAGCGAATCTCCAACTGTTTGTACAGAAACCACTTATGCCGTTCAGGGTCGTGTGGGTTGGCAGAGTGACACCCAGGAGCACTTCAGGGAGATGACACATGTAAACAGACGTTCCGCTCTCACATTCACACCTACAGACGTTTAAGAGTCACCATTTCACCTCAGCTGCATTTCTTTGGACGCCGTGAGAAAGCCCACACAGACGCAGGGGGGCACAGGCAAACTCCAGCCCTCCTCCTGAGCCTCTGATGATATATTGAATATATTGTCGTTTTTGAGATATCATACAGGCCGACCAAGTGCACTCAGAAATGTCCACACTGACTCCAGCGCTGCTCGGATCCGACAGCTTTGCCGCCTCTGCCATTAATCCTGCAGTGCTGCGCTCTGTCTCCATCAGGTTCTTGTCAATTGGACGATTGTTCCTCAGCGCAGATGAAATGCCAGTTCTGTAGTTTTTTGGCTCTGACATTTCATGCTCATTATGAAATCAAAGATTTTCAATTAGCTTCAGGTCTAACCACAGAGAGGTTATTGACTTTGCTCTCGGTGTTAAATTGTCAGGACGGTGGATTCATGTGCGCCGTGGATCGACAGATTATTGTAATGTGCGGCGCCACATACGGTGAGCGCCGCTCCGAGCTGTATCACACTCTACAAATGTGTCTCTCTCACACACAACACTCAATAATTATTGCTCGCAGATGACAGTTTAGCCATCTCCTCGGCTTTATCTCAGCTCGCGGGAAAAGAATAAGGTGCCGCCGTTGGAGGGGCTCAGAGGGAAATCATGACACACACACACACAGGCCGGTGAGGACTCACAGCTGTGATAGTCATCAGGATTCCTGTGGCATCCATTCAGGCCAACATCATATACCTGCTCCACTGACCAGAGAAGACAAGATATTGGGGAGGCAAAAACTAATCCAACCAAAGAGAGAGAAATCCTTTAAAGCTAGAGGCTGCGCTCCTGATAGCAACGATTTTACCCCACAAGCCACCCTCAACCAGCGAGTCCACTCGAGGAAATAACACCCTCAGATTAAATAAATTCTGATTTGTGACAGAACTGGAAGTGAAAAAGAGGGGGGAAATGTGCAACACTTCACCTAAACTAAGGCCTGGCCTTCATTTATCTACAATGTGAGTGTGAGGCAGAGAGCAGCTGTTGTGGTCACTGCCAGAGGCGAACAAACACAGGTGTGTGTTTGTATGTGTGTGTGTGTGTGTGTGTGTATGTGTGTGTGTGTGTGTATGTGTGTGTGTGTGTGTGTGTGTGTGTGTGTGTGTGTGTGTGTGTGTGGTTGACAAGCAGCTGCATAGCTGAGCATATTTTCCTTAGAAATGTGAAATGTTTAGAAATGTTTCTGAATTTCTGGGTTGTTTTACACACATCAAACTTGAAGCAAAATAATTGGCTGTATTTGCACATTTTTGTATGCTTTTTATTGGTTGTGTACAATAAATAATGGAAAAATTGGCATTGCAAATCACATCATCCCTCTGCAATGATATGGATATGAGACTCAGTATGCAAATATGCAGGATATCTTTTAAGCATCCACTAAGAATTTTATATCAAATGTCCTTGTGCGTATGTTTGTTGATTTTTTGGAAAAAAAAAAATCCCCATAAGCAGAAGATTAATTAGATAAGCAAATACAACCAAGAAATTTAATTTAAGACCGGAGCTGACTCTAGGCTCCAAAAGGCCAATGTCAATTAAACTGGTGTCATGTTGTCATTTGATTTTCATTTGGAAAGGTGCTGTTCCCGGAACTAATAAAGCTTTAGCTCCAGAGCGTTGTCTCATTATTAATATTGCTATGAAATTTCGGTGGCTCTGTAATGTCACTAAATATTTGTACAACATGCGGCAGCTGTAATGAGTCCTGTAGTTTTAGGAAACATAAGCTGAACAGAGGCAGGATGTCAGTGTGTAAACTGTGTTTCTTCCTTAATGTTACACTGAATAAATCAAATCTGAATAAATCATACAGTAGATTAAATAGGCTCTGCTGAGTAGCCAGAGCTCTAATCCATTTGTTCCCTCCGGAGGACAAATCCTTGCTGACCTCTCCCCATTCTGCTCTGAAAGCCAAGACTTGTTCCAGGCAATCATTATGAAAACACAGCTAATTATACAACATTTTCGTGACGTATTCTAAATGCATTTCTTTTGTCAAACTCTATACCACATTCAGATAGAGAAATTCATTTGGAATAAACTCCACTTTGCCTCACATTATAAACTTTAGAGATAAAAAAACTAAAAAAAAAAAAACATTCCACGCGTAATTTGATGAGATTAAGAGCGGGATTACATTTTAATTACATGAATTAGTTGGAGCGTGGCGCAGCTGATGAACAGCTGTCTGTCTGTTTACCACACCTGAGAGCTGCACACTGAACACAATCAGGAGCTGCACACACACGTCCTTGGGGAATCGTATGGAGCAATTTGCCATTTGCAATTTCTCTGCATAAATCACGGGATATCTGTTTAAAGATGATCACTGTGACAGTGTTTACTCATCTTTGTGTTCTTTTAAAACTTTTCCGTTTGGGTATTCTTGTTTTTGAGGAATGTTCAGAGGAGTAGCGGGCTGTTTTTAACCATCTTGATGCTATTTATCAGGCTGTCTGCACAAAAGCCTTTTTTGTTTCTCTTTGCTTGTCTGACTATCAGGCACATGCCACGGTGATGAATATTGTCCACTGCAGTTTACACCTCATGCATCATTATCATTTATTTATTGTGTATGCATGTGTGTCTATGTGTGTTGGCAGGTCTTCAGCACCTGAGATGGAGCTTTTGCTTCCGCAGTCGCACAATATTTGTAGTGAGACTCGCGGTTCAGCTTCAAGTGATTCATAAGTGACCTGGTTGACACGGCCACAGCTTTATTTGCAATCGTGTTGCATTGGTGTTTACAGGCTGTTGTTGTTCTCTCTGGAGAGACCTGTCACCACATTGGAAGCGATCTGCATCGATTTTATCTGCTCATTTCTTTTTAATTAGGTGATTTGTTTCACTTGGTAACTGGAACCAGCCACAGCCTCGCTGTTTATGACGATTGCAGCCAGCAACATTTTCTCTCCTTTGTGGGGAAAAATCCTCATGAATAAATTATTGAGTAGGAAAATCTTCCCCAACACGCTGTGTGTGGAAAACACATGGCTGAGACTTGGACTGCAACACACAAAAACATTTTCAGGCTCATGGAGATGCTTTAGAATTTGGAAATTTTACTGTCGTGAATTAAACCCATGATATCACCTCACCAGCACTGAGAGAAACACATTGCAAAATGCAACCAGAACTTTAGTGGTGTCTTACTTCAACAAGACATAAAAAAATGAAAAGCTGTAAGTTGTGGAAACACCTCGGCAGAAACACCAAGCTAACACCAAGTTAACAGCAAGCTTACATAAAGCTAATAACAAACAAAGGCCAAGCTAACACAAAGCTAACACAAAGCTAACACAAAGCTAACACAAAGCTAACGCCAAGCTAAGTGAGAAACTGCTGAGGAAAGAGCAAGAAAGACAAATCAACAGACATCCCTCAAAGTTATGTGGTACTGTCAACAGTACGTGACTTTTAGGAAGTCAACAATTTCACACCAGCACAGTCAAGTTAAGCTAATGCTGAGACGTGTTTACAGACTCATTTTTATAGAGTTTAGGTCCCTCTGCCAAGTTTGTCTGACATTTTATTACTACAGACAACAGCCTAAACATAACTTTATTGTAGCTGTACTGAACTACCATAAACTGCATTTTAGCATTTTCTAATAGCCTTATGATTTAAAGCAACTTGCAAGTAAGTCATGCAACACTTGACAATGTGAAGAGAGTAAAATATATGATGTATTACATTTTGGAAGAAAGTCGCCCAACACTGCACTCTGAATGGGCTGACACATGTCATCCAGTCTGGCTTGATAAGCGCCACTTATGGCTCAGACAGTTTCAAGCTGACTCCATCAACCACAATTTAATTCTGTGTTATTAATGTTTAAAATGTATTCAAGAGACTCTTCAGCCGGTCTTACAAAAGGAAGAGTGCATGAGTGGGCGAATGAGAGAGCAAGTGCATTAAAAGAGCTATACATCACATCCCTAGTTGCTACTTAAGCAATGTAATGCATATGGAGTTGCAGTTGCACACTTCTGTCTCAGTTTGAAAGGTGACAGCCATCGACTTTCCACCGACACCAGATAAATCAGTGGCAGAGGAAGTGTAAGTTCCTTAACAAGCGTTGAGGTGCTATATCGTTTTATTAGAACAGCTGAGGTCAAATTACACAGGTTCGGCACTGTTTTAAATTATTATTTTGTTTAATGAAGATTAATGTTTATCATTCTGAATTGATCTGCGGTTTAATTTTCATTATTCAGTTCAACCCTCACACTCCCAGAGTTCAGCACGATGCTTTCAAGGAGCATGAAATGAGTTCACTAATTGTAAAGGTAAAGCAGGAACCACGTTTCCGAATTCAGAACCATGAAATCTGCAGCTGTTGGTAATAACCAATCAATTAACTGACCAGTTGCTAAGTCCCCTTTTCTGATGTTTATTATGAAACAGAAAATCATCAAATCAGTTGTTTTATTGGCAAAAATGCTAATTTTGGAAAGAAGCTACTATGCTACTAAGAAGCTACTAATAGTTCAGATAAAAGGTTCCTCAGGTTAGCACTTACCTGCTTCATTGATACTTTATTACATGATGGTCTCTCTTTTATTAAAACAAAATAAGACAAACCACAAAGTGATGATTAGTACCTACTCACTATCATTAATCAAGTTTCCTAAATAAAAACTGTTGCCTTAATGTCTCCTCTGGTCACGACATAATCAGTCATACTGCGTTTTTCAGTGCAGTCTTTAATACCCTGTCTCGAGCCTATTTTTTTCTTTTGTTGTCATTATCTTTGTCATTTAATGCTTGAACTTGTACATTTAATGCAACTTGTACATTTAATGTCATTTAATGCTTGAACTGTACAGAGTCACTTTATATGATAGTCTACTGTTTCCTTGATGTGCATCTCGGTTTCTCTGGAGGCCATATCGGCATTTTATGATGTTCCAAGATAAAGATAAGAGAAAAAAGGACAGAAAGCAGCCTTGCCTCTTATGTGTGTCTAATAACACATCTGGTTGTGCAATCAGCGAGCTTGAACTCTCACAAGCAGCAAATGTAGCCACAGGTCTTTATATTTAGTTGACATTTCAGCTCTCCAAACCTGTAACACCCACAGCTAAAGGGATGAAGATTCATGATGTGGCCTTCACTCAACTGGGCGTCTTTGTCTTCACCTTGTATGGAGTCCAGTCTGCGTTGAAATGTCAAGAAAATTGTTCTCAAGTATCCCTGTGAACTGTTCTGTTTGTGTTTTTCCTTCCTGTGTGAGGTCTGACTTTCTTTTTTTTTTGACACTTTTGAACAGCGGTGGTTCAGATCCATGGTGCCTGAAAGCCATTTTACCCACACCTTTGGAGTTAAATGGATTTATAATGGTTGTTTGTGCGGTCTAATCTTTGCGGCTTGTTTCACCACCCATTGGCAGAAAATGTGGTGCTGCACTGCAAGGAAAATGAAGAATTTATCCCTCTGCTCGTTAAAATTTGCTAAAAGATAAATAAATAAATAAATAAATAATACTTCTAAATGGACGAATCTTGATGAAAATACTGAAATTTCATAAATATATGATAAAGGTGGAAGTATTATTGTTCCTCCGCACCATTTCAAATGTTAGTCTTTGAATTCAGATATCAAGTCTCCTTCTTCATACCTATTGAAAAATGAGATTCACCAGGAGTATGACACGCCATTAAAGCTTTATTAATAATTAATGATTACATCAATAATTAATTACAGATATAGTATCATCCTAAAATAATTTTCTTTTTCATAATGCCACTTCTTCAAACAGCTAGAATTGATATTTTTAATGTAACAATGAATCAGTTTGTGACTCTGCAGTGATAGACCAACATCCAGCAATAACAAAGATTAATCATCAACATAAGCGAGAAAAACAGAGTGGAGCGCTAGCAGAAGCTAAACGGTACAGTCAGGTGTCTCTATATTTTAGCCTGTTGAGGCACTTTTTCTTGTCCATGAAAGTCTGGAGTCTGATATTTTCCTCAGGAATTTGTCAGAAGCCAAACGGTGACTTAGAAACAATAAAGGTGAGGGTTTTGTGTTTGGCCAAATAAATCATATAGTAGTGCAGCAGCGTGGCATAGTGGATAGGTTTAGGCTGCTTTTCCACATATCGTTATTAGAATAAATGTTCTGGGTTTCATGGTATTTTGATATGTGCAACACCAGTCACATATAAATATATTGCAATTGTGATGATGCCTGCTATGAATATTGGTAGGGCATTTACACTGTAAAAATGGGGACAAATCCAGGGACAAAAAAGTATCATTCCTAAAACCAACACTAATGTGGAAACCTGATTTTTGAAGTGAAATATAATGAGTTGAGTTGTGAATTTCAGTATTGCTAGCAGCCAAATGTCATAATTGTCAGAGAAAGCGAGTTAGCTGTCTGTTTCCGTGTTTCTCTGAGCCTCGCTGCTGCCTGCCTTGCACTCATATTTAGCAGATGGAGACCAGAGTGGTATTGATCTTCTCATCCAACTCTCTGCCAGATATTAAACAAGCGTATTTTCAGAAATATCCTGTTCATTGCAGTTCAGAAGGTAATCTGAGGCTTCAGCTGTCTGAAATTGTAAAAACAAGTGTGGATCTTCATCCTGGTTTGTGTAACCACTGGCTCATGTTTCTAAGCTGTGAAACACTGGGCAAGGGCACAAAAAGAGAGTTGTTTTTTTTTTACCATTAAACTAGAACTTTTGAAACTTTTCACTCAATGTGATAGTCACTCGTAAATTATTAAGGTTGCTTCTGGACATTTTTAAAGCCCAATCAGATTTCTCACTTTAAGACTATCCTGCCCAGCAGTGAAGACACGGCTTAAAACCAGTTAATCCAAATGGAAGAAGGGACAGAGAAGGCTGTGTTGTCCCGTCCTGCTTGGCCTGGCGTATTGAACAAACTGCCCCATCTTGTTTCATCAATACTCGTTCAGGATATTAGTGAGATACTGTAAACTTGAAATTCAAGGCCAAGGAAATTGCCTTGCATTGCAAACCCTCCGCACGCAGGAGTTATTTATGGTGGAGCGCAGACTCGGCCCGTCCTTGTACATCATCTGTCTGCAGAATTCAAACAAACACTGCCGAGCATATTGAGCTCCTTCACGAGGCAGCGCCGGGTTAACGCCTTGCTCTCGCCTCTGCGACGGCATCTGTAGCGACAACATTAATTTCCATTTTGTTTTATAGCTCTTTGCTTCCCGTAATCTCTCGCAGCTACGCGGAGATTCGCTTGAGTGCACCTAATTACAGATTCACTTCCCACCTGTGCAATTACCAATATGCGGCGAAAGAGTGAAATTTTGTGAAGGGAGAGGAATGATTCTCCCCGGCCGCTTTATGAGCAGCGAGGCCTTTCATTGTCTTTGCTCGGAGCTGCTCGATGGTCTCCGTTCCCCGCGTCACATCTGCGTTTTGTGGCGCTCGGTAGCACGTTGCCGATTGCGAAGTGCAAGCGTGGATGGTCACCGGGGGGAAGGACTTTCTAACATTGTAGCGCGCACAACAGTCAAAACAGTCCTGTCAGCATCCATAGAAATTCCATGACAACTCCCCCCAAACCCATTAGTAACCCAATCTGCTTTCTAAGGCCGCACCATTGCATTATGCTGCTTAGTTTCATTAGCAGAGCTGCACAGTATCTGCACTTCTGTTGGTCGTCTCACTTCGGAGGTTACTGCGCTGTCATCACTCTGTCACAGATTGGCGCAGTGATAATGGAAAAACAAAAGTGATTCATTTGTTATGTCTTATTTTAACATCACTGTGAATCTGCAGCAACAGCTGTTGAGGTTTTGTTCAGGTCAGAGACACAATAAACAAATTCCTTTTTTTAACCACTGAATTACATAAAGTGTAGAACATTACACATATGGTCCATCTGAAGCCGATGGGAACGCCTGATGATAGCTATATGTGAAGTTAAAGGATCACAAGTTTTGCCTAAATACTGAGATTTGTTCTTGCATCGAAGAAAGAGAAACATCGTGGCGCTCCAGGAACAGTCAGGGCATTAGCACTATTGGGATTCACCTTCTGGGAAACACGTCTTTCCCAAATTTCACAGTAATCCATCTGTGATATTCCACCCGGGACCAAAGTGCTCGACTGTCTGACAAACCAGAATTACCATTCACAGAGACAAACTGCTGCTGAAAAACACTTTTATGAAGGCAGCGTTTCTGCAAAACGGGGCCAATGCTGCGCTCACCTCGATTTATAAGCCCCGAACTCCGCTCTGCAGGTTCCAGGCTCCAAGACTCCCATCACTTTCCGGCATAGAGGCTCTCATGGGTGTTATTGTTGTCATATGGCACAGCAGAGCAGAACGCCTTTAATGGGCATCTCTTAGTTCAATATTCATGAGGGTGTTTAAGGTGAGCCTATTTCAGCAGCCGAGCAGCTGATCTCTGTCAGGAAGAGGCTCCTTCTTCCTGGCCTGGACCTTCGTCTGGAACGTAGGAACGCTTGTGTATCTCGCCTTACTGTCTGCTGTCCTCATACGCAGGTGACGTGATATTTATAAAGCTCGTATTAGCAGAGGATGCTTCTCAGATAAAGCGTGTTGACCCTTTTTTTTTTGCGGCTGGAGTTGCTTGAGGCTGAGAAAGAAGAGGAGCTCTGCCAGCAGCCCGTCCGTGGTCGCTGTGGAGAAACTCACTTCCTATATGAGGTTTTTATGGAATCAAAATTATCATTTTGAAAAAAGCTTTTAAGGTGTTCTATGAAAAAATTAATTCCCCGCGGTCTGAGTGTGCTAGCTCTCTTTTATTGCTGTTAATACTTTACAAGTGAAAGCTTTTTTTTCTTTTCTTTCACATTATATGAAAATATGTTTGAGTTTAAAGGGGCACTTTATGTGTGTGTGTGTGTGTGTGTGCGTGTACACATATGTATGTTCAAGGACTCTATTTTGATATCAGGGCAAAGTGTGGCCATGGAACAACATACATTTTCCGCCCTTTTTTCCCCCTACCATTTCATACAGCACCATTTGTTGGTTGACTGAGCCACAGATGAGCTATGCGTTGCTGAATCCAAATTACACCAGAGCCATTTTTCATTCTGCGTAGCTCTTCACAGGCAAAGAGCCATAGATGGGCCCGTTCACTTTCCTTATTTGTCCTTGTCTGCTGGAGGTTGCCGCTGGCTGACAAAGCCTGAATTTAAGTGGACATCAATCTCGATAAAGAGGCAGAGCCCAGAGTAATATTACAGCCTCTGATTTTTTTTTTTTCTTTTTAGCTGAGACAGTGCAAATAGGCATGTTTTAATATCACAAACTGAAACACTGACCTCCAGTGTGAGGCTAAATGTTTGGCTCACACTGAGGCTTCCTGTTGTCTTTCGGCCTGACAAGTCTATGTCTATATACGCGCGTTGTTTTCAAAACCTCTCGGCTCGGAGTGGGACAAGCGGCGTCTATTTTGCACGGCTGTGTCGTGATGATAAAAAGATTTCCTCCGGCTGGCCAGTGGCCTATCTCAGTGTTGCAAAAGTGATGCAGGGAAAATTTGGCTCAGAGTGGCAGCCGTGCCACAGCGGACTGGACTTCATGCACTCCCCATAAATGAGAGTCATTAATTCTCCATGTAGGTAGAGTTTTTCCACATGCGGAGCTGGAGCCCCGTTTCCCCCTGGGACTGAGCCATACCTCGGCCTGACTCAACCCAATCAGCGACGCTCCTCCCTACTCTGCTCTGCTCTGCTCTGCTCTGCTCTCCTCCTCCTCCTCCTCCTCCTCCTCCTGCTCCTGCTCTTGCTCCCTCTCTCTCGTCCCTGTCTGCTCTGTCTCACTTCCTATACGAAGACAAAGATGCCGACTTCCCCTGTTTGTCGGGCCCATCTGATAAGTTGCAGATAAGTCACCATTGTTGGGGAAGATTGCCATCGTCTCTGATGCTGGAGGCATTCTTCTTTTCTCTCATTATGAAATATGAGCTGCTCCCAGTTGGCTCCCTTGACCTAAATTTTCAGTATTTGCACTTTTCTTTAAGCTTATGTTTGACTTTAGATTTTTTTTGTGCGTGTCTGTATTTGTCATAAAGTGAGCAGACATACCTGAGGCGGTTGAATGAATTTACATCATAAAGAGATTAAACAGCGAGCTGCATGCCAGAGTCAACTTATTTGCAAGACGGAACACAAAGAGAAAGCAATTTCGTCTTAATTGCAGTCTTGTTTCAAACACATTATAACAAATGATCAGCATCAAACGAACAGACAATAGACAGACGTAAATTGTATTTCGTGTGTTTGTTTGATCGTAGTTGCTGCTGCAGGTGTCATCTACACCTACACCATATGGTTGCACGTTGGTGTAATTGAAGTGCTACTTTAGAAAACCATTTGGCAGTGATGCAGCCTGTATATTAAAATCTCAGCGAGCATCACAGGCTATTTGCAGTCCACAGTGTAAACAAACAGAAGAGCTCTTCAAAGGCTCAGCCTTTGACATAATTGGAAAGGAAATGGAGCCTGAGCTGTGCTAATGTTTCTTAGCTCTTTTCCGCTGCCATTACTGATCTCTGGTCCCCGAAGAATGAATTGCCGGACAGGCCGGTCATCAGAGAAACTAAAGCCAAGCTGATTTCCTTTTCATTCCTTTTCAGGTAAAATATTTGTCTCCTGTTTTTCTCTTGCTTTTGTGTCTCTGGCTGCATTTTACAAAGACAAAGTTTCTCATTTTTTTCCTTCTTCTTTTATTTTCTTTAGGACTCTTGTCATTGCTTTTTTTTTTTGGTCCGTCCTCTGCGATATCACGCGTGCCTTCAAAGTTTTGAGATAAATCGCACCGTTCTCCTGTGATATGTGGGGGTGCTGCGAGCACAAGTGCAGGAACAAACAAATGCATTATATATTATTCACAGCACATCACGCCGCTCATTGCTTTTCAGCTGTGTTTAAGCAAACTGTTAAGACAGCGAGAAGCCGCGATGCCCATAGTCTCCAAACGGCCGGACCGACTTATTTAGTAAGGAGGTAATTGAGGAGTCATTATGAAAGGCTGCTGTGGAGGTCTTGTCCTGGGAGGTCTGTGGATGCACAAACCTCCCCTGACAGACGGCCTAAGTGCAGTCTCCAGATCTGGGACGCGCTGGGTTATGAGTTAGTGGTTTGGTGATGTCCAACTCCCCACGGCAAAGCCATTCAAACGTGAAATGTGCCGCTACAGAAAGGCATTAGGGCTCGGAGCACTTTAGCTCTGTTTCACGGCAATATCAATTAACTCACTTAGTCTCGAAAGGCCAGCAGCTGTTGCCTAACTAGCGAGCTACTGTGAAATCCGCACCGCCGCCGCAGTTGTAAATATGAAATACTCTGAAAGCACCGCACGAAACCGCGAGCAGCGTTGATCTGATGTAATAAAAGGCAAACGGACTCTGCGGAGGTGATAATGGTAAGTGTCTCATGTTCAACAAGCCCTCCTGGCGTGTGTCCACGCCTGGATATTAATGAGCCACTGACCTTATAGTTTTCATCTCCCGCAGCGGATGTAAATAAATGCTTGGCTTTTCAAATTCTCTATTAAATCAATGACTCATCAGCGCATTTTTTGCCGGCACACCGCATAACTAAATTCCGTTGACTTGATTGAGTCGATCTGCATAAAAATCAAATTTGCTCGGAGAAGGATTCGTGCCTCAGAAGTGTGTAACTGACAATACTGTGTAACATTCAGAAGACGTGTTGCAGTCGTTTGCGGTTTGGATCTGCAAACTTAAGTGAAGTCTTGCCTGAGATGCAATCA
Organism: Karalla daura; assembly: GCA_029224185.1. NCBI lineage: Eukaryota > Metazoa > Chordata > Actinopteri > Chaetodontiformes > Leiognathidae > Karalla > Karalla daura. Next base: position 14,272,292 of record CM055202.1, on the reverse strand, counting down.
GTCCATTAATGGGGAGTTTTAGTGTTTTGTTGTCTCGCGATGGTCACGTTTAGTGTTCCGTCACCGTTTCTCAGAGCCAACGGTGACATTTTCAAGTTGGTCGTTTCAGACCAATTATTCACATCATTCATATAAATAGACAAAATCCAGGGCATCCTCACATTTGAAAATCTAAAACCAGTCTCTTTCTTCTCCAGAAATTATCATAATAGCTATTAAAATGATAAAGTCATCATTTCAGCACTAATTATGAAGTTACAGCCAAAGTCAGGTAAAGATAGAGGTGTGTGTATGTGGAAATGAAAACGCTGTCTGTAGTTGTCTGTGGAGCAAAGCTTTATTTTCTCTGTTCCTTTATTCATTTTTATTTATTTATTTTTGCTTTCTGTGCGAGCTGACAGAGTCTGACACACAGCCGCTTAAGAAAACAGAAGAAGGAACCGGAGAACACTGGAACAAATAAGGAAAACATATTCAGCAGCTTGACAACTTATGCATTGCATTTTGGGAAGCACTTCAAATAAGGAAAAAGAAAAACAAGCAAAAACAGAAAATCCACATCAAGACTGTGCGAGCAATTACGTTAAACACATACAAAAACGTAACAGCAAATATAGGAGCGCTGCATGTGTCCTCAGCTGAAACACTATGAAAATGTACGTATGAGGATGTGAGTGGGATCAGTTTTGCCTGTTCTTTTATGGCTGTGTTTTTTGCACTCGCTGTGAGCTTGTAAATGCTTAATATATCCTGAACATGCTTTTTCTCAAGCTGCAGCTAAGTGTTTGCCTCAAAGGTTGCTAATATTGGACGCCTCCACGTCAGAAATGACAAGAAGGTCTCACAAAGCATGTAAGAGGGAGCGCGGTAGCACATCTTGTTAAGACGTGTCATATAAAAATTGAGCCATTCGCCGTTTCCCCTCCTGTTAGATTGGAGCGCTATCAAACAAGGTTATTTTTGCAAGTGAGTGCTTGACCTTTGAGAAACTGACTGAAACTGTTTTTTAATTCCATGTACGTGACTGCATGTTTTTTTGAGCCTCTGCTTTTCTTCTCCACTGTTTTGACAGATGCCATGCTGCTGGTGGCACAGAGACTAGAGGGACCCTTTAACATCGAATCGGTCATGGAGCCTATTGATGTCAAGATATCTGAGGCCATCATGAATATGCAAGATAACAGTGCCCAGGTCTCCTACAGGGTATGTCAATTTGGCTTATACCCAGTGGGGAACAGTGAAACCTCAAACATGTTGTGGAGGTCCAACTTTTCACAAGCTGAAAGGAAACTGAGCCTTTTCGCTTTGAGTCATACTGGGCAGTGTCTAAGGTGTGTAGTGCGACACGTTCTAATTAAGTCCAAGTTTAGGTCTTGTCTTGAATTATATGTTTCAATTGGTCAGATAATCTTAGTTCAACTAACAGTAGTTAATGTGTTTCCTGTGTTTTACTGCATTTTTTCCTTACCCACAAAATTGTAGTCAGAAAGAGAAAAAAAAAAAAGGGTAGGTGGTTGTGAAGAATTTTTTCAGCCTACACAGTTTTTTGGATGCCAGTTCTCATTCAAAGCTAAATGCTCTGTTGGCTTTCCCATGCAACAGATGCAGTTTTGTTTATGGTTTAAGTATATGTGGTATTTTCCCAAAAGCCCGTAAAAACGTAACTCTGCCATCATAAATAGCATCGGTCACAGCTCCTGGTTGAATCACCTATCAACGTGGTTACCTCAGCTTGACAAAGAGCACTGTCACGCCGGTAATGTGGGGTGAATGCTTCACAAGACCTTAACAAAACAGCATGTTTTCCCTATTTTCTGCATCCAAAGTAATTTAAACCCCTGACAATTGGGTGCCCATGTTTTTGTAATTGCAGGTTTTTCAAGGCTGCGGCGAGCCAAAACCCGCAGAAATGACTAGGTCTACCCGCGGCGTTTCGGATGTGTTCAACGCTCGCTTCAGGCCGTACAGCCCAGAGGAGCGGCCTACCACTGCAGCTGGCACCAGCCTGGACAGACTGGTAAGCAGACAGAGCCAATGTTGCTGTTTTCAGGCGAGACACTGCCTCAGTGTAAACATCATTTGTCTTTCTGACTTGACACTGTTGATTAAAGCTGGTGATTTGCCATCGCGAGCCCCTGGAGCCGGAAATTAATTCTTTGTACTTGTCCTCCATTCAGGGCCCACCCCCCCACCCCCCTCTATTGATCTGTGTTTGTTAACGAATCAACAGCTTCAGCCCGAGAGGGCAGCGGGAAGGTGTGGCGCTCCACGTCCGCTGCCCTTCTCATCCCTGTGTGCTCGGCAAACAGAAAAGAGGGCGATGAAAGGATGGACGGATAGATTTTGTGAGGCTGTCCGTAGTATCAATTGTTTGCCATGAAGCAACACCTTTATTTTCTATCAGATTAGCCACGTGTTTATCCTCTCGGATCCTGATACATGGATTTCCATCTCAAACAACCTTGAAACCCAAAATGCTGCATCAGGCTAAAGGTTAACGTGAAGCTGACAGACCAATTCAGCTGAGAGACAGTTCTCATCATGGATTACCTTTGCAGCCACTGTGCCCTTCCTTTCTCCCCTGCAGCCCTTTTCAGAGGGGATCTTTTCAAATTGCGTCTCAGTTTTATTAGTGTTAACAGCTATTTTCATCCCCCTCCCCAAAAAAAACAAAACAATTTTTGCACTCTTGACTCGAAAAGGCGCCAAATTAATTAAATCAGTTTAGCAGAATGACAGCCTCACCCGCAGTGGTTAAAGCATGCTAAATCACGTATCTCGGCGCTTTGTGTCAGGTTAATAATGGCGCATTTACTGGATGAATACACAATTTGAATCGTGGCAGTTTCTTACCATCTGGCTCTTGGTATCCCACAACAATAAATGACTTATTTGTTCCATTCAACACTAATTATGTTTTATTTTTTTTTCTCCACAATCTAATTAATTCTGCACGCATTTCTGATGTTTTATATACAGCCCTTTTAAGCTTTCTGTGTCCATCAACGATTTCTTACACCTACACTGAATTAATTAAGACTTTCTGTTTCCCTGCCTTTATGCTGCACACCAGAGGATTGTTTGGAATGCAATGCAACACAGTGTAAGGTTCAAGATTTTCTACTCATTCCAGTTTGTGTGTGCTGAGTCGATTGTCTGCAACATTATGCTTTGTGACCAGGAGCAAAAATGATGTTTTAATATTGAGCGGCTGGGAGGCGCGTAGGATTGGGGTGCCAGGCGCCGAAGATTTACAGTAAACAAGCAGTGAGGCCTGTAAATCCTGGCGGTATGCAGCGGTTGGTCTCATTTTCATCACGCACGAGAGGCGGTGTCACCCGGGCCTCAGAGGATTTGCTGTGACCGAGAGACTGTCTTTAATTGTATCGGGGGGGCGGGGGGGGGAGTTGAAGTTCTAATGGAGGAACTTGATAATGGTCACTGCGGGTGCGTTACGGCGCTGGGGTATCAGCTGTTAAACACGGTTTTACAGCTGAGCTTCAAAAGCCACGGGGATTGTTGAACGCGTGCCACGGTGTCCTCAGCTGGTAGCGATACCTCCTTCAGGGAGTCCGTCTTCGTCCTCGTCTATTCTCGACACATCACACTTCGAACCCCCCCCCTCATCGCCAACCGCCGCCGCTAATTGAGTCGACTGCTCGAGGAAGCCAACCAATCAGCAGGTGAGGAGCAGACAGACAGAGCTGGCTGTGAAGAGTGGTTGGGGGTGGAGGGTGTGTGTGTATGTGTCGGGGGGTGTAGCTCCCAGCCTCTGCTCTAACAGTGCTGTACAGTGTAGCGGGGGCTCCAGGCAGCTTCGTGAGTAACTGGGCAATTAGCTCGTGCACACAAGTGAAGGAGCTGCAGCTCAGTGACGAGAGCGTGTTTTTGCTGTACGATAACGAGACCAGCACACCTGAGCTGAAACATCCATTATCTACAGACGTGCTCTGGAGCCGTCCGTGCTGATCGTCCTGGTCCCCGTTGACAGGAGCTGGCTCCACGCAAAAGAAAATATTCTTTTTTTTATTTGTCTTTTGGCCAAAGCTGGACAGCGATCAGGTGTTTTCAATGCACAACTTTTCAAAGTGATTCAGGATCTTTGTGGGGTTTTTATTCTTTTTTGGACACAATAACAAGACTTCATATTTACTGTCGCTAAAATGACTAGTATCCAAATTCAAAGCTGCCTTCAACCTAAGTTTTCGTTTAGAACCGAGGCTCAGGCAACCTGCTGGATAATTACTCTGCTTTCACCTCTATTCTTGGTCCAAACTAATTCCTGAGGCAAATATCTGTCTCTCCAGCTGCTAAACGATCCACTGTGTTCAGGTGCAAGACTTCACCTGCTGTTTGGTGCCGATCGGGCTGTGTACAGTTGATTTTTTTTTTTTTCCACTAAAACAAAACAGCTGACTGCTGCATTTACAAAAGTTATTCAATGGCTGAACCTTCCAGGCCTTTAACTCAAAACCGGCTGAAATGTGAGGACGGCAGAGTCAAGTGATAACGTCAGTGATCCGTGGTTATATAGGAACAGTTTTCCAGTGACTGCACCTACTGTAGACATACAATATATGAAGATAAGGAAAAAAGCGGAAAGGAAAGCAGTGCGACATCAGTAAACATGAGGGGATTAACCTCACTGAACTGTGGGCCAATGTGATAAAATAATTAGCTGAGGGCTGGTTGAGTGGTTAAGACCCAACGTTCTGGGCTCTTGAATCAGGTTGTGAACCTTTGTCACATTTTACCAACCCGTCCTGTCTCACGCTCCCCATCGCTATCTGAGAAGAAGAAAAAAAGCCACAAAAATCTGTCTAAATGCTACGAGAGAAAACGGGCTGTCCTCCGCGTGGATTATGTCACACTGCTTTTTTAATCCAAGCCGACTGTTTCTTATTAATAACAACGCCACACTCACAGCACATACTGTATTTATTGTAAGTCTTTAACAGCTGCTGACATAATCCTCTTGTGCAGCCTGCTTGATACAACTTGGTGCTTTAATTTAAACAACATTTACCAGCCTAAAACTGGCCCAAAAGTGATGAGTGCGTCCCGCGACTACTACAACTAACATCCGGTCGTTTAATCTCATAAATGGAAAGTGACAGCGGAGCAGTTTTTGATTGCAGCGAATGAAGCGGCCACAGTGGCAGAGCATTACTCAGCATTTTGTATTTGTGAAACTTGGATTCTGTGAAACATGACCTTCATGAGAGAGAGAGAGAAAGAGTGATGAGTCATTTTGCGGAATAGCGAACGCTTTTAATAGCAGCCTCAGTTTGTGCAGCTTGAAGTTGAATTCAGTTGGCCGAGATCATAGTTTTTCTAGATGATTAAACTCAGCTTTCAAACACTGCAACATATTGCAGTGATATGGGAAGAGCGTGCAGAAACAGCAACATTCGTGTCTGACATGTGAAGTCCAGACATCCATCCATCCCTCCATTATCTTACCTGCTTTGTAACCAGCAGTGTCACAGGTTTGGGGGGAATGTGGGGAATACACCCTGGACCACACACCAGTCCATCACAGAACCAACACACACACTCCATTCAATCTCACATTCACACTTTAGAGTTGTTTCAGCCTTCTTTCGGCCTAAACATGCATATTTTTTGGTTGTAGAAAACATAGTTAAGCAGCCATGTACACTCCACACAGAAAGGTTCTCGCTGTTGTCCTATCCCTCAACCCTGGACTGTCCTTTGTGTTTCCTGTGTTTCTGTACACATGGTATTCTGTGTGCATCAATGCTCTCTGCTTAGGTTGTTAGTTCACATGAGATGATCTGGTCTAAGGACATTTTTAGGGATGAAGGACATTCGCAGTAACCCTTTAAACATAACAGCCTCCCAGCAGAGATTCTTTAGGAGACACAGAGCAGCATATGGATCGGTTGCCGTCTGGGCTGTAAAATGAGGCCACTCAACTACATCAAATATGTTCTGGTTTATTGAACACAACGTGGTCTGCATCATCGCTGGTCCTCGAATACGCGTGGCTGCCAAGACCGTGTCTCTGCCACACGGCCTCAGTTCAGATGCTCGGTCGCTTTAGCCAAATGACGCCTGCAGCAGAACACGATCGTCACTCAGCTGATTGGGAAACAGAAATGCCACAGCCTTGTTACGTTCAGGATTTAACCTTATTCCTTCATAGAGCTGGGAGGACTGTTCACTTCCCAGATACAGTAGGCGCAATCAATTCCTATTGTGTGACTGCGGTTGCATAGACTACATGCTGTTATTCGCTGAGTTTGTAGGTATAACTTATATTTATCCTCACTTTGTATTGCATTCTGTGGCTCTTTTGGGGACAGCTGGTTAATGGGTGTCTTTTTTCTTATTGAGCAATTTATCAGACATTGTTTATCTGCCTTGTTCTATACAGCATTGCAGCTGAACCCCTGATAGGTCTTTCAAGAGGGCATCTCGGTTGGGAACAATTCTGTCAGATCTGTGAGGACAGATGTGTCAGTCAGCAATTGCTTTTGGTTGGAAAGTTTGGAGATGGTTTCTCGAATCTATTTTCATACCTTATAACAGTTCAAATGTAGTGCAGGTACATGGTCCGATGGCGTGCAGCTCTTTGGAAGCCTGATACACCTGCAAAATATCACAAAAATAGGATAGCGACTGAAGCCTGAAGCTTTCTGTCAGTGCACGTCCTTACTGAAACTTTTTTTCCACCTCTGTGCTGCACGCGAGGGGTAGATGTCATTCTGTTTTAGTCTGTTTCTGTCATTTGTGTCGCTGTGTTCCTCTGTTTATCCTGCAGCGCGCACATGACCGGGTTGTCTGCGATAGTACGTCTTTGTTGTCCCACACACTGTCCTCCTTTACATTTCTGGCACAGGATAATTACCCATGACAGTGACACTGATCAGCCCTGTGAAAGTTGACAATAGTTTAAAGTGTGCTTTGATGGGAGCGCCTTGTCTGGATTTTAAGTTTGTGAGGCAGAGACTGTGCGAGGGAGGGGAGACTGTGCCTGCGTTCATTTCTTCCGTTGCCTATAGAGAAGCCTGGAGGAGCGGGCCCACCTCCAGCTCAATGAGCCATGACTGTTTAATTGCCTGACATTCTGTCAGCGCACACACCCTCGAAGCTCGCAGAGAAATGGAGATTTGAAAGTCCAAAGAGGGGATAAAGGCACAACAGACTGTCAGGCTCAGAGGCACATTATAGATAAGAGGTGGGGCTTTTAATTTGACATTTGCAACAAGTTTGGCGCAGAACAATTCGGTGTAGTTTTATTGCTTCCTTTTGTCTCCCCTGTGTTGTACAATGTCCACATTTTATCAAAACGAATAGCAAGAGCAAGAGGCTCAGCCTAGTGTGGAGGATGAGCCAATGGGGAGCAATATTTACCATAAATGAATCCATAAGTTTATGTGTGTAAACAGCGGTTGTCCCCATTTTAAAGCAGCCTTCAGGAGACATGTCCTTAAAGTCTGATATTCATGAATACACTCTTCCTTGTTCATTAATAAATTACACTACTGTCATGGCCTGATCCAATATCTGTGATGCATTTGGACAGTGAGGTCACTTGATTTATTGCTTGGTCTTGTTGAGTTTTTCACAATTTGTTTCTAATGCTTTTCCTGCTACAAGCAGCTGTTGTCAGTTCACATTAAACAGCTTTTTTTGTGCTTTTCCAGACAATGCTCCCATTTGCAGCAGACACATCACAGGAGAAATACATCCGATGTTCTGATTGTTGACTAAATCCCTCTTTGCATTACAAATGTTCGTCATTAAATTTGATTTCCACCAAAACGGTGTCATTTTCCTGAATCCAACTTGTCCCCAGTTTTCTCCTCTCGCATTAATATCTTGTTTTTTCGGTGCACACAGATGTGATTGGGAGCCGGATGATTGTGCCTGCACATTAAAAGGAAAAGCTATAATTGTAAACAAATTGTAGCTCGCTGCGCAGATATAATTCACCCCCGCTGTTCTCTGTTCTGCGTCTCCCTGCCTGTCTCGCCCTGAGATGCATTTTTTTGTACTGCTGGATAAACATTTTTGAAAACCCAAGTCAACAGTCGGCAGTGCATTCAGGAGTACACCCCAAGGTTAGACCAAACCTTCCACAGCACTTCCCAACTCCAGCTGCAAAACACCATACAAAGTGCTGTAGACAATGCTCTCCATGGAAACTGCAAGACACTTGCAGTGGTTTTCAACTTGAGGTCACGAAATAAGTCTGAGGGGGCCACACGAGGATTAACAAGATCAACAGAACTTTGGATGTTTATTTTTGTAGGTTTTGTCTGAACTTTTTTTCTCTTGCAAAATACAGCGCAATTCGTCCTTCAGTTGCCTTACCAAACTGAGACGTATAAAACAACCTGGGACAAAATGAAAAATCCTGAACGAATGAGCTGCTGACTTCATGTTCAAAAACTTGCACCTGCTGGAAGCGTATTGGTCGAGTGAGCTGTGATGTCATAAACCGTGACCTCATGTACGCAACGAATGAGAAAACGTCTGCATCAATCTCTGCACAAGCAGTAGATCAGTCTGCACCGTGAAGGTCAAACGTCCAAGTGAGCGGAATGTGTTTGTTTCTGAGTAAATAGAAAATAGGCAAAAGCCTCCTCTTTTACTGTGACATGAGATGGAGAACAGTCTGCGGAGCGATATATATCCTCGGGTTTGCTGTGTGCTAAACCGTGCCAGTGTGAATTTCTGTGGCTGGGAGGCATTCGCATCTGAAAGAGACAGACGCTCCTGTCCTAAGAAAGAGGTGGCAGGGCGGTGAATCAATGCTTAGAATTTCTGCCTCATAGCAAGAAAGTTTTTGCACTTGAATCTTAGTTTTCCCCAGGTTTGCTGCTTTTTTTTTTTTTCTCTTGAGCTGTTCCTGCAGCCATGCCTTGCAGGTCAATAAAGTGCTGTTAGGTGTGAGGGTGTGATTGTCTGTCTATGTTTATTAGCGCGGTGAGAGAGCGGGCACCTGCCCAGAGTTTTCCTTGCTTTTATCCAATACTTGGGCTCCAGCGTTCCATGACTCTGATTAGGAGTGAATGTGTGAAGAGTGAGACTGAATGAACAAAAGGTGCAAAATGGAAGGTTTTCAGCAAGCCCACAACTCTCTGTCGAGCTCCGTAGAGAATCTTTTTTTTCCCTCTCACTTTCACATCAGGATAAATTATTCATTCATACACTTTGTACATGGATGACTTATATAACAAGGTTCAAGGTTATCTTTATTATTCCATCGTAATTTGTTCTGCAGCAAGTTCTCACATAGGGATATACATAGAATAGGAGCGTCACCAGTGTCAACATTAACAATCCATCACAGGTGTGAGCAAGGCAGCCATTGTGCAAATTGCTACTTAGTCCACTGACAACACTGAGGTTGAAAGAGACATGGAGTCTTCTAGTTGTCCGGACAGGTGTCCTGAGACTGCAGCCCGAGGGCATGAAGTCGAACCTCCTCTGCAGTGCCTGGTCCCGGCTTTAGTCCTGCTAAGGATCTCCCTGTTATGAATGACCAAAAGCTTGGCCCCACTCCTCCCTGAGATCTCACTGGCAATATTAACAGGACTTCAAAGTGCCGAAAGTTAAAACAGATTCAAGTGAAACTCCTGTGAAAGTGAGTCATCATCTCAGTAGCAATGTTTGAAGAGTTCATTTTTCACAAGGGGAAAAAAAAAAAGCTGGTCCTTTTCAAGGTGCTATTGGCATGGGAACAGAGTTTGTTATCAAGGGCAGTGCCCAAATATTTGTTTTTGGTGAAAGTGAATATTCCTGCACACAATCTCCCTCCCTCTTTCTCTCCCTCACTCCCTCCAACCCTCTCGTCTTTTGCCATGTTCGGTAGGAAACACTGAGTAAAACATCCGCATGTGGTTTGTGAAGTCAGTTGTCAGGAAAAAGACACAACCACTCCTTTCCCAAAATCTTGACCCAGGCATTATATTTTTGCAGTCCAGGAACATGTCAAGCCACTGAAACATTCTTGTTTTGGATACAGCTTAATGGAAGTAAAGTGGGCCTGTCCACAGTGCCGTCCTCCGAGCCGTTGAACCTACAGACTTCTGCCCGAGCCGTGCAATTATGTAGATTCCTCAGATTCTAACATAACTCTGTAAGACCACACAAAAATAAATAGTCCAGAAATGCATATGTGGCATCATGGTTTAGAGCATTGTTTGACCGTAGATTAAACATTGTGTCTCTGAGGAGTGGCACTCAAGCATAAACATTTGACTGTTGAATATTCAAGTAACAAACTCCAAATATAACTTTAAATGGGATTCAGCCATTCAGCACCACCTGCATGGGGGATGTTTCATTTGGGCAGGGTTTGAGTCAAACCAAACGTTTTTTCCTCATCTGTTACCTGCAATATGCGGACATCAAGCACCAATTGAGAGGCTTCATTTGCGACTGCAAGATGCGCGTTGCATTCATGATCATTTCTCTTGTCAAACGAGCCACCTGTGCAACACACACCAGCACACACAGTCGTGGTCTTTGCAGTGTAAACATGAAGCATTAAGAGCTTCCTAAAGCAGACGTTACGCCTGGTTTCTCAGTCAAACAGCTGTATGAACAACTCTTGATGAGGTGAAAGAAATACTGTCATCCGTTTCTTAACTGTGTTTCATGTTGCATGAAAAGCTGCTCGACATGCAGATATTTTATATTTCACAAAAGACAGGCCGAGCAGACTGTCCGCCACCTCCACATTCAGTGTCCATCACCCACACGTCATCAAACACAAGGTTAACTGGTTGGAGCTGATTTGGGATTTGGCCGAAATGCTCGAAACTGAGATCTCTGGGTTTTCACAAAATTGTTTTAGCATTTTAGCCATTTTTATCGATTTTAGTTTTTTAAATTAGTTTCTTATCATAGAGTGACATGGAGGCTTGGTGAAGTTGGTGAATAGTGCTGTTGGAGTTAGCATATTCTCCCCATGTCTGAGTGGGTTTTCCTTCGGTCACCCTAGGTTTCCAGCTCTGTCACAGGGGAGGGGTGGGTTTATTCAGACAAAAGAAAACGAGTGCACCATTATTTTTCCCACTAGGTGAGCAAAGGTGCAGGTGTGATGCAATGGCAGCAAAATGAGCCGAATAAAGACCACTGGATGGTCAGCTTAGGAGAATGTCTCCGGGACAAGTGGCAATTATACTGATGCATACAGTGATGTAATGACGTGGCTCTAGAGCAGCCAAAAAGCAATGACAAAGCAAGTGGTTCACAAGTTGAATTGGCTTCAGACTGCGATGGAACCATTTGGTGGAAAAGGGCATATATGCAGCTAAAATGGCCACCAGCAGACCCATGAAACACTGGCCCAACAAAGCCCAACAAAGAGGCTAAGGTAATGGATGGACGGATGTCTTATCCTCGGTCAGCATCTGATAATAATCCATGTGAGTTTCTCTGTAGTTTAATGGTGCAATCCATTTTGGGATGTGCGTTCTCAGCAGAAAACCAAGAGATCAAGAGTGTGCGCCCTTAAAAGCAACCAATGTCCCACTAACGAGTAACTACTGAAAATGGAGCACAAACATTACCAACTTAGAATCACCATCAGTAAACAGTCATTGTCCTGCAGTCCTTTAGGGGCTCAATGTCAAATTTGAGTTCAATCCAGAAAAAACAGTGATATATTCCCTGGAAACAACAATTTAATATGCTTAAATCCATTACAAAGGGGAACAAACGTCTGTGAATGTGCAACAAATAGTGCCCCTGTCTTTAAGATGCAGTTACGCTAACATAAACAACACATTCGACTGAGAAAAACGACTTGTTGAAATTAACCTCTGAGGAAGAATCGTTTATTTGAGAGAGAAGCTGTGACTCCCTGTTGGCCCAGGGTTCCTTGAATCATGTTTTTAGGCTTTTATACAAACCGCAGTGTAAAGTACTACTGCAGAACCTCCAGCAATCAGCCATGGTGTTAATTATGCACATGTATAAAAATTGCAAAAACAAACAGTTCTTTTAGTGGACGGATTGGATATTAGTGTGATATTCTTTGACTTCTAATTATGCCAAGAGACAGCGGTAATGTGTAGCAGACCTTTAGGTCCCCAGTCAGAGGAAGAGCCTGCATTATTTATGCCTGCTAATGAGTGATCTGAATTCAGATTACTGTTTGGTCTGTACGTAGGTGTCAGTCTGTGCAGATCAGTCAGATTAACCATTAAGTGGAGAAGTTTGCTCCCAAACCATCATTTCACAACACCCAGTGGTAAAAGATCATTAAATTCTCTTGCTCAAGAGCTTTTGAGTAACTGGAGTCTTTCCATTTTACACACTTTCTACATTTAAAAAAAAAAAATTCACTTATTTTTAATTCAAAATACTGAATAAACGATTGACTCATGATGCATCACTGAATGTGAAACTGCCCAGGAGCATATGGGAGTAGTTAGACATCCATGTGCTGCAACAGAAACGCTGCTCACATGTATATACAGTACATCAGTGAGGCTGCCCAGTGGCCAGCAGATGAGACTGTAATTGTACTGGACAGCTTCCAGTCCTGATCGACCGTAGTGCAATGGCTGAGAAGGGCATTTCATGAAAAGAGCATTCATCCTCAGTGAAAGCAGATTAAGAAAAAAAAAAAAAGGCCACTTTGTGTGGGAGGCTAACCATGTAGATGAGTCTCCTCACTCACTCAAGGCATGTTGTTGATGTTACAGTCAGGGCTGCACCCGGTGCTTTGAATGGACCTCTGGGAGACGCACTATTTTAGAGCTCACTTAGAGTTAGCCGGTAACCACAGTAACCACAAATCATCACAATCCACTAAAGCAGATGAATTGTGGCTTGGAACATGATTGCATGAGTGAAAAGTGTCACCTTTACACAGAACAAGAAAAGAGAAATCAGCAGGTGTTAACACACACATAAAATATACAACGCCGCCTGATATAACTTATACACCGCCATAACACACCATATCAGTTTGTGTCAGGAGAAAAGCCATAATTAAATCATTTGTGTGTGTGACAAACATGCAAGGAGGCGTATTCCATGGCGACACGTCTCACTAAGGCTATCAGAGAGCTGGGGTTACGCCAAAGCTGTATGACCTTGGTCCTGTTGTGAGATAAAGACATCACACACGCTGTATTAAGCCAAAAGGTGCAACAACAATGGAATACTTATCAGCTGCGTTCACCGTTGTCATTCACAAAGCAACACCAGAGGAGCTGTCAAGGAGACAGGCAGAATGAGAACACCGTGGCCTCGACGGTAAAACAATCCAGGCTTCTATTATGTATAAGAGACGGTAAGAGCCATAAACAGTCGCCAACATATCTATTCTTCTGGACGAGCCCAGACACATTTTGTGCGTCTGTGTGCTGTGAAACCACAGAGAGGAACGTTTTCCAAAGCCAAGTCCGAGATAGTGAACTTCAAAAGGGAGAAGCCTGAATCTGTGTCACAGAGAGCGTTCTGGACCGAGCCTTAGCAAAGTTTGCTCGAGTGCATTTTAAGCTTGGGGGGGGGGCACTTTCGTCAGTCCCACTTAGACTAAGGTGTGAACGCCTCAATAGCTGTCACGTGTTTGATATTGACTCCTGTTGTGTGAACAGCAAACACAGGCAGGTGTGTGCTGTTTACTCTCTCAGTTCTTTTGGAGTGGACTGTTTTATTATTTTTTTCCTGCAGATGCCATCGTGATTTCATTTCTTAAAGTAAATTTTGCTTGTGTGTATTTTGAGCAGCAGTGACCATGTTGAAAATCACAAATAGCTGCTAGGCATTAAAATAGGGACAAAACTATAAGAAACTGACCTAAATGGAAATAAACTGGAGCTCAGAGCAAACTCTGCTGCTGATGGAGGAGGTTTAGTGTGAAATACTTGAACGAGTGCAGGCAAACTCTATATTGTATGATATTGTGTGAGAGAAGAAAATATCTCAGTTCAAGGGTCACCAAACCGTGCACTCGCTTCTGTCACTGTTGTGCAGTTTGATAAATGCGGATCCTGGTTTTCTCAAGGTGTCGCCGTATTATCGAGTTACCAGCTGACATTGTGTCTCAAGCTCTTCAGAGATGAACAAAAGGTGGAAAGTTTCATCTGGTAACAGTGACTCAATAGAGGCTTGTGTGTAGTATGTGGCTATAAACATTTATAGTAAAGTCGGGCTTAATTAACACTGTTGGGTGTCATGACACATCTCATGTGAGAGAGTATTGTGATCAGTTTTATATAAGCTTAGCTGTTGAAACAGTATTCTGTACATTCATGGCTCATTTAATACACAGTATGAAAGCTCGATAAGTGTATGTGAACGTCATGCCTGGAGAAGGGAAAAAAATGCATATGTACGAGACGACATCTGGAGAGCAATCTGAGCCACATGCAAATGCATAGTTTAGACACATTATTTGAGAAAAAAAAGCCCCAGGAGGTTTAGACTTTGTCTCGTGATTTCTGCACCGACAGAAGTGGAGTAGTACTCTAGATGACGTAGATCTGACTGCGAGAGGAAAAACTTGACGGATACTGATTTGTATGTGATCTGAGTTATGAGGGAAAATGTGTTTCGCTTTCAAAGTAAGAGCATTCAATTGCATCTGGATTTTCCCCAGGCTGATATGAGACACTTGAAATGTGTAAACGGGCTTTCTAAGCTGTACCCCAGAGGCACTTTGCCCCTGTCTGGACTTTCATGTTAACAAATCTATAAAAACTGCATGGTAATTCAGCCACTTACCTTCATTATAATGCAAAATCAAACACAAGTTCTTATGTAGAGATTTACATTTTTCACCAAAAAGTCCAATGATTTCATGAAGCCCGCTACATCCGTTGTCCCGTCTCTCTCCGCGGGCCGTGCCGGTGCCATAAAGGCTCAGCTTCTTTCCATATCTGTCAATACATTAATGAGACACATTGGCCCTGTTGAACTCGAGGCTGGCTGCCTCTCAGGGGAGCGCGGGCAGCAGGGAGAGAGCAGGCCTGCCCATGATTGCTCTGTTCTCCACAGTGCATAGCTTCCCTTTAATCATCTCCCCTTTTTTCAAACTTCTCCTGTCATAGCCCCGGGCAAATCGCACTCGCAAACTCACCACTGTTTCATCAATATTCTGTCATATTTTCTCACTATGGGATCATTGTGTGATACATTTTGCGCACCATGATACACCGTATTGGCCAGCTGTGCAGATACCGAGGGACTGAGCAAAATGGTTGGAGGCGATATTATTTAAAGTGGGCCTCCGAATATGTCCTATTGTACACAGACGGTACGTAAATACTACATGAGTTACAACAACATGCAGCGATGTGTCATTTGTGACTAATGAAGCATCATTTTAGCCACAGGGTCACCACAAACGTCCTTAATCCCACAAACCCACACGTTGTTTTCCTTTCAAAGACATGTTGGTAGTGCTTTTTTGAAAATAACGCATTTCAATCCGCTATTATTACTACTAAATAAAACTAATCTTATTTTCCTAAAGAGACCAAAGGGGTTGTAATTATGCCTCCTATGTAATAACACATCCGTGCTATTTTTGGCACCTTTTTTCTTTTTTGTTCTACTGGTCACAAAGATTCACTGACACATTAAATTAGAGGTATGATGAATTATTTCCACTATAACAGTTATTAAGAAGTTGGAAATGTAGTGGTTCCTCCAGGGTTTGAGGTATTAAACTCAGTATTCAGCGTTTTCTCAAATATGGAGCAAAAACTTAATTTGACACCAGTCAGACACAGGGAGGAAATCCAATACAACATACTTGTGCAATTACATTTACATACGGTACAATGTCTCTTAAGGCAGTTTATTAAATCTTTAAGTGCGGACAACATGGAGAAGTCGTAAATATTCATTACTTTTGTTTATTGCCTTAGTACTCTCAGTACACCCGCTCTGTTTCTGTCACATTTACCATTAAATTATCTCTCAGTGCCACTGCAGCAAAATCAAAGGAAGTGCATAATAATGGACATTTTTAAATAACAATGGAGTTTCCCTGTACGTCAAGTGTCCCATCCCAGGAAGCGGCATAATTACGGTCCCGAGCGTGCTGTCAGCAGCAGATACAAGAAAGACGTCTTCGCCGGCCCGGCGGCCAGGCTCGGTGACGGGACGGTCGCGTTAAATCATGCTGCGGTGCTCTGCCGTGGCAGATTTACGCCGGCGCAAAATCGGTCGTAATCTGGAGGAACGAGGAGGGGCGGCTCCCTCGGAACGATGCTAAAAATGACGGCAAACAGACGGAAACCACCTCACAGACCACAGTCCGGTTTGCAGGCCGTCGTCGCAGCTCTGCTGCAGCGAGAGCGGCGCAAGATAAACAGCCGAGCGACGTGTTTTCCTCCTCTCGTCTCGTTGTGGAAGCACATTTGCCGCAGCCCCGAAGTTGATGGATATTGATTGGGCGGAGGAAGCCCGCATCTACATGCACTCTGGTAGTTACCTGCCGCCGGTCACCTTCGAGGTGAACGTTCCTAGACAAGGACATCAGGGGCCTGACAGTGGGTGGGAGGGGGTGGACGGGCGCTAGTCTAAACATTATCGCAGAGGTCATTCCCTTGGTGTGCTTTGGGATGGCCAATATTATTTCTACTCTGCTGATTTTTCAATGTGCTAAAAACGCCTCGCAGCCAGATGGCAGGTCTTGCTTGAGAGAATCTGCTGTTTATGGGTGGACCTGAACCGGTGAGCAGGACTTTATGACGTGTTAGACAGCAGATTAAATAGCCGCGTCACGGGGACACACACCCACGGGGGCCTCTGCCCCCCGCCACCCCCCCACCCCCACCCGCGCCCCCTCTGATACTCGACACTGTTGATCTGCTGGCTACATTAACACACAGCGCGCAGGCAGACTCAAAGCACATTAGCTTTTAGGGCCGTCTCGGTCAACAATATGACTTTGATGGAGAATGTGATGAAGAGGCAGAGTTATTCTTACTGCGGCCTTCCTCCTTGTGAGAAACTATTCGGCCTGTCCTCAAAGTGGTCACTGGTCAGGGAGAGGGAACCGTGGCACGGCCAAGGTCTCGCTGCGAGCAGAACCGACTCCCTGACCTCTGTAATTGAGATGCCGGAAGAAAACTGCATTCGTATCAAATGAAAAACTATTTTAACGCAGACAGGAGGAGCAGTTGCCAGGGAAAATAAGTTGATCGAGGAGTTGTCTGCCCCTTGTGGTTTAGTGGTGAGACCTGCTGCCGAGTCTATGATTAGATTGAACACGCACTAATTTAGCTCAGACTGGCAGCAGAGGGATATGCTCTGTGTCAAGCTGAGATGACATCCCCAGAAGGTTGCTGGAAGAAGGACTAACTGTTTAATTTAACAAGATAGAGGTGTTTTAACCAGCAAGAGGCAGAATGTCTGATAAGCTCTTTTGTGTGTACGTGTGCATCCAAGCGTGTGTGTGTCTGTGTGTGTGTGTGTGTGAGAGAGAGAGGGAGAGAGAGAGAGAGAGAGAGAGAGAGGAAAGGGAGATTAACCAGCTGGCAGAGCAGCCAGGGGAGACGCTGAACACTGCAGGTCAGCGCTCTGAGCATGATGTGTTTGGAGACTAAAAGTTGCAGAGATAGTCTGGCCACATAGTTTTATTTTTCCCTCTTTATTTTTTTTTTTTCCTATACAGCAGCAAAGGCAGATAGCACGTCCGGTTGTCGTCCCGCGGCCAGATAAGAGCCCGGGCCCCTGACATTGTGCCGCTGCCAGGAGTGCGACCGCGGCCCCAAAGCCGACAACACGTCAGCTTTTGATCCGACGATAGGCAAGGGCATCTGGAAACCGCTGGTCAAAGAGCAGATCGTTCTGGTTCCCGCTCTGAGCTGAAAGGCGGCTGCCGGCTGCCACTGCGCTCACGCGCCCACAGGAGCAAAGAAAAAAAAAAAACTCACAACCTGCCCGCGTTTGTGCGTGTGTGCGCTCTTAGCCCAGCAGGCAGACGAAAACAAGCCGGGTGATAAATACTTGGAGTGTCTGCAAACACGCAGCCTTTAAGCCCCCTAACACCATTATCTCAATGGCCCACACTGTTGTTTTTGGAAATAATTATTATCTGCAAACATTTCCCCCCGGTTTGTCCATTCATGCCAGCCAATTGCTTTTTTACAGCCTGTAAACATCGTACTGTATATCCAGTGTGTTTGGTTGAGTTTTGTTTGTGGTGAGACAGAAATAAAAGCAAATCTAAAGGTGAAGTTATCTCTGGATCGCTAAGCTGCGCTAGCTTGTAATAGATTACCATCCGCCGCTGTTTGCCGCCAGTGACGGCAAAAACCGGCAAGAGATTACGCTCATTTCCACTCAAGATGTTTCCATTGGGTGGGGTGATGTGTGTGTGTGGGGGGGTAGGGGTGGAAGAGGTCAGATGCAGTCTAGAGATGAGATGATGATGACCATACCCTGTCATACTGCTGAGAAACAGAAAGAGATGGAGAGAGAGAAACAGAGAGAGAGAGAGCGGGGGCTTTACTCACAAAGCTCCTTGGAATAGGAGTCTAGCTTAAGATCACGGGTCAGCTGGCCGTCCAGCTACCCTTCACTTTTACTTACGAATATGGTCGTAACGGAGAGAAAAACCAGAGAGGAATAGGAGAGCAGAGTCGGTGTGAGGGGACAGAGGGAGAGAAAGAGAGATAGTGAGCTCGTTTATGGTTCATAGCAGGAAGCAGCAGAGACTGAGGGGAAAAGAGCAAAGAGGTAGAGGAGAAAACTACAGCTCTGCAGCTTTTTGTCCTCAAGCTTTGAAACTGATGCTTGATTATGATAATTTCTCGCTTTATTTTGCCTAAACACAAGCACTTTTAAAGGACAAGCCCCCTCGTTTTCTGTTTACTTATCAGGTCCTAGGAAGAGACAAAAGGACAGGACCACTGTCTCGTCCTGCTGATGTCAGTGTTCGCTCGGGCACTGGTCCAAAACTGTTTGCTGAAGGGATTATGTTTTCGAACAAAGAGCACACTGACAAGCCCTTATATGACCAACTAACTCCTTAATTATTAATTAACTATTACAACATCATCAAATGAACTATTAATAATTGATCAAAGCAAATAGTGAACACAACAACAGCACTAGGAGGTTTGTGTCGATGAACTTTAGCGGACTATTTCCTTTTATTATTGCATGGCTGATGTCTCTTCCTGGTATTTTCAGGAAGTTTTTATGTGATTCTTCATCTTTTTTAACAATTGTATGTGTTGTGTAATCCCCTTACGTAAACAAGTCAAATGCACGATGAGCTAGTGTGAGCTCTGAGAATGATGTAAGATGTAGACATGTCATTATTTTCTGGTAATTCTTATACATTTCTTAAAACAGAGAATAAGACTCAAGACCCCTGTGTGGAGGCGAGACTTTGGCAACCCCTAGTGGGGCCGGACCCTACAGTTCGGCATCCAGCCTAGTAGAGTGTTGCATATGTATCAATCCACAGCTGAAAGTAGTCCCATTTTCCTCCTGTTTGAATATCAGTTCAAGCGGCTGTAGTGGGATGATCTAACTTAAAACCTGTTTAATTTGTTTAAGATTCATATCTACATGTGTTAGCACAAAAGCAATGTAAATTTTAGTTTCGTGATGTTGATAAAAAAATATAGAATAACACTAGCCTTTGAATTTTTTTTCACACTTTTGGCACAATGTGTGAGACGTTCAACTTGGCTATCCAGCTGAACTGCTAAAACCTGTAGAGCCTCCGAGCTGAAGCAACATTTAGCTGCAAGAATCGCAGGCGGCGTTGACTTTATGTTATATAACGAGGAAAATTGTTCCGACAGTTTCTTGCAAAACACTTTTGAAAGCATTTCTAAATATTCCCGTATTTCATCTGAACGAATCTGATTCTTCGCTTCTTAACGGGCAACAGAATATTTTCCAGTTCAGAGGCATGAGAGGTCTCAATCATGGGGAATATTACATAGTACACAGTTTCAGGAAACATTGAATGCATGATGTGATGCATAAAACACAAAGAGATCAAGGCCACGAGTCCCCCCATTGGGTCGGCGTCTCTCATGAAGACCTTGGTGAAGCAGAGCACACATTCACTTCCATTTTTATCATCCAGTGCATGAAACGACACACTGATGATAATCTGTGTTTAACGTCACAAAAAATGCAATTATGGTGTTCCAGAAAGAGAAAAAGAAAAAGAAACAAGATTATACAATAGCAAATATATGAGCAGACCAAGGACTTTACCGTGACAGGGTATAACACCATGGAAGTACTTCTTTAACAGCGTGTTCTGTTTTCATCCTTTTATGGAGGCTGAATGAATGAGACCTTGGTTGTGATTGTTTGAAACGTATCTGCACAGATGAATTTGAATGGCTTAGCAATAATGATCATTTATGTTTCAGAGTCCAGGTGCCATTCATGTTTGATAAACCATTCAATAAATATCTTTCTACAGCTACTGCAGCTGCCTCAGCAGAGTGAAAGTAGTGAGTCTCTCTTAAAAGGCCTCAGAGGAAAAATCCTATGTGTTCATGTGACGTCTTTTCTTATACAATGGGAGTCTCAACCGTACGGTTAACATAAGTTGTGGGTGTCAGTGTGCTTAAATATTTAATTAATTTGTCATGCTGAACACATTATACTCTGCTACTCATTCTGTGAAAAGCATTTGTGCAGGTGGAAGCCTGTCTTCTCCCAGCTCTTCTCATTACTTCAGATGCAGACTGGCAGTGGTTTTTTTTTGTTTTTTATGATTGCCTCCATGAAAATCACAGTGTAAATGATCATGGCCCGCACATCCAGCACGTAAATGCTTCTATCAGCTGCCTTGTCAGCCCTCATTACACGACCATAGGTATCACACACTTATAACGCCTTTAATGTCATCAGGACCTGAAATAGCCATCACGCGTGATTATAATGCTAATCTCTTAGCGTGTCACCAAAAACAAATACAATTTAATATCCTGATGGTGAAGCGAGGGGGAGGTGCTGTGTCTCTGATCTTCATTGTGATTTTTAATGAGAATATCAGGCCTGTCAGTGACAGGCAGCTGATTAAAATGAGGATCTCCGCTCCGCTCGCACTTCCTCCCTCTTTCCTCTCATGCCATCACCACACTGGAATGATAATCACCGTTTTTTTCTTTTTTTTTGATCTTCTTCCCGCTCAACATCTTTTGTGTACTTTCACTTTTATGAGTCCTCCAAGCCGCATCTGTTTCCATGGTAAATCAGCCTCTGTGATAGACATGGCATGTGCAGGTGAAGTTTAAAACGTCGTTAGTAAACAGGAGTGGCTTCAGCTGGAGCCCTGTCTCCATCGCCATCATTCCCTGTGACTGTTTTCCCTCTGGTGGCTTTCTCATCGCCCCTTCCTCAAAGACATAGTGCCATCTAGTGTGCTTTGCAGTGGGTTGCATGCCGGGGCTGCTCGATGCAGTTGTATTATTTATTCATGGGCAATGCGCAATGATGTGAGAGGCATGCTTCAACCCCCCCCAAGCGTATTTATTATTGCGTGAAAAGACTCAATCTTCCATCTTCCTTTTTTTAAGCTTACAGACATTTTAGGTATATTTGTTTTGTTTTTTTTCCTTAAATCATTTTGCCTTGGACTTGTTTTAGATTTATTTCAATGTATGTGGAGTTTTATAACACATAAGAATGGAGAGATCACCTTGTGTTGAGGATGTGATGAATAATTTTGGTGAATGATGCTTTAAATAATTTGAAATAACCGCACCTTATTTTTTGGATAGTATTGTGTCTCGTGGGGATTGTGAGTAAATATGTGCGTGACGTGGATCGTTATTTTGTCATTTCCAGTTTTAACCTGTTCTGGTTTCGCCAGTCGACGCTGAGAGGAACTCACTTGTTAAACTCGACTTAATGTCTGAGGTTTAGTCAAACATTGCCAGTCAATCTCGCGCATTGAGTGCAGCCCTGACCCTCTGGGCAGTATCACAGCTGCTGAAGTGCTTTGGCATCAGTGTGACAGGATTAACACATCAAAAGCAGAGTCGGGGCCTACAGCGGCGTCACACAGTCAGTACAGCACCTTTCATGTTCTGCTCAGGTTCACTACAATTTCACGTAAGCCAACAGCAAGTCAGACGGAAAAAGATAATGGGGCCAACCTGCTGCTATCAGGCTTTCCCTCAGCTTCACTGAAATATGTCAAATTCTGTGTTTGATGAAAGATTGGAGTTCAACAGGCTCAAGTCAGGAAATGATATCTGACTGTGTCACATGGCCGGATGCAAAGGAGCATTTAAGTCTGACATTCAGGCTGAAATTATTGCTGGGAGCCTGCATGGTCTTACTCGCTGTGATGCAAACATTCGATAGTCAGCATGAAAATTAAACCCAAATTATTATTTTTTTCCAGCAGTCTGAGACTTGTCTCAGGGTTAAATCCCAGGATTTATAATCCCTTCGATAAGATGTGGCAATAAGTGGAGGCAGAGCAGGCTTATTATTACGAGTTCACAAATGAGACGGACCGTGGAGAGCTGAACCACATGCAAATAGGGCTCCTATTCTGATGGATTTTGTTAGAGATAGAGAAATGATTCATGCTTTTAGAGGCCATGGTCATTTTTGCATGTTATAAAATGATATAAATGTATAAAAAAAAAAAAATTCAGTTTCAGTTTTTGTTTGTTGTTGCTCTGTTCCAAACATGGAGGTCCATTTATTTGTGGTACTTTCTCAAAGCTGAACTCAGCCCTTGTGGTTATAAAAAAAAGGGTTAAAAAAAGGGTATAAAAAAAAAAACACAAAATCACAGTTTGACCATCTTGCATTTGCAACACTGCATTTTTCATTCAAAACTGTTATGTACACTTTGTTGCTCTGGAGAAATATTGTCTTATTAATTTGAATCCAAACTGGTTATGAGACAATATCTTTTCTATAGTGTCTATACTGTATCTAATCCATCCTGTATTATTTTGTATGGTACCTGCATGCATCATTTATATGTTGTGTATTTAACTTTGAGCTGCGACTGTACATGGGAACCCAGGCTTGATTTGTTCTGGTCTTGCGTGTAACAACCCCTGTCTTCTGGTGAAAGGTGGTTGACATAAAAGAGAAGCTGAAGCTGTCGAAGAAATTTTGGTCCAACCTGCCCGAGGCCATGTGTGTGGAGGAGCGAGTGACCGCTGGAAATGCCAGTGATGACGAGTGCTGGAATGGTCACACCAAGGGCAGGTAAGGACGCCGGCGCTCCAGGCGCTTACAGGCTAATGCTAAAGGTTGCTAACAAGTCCAAAGTCTGGTCGAGTTCACTCATTTTAATCAGTCTAATCCCACAGTAAGGAACCACATTATTTACCTCCCTTGATTTGAACTTGTGTTGAGCTCATTTTTGTCGGTGATATTTTGCAGAACAGTGCTTTCATTTTGTCTTGAAAGCCAGCACGCCTGCATTCCTTCATTTTGAAGGAAAATATTATTGCACGCTTGCCAAACGCCTGCGGCCGCGGCTGGGGTCACAGTGCACCGATTTGCGCTGCTTTTATTCAAGACATCAAATGTGCGATCAAACGGCATTCAGCATTCATGGTGTAAATTCCACAAAACAAATCCTTAAAGCTAATAATTTAACCCTGCATAATAGCGTCGGATGAAGAAGCCGCTTTTTGTTTTGTTTTTGCAAACAAAGACAGTCGCCAGTGATATAGCTCCCGTTTCCTCCTCTGCCTCGTTACCTGGAGTGAGTCGAGCTTTTAGGAATAAAAACGCCGTTGTGTGGCGGCGGTTTGTGGAATGCCCTCTCACATGATGGCCTGCTGCTTATTTGTCAAGCAAGAATGCAGGCAGCTGACATGTTTTCCCTGGAGAAATATCTCACAACAATGTCAGAACACGGCCCGACAAGATGAGGTCAAACGTTGATTTCGCCCGTGCTGCTGCGACCCCGATGAGCTGCTCTCAAGTGCCTTTCTCTGGTCTGTCTTACCGACGCGATCAGGGGAATGCTTTGCACGTGAGGGAGCTTGTCAAGTGCCTGAAATATTCAACGTTGACTAATCAGTACCTCGCCACATGCCTTGTCCCTCTACAGGTCCACTGTGCAGGATTTAAGGGGGAGATATGGGCAGTTATTGAACTTCAAGTTCAGAATTTTGTTTTCGTTGGTGCGTGAACACCTTAAAACACCTTGTTTGATTGAGCTCTGTGTATCTACGGCTGGGGTTAGTCATTACCATAAACCAGCAGGGACAAAGCAAATGGCTAGAGTAGAGAGACTAGACTAGAGAGTGATTTTGGCACTTTATGTCTATCAAGAGGCCACAGTAGAGGAGAGTGAGGAGGGTGAGGGGAGAGACAGCACTCTGTGTTGCATTCTACAAAGTCCCCTTTAGATGCTGCAGACTCTTTGTCAAAAAGAAGACCTCACATTCATTTCATTTATTTGTGTTTATTCATTTCAAAAAGGTATTTTCCTGAAGTTCAAAAGGATGGACTGACCAACCAGGTGAATAACCCAGAGGTGGGCGTGGACATCACCCGCCCTGACACCCTCATCCGGCAGCAGATCATGGCTCTGAGAGTGATGACCAACAAGTTGAGAAATGCCTACAATGGCAATGATATCTACTTTCAAGACTCCAGTAAGTCATATGCCTGTGCAACCACATTTAGTAATATGCAGTGTAGGGCATGAAGTGTAGTGTCTCAATGTCTTGATACATGCTTCTGAATGGTGCTTATTTTCATAATATCCCTTTTTGAAAATACAACAACTTTATTTGAGGCAGAAGTTATCAGCATCATCAAAGCTCAAAGTGGTTCAGAAGGAAAAAATAATTACAGTCAGTAATTGAAACTGAACCACCTCAGGACAACAGAAGCTAGCCATAGATACTCGGTATTATCTCATGTGAAGGGCATATGCTTATTTTATAAGCTTAGTTTATAAGCAAACAGAGGCTCCTTTCTTCAGCCAGTGGAAACAGAGCAGTCTATTTTGAATTTGTGTCCTGTTCTCCTTTTTTCGCTCTGTGCTGGGGCTCCACCGACTCCTCCGAGGAAGCTGCGGCTCCTCCACCTTCGCCAGCTAATCTCTCACCTTGTCTGTCTGCCACGGTGCAGAGCAGTTACCGTGCAGTGGGGCTTTTATCGGGGCTGATGAGAGCAGTCAGAGTGAACCAAAAGCAGATAAGTTGAGGGCTGCAAAACCAGAACAATGAGCTTTAAGTCCCTAAAAGGCTCCATGGAGCTGAGGAGAACTGCACAGGTGACGGCGTGTGTTTGGCCGATTTATCGCTACACCTGACACCTTTTACCTATATGTTGTCAATTGATTTCAAAAGGAATTCACCATTTAAGGGAGGACAGTGAATTGTTGAAGGTGCTGTTGCTTTACAGTCCTAAAACATGCACATGTCGGTCGATGGGAGACTCTGAATTGCCTCTAGATGTGAGTGTGAGAGTGAATGGTGCCCTGTGATGAACTGGTGACCTGCCCAGGGTCTATTCCCTTCTTTGGCAGATCACGTGACACCACTAAAGGCATTATCCAGCCTGGAAAAAGTTGCATGTTGCGACTGTAAAGCAAAAGTTCAGGATTGTAAAATCCGGCATAATTGTTCCCAAACGTCACATTTCCAGTCCTGCGCTCACAGTCTGGCTGGCGCTCTGTCTTGTTTGTTTTTTGCTCTTGCAGGCGATGAAGGCAGCGGCTCTGGCAGCGGCAGCGGCTGCACAGAGGTTTGCCCCACAGACACGGACGCTGCTGCCACCGAAGCCCCAGTAGTGGAGGCGGACCGCAGTGGGCCTGTGAAAGGCTCTGCCCCACTCTGCACTCCCTCTGCAGCCCTGCCAACTGCGCTGGCCCTCTCAGCCCTGGCACTCCACCGACAATGGAGATAATGCTGGAGGAGCCGGCTAAACATGGACAGCAGGGTTTTATTTTTTCCTCTTTTTTTTTTTTTTTTTGCAGTTTTTGTATTCAGGCAGATTGGAGCTACAGTCAAGCAGACAGTATTCAGGCTGCCAGCCTCCAGGCTAGAGAAGTCTGCTCCGAAAAAGAGAGCAGCCATGCATCGTGATTTCCCACGTTCCCAAAGATTGTGCAGTGCCATCCTTTGACTTGATATCTAATGGCATCACCTCACCATCTAACGCTGATGCCGACCCAACAAACTCTGCTTCAGAGATTTCTTGCACATATGGCAGGTATTAATGTAGGTCTCCATGTGGAAAATTATGAAACGCACTTTGATTGTTTTGATTTTTTTGATGCAAAAATTGTTTGTGTGTTGAAAATTGTTGAGAATGTGGTTATTTGATGCACCTAAAAGAGGCACAATATGTTCAACATATGTTCAACGTTACGTTTTGAACAACTACGAAGGAAAATGATGAAATTCAGGAACATTTTCCACCTAAAATTTTAACTGAATCCTCTCTTCCACTGTCATTACATCATGTGCCAATAATTGAGTTTTAAAGAGATGTGATTGAATATTTATCAGCTTTGACATGATTCCATGCTTGTTTTGAGTTCAGACACAGTCGCTGAATCATGTTGCTTCAGCTTATGTTTATCGCATATATCATGAGTCGGTCCCGGGTCTGCTCTGCTCTTAGCTATCCACTGAGGCTGCTCAGCAACCGCCTTGTGCTAAAACTGACATTTTGTAAAAAGGGAAAAGAGTGACATTTTTATATACTTATTTGCCTTGCAACAAATTTATTATCTGCGAAATATTCTCATATCGTGCTGGTTTCTCAGGCTTGGCTTCGGGAGTAGACGGCCTGGACAGAGTTCACATGGAGGTGCCACCAGTGTTGAGTAATGCCATCACAGTGAAGCTGGCTCTGTAGAGCTCCTGGTCTGTTCCATACCTTTCAGATACTGCTAAATTAAGTCTAATCCTCACTAATAGTTCAAGATGTCTTGTCATCTAACTGCTTCATAGCAGAAGAGGTGCACAAATCAACATTTCAAGTTTTGAGGCATCTGCGTCTTACTTTGTAAACCCTACTCCTACACAGCAGTGGTTGAAAAATCGCAAGTTTGTCTTGTATGTACAATATGAACTTTATATCGATTTTCTTGAACTGAGGCATATGACCTTTCCCATCCTCGAAATACTTTGCAAGTGTCTGCACAATTATTAAACATATTCCAAAGTTCTAGGATTCTGGATTTACATAGACCGGAGCAAGAAGAGTTTTTTTTTCCACTTTTGCAAAAGTAACGGAAAAGCCAAAGCCCTGCAACTGCTTCCACAATCTGCTTGACACAGTAATTAAAATGTGCATTGCGGTGTTTGAAAAGCTACAACACAGACAAATGTCCTTCAAAAAGTAATTGAATGTTTCTATTTATGAAATTTTATTCCCAGAGTTATGTAAAAAAAAAAAAGTGAGGTATTTATTAAGAGAAGAAGTCGCACATGGCACAAAGCAGTTCCTGGAAATGCAAAGAAAGGGTCCCTAAATTTATCTGTAAAGCTTGAATGGTTATGTCTGCAGCACAGACAGGCTTGAAGCCGACCACAGTCACCTGTGAAATGAGAATCTGTGGAGACCGGACAGGGCTGAATGCTTCAGTGAGGCTCCTCAGTGGAGCGTACTTACAGAGAATGTGAGAGGCCTGGCACCGCTGAGGGGGGCGGACAAAACCAGCCTGTATGTACGTCCACTGTTCTCTGAGAGCCCGTCAGCTCCATAGCCAGCAGCCCAGCTAAGCTTACATATCCAAGGAATTAACCAGTGTTACGCCCTCAGCACTATATCAATGAATATTTGTTGAGCTTTTCATTAATGCATTTACGTCGGCGTTTGCATCCACATCGCGAGAACAAAAATACGGAGAGAAAAAAAAAATTGTCAAATGTGTGTGTTGTTTAAAAGGATTCTTTATTATGAATATGGATCTTACAGGATGCCCTTTTTATGTTTTGTATCATTGAACTTTTAATGGTAATATTTTTGCAATAAAATATTGAAAATGGATGTCTGCTCGGACAAATTATCTGAAAAATAGAATTAGCAGGAAACACAACACGTCAACTTTTTTCTTTTGTTTTTTTTTTTACAATCGATGCATTGCAGGATGAGGTCAAGTGATGATTTTCGGAGGGAGTTTGAATCGAATTTCAGACTGAGAGGGGAGAACAACATGTCAAGCAAATATGCCTTATTGTTTTTCAGTGCAATTGAGACGATTGCATTTGTGTTTTCTTACTGTTCTTGAGAATAAATATTTATTAAAAACATTCCAATAGATTTCTATTTGTGGTGACTCTTATGAGGAAATCGTGAAAGAGCGAGAAGATTGTTATCAAACCACTTAACACGTAGTCATTTTGATTGGTCCCACTTGAAACTCAAACTGAGCTATGATTCACATTGTTTCCTTGCAGACTACACGATTCACATTCTTACTATATGAAACTACATTGAGATCTGTGAAGTGGAGGCTCACTTCCTCAACGTTGTCCTCTGGCTTCACAGTAGGGCACACAACACATTGAAGGTTTGCCGTTTCCATCTCTCTTAGGTATGTATAAGCCCGTTTCAGTACAACAGGTGAAATCTAGGCTTCCTCTGTGTATTTCCTATTCGTGAAGTCTGCTTTTATCAGGGGTTCAAAGCCTCTGTTTCTCTTCTGACGCAGGTAGAGCACAAAGATAAGGAGGAGCACCAGGAGACCGATGAAGACTCCCCCCAGAGTGGAGCCCAGCACAAACACAGTCGGCCCTCCGCCTGTCTCTGTAAAGATGAAGCACAGGTGGAGATATTCATGGCAGCCGCGTCGCAGCAGAGAAATAAGATGGAAATTTCAGTCATTATGTCGAAATCAAATGTGTAAAAACTTTTGCTCTGATATAACAAAGTGTGATACGTTTCAACATCACTAACTCAGTGCTACTCTGCAGTTCAAGCCTCTCATTGTAGTTTGCTTAAAAAAAATAAAAAAAAACTCCTTTCACTGGATTTTCACAGCACTGAGTCTTGTGGTGGCACCATAAGAATAATGAATTCTGAAGAATGAGGTTCCAGGTTACCATCACAAGGATGTCTGTGACAGGCTTGTGTAGAAAGAAAGAATTTCAGACTTTACTTTGTGCCCTTAATGTCTCATCTCAGGTGAGGTAGAAGGGAAGAACTATACAGGATATAAAGGACTCTGTTGTGCAGAAGGAGCCTTTATGCTAAACTAGGCCAGGTTTGAACACTTGCCTAATTTGTGTGCAGTCAGTCATCTCATCTGACTTGGCAATTAAACTACCCCTTTGACATTATTCTGTTTTATTTATACACGTTCTTACCTTCCAGGTCAATGGCGTAGGAATATCCCAGCTGCTCGGACGCCACATAAATCTCCTCGTTGGTGATTGGAGGGAAGAAGGGGACCATGTTGTAGTCACGGTTGTGTCCAATGGGCGCCATCTCGTCTGGGAAGGTGGCGTTGGATGGAAGAAACTTTCTCATCCACTCGTCGAAAATGGCATCAGTGAAAGCGTGCAGCACCTGTGTGATGAACACTCGTGGTTATTTTAACCATGACTGTTATATGAGCGTGTTGAATAACGTGTGAATAACGAGTTCAGAGTCTGACCAGAAAGATGGGGTCGTTGGCGGCAGAGTGGGACAAAGCGCTGGTTCCGTTGAGCATGGAGTGCACCAGGTTGTGGAGGTTATTGACCGATTCATCCAGCTCCCCGTCCGGTTTATCGTACCCCTCAAGGGCATTCCTGTTGATGACAAAGTCTGTCTGTCAGCACGTTTTGCAAAGATTGAAGCATTACGTTTCAAATTAATGTTGCTGCACGGCAGTACCTGAAGCTAAAGGAGGAGTTGGTGAAATACGGAGGGCTGTCAAAGTCTCTGATCCCGAGACAGCTTCTGACGTCGTTCATGGTGGGCAGAGACGTGTTGGCGCCCTCCATTATGCCTCTCTGGATGGAGCCCTCATTGGTGCCATTGCAAAGAGTCACCAGGCGATTGTAGTCATCCAGACTGGGGAAGGAGACTCAGGTTTTAGGGAGGAATTTGCACTTGAGTGTTTTTATGTATTTGTTTCTCTTTAATCACGATCCAGACAATAATATACTGTGCGCACCTGTTACACACCACGCCCCATCTGGAGAACCTGGACTGGTTGCTGATGAGGGAGGGGTTGTCAGGGTTGCGTCCTCCCAGCAGAGAGTCAGTGCACACATCACACTCACTTTGCCCAGTGGCAAAGTTCCAGTAGGGAACTGCAAAGTTCTCATTGCCGGACAGTCTCTGTGAGGAGAGGGTCGATTTTATTGATATCTGTTCGCTTTCATGCTCAAACTGTCAATTTGCCAATTATGATTGCTGCAGAATTGCAACTTCCTGAGGTAGGATCCAGTTTCTGCATAGATGCTGTATATGCTCTAGTCGACCAATTCATCTGTTGGTCTTCTTTGTGCCTGTCCCTGTTCTTCTGCTGTGTTTCAGAATGTAAAGTATTTTCACTTAATACGTATCTTCATTTGAAGCATTTTGCTTTGCAAATAAAACTGTTATTTCTTGTCCATCAGCTTGTCTGCCTCTGTGTTTGTTACAGCTATTCTCTTAACAATCCTCCGCATCAATTTTGATATTTTGGGGGATTTTTTATTTTATTTTTTATATTTAACCTCCTGCCCCATGTTTCCATCCAATAATATCAGCATGAATTTCTGTGATAATAGGTCTTTAGAAGATTACACATACCTGCAGCTCTCGCTCCAGGCTGAGGAGGTGATACCTGTGCCATGTGATGAATGCTGGTCCTTTGTGTGAGAAATCAATGGCTTTGAAAGGACGCCCAGGACCTAAAGAAGAATGTGTTTGATTAGTTCATGTTTATCAGTATGCAATTTAATCATCATTCTTTATTAACTGCAGAAGAGATTATTTTCTATTTATTCCAAGCTTGTACTAATTGTCCCTCTCAAATGAACTAGTCTCAATACACAGACTTGTGCGATAATCCCAACATACAAATCCCACTGACCCATTTCGATGTGATTATGTGACAAACAGTTTACCTAGAAGAGTGTCCCGGACAGAGTAGTAATGCTGCCAGACAAAGAAGTCGTAGATGGAGATGTTTGCGACCTGCGGCTCGGTCCCGTTTGGTCCCAGCAGTCCCAGCCAGTGTTGGGTGGCGATCACGTAGTCTGGGTGGATGGTGGTCTTAGCCAGTTCCAGAACGTTGAGGAACTCCTGGAGCTCCTCAGGGGTCAGCGAGTGGATGTTCTTCCTCACCACTGGGGCTTTTCTCTGGTCACAGTTTGCACCGGTCCAGCCAAACTTACACTGACCACAGTCGTGCCCTGCAAAGTTTCCTACAACACAGACAGCAAACTAAACACGTCAAAGGAGCTGAAGGAAGGATCTCAGGGTGGTCCATGTTCAGAGTTACAGCATAAGGACTCACCGGTGCATCTGCACGTCTGGTTGAAGAACTTGGTCGGCCACCTCTCTCTGTCATCCACGTTCCTCAGCCTGTACGGTCCTCCCCAGGGTTTGCTGTCAACTCTGACAGGCAGGCAGCTTCCTCTGCCTGACAGAGATCCACAGACGTTGGCGGGGTCAGAGCCCAGAGCGGGGCAGCACCGCTTGGACAGGATCCCCTCCACTGTGCAGCACACACGAGGAAACTGAGCGTCCACGTCCTCAGTCCACAGGAATAAAAACAGAAGTCCAAAAGCCAGCGTCTTCATCGTGTTTCACCTGGTTGTTGTCCTCCAGTCAAGGGTGGGAAATCGTTCTGTTCATCAACTCTAAGCTGTAAAACGGTCTATTAACGGCCCCCAAGGAGTGTGGAATCTCAGTCTGATCCGGTCCTCAGTTGTGTATCTTTCAAATTAGATTCAGTGATAGTTTAAACATCTGTGAAGGCAACACTTAAAGCCAATTCATGTTGTGTTCCAGCTGGTTACATGCACATTAGGAAAGACTCTTATTCCCGGCCCTGCTTTTGTAGAGCAGAGGATTAAGGGTGGTCTTGTGATGATCACCTGACAGCAGAGCTGTGAGCCAGACTAAGACTTGGATGAATACCAAGGGCTGTACAGCCACTTTGTGCCTGAAGTCTGGGGTCTGATTTATTACTTAGACTTAATCAGTCGAGGAAATTAAACAGGCAAATTCATCAGATTTGCCTCAGACACAACATGCTGGACAGTGAACCTGCTGCAGTTTGGGTCAAATAGAAAATTAATTACGTCCTGATGTCTGAACAAGTGTATTTACCAGATAACCGTGATAACAAAGACATTGTCTTCACACAAATTAATTGTTCATTGTTGAGTCAGTGGAAGCTATCGCTGTAAAAGTACCAAGTGTAAAAAAAAAAAAAAATCAGCTTTGGAGCCAGGACCAGCCAAGATCTGTTTTGTAAATCTTAATGGGGTACTAATCACTTTAATCCAGCCAGAAGATACTGCTTCAGAAGCTTTGTGGAGCTGGGTAGCATTTTGTCTCATTGTTCAAACTTTTCACCCCAGCTTTCCAACTCAGTTTATTCACAGCTGTAAAAGAGCATTATGTCACTACTGTTCTCACATACTGGATTTGAGGTAGTGTGACATTCCTGTTTGCATTTAAATGACAGACATGTACTCTGGTGTTACTTTTACATCAATTTCTGATAAAGTTAAAGTTTTTTGGCTGCAATGCCTCTTCGTCTCAAACTCATTAATTTGACAATAGCTCAAGGAGAATACCTGTTCAGTCAATAAACTGCTGATACTTGGGGCGTAATTCAGATTTAAGATAATAATAACTTTGATTCAATTTGGATTTTGAAAGTAAGACTTGATTTGAAGATTTGTTGTTGTAACTTTTTGCTTTTTTGGGTAGACATCAGCAAAGATGGCAAAAATCAAAAACCAAAGCCCTTTAAAGCTGAGTTCCAAGGTACCATATCGCTTTTTCAGAATTAATAGTCAGTGTACCCGAAGATACAATCAGCAGTGACATACTGTGTGAACCTAGTGAATATAATGAAAATAAGTGCTTATGTGCTGGTGTTCCTTGAAAGACAAAGGGCTCAAAGTTTCTTGGAAAAAGCCCTGAAGGCAGAATCTCCTGCAGTGTTAATGTTTGATAGAGGCCTAACTGCAGTACGTCAAAGATGCCCTAACAGCTGGGCAGATGACGCCGAGGATACGTGACTAGACTTCATGTGATCCTGCCACAGCACTACAGAGTGGAGAGTGAAATCGGATGCATGGAGATATAGGGAACATATGGTTTTTGATTGGCTCTTCTGTATTTGTGTATACAAGCTTCTGTTTTTGGGCTGTTCATACATGGACTTTCTTCTTCTTGTTAAGAACTCCACCCTGCGTGGGTTGGACAAATGTGAAGCTATAGATCTCAACCCATTCCTCTGCCACGCCATTAAATTTTACTTGTGACAGAAAGCAACACAATGACTCTTTGTTTGTTTTTTGCCGGAGGTGATCACAATCGTCTCATATGGTAATCACAACTCATAGACGAATTTGTTTCCAGCAACACTCAGATGATCTATTGTATATAATATTCTTTGGCCAGAGAGTCTTGCTAAGGAGGCTTTGTTCAGAATCAGGAGTCAAAGAGTCACACTTGTCAAAGGGTCACTGTTGTAGTGAGAGGTAACTCAGATGTTTGTCTTTGAACCAAACTCCTGATGCATTCCTGGGCCCCGACATGTGACTGCTGACAGCAGGAGCACATGCAGAGTTAAGTAGAGTCTGTATACCACTGCAATAAAGAACAAGACTTCCCAGAGCTGATCCTGATTACAGTTGTTAGGAAGAAGTATGTATTTTACAACCGAGACAAGATGAATTGGAAATTACCGCTCCACTCCTCCTTGCATATCCCTGGAGCTCCTTTATCACTGATTAAAGACTTCTTAATCAGTAATATGTCAACTTATACTAAAGCTGTGCCCAGCTGTGTCCATGGAGTCACACTGCCTTCTTACAGCCTAAATGTCAGATTACTGTAACGTGACATGTCAGCATGAGAAATATAGAAATAGAACAGCTGAGCTTTTCATATGGCCCAATCTTGGGATTTGCTCTCTTAGAGGTATCTAAAATACCACTGGAAATAATTTTGTGCAAAATCTGTATA
This sequence comes from Karalla daura, assembly GCA_029224185.1. Taxonomy (NCBI): domain Eukaryota; kingdom Metazoa; phylum Chordata; class Actinopteri; order Chaetodontiformes; family Leiognathidae; genus Karalla; species Karalla daura. The sequence goes on along the minus strand of CM055202.1, from coordinate 14,238,224 downwards.
TTTGCATTAAATAGATACAGTACAAACTCATCAGACTGCCCAACACCATAAGAGAGATAGATATAAGAGTCAATACGTAGATGAGACACAAACATGGCCTCATGAGAAAAAAATTCACTTGTGACCACGGAGTCTTTGACATAACAGGTCCTGTGAGCTTCACTGCACTCAACAGGATTAGCGAGTAGAATTCCTGCAGGGGTGTCGAACTTCACGTTTCTATAGCAGTGGTTTAACTTTTACTCCTACAAACAACTCCACAAGTGCGTACGATCATCGGGGGAAAATTGATGAACGAGCAGCAGCCGCGTGTGATTCTAATGAATTTACCAGTGACTTGATTGTTGTCATCACCGTCGTGGTTCTAAACGGGAGTGAGACATCGATGTTTCGCCTGCCACAGAAAAAAGGCAGAATCAGTTCCAACGCAATGCAGAAAGGTGAATCGAATTAAAGTCAAGATCAAATCAGATATGATCAAAAGGAAAAACAATATCCACTTTAAGACAAGGCAAACTAATTTATGGAAACAGAAATGAAAAACAAGCAGATGTGTGTAGACAAGAATGAGCGCCTTCACCACATACTGACACAGGTTCACAAAAACATCTGCGTTCAGCGAATATGAGCTAAGCACATTTTGAAGGCTGGATTTAAGATTTAGTTTACACATTGAACTTCTTCACACGCTGCAAAGATGAGGCATTTACAGAGGCATTCATCTTCCCTTTTAAATTTAACCTCATACCAGAGCAGAAATAGCATTAAAGCAAAACATCTTAATGGTAATTACACTTACAATTGTAACAGTTGAAGGTGTGTCTTTAAATAAAGGTTGACATAAAAGCAGTTTTTCTGTCGTTCCTTCAAAATGATCAAAATGGCATTAAACTTAATCAAGCCTCTTAATGAAGCTTTGGCTTGTAATGGACAACATTAAATTCTCACAATATGTTTATCAGTTCATCCATCCATTAACTTGTATGTTAATAGTGTAACTTTCTTAGCTCATATATGGCGAAGGCAGGGAATACGCCCTGGACAGGTCACAAGTCCATCACAGGACACACTCACACACTATTCACTGTCACGCTCACACTTTGGGAAAATTTAGCCTCTCCAGTCATATGTTCTCGGACTGTAAGAGAAAGAAGCTGTGAAGCTGAAATGACTGTGAGATGACAGTGCTAATCCCCGATATGCCATATTGCTATGAATTATTACATTCCTGGATATTTCATTTTTATTACTTTGAACAGCTATTGGAAATATTTGCTTGCCACAAACTGACTGGTTCGTAATGTGTAAATACATAAACAGAGACCATTATTCCTGCTGAAACACAGGATGGTGCCAGAGAGCTGTGGAGAAACAAGCTACTCTGTATAATGGCATGCCAGTCATGGCTGTGTGATGGGGAAATGTCTGAAATAGGAGCACAGGATTTCTTAAATCACCTTCATCCAGAAGCTTCTGATCATCAGTTAGAGAAAATATGAAATGATCGTCAGTGGAATTTTAGGATTATAGTTTGAGGCAACATCATGGAAAAAGATATGAATCAGACCAAACAAAGAAGAGCGGCAGGGGAGGGTTTTTAATTGCACATCGCTAAGTGAACTCAATCTCACTGTCTTTTGTCTTCTTCAGGTGCTTTTCAGGTTCAACATAAAGATGTGCCTAATAGTCCTTAATGCATCTCCGGAGCGACACAATTGAAACCTTTTCCGTTAATGGTCTTTCAAAGAGAATCACAGACAGAGGTGCTTATCCATTTGTACTTTTTTGGCCACTTGTTACCATGTGCATGGAGAAATGCGTCCATTTTATTGACGTCTTTGTGGGTTTTGCACCAACACCTACCCCACTCTGCATATGTTTTATAGGAATATTTGTTGGCCAAATAAAAGCAGGGCTCTTAAAATGTGAATTGGGGCCACTTGAGGTACATTTGCGGGAAGTAGAGCTCAGTCTCGTAGAAAGTGCTGAGAGGCAACTGATTCAAATGTTTTTGCTTGTATGTGTGTACTATTATTTCATCAATGGTGTGTAATGTGAGGAGCCTCTCAACACACTTTGAGTTTCCTCTCCATATTCATATGTGGTTCCATTAATGAGCCCAGACCAAATCTAAATTATCTTTCTTGCCAAAAATGCTCATTAACTCAAGTTTTATATCAAGCAGCAAGGAGACAGTGTTTTGTCAGTGTTGTGGTTCAGTCGTTTCTTGCATGGAATCTCAAATCTACTGAAAGCACAAAAAAAACAAGATTAAATATATCGGAATAGATTTTTGAAATAAGAGCTTCCCTAAGATAATTAGGAAAAACATACATACTTCAGGTCATGGGATCGATTGTACATTCATGACTTGCATCACAGCTATGAAACAAATTAATTAACAAAATGCATCTTGACATTTAAACTATTCCAACATTGAAAAGAAAACCATTTAATATGAGAAAATGTGTTAAAATACCCTTTAATGCCAAGCTCTTAATAAGAAAGAAATCTAAAGCACATTAAAGATAATTCTATCAAATCCGCTTCAGGTGTGTTGTTGCATATGTTGCATATTCCTCACAGGGTGTAAATGTTATATTCTCGTTTGCTTTCTGATATTATGTCTATATTTTTATTGGTGGCAAAAAAAGACGGGTCCACGAATGTCAAAAAAAAAAAAAAGCAGGTCTAGAAAAATATGAGCAGGAGTTGTGGCGGCTGTGGAGACGTGGCTCCTTTATAGTCACCGTGACAGTAGCTATATCCTGACATATGTAGTGTCTGGCTACAACGGCAGGGGGGCAGTGTTGCTGTTCCTGGCGCCCCCGCTTCACTGGAATGGGCCCTAACTGTTTGCATTTCCTTCAGGATGCTCCAAGAAATATGCCATGAAATAGTCTAGGATTGGACATCTTTGTACTTTAACTGTCACCATTTCAAATCTCAACCATGCGGCAGCGGTGACTGACAGTATATACAGTAGAGCGGGTGGTATGCACTCATATGAAATGACTAGCCTGCATAGAGTTTTAATCCTCTTTAAGACTCCTATCCATCTCCAAATTAATATCTAGGGGCCACATATCCGTCTGCACTAGTTTGTACTCTGTATATCCCACTTCTCTTGCAAACTGATCAAATCCTCTGCTGGAAAATAAGATTAATAGTTGTGCTGCGAAACACGCTTGAGGTCAATTATTTGGGAGATGCCGATGATATACTCATTACAATATAACAGCAATTCAAGGACAAGCAGCATGAAGAGCTGTGTTGCAGATTAATTGCCATTAAGGGTCAACATGCGTTCAAATTGGTGAAGATGCTATCCGTTTTCATCAGTGTGAACTTCACAGTATATGGGAAACCTATAATGCTCATTACATGCATTTAAATGAGTCTGTCCTAATTACTAATCAGTCTCTTGTACCATTAGAGATGGAAATTAGAAATACAAAACAGACCCCTGGGCATCATTCACTCAGAATATATTAGTTTCTTTTTAGTGTTGGCATTTTGAAAAATGAAAACGTGCCACCCTTGAAAACTTTATCAAATATTGTAACATTTGAAAAGCAGGAGTCTCACTTTTTATTACCTAATCTGTGGAAGTGTGTAACATGAGAAAGAACTCTTGTTTGCAAATATAAGAGAGCGGTGTGATATATTTTTTTGTTCGACTGGCTCCTAAAAAAAAAAACAACAACAACAAAAAAACTATACTGTTTATTTTGCTATGCCCCAATCAGAATATTGGCTAGACCCTTCAGTGATTCTTTCTTCAGTGATTCCCGCCCACCTCTCTGGCAGCTTACCGATTTACATTTGAGCATAATGCAGGCATTAGAGGAGGCACAAGGCAGCCCTGATAAGTTACAAAGTGCTGCAGGGGTAAACCTCGTAAGAGAGGGTTTGGAGTTATTTACAGCGTTCAAATCCTTCAAAAATTCATGTCTGGAGGATGAGATTGGTTTTGCAGTTGATGCTTTGCACACAAAGCAAACACAATGCATATGGAGGGTGTTTAGCCGTAAATGACCAGATGACATTAATTCTAATTGACTGATCTCATCCCATGCTCAGGACCAGTGTGTGCGATACTGCACAGGACACAAGGGTCCTGTCAAGGCACAATGTTACACACAAAGCAACAAAACAAGAAACACTGAGCATGGCTCAGGAAATGAGGAACACAGGGAGCTAAAAATGATTTTTTAAATGCAATTTAATTTTCAATGAAGCAATACTTAAGTTGTATGGCATTTTCTATTCACAGATATGTTTTGATTGTGCAATTCTCATAATAAGAGTGCTCCAAAATTGCAAAGCCATTACAAAGGAGGTTAAAGGCAATGGAATTCCTCCTTATCAGAAATGCTCTCTGTACAGTTGTTCCATTTGAAATGCATTTAATTGCAAATAGAAAAGAAGAGAGAGAAAGCCAACAATGCGAGGGTCTGAAGCATTTTTCTCGTCTGCTTTGAGTGAGCGTATTCAAATCTAAGCGGGCAGACAATGAAGGAAAGGAATCGTGCTCTGAATAGCCTCCCTCTCTCTCTCTATCTCCCTCTCTCTCCCTCTCTCTCTCTCTCTCACTCTCTCTCCCTCTCTCTCTCTCTCTCGCTCTCCTTTTCATTCCCAGGCCAATTCACAGCCTTCCTCTCCTATGCTGTTAGGTTAGGGGCGGGCTCTCCACTTGCTGCTCAAACTTCCTTTGCCACCGCGGGAACAACACATCCACCTGATAGCACGCCGGTGGCGCACACGCGGCCGCCATCCGTCGTGTCAGCCGCCCTCAGACACCTGTGTGTGGGAGCCCTTTGTCAACACTGCCGACGCCTGTCTCCCCGGCGCTCTTGGAGTCCATGTTGTGCTCCCACGGTGCTGCTCGCCCACTTGTTTGACAAGGACGCCGCTTCCTCTCGTGCACCAGGCTCTGCCAGGCCCCCATCATCTCAAAAAAAAAAAAGAAAAAAAAGAAGAAGAAGCCATGGCCAAGCCGTGACCCGGGAGCCTTCTCCACCGAGGGGAGGAGTATCTGGTGGGGGGGATCATTGGGGGGCAAAGAGCTTGAAGCCTGTGCCTTTGTTGGGGCAAGCAGGGGGAGAGAGCACCCCAAGCAGATATGCTGACAGTCTCATAGGAGAAGAGAAGAAGTTAAAGCAAGAAAGTGCACCCTTCAAACTTTCCAGTGCAGTGCTAGGAATTCTATTTTTTCTCAACAAAGATTTATACATATTTATACAAGCCCAAATACTGATAGGAAGGTGCTAGGGAAAAAAATCTTGGAATTGCAGAGGTAAACTATATGTAAATGCCATAAAGTAATAGACTTGTAGTGCAAATCACACCATTTTATCTTTAATTTTGCTTTCGTACCCTCCCCACCCTCTCTCTCTCTCCCCCCCATCCTCTTTCCTCTGGCTTAAAGGTGCATCAGAGATATGCATTTAAGCATATTCAGAACACGGGGCGTGAAATTAAATGTGTGGCAGAGTGAGAAAAATATACAGACGCTGGAGATGCCTTAAAAATAGTCATTTATGCAGATGGAGAGGAGTGAAATCATTTGCAATGGGATGACCCTCTCTCCAAGCATTTCTCCCCTCACTGTTCTTCCCTAATCTTGCACTGTATCTTCATTTTTCATTGAACTCGCCAGTTTGCTGCTAAGCAGCCTTGTAGATAAGGCAAAGTGCTAAAAGGAGACGACAGAAGGAGCTCAGTGGGCCCGTTTCTATTGCACTTTCACCCAAGGCAATGGGCAGAATTTAACGGATTCCTTCCAACATATGTTTTTGCCAGATAAGTAAACAGTGTGTGTCGGAAATGAAAAAAAAGCATTTGCAATTTAATGACATTACAGCTCCCAGCTTAGCCCGCCGTGCTGCGAGGCGAGGAGCAGAGAAAGGGGAGAGCGGAAGAATGGAACCGGGTGTCATCAATGTTTTTTTTTTCTTTTCCCTTGCAAGAAGCAGCACTGAATTCTTCTTATTCTTTTCAAACCCCTTCCCTTCTCCATCCCTCCCTGCTATTTTGTTCCCTTGCCCATAGTTTTCTCGCCTTTGTCGGGGGAGGGGGGGAGGGAATTATCTATTATTTTATTCAGAAAACTTGCTGTCCCTTGCCATTCTACCCTCTCCAACATCTGATTCTCTCAGATTTTCGGAGCTAAAAACACATCTATCCTTAGCCATGGGAGCTTCCTCTCTCTCTTTCTTTCTCTGTCTCTCTCTTTTCCCCCCCTCTCTCCCGCACCCCAACCCCGCTTACCCTCCTTTGTCTGGCTTCATCAAAGTGCAATAGATGCTTGGCACAATAAAGGAGAGCAAGCCTCCATGTTGTCATAAGACTCAGACCTAATGTGAGGACCAGCAGTAGGTGATGAGTCGGAGAGAGATTCGCCTCCCAGTCTACATTTCAGTGGCAGTAAACGATCCATCCATCCCATGTGAAAACCCAGTGATTTTCCTCTTTTCTCCCTGCCGGCTGTCAGGCAGCTGCCTTATTATAGAAGGCTAATTGTGCAGGAAAGCAGATTATGAGAGTGGTAGGATGTACTCCTTGACCATGTGCTAATGTGATGACAAGTTTGGGGACCCTCTAAGCAAAAGGCGTCGCACGCCAGGGCACTTTTGGCACTGGCTATAATCTGCCTTTGGTATTAACTCAGCAAACCAGCTTGTTTGAGTATGGATCAATCGCTCGCTCATTATTTTTACAAGAAAGCTTTATATTCAAGGCGCTTTCCTGGTGTTGATCTCTCATTAACCATGCTATGTAAATGCACTGGCAATCCCTGTGTAAGGGATACGTCACCCCAGGGCCCGGGCTTGCAGAAGCATGTTAAGGAGAAGAAGGGGCAGGAAATTTGGGTCAGTCGCCGTCGCCAAAACTTGAATTTCAGGTTTTGCTTAAAGCCCCCTGCTCGGCTTTTCTCTTTTAATGTGTTTTTGTTTGGTGATGTTATGTTTTAAATGTCAGCCCTGGAGCTGTCCAGCAATTTAGGAGGCACAAAAAGCCCTGTCTCAGTATCACATCCAAGTGTTCATGTTACCTCTGTAATCGCTGCTGGCTGCAACTTTACACACACTCCATTCACTGCCGGTCTTTTATCACCTCCGAGTGTATTGACTGTACAGGTAAAAGGTTAGATAGGGTCAGAGGGAGTTGATAATATTACAGGACGACCAGAAATGCCGCGCCGAGCGGGGGCATGGGGAAATATTAGCTTTCCGCAGCTGTGCTAACTTATTAACCGCGCCGAAAGGGGCCTGTGACATGTGACTCTGGCTCTGGAATCCGCATGAATTCAATTGGCTGTCAGGATGCATTGTGCATCAAATTAAGGGTGAAATATTTCAACTTGTTTACTCATTTCTTGCACACGCGCGTAAACACAAACATCCAACAATCCGCGGCGCTCAGGCATGTGTTCGCCTGACAAGAGATGGCGACGCATGCGGTATGAGGAATAGAGGCTTCTGCCATATTTGGCTCCACCGTGCCCTGGTATGGTGAATGACGCAACAGGAAAACCGACCTGACAGCACCCAGGCTACGGCTCCGCGTTTCTATTGCGCCCTACATACATAAATCTCTTATTACCGCTCTGTGTTAGCTATGTGTATTTTTACACCTGTCTGCGTTAATATCAAAGTGCAAAGGTTTGCTTTTAGACTTTCAAGTTCATTTGTGTCTCTCCTGTGAGCGTTTGTATGGGTGCCATCTCTTTGAGGCAGAGGGGAAAAAAATGCTGCTGTTTCATTCCTGTTTGAAAAGGACTGTCAAAGGGCACTGTTCCACTTGACCCATTTTACTTTCCATACAAACAACTTCGGCGCGCCTGAATTAAAAATACTGAAAGTTCCAGACTTTGCCATGGATCTGTCGTATGTATAGCAACCATTCAAAGCAATCTGCTGCCACTTTTAATTGCTCTTGGTAACTTAGACCACCATTTGCACACTGATGAAAACCCATGTACATTTGGCATAATAAAGAAAAATATTGAGCGCGGAGGACCTCTCGGTGGCTCACAAGAGAGAGGCAGAAATGTCTCTCTGTCTGCAGGTACTTCAGCTGCTTCCAGCCTTGTAACGTTTTTGTTAGCAGCACAGTGCGAGCGAAGGCCAGACTTTTGATTGCTTTCCCTGTTTCACGTCCCTCTATAGATCCCCTTTCTTCCCACACACGAGCAAACAAAGCAAGTGTAAATACAATGTTGAAAAGCCATTACCTTCAATGTAACCCTTTTCACAGCAACAAAGAACATGGAAAATTTCCACAGCACAATGTGACTAGACACAGCGTGATGATGTGGCTAAGGAGTACGGGTTGTCAGAGAGACCCCTGCATGTGATGTCTGGTAGGACCATTGATAATAGATTTGTTCTGAGGACCCTCGCATTACCTCCCAATTAAGGTATGAAGTCATGCTCCTTCATCAGTAGAACTAATGGCACGTTTCAGGAAGCAGCCACGTTCCGAGATTAAAGACGTGTTGTGCAAGTGTTGGATTTTCTGCTGAATACGATAAGGTGCCCGTAAGAAATTGTTGCTTTGCTGTCATCGAGGTAAACGTACTGTACTCGCACTCTTTATATCTTCATTACCGAGGCATCTATATGGTTGTTCCAGTGCATTACACCTCGGCTGCGAAAACTGCGTGTGAGGAAAACAAATCTGACAGCTATAGACGTGGCATCAGTGTCAGCTCTATTAGGCGCCACTACACCTGACGCTGTAGGATTCAATAGCATAGGCAGCTACAGAGAGATCGCGCTTTACAATTTTCAAACTGGAGGCTTGGGAGCAGAGATGCACTGCGAGCAGAATCACAAGCCACCCCCCCACCCCCGGTACAGAGACAAAATCCAAGTTCCCATCCGCCGTGTGCCTTCCTGGGTAGCCCAGCAGAGATTAGCCGTGGAGAGACGTATCATTTGGCAATGATCTATTTTGCCAGTGTTAATTACGACAAGGCTGCGAGAATTTGACTGCTAAAGCACGATATCACAATACAGGGTGTGAATCCCAAATCAAGCTTTGCACACCATAATCCTGTTAAAAATGTAATAAATAATCCCTGTGAATTAATGTTGGCAATATTTCATTTTAATAAGTTCTTGTAAAAAAAAAAATCAAGAGAGAGAGAGAGAGAGAGGGAGAGAGACAGAATTGATGGCATTACAGCTCACTCACTTCAAGTGTGGTTTTGAGTGTGCAGGAGGAAATCATTCCTTCTCATTAAAGGTGCAATCTTCGAGCCCCCCAGATCTTTGTTGTAATAACTGGAGAAAATAATCTCTTTTATTGATAGGCACATGTAGCAGAAAGTATGCCAACTGACAGGTACTTATCTTTTTGCCTGTGTCCTGTGTTATAGAAAGATATAATTCTTTGTGACTGCTCCTCAGGGCATCGGCTCTTCAACTTCATTATTTCTACTTATGATAGATATATTTTTTTTCCTTGAAAACCTGGGAATTAATAGGAGAGCCAGCAATCTCTGCCAGCGGTCATTTGGAAATGGAACAAAAAATGTCACGTCAGTTTAAAGAACATTTTTTTAAGGCTTCTCGCTGACATTATTCTAATTTATTGATGGATTCACGGAGTAATCCTACGCCTCGTGTTTTAGGTTATTAATGTAATGATTTCAGTAACTACCTAGCAGCCACGGGATCTTTTGAAAAACTCTAATCTTGTCAAAATATTCAATTGTGTCCTCCCCCCTACAACATCTGCATCCTTTTTTTTCTAAGGTATAAACATGTGAGCTTGTACATAATGTTCATCTTAAATTGTACAGTTTCAAAGTAAGCCTTAAGAATGTCATAACATGGCTGGTAAAATCAAAAGCTCCTTTTGGATGCACTGTGAATATGGAGTCATTAGTGCAGTGAGGTCCTTTAAACAGCAGTGGGAGCTTTAGAGTCAGACTGAGTCCCCTCTGTTCTAACACACACACCCACACACACACACACACACAGCTACACACTCAGAAATACTTGATCAATTTAGAGTTAACAAATTAGAATATATTTCAGAAATATCTATGGTTCTTCTTTTTTATATTTATTTATTTATTTAATATCAGCAATGTGAGCAAGTCAGTCCTACTTCTTTTTTTATTGCTTTCACAGATCTCCTTCCTGCAGTATATGTGTAAGATTTAACAATAAAGACAGCAAAATCAATGTATCGCCCTTTATACTTTCAGTGCTTTTTCTTCTAATGCTTTGTAAAATCTTGATGCAGTGAAGAGCCTCTAAGTGGTGTGTGTTTCCTTTGTCAAAAAGTGGATTTGCGCATTTCGTGAAGGTGACAAAACTCAGAAGTGATCATGAAACTTCAAACCATCTCGTTATGTGTCTTCTGGACAAGGAAAAAAGGCAGAGTCGAGTCTAAGGAGTGGTTGTATTTATTTTGTGGGTCAATCTGGAGGTGGAGGACATCTCAGTTAGATATCTGATGAACACATTATCTTTAAACTAAAAAGGCAGAGATCTCAGGAATGTATCTGTGTTAGTGTGTGTGTGTGTGTGTAAGGAATTGGTTGAAGAAGAGCTGCACAAAAGAGGCAGCTATAAAGCATATCCACTTTCTTTAACTGTGTGAGCTGACAAAACATGTTAAAACAAATTCACCTCTCATAAAATTAGGACAAAAGAAAAACACTGAGCTGAGGTTGTGAATGTTTTTTGAGCTGTTTCAAAGGCATCTCCACGTGACTTAGCATCTCGAGGCGCAAAAATCACACACTCTCCCATCAGCAGTGAGACCGGACGTGTATTTTCACACAGAGATATTTCAAAGTGTGACCCCCATCAGCCTCAGTCAGAGATCAAAATGAAAGAAATGCTCCTCTGATATGAGAACTGTCCTGAAATGCATTTAATACGTGATGATAAATAACAACGGGGCCGTGATATTGTTCCTGATGGTCTGGGATGCCAGACAGCCTGGCAGGCGCTGCGAGTGCAGCCCCCTTCGTCTCACCTGCAAAAACTCATGATTACCTCAACTACCCCCATCCCAACTACCCCTCCCCGCCCCACCTCCACCCACCTGCCCCCAACCTAATTCAAGCGTTCCCTCTCTGAACTCCAGCGGGGGTCCATCGGCTTATTGCATTATGTACTATTAAACAAACTTGGACTTCTTAAAAGCAGAGTCAGACTTCAGAGGCTGTGTGGCATGTTTATAGGGATGGACTGTACAGTACACAGAGATTTCTCATTTCTCCCGGTGACCTTGGGCACAGTGACATGTATGGTTTTGAGGCTTTGATTTGCCACGTTGAGGTGTTGCGGAAAAGGTGCAATGCAAGATAATTTTGGCATTTTTTCCCTCCTGGGAGCATAGAGAAGTGAGAAATACAGCAGTTCATACTCGGGAGATTACAGGTAATATGGCACACAGCCTTCATAAACATTCTTGACCCAACCTGATGATGGAGATATTGCTCCAGGAGAGACTTTTCACACTTTGATTTGCCTAAAATGAGATGGAGAAGGCAGTGATCAGAGTCTTTGAGGTTCCTCACAGAGAAGCCAGCACTGGCTGCATATCTCTCAGCTGCTGCACGCATGCACACACATGCTATGACAACCAGGTGAGCAAGAAGCAGACTCCTGCAAACAAATAGAGAAAAATATGCTCAAAGAGATGATATTGATGTATTATTCATGTCAGGGGGGGAAAAACATACCAAAATGATCCATCTCGAGCCATTGAAGCCGGCTGATAATCCACGTGCTCGCAGGGTAGCCCTGGGCGAATTAGGGATGAGGAAACCATTGTGCATCCCTCTAAGGTCAACATGGTTGAACCGGTGATACATATGTATGTTAATTTGCCTAATCTCACTTCTACAAATGTCTTACAGGCACATAAAGGGTTTAACACCAAGACATAATGATATCAGGGCATCAGACGGGGGGGCTTACGAAAACATGAGGCAGCCATAGCTTTAAATCATCTGCAGACACCTTCATATCAGCTGTCACTAAAATACCAAGGCAAGTCTCGCTCGGATGTGAGTTTTATTTATTATTATTATTTTGTATTATTATTATTGGACAGTTCATATTTTCAGTCTTTGTTTATTATATTTGTTGCAACTGCCTTTAATTTTAAATACGCTGCCATGCTTTTACTTGTATTCTTGTACTCTTGATACAATATAAATAAAGCTTTAATTAAAACCACCATCATTTCAGAACTTCCCTGCTTGTTTCTTCTGAATTAAACAGACATCAGTGAAGTATGTCAGTGGAAAAAAAAAAAACCCACAGTGTGCTTCTGGAGGAGGACCCGTCTTTATCTCATGTAAACACCCTTGCTAAATTTACCAGAGATTCTTTAAACATAAAAAGCATCGCTATGGACACACGGCTGCTGCCTCTGAATCATTAAGTGTGTATGAATGAAAGAAAGAAAGTCCTCATTTAATTCAGCGTGTTTTTGTCCACTGCACCTCCACAGCTTTTTGCATCAGGGCCCGATTGCTTATCACCATGTAACCATTTACACCCACTCGTCTCCTTTTAACCCACACCATAACTTTCTGCCATCATCTCACCGTGTGGACTGAGGATATCCAGACTGTTGACTCTGATCCTATTTGGAGATGTTCATTGCACTGACTTGCCACAGCACACACTTCACATACATGTCACTTTAAACTCAGTTGAAATGTGATTGTGCACCTGCGTTTTCAAACTCGCATCATCTTTTTATTCTTGTTTTATTCTTTGTCCTGTGTTGATGTACGACCGCTCGATGTGCCTCCAGTTTGAGTTTGAGTTTAGCTGAACTGAAATAGACCAGTGAGCGATGAGCAGATTCATTTAAAAGTCCATCCATCGATTATTTTCCCCGCTTTGTCACCCAATAGCATTGCGGTGCCTATCTCAAGAACACATAGGGTAAAGGCTGGGAATACACCCTGGACAGGTCTCCAGTCCATCACAGGTCACATGCACCATTCACACTCATAACACTAACAGGGGCAATTTAGTATCCAATCATCCAAAACATGCATGTTTTTGGACTGTGGGAAGAAACCGGAGTACCTGAAGAAAAAAGAAAACCCTCACAAACCCAGGGAGAGCATGCAAACTCACACAACACAGATAGGCCAGAGCGGGTTTCCAACCGGGGACCTTCTCCAACCTGTGAAGTGACAGCGCTGTTCACCAAACCACCGTGTCGCCCTTAATTTCAAAGTCACAGCTCTTTTATTTTAAAACAAATTTTGAGGCCAGTGTGAGATGAGAAAGGCAAACTCAGAAGGGCTGAAACCCCAAGACATGACCTCTGCTCAGGGGAAGTTTGATGTACAAGAATATTTTGTGTTAATCACTAAATCATCTTATCTTGGCAAGTAGAATTTATTGCCCTAGATTTTTGTAGAGAAAAAAAAACACTTTGAAAGAAAAAGTTTTCTCCCACTTATTTCCATAGTTGCATCTCCACCTTTTTTCTTTCAGTCTTAGACAGAAAAAAAAAACATAGGCTATCTATTCAAAAGGCATTTAGTCCATTTCTTTCTTGGCCGGTAAACCTATTCATCAATTGTTCTGGCTTGTAGATTGCATTCTAATGCTAATCTAGCGTGTTAAATATCTTTTTGTTCCCCTTTCACCGTTTTGTCATTCAGTTTATCCAGTTTTGGCCACCCATTTTATTTATTTATGCGCCTGCTTCTATTCATGCGCTCATGTATTTTTTATTATGTTGTTTCACTGTCATGCAGTGTCAACTCACTCCATTCAGTGTGGGCTACTTGAAGGGCTTGGAGGGACAAAGCGTGTACACATTGCAGTGCTATTCACTCCGGCCAGCTGGATGGGCTGAAAAAAAAAGCCTTGTGAAAAGAAATCCTCCACAACGGACACAGAAGAAGTGCACAATGCTAACAGTTTTCCAAATACCACTGATTGCTTTCATCACAATGAGGGAAAGCAGCCGCTTTTGCTGAGCTCCACTTCAACAAACAACACTCTCACAAAACCTCCCAACCCACGTTTTGTTCCCAGACAAAAACCCCTCGACCGTCTAAACGCTCCCAGAGTCGGGGAAAAAAAGTTCTTTCAGCGTTCTTCCCCCTTTTTTACCCCCCAAGAAAGAAAAATATAATGAAAAAGAGGGAGAAGAGAAAGAGAAAGAAATGGCCACTGAACTCATCACGCAGGTCCTTTGACTGACTTAACGACCTTTGTCCACCTTAAAAATAATTTCCACTGAGAAGCACACATTTTGTTTTTAAATATCGACAATTACGTTAAATATGAGAACCAAGCGGATTAAATAATAGAAATAAAATTAAAATGTGCAATTAAAAAAACGCAGTAGGAGCAAATTATACCGCAGCAGCACTGATAACTTTACCCTCTCTCGCCTTTTTTTCTATTTTCCAGGACTTTCAATGAAAACCACAAGGTCAGTGGAGAAGTTCCGTGGAGAGAAGAGATCTGGGGGTAAGTCACACAATGGAGAACACAGCGCTCAAAGGCTTTAATTAAGCGTGACGGAGATAATTATCCCTGGACTGTCCAAATTAGTTTTGCATAATCGCTCTGATCCTTATGAATTAATCTCTCGCTGTAACCCAGAGGAAAGGGCCCACTTGGCTTAAATAACATGCAAACACACGTTATGGATCTCATATGAAAACACACACACACACACACACCTGCTGCGCGCGCGCACACACACACACACAGTCCCGCAATCCTGCACAGAGGTGATTCCTCTACAGAGAATTTGTCTCTTTTAATTCATATTTTGGTTGGCTATAAAATAACGCGCAAACACACGTCACGGATCTCATATGAAAACACACACACACACCTGCTGCAGATATACACACGTGAGCACGAACTCCTTCACACATGTGATTCCGCTACAAAGGATTAGTCTCTTTTAATTCATATGTTTTTTTTTCCTTTTTCTTGTCTCACACACAACTCAGGTTGCCTCAAAGACGAGCTTGTTCTCCATCTCTCTCTCTCTCTTTCTCTTTCAGATCCTGCATGGGAAAGAAAAGTAAGCCCAGAGTAGCGCACAGTTTTATCTTCCTTCCTATTCACGATTAAAATTGTGATAAATAAGGTTTTGGCTCCTGATTACAATGGACTGATTTAGGTGCCCCCCTCCCACCCCTCCTGTAATGCCATTGAAAGCACGGACAAAAGCGGCCTTTGGAGGATACCTTACACTTCACCTGGACTAAGGAGATGGGAGCAAGGGGAGAGAGGAGGGGGGGAAGCAGAAAAGATAACAATCTTGTTCATCTCATCAAGGAGAAGAAGAAGGGGAGGAGGAGGAAGAGGATGTGGGAGGAAGAAGAAGTAGAGCCGCGATTCCCTTCCATTTAATCCGAATACGCTTTATTGTAGTCCTTTGCTCAACAAGTGAACAGTAGCAATAGGTTGAAGTACAGAACGGAGGTTAAAGAAAACACAAAACATACAAATTCCATAAGAGTTAGTTAAAAAGGTGTTTTTTTATCTGCTGCACATGATACGAGGGGGTGGGAGGGATCAAGAGGTGAAGGACTAACTTCCATTTGTGTTTAAATGGGAACTTCTTTCTTTCTTTGTCTTTCTCTTTCTTTTTTCTTTTACTGATTGAAGAGAATTAAAAAAATGGAAATGTCACCTTCAGAATAAATTACATCCTCTACGTTTCATGTGCAAATATCACAGAGCTAGTCTTGTCCTTTTTGAGAAAAGTCTGTCTGGGTCACCATAGATTCCACTAAACAATAAATATTACAGACATCTATAAAACTGGCTTAAAAACTGAAAATATACACCGGATTTCTATAGGGGAGGAGGAATCCCTATCTCAAACACTAAGCCTATAACGGCAAATAAACTAGAGGCATTATTTTTTTTTGTAATATCTGTACACATTTACATTGGTTCTTGAGAGAGAGAGAGGTTAGGGGGGGGAGAAAACCTCCAGGATCCGTGGATTGTAAACCCATTCTCCTGCACCGACCTGGGCCATCCCGGCTTCACTGCTGCAGATTCCCACAGGTCTGTGAAAGCAGGTGCAACTTGCAAAAAAAAAAAAAAGAGAGACAAAGCAAAAAAAAAGATAGAAATCGAGTCCCCCCTTTTTTGTTGATCCTCTCAAACGTGTGCATTTGTGCCATCCTCCAGTCCTTTCGAGAGAGGCGTGATAATAGATTAGAGAGTTCTCTAAATAAGCATTACCTTATAGATAAAGGCATTAATCAATATACATACACATGTGATATCTGAGACGACGAGCACTTCATCACATGTACAAGTTTGTGCATGCATAATAAAACTCTTGCATGAATATTTTTTTTTTCCTCTAAGTTTTTCACATTTTCTTTTTTTTAAGGAGTCCGAAAAAAAAGTATTGGGGGGGGGGCTTATCATAACGCCGCAGCATAGGCAGGGTACGGTTCAAGTTGGGGTTTCCCCATCCCGGGGAGCAGAATGTAGGCCAGGGGCGGCTGCAGCCCCGCAGAGGGCCACCCGGTGCAGTTACACGGGATCATGTAGCCCGGGTTTCCCGGGGACGGGTGCGAGTGCGTGTGAGTGTGCGCGCCGCCGCCCACGCCGCCGCTCCCGGCGAAGGCCGCCGCGCTGGCGGGCGGGTACCCCAGCGGCGACGCGTAGGGAAACGAGGGCGGGGAAAGCTCAGTCATCTTGGATCCCAGGTCGAAAAACGAGTACGGGTTCGTGGACATGGACGGGTTGAAGAATACCCGCGCCGCGGCCGCCGCGGCCGCAGCCGCCGCTTTATCCGGGTTCCCCGGGGCGCAGTCCGCCAGAGCCCCCGCGGTCAGACCGCTCACTTTGAGCGCGTCGTGCTCTCCCAGGTTGTAGGGCACCGGGAACGAGAACTTGTCTTTCTTCATCAGGGTCTTGGGCTTCCTCCTGGGTCGGTACTTGTAGTCGGGGTGCTCCTTCATGTGCATGGCCCGCAGCCTCTTCGCTTCGTCGATGAAGGGCCTCTTCTCGGACTCGGTGAGAAGTTTCCACTCGGCACCTAGTCTCTTGCTGATCTCCGAGTTGTGCATCTTCGGGTTCTCCTGAGCCATTTTCCTGCGCTGGGCTCTGGACCAGACCATGAAGGCGTTCATCGGGCGTTTAACGTGATCCATTGGTTTAGACATGTTGGCACCAGAACTCTCTGCAGAGAGGAAAACAAACACAGATACAAATGCAATTAACCCTAAAAACACACATACACACACGCATGGCTTCCTAAAGACTTGTTTAAAATGAAAAAGTTTGTGCTGCAGCTTTGGAGCCACTTACCTTGAACTCAGTTCTTCATCCCCGCAGATGAATATCGTTTTTTTTTTTGTTTTTTTTTTTAAAAGTACAATTTGCTGCGTCCTTCCTCTCCTTCCGATAAAAGTTTATGTTTTCTTCTTCATGGTGGCATCCAGGAGTGATCCGCCTTCGGCAAACAGCACAGAGAGGAGAGAGGAAAGAGAGAGAGGGCAAGAAAAACACCGGCCAGCTGTCTTGTTTTGCTCCTGTCGCCTGAGACTGTCAGCCAGCACTCTGCAGCAGCGGCAGCAGCGGCAGCGTCTACACAAGTGGATGAGGAGTCCTCCTCTCCCCATGTGAAATACAGCCCTGTGCGGCAGGTAGTGAAAGTGCCACCCGCGCATGCGCACTGGCGCCCGGTGGCAGGCAGACTTGAAAGCCCTTTTCCCTTTTAATCCCACCCCGTTTAAAGAGGAAACGCGTTTTTTTAAAGGGGGTATTTAGGGTCTACTGTGGTGCTGTCTGGACTCATTAGCCCACAATTAAGTTTATTTCCCCCCCGAATGAGGTTCAGTTTGTGAGATTCACCTGAACCAGCCTGACACCTGATGATGCGTCCAGCTCGGAGAACAGGTGCAGGCTGCTGAGGCGAAGCGCTGCATCCATTCCCACTCTCTTGTCCATTCACTGAATCATTCAACCCTCTCTCTTCCATTTGTTTTAGTGACTATCAGAGCAACCTGACTGCCTCTCCACACCTGTCCTCTCTCGCTTCCCCTTCCCGTTCCTATCCTCTCCCCACGGGTGGCACTGCCATTGAAAAGTAAAGCCTACGAGAGAGGTAGAAGAATATCTTCTTTAATTTTCTGATATTGTTGCATTTGTGGTAAATAGTGCGGATGCCGGGGAGGTCTGAAGTGTTTCTAATCGCGCTTTGGTGAAATTAATTAGTTTCCTGAAACCCCCCCCACCCCACCCCTTCTCTGTGTCTTTTTTTTCACTTTCACTTCAAAGGACTTTCCCAAGGGCAGCGAGTCGACAACTGGAATGAGGTTGTCGAATATTCAACTAAGCAATTACAAGTTATCTGCGGGACTTGTTGAGTAAATTGTAGGTTTAAGTGGTTTGTTCTCGCACCTATACACCGCTTTGCGTAATTATATGCGGACAAAAAAGGGGAGAAGAGAGAGAGAGAGAAGGGGTGGAAATGGAGTGGGGATGAATCGAACAATATTATAAATGACGAATTAGGCTGTAGGTCGAGCGTTTAAATGAGGATATAAACGGGTGTCAAATTCAATTCTCTACACTGTTGTTCCCTTTTTTGAACGGTTTAGCCTAATTCAAGGAGAGTTTACACAATAAATAATGTGTGCGTGTGTGTGTGGTATTAATCATATATTGTGAATAACAATATTAGAGGGATGATTCCCCTCTAGGCCCAGGTGTGTGTGTGTGTGTCAGTGAGTGTGTGTGTGTGTGTGTGTGTGTGTGTGTGCGCAGGGTGAAAGTTGAGTGATGACGCTGACCTATCCCACAGTGATGCGCACTTCGCAGCAGACTGCGCCCTTTTTTCTGGGAACGCTTTGCTGCAGGATTGAATCCAGTTCAGAGAACTTTATTTGTTCCCCCAGGGAGGAGGCAACACACGGAGTCACAGTCAGAGCAGAGTAAGAGAATAAACCGAGAATAAAAGGGGGACGCTGAATGGAGGGATGCGCGCACGGGGCGCATCATCACCGGGAGATCGCGGCTTTGTCTAATAATGCACGAGAGGGAGGGAGTCCGGGAGGGGGGGGGGGGGGGGGTGAGGGTTGAGGGCGGGCGGGGGGGGTGACAAGGTGCGCCGGGGCTGGGATGGACCGGGATGAGATGCGCGGCGTCGCCCGGTGCGCGCCTTTCTCTCGGCGCGTCATTGGCCCGCAGCTATAAGCACTGCGCTCACACCTGGTGACACCGACAGCCCCTCCCTCCCACTTCCAATAAAACATTTAATACAATATATAGCAATGAATTAAAAAGAATAAGTCACGGTGTAAAGTTCTTATCGGGAGGAGACACTTCCAGCGGTGCGCTCTTCACTCCCTCCCTGCGCGGCTCTCGCTGCTGCGCTCCCAGGAGATTTTTTTTATTATTATTATTACTCACTCTGCGGGGTTTATATAAATATATATTTTTATTTTATTTTATTTTACCATTCAGTTTTTCACGTGCATGTATAATCCTGCAGTCCTTGGCCTATGTTTGTCTTTTAATAACACATGTTGGAGGATTTCACAGGATGTCAGGGCCTTGTCGACATGCCCCCCCCCCTCACACACACACACACACTCTTTCTCCCTCTCTCTCTCACACACACACACGCACTGATACAAATGTCAAGATTTGTTGTATCTATTTCAAAGAAAGGCGACTTATTTTGGAGAAATCAAATTCTCCAATTTAGTGATTAATGTGTGATTTAAAAAAAAATATTACAATCAAAATACCTGCTGTGCGTGTGTGTGTCCCCTCCCTCCATTTTTCCCCGCGCCTGGGTGCTGGAAATAACACTTAAATAATTCAAGATGAGTTAGTGAGAGTGGGAGAATTACCTGCCGATAAAGCCCGGGTCCAGCCTCTGAGACGGAGCCAGCACTCCCAGCTCACAGCACACCGCCGATAAGACTGAATAGAAAAATATCATGCAAATAGAAGGCAGACAGCAGCAACAACAAGCCCATGGGGACATTTTCCCTAGCCGGAGAGATCGCACACACAGTTCACTCTAAAGTGCTAAAGCCATCACTCTGAAATATAGGAGCCCCCCCGGGGGAGGTGCAGGAATCCTCATGATAGCAGGCAGCAGTTTATTCTGCCCAACACTTCTGCAACTCCCGGAGAAAGCAGCAGAAATTATCAAGAGGCTTGATGATGATGATGGTGATGATCCCTGGATTATCCCCATATATAATGAGCCACAGAGGATGTATTTCCTTCTCTCCTTTTTTTAACAAAGTGTTCACTCTGTCCTAACAGACGTGGTAGTGGGGAAAGGGGGGGGGGGGGTCGACTATAAATAAATGGATCTCATGCAGGATGGCCTCTTCCTATCAGATGGCTTTCCTGTGACCACCAGGAGGAGAAAAAAAGTGAGGAGGGTAAACAACGATATCTCCTCTGTGCCCCCTCCCCCTCCCCTGCAAACTGAACACATGAAAGTTTGCTCATTATCGGGGAGGAGGTTTAAAGAAAGGGAGAGGGAGGGGTCCTGATTGTGTACCTGATGTGGTTTCTTTCTGCTTGTCTGATCACAGCTCTGCCTGGATACCCCCCCCCTCTTTCTTTTTTCCCTTTTTCCAGCCTCACACAAACACACAAACACACACACACACACACACACACACACACACACACACACACACACACACACACACACACACACACACACACACAGTGGAAAAGGTAGTCATCTCGTTTTCATCTGTGCTCTGAGGAGTCTTATTAATCCCTATATATATGAACATGCCAATTGCTCCACTTTTTACAGCTGATTTTAAGATTAAGGATTTATACCACAGATAAACGTCAACAATCTGGGCCGAGATGTTTCATTAGTTGCGGTGGAAAAAAAAATATTTAAAAGCATGACTGATGTTGTAATGCTCCATCTTTAAGGCTGGAGAAATGTGACATTGTTTCAGACATAATTGCGGCATATTTTCAGTTAACTCCAACCTATTTTTATTTGCGACTGGCTGAAAGGAATTCCAATTTGTGACCAGATTAACACAAAGATATTGGTGTCAAAGGCATTGTGCAAAGAGGAAACAGAATGTAAAAATTGTAAACATGATTTCGAGCAAAGCAAACCGAAGGACCAGAGTGTTTCCTGCCTGATGTGGCGAGTATTGAAAGCCAATTTGTCACTATCACACGCCATTAGCTGCAGAATCTTATCTCAAGTGAGCCTTTGATAAAGTGCTAATGACAAACAGTTTACTGTTGTGAGGGATCCAATTGATTACTATTTAAAGATGATTGCATTTAGATTAGAAGTCATTTTGTCTAATGAGGTTTCTTTACAGCTGCCACAATACGTAGAAAACGCGCTTAAGTGCAAGGCGACATAATGACCGGATTGGTGAGGAGACAATGCCGACTTCAGCATCACTTCAAATGAGTCACACAGGATGTCTGAATAAATACATAATTAATGTGAATAAAGTTAATATTTTTTGTGGTCTAAATATGTGACCTATTTTGAAGGTTCTGTTCTCAAAATATATTCAATAAGTGCCAAATTAGTTGTGCACTTCTTTAATCATTCTAATTATACAGTCTTTATTGCTCCTTAGGGCAGACTTTCGTGTCTTTGTCTCAGTGGGAATTATTTTGATGGAGAACCAAAATATTTACTTAACCACAACCTAAATATTACGCATATCAAGAGGAATTGAGAAATAATCCTCTCATAGAGCACAGTATTAACTTAATCACATTAGTGGAAATACTATTGATAGTGGTCATGATCCCTAGTGAGGGGATCTGTAATTCACAATACAACAGCCGTGCAGGCAAGAACACACTGCTGTGTGTGTGTGTGTGTGTGTGTGTGTGTGTGTGTATTAAAGACCTGGGAGTGGAACAGGAAAATGGCCCTGAGGATTGAGCGAGCGCGTGTGAGTGAATGCTTGAATGATGGTAAAGAGGGAGGAAAAGAGGAGTGATTGTCAGTTCAATCTTCGAGGGCCTGAACTGACAGATACAACAAACTTTGAAAGCACATTATGGAGGGAGAATGGCTGCACAGAAGGACGTGGAGTCCGCAAGGTTGATAAGACCTTCATCTTTAAACCGCCGCTTGTCAAAGTATTATATGTAATCTCACACTGCAGAATATCTCCGCACCCTGAGGGGCAAACAAAGCAGCAGCGGCAATCAAACGGCTCCCTGGATCATTTAGAGAGAGAGAAAAAAAAAAAGAAAATCTAAAAAATTTGGCCTATCCCATCCGTGGTGAACAGTCCGATTTTTAAAGTCTGATTTGCCGCCTGTGCCCCCCCACAGGCTGTGTGTGTTCAGCTTAGTGCAGAGTCTCTGTCGCAGAGCCCCATGGCTCAGACCCACAGATACTTGTTTCCCCCCGGGCGCAGAGATGACTTTTCCCATGATACACTGTTTTGAACCATTTAGCGGATACATTATCGCCGGCCTTTCTTCCTCATTATATTCCCCTTATCGCCACAGCATCGCTGCAAAGCCCCAAATAGAGAGTTGTAATTACCCAGACTGCCACCTGATAGCGGCCCTTCTATCAGCTTTATCACTCCAGGTCCTGCTAACTCATCACAGGGACAGAGGGAAGAAAAGGCCTGCTTGTGGCACAGCCCGCCACAGATAGCTCATCTCTCAGATACATTTATAGTTCCAGTTGGGATCAGAGAAAACTGATGCACCAAGGCAATTTTTTATCCACCCCTTGCCTTCAACCCGACAAAGACTGCTCTCTCTCAGTCCTTTCCTAGTCTCTGGCTCTTTATGTGGAGGCTGAATTGAGGCCGCTTCGCAAACAAAAAGTGATCCAATCTCCTTGAACCCGTGGCAGCGCAGTAACATGCTATTTGGGCTTTCATAGTGTGCCATCGTCCTTCAGAGCAAGAAAGAAATCCAGAGGGTGACTTGTTCATCTTTAACATCGCACACAACATCAGACGCACTTGTGTAAAAGTTGACAGTAAAGCGCTCCCCGCTTATTAACAACCTTTGACCCCTTGTTGCAAGTTTCCCCGGCGTCATGAATAGGAAATGAAGAACAGAGTCTCAGGATTTGTGTTCTGCTGGGTTGAGTGAACAGAAGGTGAAAAACACTGAAAAAGTTGAGCTTCAGAGGTCAAGATTTATTAGAATTCAAAGGCTTTTCATTCCGCGTGGGTGTGTGAAAACTGAAAAGTTAAATATGATCAAATCAAACAGCAGAAACAAAGTATTCATGAGTCCCTGATTAAAGATCACCTTCTTCTTCTTTTGTGTAAATTGCCATCCATTGTCAAACAGCAAGGAAGTGATTTTTGAAAAACAGATGAAATAAAATTACAAGAAACCATAGTTAAAAATAACAGACGTTTTAATTAAGCTTGCACCAGAAGATGTGACCTTGACAGAGGGACTGAACCACGCAGTGAATAAATATTTCTTCCAGCAAACTTACTTTTAAGTGCTGCACAAAATGTTTGAAGTGTTGTCAGGACCATGGTGGACAATGAATAGGCTTTAGATGTCATTTGTTCAGAAAAAAAAGAGTATTTTTCCAACATTATTAAGTCTTATCAATGCTTCTTAAGTATCTCAGGAGTCACTGGTAATGCTGAATAAAACCCCTGTGTGTGTCTGGTCTGTTCGCTACCTAGAGTATCAATGCTTGTACAAAGACAAAGACAAAAAGACGATCTTTTATAAAATGATGACACCATTCTTACCACTTGAATATAAGTTACTTTTATCCTCAGAGTCAAGATGTCTGCCTGCATTTGCATGATTCACAGGCCCGCATGTCTACTTGTGTCGCGCATTGCTCCTCTCTATTACTTGTAACAAAGAGGGCGCTTTTGTGTGTGTGTACTCATCAGTATGTCAAAGAAGCGGCCCCGAGTCACTGTGACCTCCATCAAATGGGAAAATTGCGAGGATGCATTGAAACTCTATGGTTCCCATGGTCTGAACGCCTTCTGACAGAGGCAGTCTGAACACAGCCTGAAAGGACAAATCAATCTTATTTGAGGAGATTAAGTGACCAAGATAATAACCATGTCATTGAGAGAGAGAGGTAGAGAGAGAGAGAAAGAGGTAGAGAGAGCGAGAGAGAGAAAAAGTCCCGTTTTTCAAAAGAGAGAAGTGACAGAGTTCCTGCAGATGGCTCTTTGTTGCAGCTGATTCTCACATCTCTTCCAGGTGAGCCCTCCAGAGCTGTGGCGCACTGCGAGACACCACTGCACACCACAGCGGGGAGCAAAGTTCATTATATCGCAGGTAAAACACTGGAAAAAGACGCTACGTGTTTCAGAGTTTGCATCAGAACGTGTGTGTGTGTGTGTGTGTTTCCTCACCACTGGCTTGAATGACATGGTGATCAATGGGAGGGCAAGTGTCCTGTCAGCACGTCCTGTTTGGGGGGTGGAGGGGGAGGTGTGGTGGGGGTAGGTGGGGGGTGGGGGGGCAGGTAATGGCGGCTGTCTCAGGTGATCTCATTATTTGATGGACACAGCAGTGGAGAGGCCGCAGTCACACTAGCCTCTCTCTTTTTGCCTGCTTAATCAGGCCATTACTCATGCAGAGCAGCTGGGGGTCTGGGATGAGGGGGGGACACTTATAGATAATATTGATCATATTTTGACAGAGTGCTCTCCTCCTCTCCATAATCAGCGATGTGCACGCAGCACATACACACACACACATACACACACACACACACGTGCGCTAGGGCAGGCGGCACCACCAGATGCCATTGCAGACGGGTTATCAGCATTCCAAGGCAGGCGACGTGTGTTTGCGCGTTAAGATGTTTGCCTAATGATTTTAGCTAATCTGTTTATTTCCAATGTTTATCTAAACAGCCTGTGAGGGGAAGGGATAGTAGAGCACGGCTTTTCAAAATCAAAGACTTCAAAGCGCTAATCGCCTGCGTGAAGATTAATGAATTACTCTTACGAATGCTCCTCTCACTTTTCACTCATACTGTTTCTTTCCCTTATTTTTTCTTTGCTCCTTTTATCTATTTATTTATTTATTTATCTATCTTTTTCTTCATATGTGAGGTTGGAGTCAATAGCCGTGCAGAGCTGCCCTGTGAAAGCGTAGCCAACCCAGGGGCCGGGACCCCGCGCGAGTCAGATCAGCGTCCCATGGGGACGTTTGCTAAAGATGCTGTGACACGCCTAAAAAGCAGCGCTCCGGCGGGTGGGGAGGGGACGGGAGGGGAGGGGAGGTGGGGTTGGGGGGGGGGCCCGGGGGCTGCTTGGCAGCACAAGCCAAAAAGGATCCTCTCCGTCCAAATTAAGCTTTGCCGAGGGGTCAAGTGAAATCAATATGTTAATCCATAAATTGTCCGGTGTGATAATTACGAAGAGGAACAGTAATTACAAAAGACATTAATTTACTTCTTGGAATTTGTGCCAGGGGAGTTTCAACCCAGCCTTGATTCATCTGGAGGCAAACAATTCACAGAGGAAGCGTCCCCCCTTTCTTTTTCTTTTCTCTTTTTTTTTCCTTTAAAAGCAGTGGTCAGTTCCTTTCAGGAACAGTAGGCACACACAGTCTCTCGGTCAAAGCACTTTTGGATATGCTATAAGAGCAGCTTGTTTGAAGGTTTTTGAACCCCTGCGCAGTCAGCTCCAGGGTTCTTACATTGATCAGTCAGTGACGACAAAGGTTTCACAAAATGCACACTTGTTCCCTCCGACAATGTATCTCGGCCATTAGCATAATAATAATATACAAAAAAAATCTATACAGGCTGTTAAGGGATAAAACCTTGATGTCCTTGGCTAAAGACACATGGAGCGCCAGACAAAAGGCACCATGCTTTAATAGGGCGACAACCTGTATACATTTTGATCTTTTTCTTCCCAGCCACTTTGAGGCATGGCACAAACATTGCACAGGCATTCTTTTCTAAACCCCAGGTTGCAGCTGGTCTGCCACTCGCTGTGCACTGCCAAGTGCAAGAAATGGGTCTCTTTTATCAGGATGGAGCAAATCTGGGCTAATGTGTCTGGTAGAGAGTGTCCCAGGGAGCCTCGCTCTCCCATTCTTTGGCCATTCTTTCCACTTTTCTCCTCTCCTGCTTTTGGGATAATTGCAGTTTAATTGGGTAACAAGAAATGAAAACTGTGTCCACATTATCTAGGATTATCTCTTTTTCCTCCAGCCTGCCATCAATTCAAAGAAGCCCATTTATCAGCACAAGGAAGCTGATGCTTGGTCAGCGGAGGAGAAGCTTTGAGCACCAGTTAGCGAAATGAAGAGAGAAAGGGGCTGGAAGCGGTGGGAGGGGACCTGACGGCTAAGAAAAATACTCTTTGTATCTTATCGAAACCATACATTCATCTTCAAGATTTATATCTCCTGTGCTCTCTAAATCAATAAATGTACAATAATATTATTTGAGAGAGTTATTTCTCCCCCTGAAAAAGAAATCTCGCGTGAAAAAAAAAAAAACAGCAGCAGGTCTCAAATTCAGAATTAACATCAATAGTTTGCAGCGTTGGATACTTGAGTTTAATTACCCAGAACCATCTCACAAAACCGACGACACATCACATCACTTTAGCCGTGTGGACAAAACGTGTTAATGAATACCAATAAGTCTCCCGGCATTGTGGCTTGGATGTGCTTTATAGCCATCTTCATTCATTTCCTCAGCATTCTTGAATTCTGCACGCCAAGGTTATAAACATTGAGTCATGCCCAGGCCAGCCGTAGCTCACATTCCTTTTTGTTTGAGCTGTACTCAACCTTAAAAGCCTCTCTAAGGATGCATGAATGAACTTCATTTTCTCTCTGAGAACTTTGCTCTGATCGCGGAAAAAAAAGAAGGTTGTTTAGAGAAGGAAGGAGAGACAATGAGGGGAAAAATGAAAGCTTTCAGATTCCATTATGAGCATTGCCTTTTATTCTTTTCAGCTGCGGACACTGTACATTTCCTTCACTGAAATTCCTCTTTGCTTTACCATGCCTCCCAGTGCTCTAAATGGGCCTTGCATCAGGGTTATGGTAATACAGTAAATACTAGAAAAATTATGGAGAGGCATTCTGGGGGAGGATCAGGGTAAAGAGGGCAGATCAGAAAATGGCTTCATTAATACTTTGCTAGCCTCGGCACAGAGGCAGATGAAAGAAAAGAGACCTTGCCAATGCTCCACATACGTACCTATTCAGTCTCAGGTGCAACATTAAGATGGCCTGATCATTTGGCAGAAAGAGCGGGCTTTGTGCAGCATTAAAGCATGAAAATCTGCTGTACAATGACCAAGCTGAAGTGCCTTCCACTCTGAATGCAGCAGGGGACCTACTCTAAACACAATACGTTTGAAGGTTACAGGATGTATTGTCTGCTCTTCGGAGTGCGCGCGCGTGTGTGTGTGCGAACATGTGTCTCTATGTTTCTGCATGTGCGTGGGCCTCACACAGGGCTAAGACAAAATGATATTAACAAGGAAAAGATGACTTGAAGAATATAAGATGATCTGTGAGCGGCGTGAATACATGTGATGTAACACTGATGAGAGGCTAACACTGTATTCATGTATGCATTCATTAAGGTATGCATGTAGGCCCTTAACTAACATGCATGTTAATAGCATAGTGGCTCTTAATTAGTAATTATGAAACACTGCACTCTGTGCAGCTATTACGCCAAGGCCATTAACTGAGGGTTTTCTTCAATAACTTACAAAATCATTTAGCTATTATGAACCAGTGATGATGTTGCTCAGTGAATGACAGACTAAATATCTAACCCTTAACCCAAATAAGCCTGTACCCAACAATAGGGCAATTAAGGGTATTTCATGCTGCCCAAGTACAGCTAGTCTAAACCACTGAATCATTCTAATAAGCAACTTACTCATAGTGAATATGTGCACCACCATAAAGAGTTGAGTAACATGCTCAGTTGACATTAGTTCTCCCAACGATGGGTTTGTGTTGTTTCAAGACCATTTGAACCCTTGAGTCTTGGATGCATATGTATGGGTATCAACCCTGCTCCCTTCTGTATAATATGTGTAACATACAGACTCATGGTGCATTGGTCTGGCAAGATGGCCCCCATTTCCAATCCCCGTCTGACCTACTGCTTGAAGGTAGCATGTTCTCCCTGTGTCTGCTTGAGTTCTCGAATTTCCTCCCACACTGCAAGGACATGCAAGTTTGGGATGATTAGAGACTTTAAAGTGCCCCTGGGCTTGAGTGTGGGGGTGAATTGTGTGTGTGTGTGTCCAGTGATGGACCTATCCAGTGTGCTGGGATAGATCTGTGACACCATTAAGATACAAAATGGGTAACACAATAGATGAATGCATACAAAGGAGATTGAGTGGACGCTGTCACAACCATCCAGGTTAAAGCATTTTACCTCAGTTTGTCTAAAATGTACTGTCAATGCATTCAAATGTTTGTGCAACACTGTCCCCTCATAGAGAAAATCACAATGCGGATATAATAGGCGGCTTAGGTGTCCAAATTATGACATGAAATGGCATGAAAAAAGTTCTTATTTTGACTAACAACTAAAGATAACATAGAGAAACATAGAGAACACGCCTTTTATTTGGTTGCCCAAATGCTGCATAATAGTCACTATTAGACATTATGGGCTATACGTCTACTGTTTATGTGGCATTTTAAGGTGATTATCCATTGGTTTCATTCCATAGTAACAGCTAAAGCAAAACTCATTCACTGATTGTTTTGGGCTGCACGTTCATTTCAGCTCCAGCTGGCACGCTGGCAGATAAGGTTACACTGTCAGAGAGACAATGAGTGGTGAAAGGGAGAAATTCTTTTTTGCTGAATCAGCCAGCCATACCACACGTAAGGAAGTATAGATTGAGAGAAATTGCCTTTGCCTAACTCTGTTGTGACAAGTTGTAGAAACAGTGCGAGTTGTGTGATGACTTCCATTAGGTTTTAATGAATATTAAGTACCTTTTCAAAGAGCAGTGATTATAACAGCTGCCTTGTGGCAGCACAGGACTGATACCAGGTTCAGAATCAGGACTGTGCAGGAATATGGACGCGGTGAATGGCTGCCACATTCATCCAGCCAGTGTTAATCATTTTTACGCAGGGCAGCAGTATAAAATTGCTAAAGGAGAATTGCTTCAGCCTGGTCAGTGCAGGGAGCAGTTTGTCTAATCAGAGTGCAAATAAGGTTTGATCACTGTCCAGCGTAATCTGGCCCACAAGCAGCATTTACAGCACTAAATCAAGCGCCGGAGAAGCTGCAGGTGCTGCCTCGCAGACAGGCCTCCCCCCGAGGGCCCTGTGCCGGGGAATAAACAGCAAATAAATGGCAGTGCTGGGAGAGCGATGAGCTGATTAACTCACTGCAGGGCAGTTTCTCATTATCCCCTTAACCCAGACGGAGACCTACCCAATCTTACACCCTGTCTCACTTACAGTAGGGTGCTGTCCCACGTCAGCCCGGCTGACATTGTCTGGGCAGTGCTTTCAGTCAGAGTCTGTGGAGATGATGAATAAAAAAAAAGAAAAAAAAGAAGGTGGGGATAGGTGTATGTGTGTTTCTCTCTCTCTCTCTCTCTCTCTCTCTCTGTATTTGTGTGTGTGTTGTGTGGTCCATCTCTGGGGAGACTGCTAATGTGTCAGCTCCATGGCTCATTTCTTTCAATTACAGCGGCTGGACCAGGAGAGCCCACCAGCAGTCCACTGACAGCTCCATATGGGTCCCATCAGCGCTTATCACGGGCCACTCGTGGATAATTCATTTACCCTTCATTGAATATGACATATTACAGACCACAAAAGCAGCTATATATCACACAATTCACACATTGTTAATTAAGAGCAGGTTATCGTCACAGTCATTTTAGATGCTAAATTATTCTATTCAAACAGAAGTGAGATTATTTGACTGAGCCACACAAGGACCGTGTATAATTTGAAAGGTGTCAAAAACGCTTTGAATAATGAGTGATTTGAAAGGACATCTCCCCCTAAAGTGTACTTTACATAAGTGGGAACTTATACCAAGTTATGTAAAAAAAAAAAAGAAAAAAAAAGTATTCAAATAAAGAAAAGTTACTTTGTGACTGTCTGCTGGTGCTCCAGAGGAAAATGTGATTTTTCTTTTCCTATTGTAAAATATTGATTTAGCATGTCACTTGAATAAAAAGCATCCTCAGACACGCTCTGAAATGAGCTGCACAGTTTTCCATTGTGCCTTCCTCTGTGGTTTCAAAGCAAATTAATTAACATGATACAGAAATAGGTAGAATGCAAATGTTGGAGCCCTCACTTTCTGCCTGGGTATCCTTTTGTTCCCCTTTATTGTACCAAATTATTTAATTGGGTCTCTCTGATTGTGCGCAGACACAGGAAGGAACACAGGCCATTGTTAGCCTCCATACAAGCCACAATACGGTATCAAATTCAATTCCCATCAAAACGGCAGGCTGCTGTAGAGCCCACAGCGGCCCCAGAGATTAATGAAGATCTGCATCAAGGCAAAGCGCTGGTCTGAGATGGGAGATTTCTCCCAAATAAAAGACCCCTTCACCAAGAACAAGGGGGGCCCTGAAAAGCAATGGGAAGTTCTGAGAGGATGAAATAAATCAAAACAAAGACAGGAGTTTGGGCTGGGGAGGGGGTAAAATCTGAAATAAACCAATTTCTTTCTTGTCGTTTGATTTACTCAATTCAGTCAACAAGTTGAATTCACCAAACCCGACGGCACGATAAGGAATAAGCACAATAAGGACATAAATACTTTTACATTACACTATTAGGTTATAACGGGACAATGCGTCACATTTAAATCCTGCGTGAGCAGCACCAAGAAAACGGGAACATTTTTCTTCAGAGCACAATAATCTTCGCTCCAAAAACCATTCCTCACTTTCAAATGACATTGTGTGGGTGTGAATAGGTTGTGATGAAAAACATGTTACTCACTGCCTTAAAGAATCAAACAAGTCACGGTTCACCTTGATTGCCGCGTGTTCATCAAAGCGTGAGAGACAAACAGTGGAGTGAAAGCCACGGCTGACGGTGTCTGAAGTGAATTAATACACGGCCTTTCTCTGTTTTTGTTCTTTCAAATAACAGTCATCTGTGGAGAGACACACTTCAACTGTATTCAGAGTGTGTGAATGGATTTCTCCTCTCCGCTTGCTTTGTATGAACGGCAAACAACTGGATGACTTGTTCCCTGAATGCGGCGTGTCGACAGGTGGGCTCTTTCAACTCAACTTAGCCCAACACTTATTTTGTTTTGTTTTGTTGTGGGGTTTTTTTTGCCTGAGAGATTCCAGGCTCCGTGTTGTGGACTCTCCTCGTCTTTTCACATGCCCGATCAACCACAGCAGCAAGATTTTCCATTTCCATTTCGACACTTTTTTTTTATAATCTCACAGCATGTGCAATCTGAGCATTTCTGCAAAACATTTTTTTTTTGTACAGACCTATCTAATTGTAATAAGGACTAATCCAGGGAGGTAGGGAGGGTTAATTTGCCACCACTATCGTCCAAAATAGCCTCACAGACGACCACAAAGGAGAGATCTGAAGTTTTTGGTCAGAGGCGCCTTAAACGCCACACTCCACTCTTTCACATTCAGCACATGGTGTGTCCCAGCCAGCCATATTTACTTCATTTCCCCCGATTCATAGATGCTGCTCGCTGGACCAGAACATTCCAGCTGCCACCTCAACATCTCATTATTTTTTTGAAATATCAAGCTTGTATCTTCTTGATAAATAATTCGCAGTAGTATAATGTATCAGACTAAAACATATTTTCAGGGGGGCATGGAGGTTAAAGTGCCAATCTCACCTTTTTAATTTTTTTTCGCCCCGAAGACAGAGATTTCCATATATAGAGTGACCATGGTTTGTGTTGAACATGAGCAATCGGGATGAAGCGCGCGGCGACACATATTGCTGTCAGAGATTGGAAATGAGGCCTGCTAACCTGTAGGCAGCCTCCCCAGACCAATCAGCTTTACACATTGCCAATGCATTTGCTGCCTCTAAAAAGAATTGTGACTGTGAAGTTTTTATCGGAGTAGTTGACAAACATTACTCTTTAATGCAGTTTTGTAGAAATGCATTCTTATCCCTCTTGGAAGGCATTTATCTACTTGAGACCTGCAAAAATGGTTGCCACAGGGAAGGATTTCTTTTAATAGACTACAATAGGCTCAGTATGGGACACATTCTGATTTTTGTGATAGATAGGGGGCCCGGCCGTATATTCATGGGAAATTGTTTATCTTCAAGCGGGGAGGAGTGAAAAGGCCATTTTACAATAGCATTTCAACTTTCATCTGAAATGATTCCTTTGACTCGTATAAATTGTTCTGTAGAATTTCAGTGCCTTTATGAAAAAATATCAATCTGCAAGAGATGTCACAAAACATGAATACAAACCACCCTGCTAGGTAGGAGTAAAAAAAAAAAAAGAAAAAAAAAATGTATGCCTGCACATGCAGCACGTGCACATATGTAGCATATTACTCATATACATGGATGAATATATATTGCACTGTGACATTTCTGATAATTGTTTAACAGATGTCTCATTTCTGTGGAATTAAAGAAAAAACAGAAGAAAAAAAAAGCCCTCAGTGGGAGGCAAAGGTCCCACGACGTCTGCTATTCAGACGGCGCTACATTGTGCCGCGGCGCTGTCTCTCAGGCCGACGCGCGGCTGAGGCTTTTTATTTTTACCATGTGAGGTCCTTGTGATGGCCGGGCAGGGTCTTTCCCTGAAACAGAAGCCTGCAACCAGGCGACACAATGTGAGAGCAAGGCCTGAAGCAAGGAGGATGGGGGGGGGTGTGGGTGTGGGCAGGAGAGAGAGAGAGGGGTGGGGGGAGTGAGCCATGTGCACTCTTTAACGGTACTCTCAGGAAGCCGGGGACAATAAATCAATAGACTGTCCCTCTCCAGTAGGGGCCAAATGTAAACAAATTGAAAGGGACGGAGAACAAAACAGATTGGTGACTGAAACAGACATACTCAATAGGGACACTGCCACAAATAAAAATGCCTTTGTGGTCGTTTCCTCCCAGCCTTCAGTGTGATGCGGTGCCACTCTCGGCAACATGACATGTGATAGCGAGTGTGACCGGCTTCGGATTTGGGCTAAAAAGAATATAAATAACAACAAGGGACGCGAAGAGTCTCGCGTTGCCCTCGTATTGCGCTTGTTCTAGTGTCGGCACGTGTGTCAAAATGAACATCTGCGGCGCGATGAGATGCATTCAGCGTTGCAGGTAGTCTAATTTGTCAGCGCACTTCTTCCCTGAGACCCTGTGCCAACGAGCCGCAGCATCATCTTACACCGTATAACATACAGCGCTCAAGGGCACGAGTACAGAAGTCTGTGCATGTCAGAGCTGCATGCCACAAGTTAAATTAATGAATCTTTAAAAGGTTTAGGGTTTTTTTTAATGAGAGAATCTCTTGTAGCTTTTTTATCAAACCTCTTCATATTTCACTGAGGTGGAATGGTGCACCACATTTGCGAGGCAGAACTAATGCTATATAAATCTCAAGTAATAAGCAGGCCCCGGGGACATCATCTAAATGAAGATTTTACACCAATTTAAACCTGCCTGCAATTTGATTTCTGCCTTAAGTGCATTTGTTTAACAGGTGCTGGAGATGCACACGTTCCCCCTCCAAAGTGTTGCTATGTCTCCTTTATTAATTTCTGGATTGCGAGTGGGCGGGGGAGTATGAAGAGAAAGGGGAGTTGACAAACACTAATCAAAGGTTCAGAGTGGGCTGATTCTACTATAGAACCAATGTACTTTTGCTTCATTTGCAAACTAATGATTTTAAACCCCCACAATCTGTTTGAGGTCAGCTCCTGTGTATTTTGGATACGCTTGACTATTAGCATCACTGAAAGCTTCAGATGTGTCAAGCCTGCTCCCCCTCCAGTGATAGTCACCTACTTTAATTTCCCTGCAGGCCTCAGAGGGGGATGAATTCAACTAAAATCACAAGCTGTTTTGTTGGCAATCCTTTGTGGCCTATAATGAATCTAATGAATATAAAGAGAGGAGCAGGGAGGGAGGAGGGAAAGGGATGGAGGCGAATACATTTCAACCACGCTGTGTTGCTTTTACTTGACGATTTGTGACCCTCAACAATGGGACAATGGCGAGTGTTTTTGTACCCTTAATTTGCCTTTGTGTTTCAGCTTCATCTCTTTCACCGCCAAGCATTGAAAGTCGTCAGCTGAAGAATAACTGCTGACTCCACGGTCCGCCACACAAAGGGGAGGTTTTAAGATGAATCCCTAACTATCGGCGAGCCAGAGGAGCAGAAAGGGAAGGGGGCTCACAGACGACAACAGGCGAGTCAAAGGTAGAATTAGCCGGGCTTCCCAAACCGGCCCGGAGCACTTCCTCTCTCGTCTAACACGCCACAAACAGCGCTGCCACTCCTTAAAAGCGGGCTGCGTTCGCCCTCAGTGAGGTGTTTGGCTCGTGAATTAAAGTGCCTCATCTGATAAGAGCGGAGGCTGGTGCATGCAGGCGGAGGCCCGGTGGAGCTGCGGCACTGCCGTGCTTCTGATTTCACAGGCCCCTCAGGTGGCGGGATCACATTAACGACCCCGTTGTTCTCCACCCAGAACCACATTCAGGTCAGGGCTCCAACTCAGAGGGACTAATGTTTCTTAACACTCGGATGTGTTCGGCGAGGGGGAACTCAAATAAAGCACGAAATGACCACTGAGCGAACGCCACACTGAACATTTCCGAACATGAACTTTTAAGTGTTGTAGCGTGCGCTGGGAGGGTGATAAAAAAAAAAAATTCTGTGTCACTGGTCCATGCCGGTATGCTCCCCAGTCCCTGTAATGATTTCTATTCATAAACATGCAGTGTGCTATCCTCCACCTGGCAGCTGCCTCTGTGCATATGAGATTACTATTATGCATCTTCCAATCCCGAGGATAAACATCTCTCCACTTTTGAAGTTTGCAAGCACGAGGCATATTTTAGTGCCATACGACTTAAGCATCCCTTCAGGTATCACTTGCAATCTTTTC
The DNA here is from genome assembly GCA_029224185.1 of Karalla daura. Taxonomy (NCBI): domain Eukaryota; kingdom Metazoa; phylum Chordata; class Actinopteri; order Chaetodontiformes; family Leiognathidae; genus Karalla; species Karalla daura. Next base: position 14,203,166 of record CM055202.1, on the reverse strand, counting down.
TCATTCTATATACATTGTTCAACTTTAATGGGTATCTAATTTGTGTTATCAGCTTACAGGGCAGTAAGTAATAATTTGCATGGCTGCCCTAAGCAAATATGCTTCCATAAGCATCCCATAGTATAGACACTAGAATGGATTAACCTCGATATTGGCTATGCCCCGACGGTCAATGCTTTTTTAGAAATAAGTAGAACAGATAGTTTAGTTCGCTGGCAAGCTTGCTGTATGAAAAAAAAAATCTGGATTTACCAAAAACACCCCTCAACCTCCAGATGTTACAGCGGATAAAATCCTTGAACTCATAGGAACAGTGAGACAACAGCTGTGTCTCTCTATTTGTGACATGGTTAAGACCCCTTACTGGAACAAACACATAATATTTGCTCAAATTATTTTATTTTTTCTGGAGACAAACACAGAGGACCTCTCACAGTATGAATGGTCGAAGGTCTTGCATGCAGTCTGTCATTGCTACTGTCTGTGTTTTCAGGCATTCAGAAGATATTTTTTTCTCTTGTTTGAACAGGGAAAGGTCAGCGCTCACTTACACACTTTGCTAATAATTTTGGCAGATTTACTCCTGACAGTCTCTAGGACACAGAGAACGTCTCAGGAAAAGCTCAGAACATGTCTGGGAGCTTTTTCTCCCCGTCTAACAAGGTCTCACTAGTCCCTCATGTGGACAACAACTCTCTCCATCATCTAGTGCATTTCAAAGGGCAAAGGGACTCTGACACATAACCCCCCCCCCCCTCCCCGTCCTCCTCCTCTTCCCCATACCGAGAGTGGTGGGAGTCGAGATCTTCGGTCCAGAGCCGCAAGGAAATCTACATTTGAAATTAGCCTGCACATGTGTGGCGTGTGATCACGGTGGCAACGCAGGGTAAACGGGGATACATCGAGCCAGGAGAGTGGCTTGATATTCTACTGGCTTGCATCAGGCATGTGTGTTACGCTTGTTAGCTTAGTAGACAGTTAATTGCCATGGTGGGTGGTTAGAGTGCTAGGAGCCTGATCTTAGGAATATGTCATATTTGTTAATCGGACATGCAGATGCAAATAATGTGTGACAGACTGTGACCAACACTACCGGAACATAAATACTGTTAACTTCAGAAATGTTCTTGGCTCTGAAATATCACTGCATAAAGGCTATAAAGGCAACCCACTGTTTATCTATTTATTTATTTTGTTTAGCTATTTCTGTTCGTGGGCCAACGTGACAAAAGATGTGTGATAACAAAAAAAAAATCCTACTGGAATAGTAGCGTGCCAGATTAGGCTTTGTTGTGGGCTCTGTGCACCACAATCCCACGCTAGTTGGTCCTGATTACATTAGCTCGCACTAAGAATTCATGTAAACCACATGAAATCTGAAGTGTGCACGCCGTGAACGGCAAAAAAAAAGGAAAAAAAACACCCGGCTTGCACAACCTAATTCATATTCCTAGAAGGATTTGTAATTTGCAAAACACATCGGGTATCTGACAGGAGGGCACAGCCTCTTTAAAACTGCGCTATTCAAACTTGCATACAGTCTGAAAAGCTCGTCCGTAAAGATTGATTAAAGTTGTAAAGATTTTGCATCAAAAGGGCTTCCTGATTAAAGCCGTCTGCCGCCCGCGACGCTACTCTTTTGCGTCCGCGCTGTAATCTCGCTCACTTGGTGAAATTGTTGTTAATGCAGAAATAATATCAATGCAAACTATATTAATAACCATGGTGTGAGAGGCCGGAGCAATGTCACTTAATCAATGAAAACAAATCATGCACACCTTGCTGTGATTATCTGGAGGAGTGTGAATATTAATGTCCGAGTCCGAATCAATGTCAGGGTTGCATATATTGCCTCCTGTGTTTACTCATGTTTAAGACATTTCTTTCTTTTATACTTCTGCAGCACTCCTGAGAGTGATCAATGAAATGCAAAATAGAGATATGATAGCAGCTATTATAGAAATTCAACAACAGTAACAAAACAGTAGCGATTGCATTCTTGTAAACTATAAAGCTGGGATGTTCAAATTTCAATTAACCGCAGTTTGTATTTGCTGATATTAATTAAGAGGGCTTGCAGGAGGACACAAAAGAGACAGGTTTATTGTCTCAGATTATTCTCATGAAAGTAGCATTAGTATGTAGACCAATGCTACCTAATTAACTGGCAAGGGAGGCAAGACATTACACTGGGAACCTTTTGATTTGTGGGAGGTAATAGCATTGGGCAAGAAGCAGATTCTTTATTTCATTATTTGATAAGAGGGCCTTTAATGAAAATATCAGCCCAGGAGCAACGCAAATCAACATCACTACTTTGGTGTGAGAGAAATAATAATAATAAAAAAATGGTTAAAAAAACTTGCTCCGAGGAGTATTGTTGCGAGCCGGTGAATTACCTCATGACTACAGTTCATTAAATAAAATGTGAAACACACCTGACGGGCTAATGGAGGTCAAACGTATGAGCGGCCGCGTGAGTGCGAGGGGATGTGTCAATCAAAGACAAAGCCACAACTAGTTTCTCTGTGACAGGTTAATGAAGTGCCTGCTGCTAAGTGTCAGCGCGGAGAGCCTCAGCCCGGTCCACGAGAGGCTCCTCCCGCCGCCGGAGACGCTGGTGTTGTATCAGTGTCACGGAGAGCAATCACAACATTCCTCTCCTCCGAGTCCAAAGGTTGCTTTAAATTCCCTTGGCAGCAGAATGCTTCAGGGGGTCAAACACACCAAATCTCCGAACAATAATGGGCCGACTATCAGTTACATCACTCACCTGTAATCACTGGCCGCCATTAAAAGCATCTCTCTTTTTTTCTCCTCTGCATACTTGACTGCGAACGCTTTTGAAAAGAGCATAATGTAATCTGTGCCGCAGATATCTTCCGCTTTTGTGCATCTATCCAGGGAGTGAATGGTCGGGCCTATCAGTTACTCTCTGGAGGTGATGTATACGCTTCCTAGGACAATGCCACAAACAGATGAAGGCTATAATATGCTGCCCAGTGCTGCTCTCTCAATTTTCAGGTTTGGTTTGTTTTCTTTTTGGAGGAACATTTCAGGTGATGCCAACTTTCCTTGTTTTTTTTCTTCTTTTTTTTCACATTGGGGACGAAGTCAGAGCTGTTTTGAGTCGAACACAACTAAGAAATAAAACATTTCCAAGTACTTTGTCAGCAGCGACAAGATAACAGGACAGTGAAGATGTTTATAAAAAAAGAGCTCTATGAAATACAAAACCAGACAGGCTGCAACAGAAAACACAGCCGGGCTGAGGCATTGCAGAGTTTACATAACTTCAAGCCTTCCTATCACTTTCTATCACTCCACAAATCAGCTTAATCAATAACGTACCGTCTATATGGTGTCAACGGCATAAATCCTCATTAAAGTAACTGACGGGAGTCAAAAGATGCGCCGTTACCGCCCGAGACATGTCGTTCTGACATTATCAGAGATGTGAAAGTTTTATTCTTCCACGCTGATGTGTGTCAGCTTATGCACCTGGCTGTCTGTCTGCATTACCCATTCATTTTCACAGTGACACTTTGAAGAATAAAGACACAGCCTTTAAATGCATCTCCCCACTGAATAGGAATTCTTTACCAGATGTGCAACAGATAGTGTCAGTCTAATCTTTGAAAGATACAGTATCAACATTACTGTGTATTTATTGTGGGATGATCTCAGATTATGATTTAAAATCTCCGAGGCCGAGGTTAAATCTCTTCCTCAAACTTTCTTTCAATTATCAAGATTCAGCTTCTCAGTCAAAATGTGAGCACACAGAGCTCAGAACACATGTATGTACATAATAAGCAGTGGAGGAAGCCATTTAAGTAATTATACAGAGACATGAAATGAGCCAGAGAGTAGGCTCTGTCCTACTTATCAGGCATCTCCAGCATTGTCCATAGGGAGTTAACTTTTAGACTGTTTACTGGCTCAAAGGCCAGGCATGCATCTGAAGCCACATAGGCAAGATAATGTATCCCAGGCTACAAAAGCAGGCAAATCACTGTGCATTAAGACTGGACACACAATAGACAACAATGGCTTGCATAAACACTATTTAGAACTATTCACATGGCATTGAAGAGATGGGCGTCGACTCACTATTGCTGCAAAGCCGGCGCATTGTGCCGAGGTGAAAAGAAGTCTAATGAACAGGAAGCCTTATTTGAGAGAGCTGACAGTAACCATACAACAGCCGCATTGTGCGCTTGCCACCAACCCTGTGGGTCTCTACATTAGGAGAAATGATGAGAAAGTAACCCGAAAAGACACAGTGGGCCCTTGGACCCATGTAAATGCAAGCAGACAATAATGGGGGACACAAGCTGTCCCCACCTTTACCCAAAGCTGCACGTTTACATGCACAGAACATCAACCGCTCTCATGGCCAAGGATAAAAGCCCCCTGGCCAGATGGAACTTTGAAGTACATTTGGGTTAGTTTACCACCAAAGACTGCAATTTTAGTGCAGCCGCAGTTAAAATATATGTCATACATTTTAAATTCTATCAAACTCTGCAGGGGAAAGTTGGAAATTCTTGAGTTTGGTGCTCTATGCCTCCTCCTCCTCCTCCTCCTCGCAGTCACACACACACACACACACACACACACACACACAGTCACACATTCACACTCACATTATGGCCCCTGCCTCAAGCTTCATCAATCTTCCACAAAGGGATGACATCACCAATAAGCATAGGCCTTTTATAGCTTTAAGCAATAAGCCTTATTTACTGATGAGATAAGCCCTGAGCTATTGTCTAGCCCTCCACTTTTCTTCTTTCTCTCGCAGTTGAAGAATCAAACAGCACTTTTGGAAGGTGACAGAGCATGCCCGGGATTTAAGGCTAAAGCATGCAAAGAGGTTTCCTATTTGGTGGCCTTTCAAAGGCCCACAGTTTAGTTCCAAGTAGCAGGGGCAGGTAAGATTACAAAAACCCCGGGCTTCTTTCAGCCTGCTCTGCTCTGCTCCTTTAAGTTTTGTTTTTCAAACACATAATAAGAGGACACTCCAAGCTTATAGAACACATGTTTGCAAATGCACTAGGAAATTGTGTGCATCCACAGTGTGATAAATGTGCCCTCAAGTCCCCAGAGGCTGAAACACACCACAGCCTGCAGGAGTTTACGAGGCATAATCATGCATTACACGTGTGACCTATAATTACTGTTTGCAGCAGCAGGTCGGCCAGTCCATAAGGCCGGTCCGGGGTGGTCACCAAACTGCTGAGGCACCGTGATGCAGTGTGGCTGATCAGACCGCACGCGTGCACACCGGGAGCATCCACTCGCCCTTAATGTCCCTGTTTGTTTCCGACGCGGGATCAAAGGGAAGCCGCTGGTTACAAGCTTGCGACTCGGTTGGGAAGTCAACACTTGGTTTGTCCTCGGTTTTCCACTTTCACAAAGTGTCACACAGGGGGGGGGAAGAAAACTAGGTCTAACTAGGTTGTCGCGGCGATGCGCCAAAATATAGCATCGACATATTCCCGATTTGAGAACCTATTTTTAACAGGATAAAAAGCCATTTTCTAACACACTGCATCCAGTGTCAGCACATGTATCTTAAAAAACGTGCCATTTGTTGTTTGTTTTTCTTAGCTCCACACAGAGTCATGTCAGACCTTGGGAACTTGTCAGATATTCAGTTTGTAGTCACTTTACAAAGGCTGAGCGCAGAGTCTCCGGGGAATCGCTCCAGTCCCCCCCCACCACCACCCCACACCCCCCCCATCTACCCCCACCCCATGTCACCAGCTAGGAACAAAGCCGCCATAGTCAATTCTCCTAATTTCACTGCAGCCTGTCGAAATCCTGTTCTCCTTTTCTCCGTCTCTTCAACAAGTACTTTATGCTGGGATCAGTCAGGTCTGAGTCGCCCACAAAAACCTGAGGCTCTCGCTTCATCGTCTTTCAGCACCGGGTTTGACACTCCCCAACTCCCTGCCATTCAGGCGCCTGCACCATGCAATTTGTTTCCATTTGTCAAACAGCAGTATCCATCACAAAAGAAAGTGCTGGCACAACAGAAAGTTTGCGGCAAAAAAAAAAAAAAACATTGTCTCCTCAACCCAAAATGGCCTTGAGTCGACGTATTTATCAGCCCGTGACAAAACAACCTTAAACAATTTGCGCCACTTCCAGTACTTGTTACATTATTCTCTAAACTGACAATAAAACACCTTTAACTCAACAGAACATGTATCGCGTCCTCAAATCAGCGCCATCCTATCACTTGTCTCTTAAAGTGAGGATGGGCCACGCCGTGAATCCCTCATTTCATTCACCGGCTGCACATTGTGCTGACTCTTATTTTGTGTTTTATTTCTTTGGGATTAAACTCCATTGTGCGCAGAGACAGGTTTTTTCTTAGACATTTATTTATTAAAGCCATATCAGCACTATGTTGACTGGCGTTGCTATTTGCACACCCATTCAGATATGTCTTAAAATGCTGCCATTATTGGCCGCCGTAGCAAGGTATCCGGCTAATAATACTTATTGTGCAAACTTTGTTGTCGCCATTCTTGTGCCGGCTGTTATCGAGGGGAGAGCAGAGAGGATATATGCTGACTCTGATGTAGATAGTGCCACGAGTATTCCTATTGTGGCAGCTGCCGTGTGGTGCAGTCCCTGATAGGGTTTCCAATGCTGTCAATGCTGTGTCAGGTGCATTAGCACCTCGGAGACCCATGATGCTCCAGCTGCTATGAGCCCGCATCTCCCCGGGCGCTGGCCGCCAGCCTGACACCCGACACAAAGTAATCACAGATCACAGCGTTTAATCACTGAAACAAGCACTCCAGAGGACCCCACTGTCAATATCCCACTCTCTCATTATCTGTTTGGATTGCACATCCACACTGTCAGATAAACAGAGTGGAAAATTAAGATTAAAAATATGGTAATTTCATTTCAGGCAGCAGGCTCCTCTCACTGGCCCATTATGCTATTGATTACCTCTGAATTCAATTTCTCTTTTCAATGTAAACTTTAATCTATTCGCGAGCCAACAATTCAACTCCCCGGGGGCTATTTGAGAGTAAGTAACCATTTAATATGACGCCGGCTGAAGATTCACTGGCTTTAATGAATTGTGTAAATCACTCAGCTTTTAAAGAGGCTGATGTCCCGCAGTTCACGACCCAAATCCGGGCCTGGTTAAACACCGCCTTTTATGCCCGGCTAAGTGTTTACCGACAGCCATCTCTGAACGTGTAATCACCGGCTCTGCTCCAGCCTGCATGAAGGCGAATTAAACAGCTCCCTGCTAATTGATCTGGCGATGGCAAAATTACATTTTAATTGGGACTTTATCGTCACAGCGCAGCGTGCAGACGTGCCGGAATAATAGCGACGCCGCTTTGCCGCCGCGATACTGAATGTAAAAAGTCGCCTGACTCGGCGAAATAATCACCGGGTTGTTTTCCTTTAACCGCTTACCAATTTGTAGCTCCTCGGTCGAGACCGGTTGTAACCACTGACCTGCAGCAAACACACCATTCACACATTCGAAGGCAGGATGAGCAACAGCGGGAGGAAATGTGAGTCAGCATAACATGACACGATGTTGGAAATGAAGACAGCACGGACACATTCCAGCAACACTGTTTTATTGTATGCAACCTGCATTTCGTTACACCCCAGTCTTGACCGGTGACCATTCGCGTCACTTACTGCTGACTACAAAGAGCAGACGGAGGCTGGAGACCAGCCTTCACAGGGCTCACGTCGTGTTGTAAACCCATACACAGACATACAGAGAACAAAGAGTTTAAATAGACACACAACTATAAATAGTCATCCTAATACTGCCAAAAGAAAAATGGTACATTTTAATGGAAACAACAGCCCGTTTATCAAAAGAGTAACGAGGGAGAGCGGATATTACACTGGGGAGAGTCTCTCGGAGGCAACGAGCTTGAAAGCTCGGTCCCACGTTGCTCTGCGCTGTTACATGACACATTACATTCACACTTTACCGCTGTTTAGAGCTGAGGTAGACATAAAGCCACTATCATCAAAGTGCTGGAAGACTACTCAATTAAAACAGTGCAATTACAAAAACAATCAATATTCTGATTAAGGCACAATAATTGCTGAACACCTCGGTGTTTTCTCTCAGGCGGTCTGTCTCTTTCCAAGCATTTTCCGAATAATAAAAAGACTTACAAAACATTGTTTGCCTTGAAAGAGTAATTTAAGCCACCGGTAATTTATTGCACCAGGATTAACACATCCAATATCTGCACTCCTTTGAGCACCCGTGCAGGATTGAAGCTACCCAAGAGGCCGGAACACACATACATAAACATAGCTGGGCGCGATCAATAGAAAGCCATGCGGTAATATGCTGTCAATAAAGGCACATCCTGCCTCAGATACTTGCCTCTTTTCTGCTCCAGAAGCAAAAAGACCCTGCCAATCAAACGCAGCACGCGCAAACATTCAGCCTGTTTCGCGCCGGGCAGACATTTTCAACACAGCACAGTGAGGAGCGGGGAAGTTTATCTGGTAAGAGATGTTTTTCTTTTTCTTTTTTTTTTGGTCAGCGATGGCGAAGGGGCGAAGGGGGCCACAGCGGCTCTCCAAACTGTCAGAGAGACGTCTCGCAGATGACATGGATGTCCTTGGCACGGCGCACATCTGTCGCCCGCTTTTTGTTCGCGTAAACCTGGAAGCGCATCAGGGGAGGCAGTGTCACAGAATACAGGCGCACGGTCGCATCTAGGCTACGATCTGTTAAGGCGTGATTTGTGACAGATCCAGACAGAGCCGGGTGAAGGGATTTGTCACCTGCTGAAGCATGCAAAAGTGGCTTATTTAGCTCCACGAAGCGGGTGTGAAATCCCGGGGAGAAATATGTAATCGCGGAGATGATTTGTTTCATTCCAGTTCGTTTTTTCACCTTCTCGTTTGTTCGCTTTAAATGTCTGCGAATTGTTTTCGCCCTCTCGGTACAAAGGCAGCTCCGACATATTGTCAGTGCCACCGACGGGAAGTTGAGTGAAAAGAAGGCAGCAGTGGTGAAAGCTTCTCGACCTCTACACAAGATCGACCGTCTACTCTTGGATTTCTCTCCTTCAGCAGGGACAAAGGGGGGGGCTTGATATCAGATTATTGAATGTATTTAAACCTTGACTGACAACTATAGAAACTTGACGCACAACATGCGGACCATCTCCGTATTTAATAAGTGGTGTGAGACAGTTATGGATGCCGCTGTAATCTGATCTAAGGAGAGCAGTCTACAATAAAGAAAAGAAAGCGTAAGGGGCTTGAACAATGTCACTACCAATCCGCCAGTGTGCAGGGTAAGACGGGACCAAATAATACCACAGTGTGCTGAGTCTTTGAAATCAGTATTTTACTCATTTCACTCCTCTGGCTGGGAAGATACAGTTCCGCTGATAAATTTGTGCGAGGGACAGAGAGAAAATGAAATGATGCCTACTTTTTCTTATTTCACAAAGACCTGTTTGAAGTTGCAATACGGTATCTGTAGTCCCAGACAGATGCACATAAAATGGAATTGAACAATGAATAGCCGCCTCTTATCTGTTCAGTGTCTAAAGGGGAAATACATCACAAATGAATTTTACAGGGAAGAAATATGGACATTCTCTATTACAGTAATCCCCATAGAAAGTTTATCCCAAATCACGATGAAGTTAAACCCAATATTTCCAAAGAGATATAGTGCAAAGAAAGCTGCTTTTCTCGAATCATCTCCAAAATGATCTCAAAATTACATTATGAGGGAAAAAAAAGATTATACGGGGAGTTTCTTCGATAAAATCAGAGGATGTAAATCTACAAAGGGACAATTTCTCTCTTGGAAATTAATGTTATGGTGTTGCAATGCTCCAAGTAGGCACTTTAAATTAAAATGGTAATCAAGTGTCTTTGCATTGTCAGGGCTATGCGCATCTTCCCTGGCTTGACTGTATTATTTTGGAGGTGAGCAATGAAGTCTGGAGTTAAAGGGAGAGTCTGGGATTAGCGCTGGACTCTATTTAGCGACCGGGGACAAAGGTGGGTGTGGTTACCTGTTTGGCCGTGTGCAGCAGCGAGGCGGCCTCGGCCCTGCCTGTCTGTTGCACCATCTGGTAGAAGATCCCATCCTGGTTCTGCAGCAGCACGTACGGCTGGTCATACTCCTGGATCCTGCCGGCAGCCAGAACCTGCAATCACACACACGCACACACACAATGCGAGGCGTGTGCATGCGTTGCGAGCGTGTATACTTTACGTCAGGGAAAAGTGACATTTCAGCTGTCTCGGTGCTGAGTGATGCATTCAGGCAGCGCGAGCTGAATGGGGAAACAGTAGGTCTCGGCGTCTACGAACCATCCATTTTACGTGACTCATGCCACGGCAAACACAGGTGCCTGTTTCTGCTCGACGGGGCCACGCACAATGAGCGTAGCCTGTTAGCGGCGTGCAAGTCAGGTACGCTGACTCTGACAGACTGAAGATCAGTGATTTATCCGCGTATTTACCCTGGCATCTCGGCGGCTCAGGGGTGGTCCTCAGGCAAATCCAACAATCACACCTTGAAGACACTCTGCTAAATTACCGTCATTTCTGTGTCATCACATGCCGTATAAACCGCACAATGAATAGTGCCAATACAAGCAGTTTGGAAAAGACTACAATTATACCACAGACAAATTTTAACAAGCTCGATCCCCTTACAGCAGTAATGAGCAGTTTGTTATCGCTAAAGCCTAGTTTCAGGGAGTGTTTAGCGTGAAAGGGAGGTTTCTGCAGCTGCCGTCATAATCGACAGTTTAGGAGCAGGATACTGGGAGATGGAGTTTGTATCTTGGAAAACATTCTGCGACTAAATGTGGCACAGCTGCGGATTTGGACAAGGCAATTCAGGTGGGCCCCAATTTGGTTCTCCCGGAGTGCGTGACAATCTGGGGGCATTTAACACGAGTGTAGGTGTGAAGCAGTCCCCGCTGCGCCATATTTGGCTTTTCTCCGCCGCCCCCTCAGTGACCCGAGCAGCCACCGGGTCACGGCCTGTCCTCCATAGACGATTAACAAATGCTGCCACAAAATGGCACTAATTGGCACCTCTGCAGGCAGTGGCAGGAAAGGGCCAAAGATCAAGTGGCACGGGAGCCGGCTCAAAAAAAAAAGAGGGAGTGCGGCGAGGGAGAAATCGGCCCAGCTGTTGCAAAATAGGGCAAGTCAATTAAAAGTGTGTAAAGATTTTGTTGTTTTTAGCGCTGAATCTCAGGTGTGTCTGACAACGGCGGTGTGGAAATATAGCTTCATTTATTCTAGTCCAGGAGAAGTTACACGTTCATGCAGGGATACCACAACATTTTCGGAGAGGAATCCTTTTATAAACATAACTACAGGCCAGATTTCAGTGAGATGGGACGCAGAGTTTAACAGAAAATCATTGTAGACAGGGACAACAAGAGTGGTTTGATTCATTTGTAACAGGTGATATTATCATAACTGGGACTTTACACTGTGTCTCATGTCCTTTGGAACCAGGGCAGCAACACAACGTTGGACAATGGAAATTTACGTACCAGGATTCTGTCACAGTCGATGATAGTGTTGAGCCTGTGAGCGATGGTGAGGACTGTACACTCCTGAAACTTGTCCCGGATCGTCTGCTGGATGAGGCTGTCAGTTCTAAAGGAGCGGAGAACACAACACCTCAGCACACACACACACACACACACAAAAACCTCTCTTCCTACACAGCCTTGGGCAGGGATTTTACTTAGCAGAGAACAATGGCTCATCAGCGGTGAGGTATGTGCAGCAGCAGGCGTGCAGGGTAAAGGATAGCAGAACCCCTTATGTTAACAAAGGTGGGGCTCGGTTTATTTTGACTTTCATTATCATCACTTTTGCTCTTTTTTTAGATATAGTTGTTGGATATTTCATCTTGTTGCTTTTTTATAGTAAACAAGAGCTTTTAAATAAGGAGTATAATGATAATTATTGACTCTACTATCTGATCAATCAGCCCCTCTGTGTTATAGATTAGTGATTAGATCAGACTAAAGATTAGACGAGTGGCTCTAATCTTCCAGTTTCAGAAATACAGCTTTAAAACACTCTTTTACCACCAATCCTTTGTGCATTACAATTTATATCTCTAAAATTCTAAATATCTGCATGGAGTTTGCGCTATTGATTCATTCTCCTGCAGGTGTGTCCACAAATGAACCGGGACAGAAAATACACATCTAGAGTGTTTGGTTTGGCTTGTTTATCCTTAACAAGCCACTTGTGTACACTAGGGCTTTTCAAACATCAATATATTTTGCTCGTAGACCCAGGTGCTGCTTGACCTTGGGTCCACATTGGCTGTGGCCTCATCGATGATGAGGATGCGGTTTTTGCGCAGGATGGCCCTGGCCAGGCACACCAGCTGCCTCTGGCCCACGCTGAAGATGGAGCCTGACTCGGAGAGCACCGTCTCCAGCTTGCTGGGCAGGTCCTCCACCACGGCCTTCATCTGCACCTGCGGAGAGGGAGAGCAGAGCCCCAACCCTTCATTACTCCTGCATAAAGGCCTCCTGCAGAGATGTCTTTAAAGAGCTATCCAAACACACCCATTAACCGCCTGGCACAATGCAAGGCCAGGTCCACTGATGACCTTGGCCAGTGCTCTCTTGTGGCCAGCCTCTAGCTTTAATCCAGGCCACCAAACCCATTCAGAGGCAGGACCAGGAGCTGAAGCCCTTCACTGTGGGGGGAGCCTTCATCCCGGTTGGCCTGACTGCCCAAACACATCTCCCCCAGCACTTTCAATGGTTCCCAGTTACAAGCCGCACATTGAGCTGGGCCCCATGGCCCTAATGGGATTTCCCCCCATGACTTGTGGCGAGCAGGGAGGCTGAATGGCAGCATTGTACGGGGGGACAGAGGGATCCCCCCCTGGGCCGGCGAGGGGGAATCATTCAGAGCCACGCTGGAGTACCTCTTGGAGTGCATTCCACAGGTCCTCATCTGTGTGCTGCCTGAAAGGGTCCAGATTCTTCCTCACGGTGCCCGTGAAGAGAACTGGGTCCTGGGGATAGATGGATATAGAAAGAGAAGGCCGTGGCCAGTTAAGATAATGACAAGGGGGAAGATGTATGAAAGGGTTAAGACAAGCTTTATAGAGCGCCGCTAGGCAATGTTTGAGGGGAAGATGTTCACAAAGGGCTTGCTCCACTCAGGAGATCTATTCAACGCTCTGGCCAACTATGCTTCAATAAGTTGATCTTTTTACTTGGAAAACCGGAGTTTGGCGAGGTTGTCTGAATATATAATATGACAAAAAATAAAAAGAAGGAGGGGGGCATCTAGTCACCGGTAGCGTACAAAGAATTTCATACAGCGGCTGTGTTGGAAATGATAATCTCAAAATGTGTGCCAGAAGTAACAGCTTCACTCCGTCAAACACGCACGCATCCGTCAAGAGGGGGTTATCGCACCAGTTGACTACCCTCATGAAAGGACGGCCTCAGATCTCAGGCAGCTCGGATGTCCGAGATATGTATTTATGGTGAGCCGCACACCTGTATCGAGGCTCAGGCGCACAGCCGCCTTTAAACGAGTAAATAAAGCTCTTTATTACGGTGCAGAGGAACGAGTCCGCAGGTCCACAGGCACTCTTCCAACGTGCCACTCCGTTTGCGGCACACCTGATAAACAGGAGCGAGCCGGGGCGTCTGCTCGCGTCAGGTCAGATATTTATTCATAAATCCAGCTCCAGTGTTGAAGTGATTTACCGAGCACTCACCAGGACGCTCGGCGGGTGTCATAAAGACAGCGTCTTGCCTCTTATGCCGCAGAGCTGCTCTAGATAAGCTCCACGTGTGGCACCTTCTCCGCCTGTTTTCTTTTTTTTTTTTTTTACGAGTGAGCAAACGCAGCCGAGCTCGCAGACGTTATGGCACTTAAGCGGTCGTGGTGACCATTTAGAGGGAGGCTGTAATGAGAGCGGAGAGCAGCAGAAGTGGCGAGGGCGAGGGCGAGGGGCGAGCGGCTGTCCACGACAAAAAAACGATATGCTTCCATTGTGTCCTCATCACGGGCGAGGCGGCGCGATAACTCCGGCTTACTCCAGATATGAATCTAACCCCGAATCAAGATAAGACATGTTCACCTGGCGACTGTCAGATTAGGCCGGGAGCGAGAGTTTAGTACACAATGGGGCCAAGAGTGTCCCGCGTTAAGGCTAAAGAGCTACCAGCGAGTGTGACTCGCTATCCACGCCTTCATCTCGGCTCTCTCGCAGGTCAGCCTGGAAGTGACTGCAACCTGACAAATAAGAACCCAGCATGCGCTCATGTGTGCAGGCACGCAGCTCCAGCACTCAGCCCTCAAACACACACACAAAAAACTCGTGTCTCCACGAACCTTCATGCAGGTCAGGAGACTCGACTGCTTCATTTTCTTCCAGAAAAGTAAAAGCGTTGGCATCTGCAGCCCTGCATACCTGCGCCCGGGAAAAATGTTCCACCTCTTTACTTCCAATGAGCTTTTCCCTCTGTCACCAAAATACTGCCTTGTCATTAAGCCAGCTGAAGTCCCAATTCAAACTAGTTTTGTGACACACTTTAATTGAGGATTCAGTGTTAGGTGGGGAAAAACTGCTTTCAAGCACAGCTTTCCATAGACCGATTATGTGCTCCACCAATTCTAAGCCCTCTGTTTGCCACAGAATTCGTCACCTTTTTTTAAAGAAGTCCTGAGAATTCAATAGAAACTGAAATGAATCCCCTTTTTTTTTAATGCCATATGCTAATAAAAGCTTATCATAATCAAATCTTTGGGCGGCAAATAATGAAACTCCTCACTGGCAACATATAGTATACATATCACACTCTCATATTCCACATGAAAAGGTAAGGTGACTTGCAATTCATATCAAGGTTGAGTGAATATCACTTTATCTCTGACGTCTAGCGAGAGAATAAAAAAGGCTTTCAGGCGAACTTGTGTAAATCCAAGAGGTTTTTCACCCTGTAAGTTTGTGAAACTAAGAGCACGCCACTGAGACACCCGACACTTCACATCATGAAAACGCCACCCGGCGCGCGACACAGATGGGGCGTGCAGTTAAAGTTGTGACTTGTAACCTGCCACTGTGTGCAAGCCTCTCCCTCTAGCAGAGACACAGAGAGTAAACAAAATCACATCAAACACACATCACATCCATCTCTAACTAGTTTGGACGAGGGAGCAAAACTTTATCTGGAGTGCTGGCGATGCCAGGAACCTATCAAATCCACGGCGGAGCATTAATGAAACTGTTTTTGGGCATCTTGGCTGCACCCTGGAAATGTTTGAGACTTGGGCAGAGTGACGGCGAACAGGGGGACTCTGGCTGCGAGGATGGGGGAGACTTCTTCTAAGCAGCTTTCCCATGTTTAGGGGGTAGAGGGCTAATCCTCTGTCAGGGATGGGGAACTGCTCTCTTCACAGCACAGGCCGTGGGAGTCTTCTCCCCTCCCTCCACTCGGCTGACACTCACCCGCAGGCTGGCATTTTCTTAATGCCGTATCAGTTTCAACAAGCGGAAATAAAGTTAAACTGTCTCAAGGCATCCGTTTGTCTCACTTTCAGAAACCCCCTGAGAGACGACTGTAATTCTCCTCACTTGTTTTAGCTTTTAAAAAGCCGGGCGTGTAAAAAAGGGCCGAAGCACCGAAGACTGTGTTCCCAGTGTTTGTCTGGCATCGCCGTTCCCCCGTAACGATCGACGTCCGGCAGGTTTTAAGGGGGAAAATAGGAAATGCTGCGAATTTCACAGTGAAAGCGATCGCGGTTCAAAAAAGGTCACCTGTGGTATGATGGACATTTTCTGGCGGAGGGTGTGCAGGCCGATCTCAGACGTCAGGAAGCCGTCGATCATTATTCTTCCCTCGGGTTCTGCCAGCCGGAACAAGGCCGAGATCAGGGAGCTTTTACCAGCTCCGGTGCGTCCAACAATGCCCACCTACAGAGGAGACACGAGAGGTATTTTTATTTCAATGAAATAAAACAAAATAGGATTCCGGCTGTTATTCATCCCGGCGCTTATTTATGCCACAGAGAAAACAACAGCCACGGCGGAGCTACGTGTACTGCATGGAGAACAGTGCATCTACTTTAACAGAGGAAACACATGATTATTAAACAAATTTGTGTTATTACTGATTAGATCAACTGGATTACATGGGATCGGGCGAATCTCTCTCTCTCTGCATGTCATGTTGGACGAATCACTCACTTCTTTATTACACAAGTTCAGTGATGGCAGGAGGAGTCATTAGCCTGATGACAGAGGAGCCCAAACTTCCTCCCTTGGTGCATTAAGTAGTGAAACACCTTTTGTATCATATCAGAATATATCATTTTAGATAGATTTTCAAAGTGGTTGGTGATGGTGCCGGGGGTGTATCTTGTATCAGCACAGAGTCAACCTGCCATCAGCGTGGTGTGAATACCACGTACATGTAGCAGTGTGGCACAGATCTACAGACTGTAAACTGTTTAATCCTAAACTCAGAGGGGAGCCTGATGTAAATGCTGTCATTGACAACACCATCGGGCAAATCATTACTTGTTCCACCCAGCCTGACTGCTGGTGCCACACACATCACTCTGCCAACACATAGGCTTGTTATATGCCATTACACAGCCAATGGGCAGCCTTTTGTTTAGCCGGGGGGGCTTAGCAACAATACAACTTGCATAACAAAGACCTGCTGTGTGAGCCTCATAATATGCCAACAGACAGAGAGGGCACAACAATGCCATTTTTTTCCCTCCCTCTCTTGCCTCTTTAGGTGCCGGGCAGAGAGGACCAAACTCAATGATGCAGGATATAAATGAACCAAACAAACAAGGGTTCGTCAGGATGTGGCTCTGCTCAGGTCTCACCCTGGGTGTACTGAAAGGGCGTGCAAGGACTCTCTCTCTCTCTCTCTCTCTCCCTTTGCAAAGGAAAAGCAAACACGAGAGCTCTCCAAACAAACAAAACAAAGAGAGAGAGAGAGAGAGAGAGAGAGAGAGAGAAAGCTGTCCACTAGGGTGAAACTGTGTCACTTTAAATTGCAGTGATACACCACTGGATGCTGTTACGGTGAAACACGTCGGAAGAGGAGATGTTTAGATATTATCAAGAGAGAGTTTCACACTTTATATGTGTCCAGGGCTTTAGTGGAAGAAACAGCTGACACACAGACAGAAGACAAAACACAGAGTGGGTCATCCCCTCCCTACAAAATGGCCTCAGTCTGCACTAGCATTACCTGTAAACTGTGTACCGCGTACTGTACTTGTTATGGTTGCAGTGAAGGGAAGACCGTTCCAGTGTTTGAGAGCAAACAGAAGGAGAAGCCATAGGCTTTGTGTACCTGTCCAAACACCTCAAGCTGCACTACGGGAACGTCACACCGCTTCCTGGCTGCCAGTGAATGTAAACAAAGGTCATTTAAAGCTATTTGACAAATGACCAACAATAGTTGTTTTTTTCCTCAAAAGAGGAGTCTTACAATCCATTTGAAACAGTGTTCAGCATGGATCGGTCACACTTCCACTGGCTTTGATTAATCAGGCTATGAGAAAAGAGGCTTGTCACACACCACCTTTCCATCTTATTTCAGGTGCAAAACACCTCTGAGTGTAAAGGTTCATTTCAGAAACCATATTGTGGCAGATGGAGTTTATCTATAATGCAATGAGGCACAAAGGCGCATCGCTGATCTTGATTTTCCACGTGCAGGATGGAGATGGGAAATATGCCTTTACGGAGATATTTTCTCGCTAAACAAAGGAAGGTCAACCGTGGTGTTGTAGCAGGCTGTGTGTTTTTACATGATTATGTGCAGCGTATGACAGCAGAGAGGGCCAGCGTGAATGGATCTTGTACTGTACGTGGTAGGTGCAGGTTCTCTTGTGAAAGGGTGTCAGGGGAACTGTCAGCGCACACAAAGGCTTTCACCTCCGTGGCATGTGGCAGAGATGCTTCCCATGGGCTGTCGGAGCCAGGGCCTCTGCACTTATCAGCCCATCCATTGTGAAATCAGCCGCCCTGGCCAACCATAGCCATGCAAAATACACCCCCCTGCATTAAACACAATTCTAATCATCCTCAACCATCTCCCTCTGCTTCCCCCGCTCTCTTCCCTCGCCCCTCTGCCTCAGCCTCTCCTCTCTCTCTCTTATAGTGAATAAACAGTTGTCACCGTCAGGTAGCTCAAAATGCAAATTGGGAACAAATGGATCCACTTGAACAGTCTTAATTACATGATATGTATTCCATGAATCACAAATGGTATAGTCCTGAAGATTCAGCAGCACAATATGGTGTCCCTTTAATAATTGATTCGGAAATAATGCCACACACAAAAAAAAAAAAAAGAAAAAAGGAATCACAACGCGCCTCCTGCCCTGGCTGCGTGTCAGCCCAGGTCATGGGCTGTGCACACCAGTGAGCATGCACAGGTGGGAAATAAAGACAAGAACCTTTTCTCTGGATGTGAAGACGACAGTCAGGTTCTTCAGGACCAAAGGATCATTGGCACTGTATGAGAAGTTGACTCTGTCGAAGGTGATGGAGCCTGCCTTGGGCCAATCATGCGGAGGCTGCTTGTCCGTCTCCCAGGGTGCTTCGCTCTCCAGCTCCGCATACTCAACCACCCTCTCCACTGACGTCATCTACAAAGAAATAAGACATGTATGGCTATGGGTGGTGGTGTAAAATGTGAAGGCAGATTTCTGCTTTTCTGATCTCTTCCAACAGACCTGCAGATGGCAGGAAAAACAAGATAATCATATAGGAGAAACAAAGCAGCTATAGTACATGTATACATGAACTATTTTTAATAAAAACAGATGTAATTGACCAAAAGTCACTATGAGTGCCCTCACCATGTTCTCAATCTCTGCACTCTGCCTGACGCCCCACTGGAACATGCCCGTGAGCGTCATAGCGTAAGACAGAGCCAGACCCACAGCACCTGGTTCCAGTCCTGCAGTGTCAGAACATTTCCCATCATCGTTTCACTCATGATCCGAAAACATGTCATCAGTGTGTGTATCCATGGACCATACAGTACCATCTCTGAGGTAAAGGCAGCCAAAAGCCGTAATGGTGACGAAAATAGAGCAAATTCCATCGAGACGTACGGCGAACCAGCGAGAGGTGGTCAGGAATAAGAACCAGGCCTCTGTGGGAAGACGCACAGGTTAGAGAGAAGCTCTAGCACCTAAATGTTTGAAACAACAACCAGTGTCTTAGTGAAATGTGATTTTTCTAATATTTGTCCTCCCTCACCCGAGTGGACGTCTTGGTGCTGATCGAACATTTGCTGAAACCTCTGCTGAACCTTGAAGGCACGGATGGTGCTCAGGCCTTGGAGAGAGGACGAGAGGTGGGAGAAAACAGGACTCCGGGCTAAAAGGGAATGTATATGCACACCGCATCTGTTAGTGTTTGAACAAATGCACTTCTATACAATCTGCTCTCTTTTCATCCTGCACTCCAGCAACTTCCTTTCAAGCTGCACACGAATTAAATTCTATGGCGAGGACAAGTTTGAAAGTGTGATATTTTCTCTGAAATATACGCTTTGATATTTCCCTTTATCACTTATTTTAAGTTTCAATATACTGTAGTTTTAAGTCAGCCTACAGTCTGTGCTCCTATCCTGAAAGCACATTCAGACAGCTGTGACCTGATAACCCTTTGAGTAATACATATGTGGGCTGGGTCGTGCAGAAATCCCTGAACGCTTTTGATTTGAGAAAAGGTTGTGATTAAGTGGCCTTTTGTTACTATTTGTACATGTGACAAAACCGGAGAAAAAAACCTAAATGTTTCCTCTGAGCTTTTTGAAACAATTTTTGTTGTGTAGGTTGATAGGACCTGTTGGCCAATGAGCGTTTGGGCTCGAAGCCCAGAATAAAATAAATGAACTCGAGGCCGCACTGGCCTAGTCATGCCCACTTGGCATTTTTCCCATTGTATGGGATGTCGTGAACTCCCGTCTCTTGAGGAAGCTGCGTGTGGCCGAGCCATAGGCCACCGCCACCTTTAGCCTTTATGCAAATGACCATGGCTTTCCTCAATGGTCTATTAGCATTCCCGCGGTCCGCTTTTGTCTATCCCCACAATTGGACATGCCCACCCCACAATCCAAGATAGGGGGAAAAAAAATTACTGGTGGACTCTAGGCGCTTGATGTCCCTGGAGGTCTTCAGGAAGTAGCATCTTAGGATCAGGAAGATGGTGAGCAGAGGAACAACGGGAATGAGGATCCAGGGGATGATGACAGCAGCGACTGCGACCACTCCGATGACTTGGAGAAAAACCTGGCACAGGAGGAGAAACGCCAGCATAATATCAGAGTCAAAAAGCATCACTGCTGCTGTGTGGGCCACCGCTGGGGCAATGAGAGCTTCTTCTTCTTCTTTTTTCTTTTTTTTTCTCTCTCTCTCCACACAAGAGAAACTCTTTCAGTTGTATTTGTGTGAGACCATCGCAGACGTACAGTCAGGTAGCAGCAGGTTGTGGGACCGGGGTTGTGTGACTAACGGTGTGAAAGGAAAACGATCACAGCGCTAATTCTCACTTAGTAGCAGGTGAGAATTTACCACTTGGCCACTGCAGCTCATATCGCTGGCTCTCCTGGGCTTTCCCTTCAACACTTCTGGCCTGTAAGCCTCGCTGGCAGAGCAGCCGGCCAGCAGGCATGGCCGCAGTGACTGGCAGAGGGCTCTGGGAACCACACTGTGGGTGTCTGATACATCACACTGCAGCCACAGAGCCCTCAACAACACAGTGACTCATCACCCGTGTTAATGGCTCTGTGACACATCCAGACCAGGATACCAGAGCTGCCTAAACAGGATTGGAGGCATGAGTGTCACGATACCAAAGCACCCACACTGGAAGAGGCAGTCTAATAAAGAATCACCCTGAGCACTGATGTTAAAGAAGAAGAAGCCTCATCATTTCGAAGTGCATCTTATATTTCTATTATATTTCAAAAGGAAATATTGTACTTTTTACTTTACTTTCAAATTTGTGTTTAAAATATATAGTGTAATATTAGGAGTTTTTGGTCATAACTTAACTACCAAATGACTCTATCTCAACCAGCTGCGTTGAAATATTGCTCATGTGTTCATGTATCTGTGGCATTTCTGCTGTTTTAGTTCAGTGAAGTTTTGGAGTTTTAAGTTTTGAATACCTAAAGTACTTCATATTAGAGTAAACTAAAATCTGAATACTCTTAATAAAGTCAGAAATCAAACACAAAGCTAGAGACACAGCAGAGCACAAAAGTTCTTTCAATTCCAGTGGACTAACTTATTATATTTATCCAAGAATCACTACAAGTTTCTGTGTAGAAGTACTGTGGTGGTAGTAGTAATAAATGTTTTTTCAGATTTTACCATAAACTTGCATCTAAAGCAGTGGTTGCCCATCTATGTGCTTTCTCACTAAATTATACTCTGCCATCAATTACATGCCTGTCTCAGTGTTTTGATTTCCTTTGCTTTAAACTGTTCACAGTTCATTATTACAAACAAAGATCCATACGGAAAACTGTTTTGCTCTTTCTGACCCCTTGGGCTTCTTGTGTGACCCTTGTTAAAGGAGCTCAACCTCTAGAATGGGAACAACTGGGCTACAATACTTGACATAGAGAAATATATATATGCGACAATATATCAGTCACAGGGGCCATTTCTGTGCAGAATGAGTACTTTCACTTTTCCCTTCTCTCTTGAACGTTATACAGTGTGTTTACAAAGTGATATTCATACTTTCACTAGAGGAAATTATCTGATTACTCCTTCCACCAGCGAATATGACAGAGGCCATCTCCTCTCAGCTGAAAGGTAGACTGTGTTACATATTTCATATTCGATTGATAGATGATAAAATTGAAACCTCACACCCTGAAATTAGACACATCCTAAGAGATGAATCCTAAGACGAGGAGATTAGGATCGTACTGTTACCTTCACTGGTCTCAGACTAGCCCAGAGAGATGAAAATTTAATTTAGCGCCTTAATTACGGATGTTATCTGCCACTTAAGCACACATTTAAGCATGATCACTTTCAGTGTAGTTTTGTGATGAAAAGCCACTCAATTCCATTTGCGGTCCTGATAAGAGGGTATTACTAGTCTAACCATTGCTGTAGTGGAGCCCACACAATCAAACAGTGAGTGGAAGCTACTGAGCACAACTGATCCCAAGAATTTCACAGTACATAAGTTTCAATCTTAGCCCTGATGGAAGGCTACCAGACTGCAAAGTGAGATGGTGGCACATGAGCCATTACTGCGTGTTATCCAGCCTTCCCTAGAGGGGATCAAATATTAACTGAACAAATGTCTTATCATATATACCCCGCCGCTCTTTCACCCTGCTGCTGCTGATTGGCGACTCGGTGACAGCGCTCATTCATGTTTGCTGATTGGCTCATTTAAATTCTAATTGGGCGCCGATGTGAGGCCGGGGCCGGGGACGGCACGCAGGTCCGGGACGAGCTTATCTGGCAACGCGGGGTCATCTGAGGGGACAGAGGAGGAACAGGAACCATTAGATAGGAGTCTTGCCTCCTCCTGCTCCCCGGGGCCCGCTGTCGCCAGGGCCCCGTTTGATGTGATCCATTTGCGTGGTCTGGCGCTTATCGTGTCAGCATCGGGAACACCGCGGCCCCCACCCACACTACACACAGATGACTCAGATAAGTGGTCCTACAAGCACACACCTCACCCCCTCAGACCACGGCCGTATCTCCCGTGAAGCCACACAGGAACTGAAAACTCCCTAAGCCACATCCCGCTGCACATAAAAGTGGATAAAAGGATGAAAGGTTTTGTATACAAACAGTTTAAATAAAGAATTACCGCTAATTGCTCTTTAGCGAGAAAAGAAAGCTACCGCACGCATGCGATTCAGTCACTCAAGCAAACTGGGCGAACTGCTGTGTCCAAAGACCATTGAGATCTCTGCTGACCCTAATTGCTTTATTTTCTCTATGATTCTATCGGCTCTTTGATGTCCAAATAAATGTAGAAAATTGAAGTTAATTGCCATATTTGTGTTCGGCAATGATAGCGACTGTTGTTCCGCAGCAGAAAATAAACACTTGCCTTTAATTAAACATCCCTCCGGACACGAGGAATCAGTACGCTTTTTACAAGCCCTTTTTCATCCTCCCTTTATTTACTGACAGTGTGCAATATTTGCCACTGGGAAAAAGAAAGTGCAAACAAAACAGGAAATGAGGGGAGAGCGGGGCAAAGAAAATTCCTCAAAAGAAGTACTCTGTCATCGCCGGTAGATTTTTTTTCCCCTCCACACTTTTCCGTGACAGAGCCGCACAATAAGTTGCAAGGGTCAGTGGTACTGAAACAAAACAGGGCCGTTCCACTCCGGCTCTGGAACAATGGAAGTGACCCAATCCATTCTGCTGTGTCTTTGGGCTTTATTTTAGCATTAAATGCCCAGATGCTGCTGCCTTTCTTTGGGAGAAATGACTGTGGACACCTCCTTCACATTCTCCCTTTCTGGGCCATTTTCACTTCATAAAGCTGCAGTCAATGTGTTTTGTGTGTGGTGAGGAGGGTCTGACACATACTGTGGTGGTCTCAGTCGCTGTCTACATTGGTGGCTCAAGTAGTCCTAGGATTAGGCCTTTGTGTGTTGTGAAAAGGTAAAAGAAGTCACTTATTTGGGCTCAGTCAAGCTGCTGATTTCCAACCCCATTTTGGAAATAAGAGAAAGGCTTTGAAATGCGGCCTCTCTCTCTCTCCCTCTCTCTCTCTCTCTCTCTCTACTATAAATCACTTGTGTCCAAATTCATTCATTCAGTCATTGCGCCTTTCTTTTCCCACCTCTTCCTCTTGAGCACAACACAAAAACAATCTTGAAGCGCCCGCCAAGAAAAACGGCAATTCAGGAGCACAAAAGTCACTCCCCAGACAGCGCAGAGATATCGACATGAGGGCAGATTCAGGGTCACGCTGGGACTCTGTTACCAACTGTAAAGTTCCCAGGCCCGGACGTCTGAGTCAGAGCAGCTGAGGTGCTGCACCGCAGCATCATGGGAGTCCGAACATGCACGCACAGGAAGCTTTGGCTGGCCGATGCTCGCCATCAAATGACGGTGTGCGGTAATGCTGAGCAGCACGCCCATTAGCGAGCACACAGTGACACGTAATACGCACCATAACACACACACACACACACACACACACACACACACACAAACACACTGCTGCTTCTTTGTGTTTCGGTTTATATTTACACTAATCTGCCAAACAAGTGAGTAAAACAAGTAGTGTTTTAGTCCCCTCGCCCTCCTGCGTCACTTGTATTCACCTGTGTGGGAAGACAATAACGCTGTCATTAGGACAATGCTCGGGGGGGATTTATGGCGCAGACTATATGCTCCTACACCGGAGCGTCTCCTTGTTTCTCGGTGTACCTGTGTAGCGCCTGGAGCCGGGTGCATTCTTCACTTCTTCTGTCACCGGTGTGGTAAAGGAGCAGAGAAAGCCGGTGAAATCCCATCCCACAGCACTCACGGTTACGTCAGCAGTTCTCATATCCCACAAAGCCGCTGAAAAGGCCTGACACACAATGTGCCACAATATGGAGACTCACACAACGATCCACCCGCCAGTGTTTCTGCACAATAGCCGCCTTTGCTCGGTGTGTCTGTGCGTGTCTTCAGCGCGACTGTGTCGGGCTTTCACACTAACTATTTTCTCTCTCCTGATGACTGTGGGGGCTTTACCCCTGTAATTCCAGAGCCAGTGTTAATTCTTGCGTGCATTAGCACCGGCGAGACCGGGCTCTACTCAAATGAAAGTGACTGTCGGCCTGTGCGACCGCGTGCACATGCCGACAAAATGAATATGGTGGAGAAGACCCATGAATGTGGACCCCACAGTCAGTGGTGTGACTTGGTCAAGAGCCTTCACACGAAATCCTCCAGTGAAAGACCCCCGAACTCACCCCTTATTGTTTTGCCCTCCTCCGCTGCACCCTCTCTGAAAATAGAGGCAACCCAGGATTTAAAGGTCAAGTCTACACAAAAGCCGACAGTCCCCGAAGCCTGAGGTGTTTTTAATTGACATTTCTGTCTTTGTCCCCTGACCATAAAGAGGGGAGAGAAAGAGCCTATTTCCCAATACACTAAATTACTACTAAATGAGACCTGTGAAAAAAAAATAGGGCTCTGGGGTGTAACCAGGTTCCCCCGGCTTGGGGGAATCCCCTTGTTAGGCGGGTATGAGGGCAGTGCTGAGGGGCTGAGAAGTGCTTACTCCACCATAATGGGGGGAGGCTCTGGTGCAAATCCCCACACAGAAGCAGCCTCTCCCCATAGAGAGAGATAAACCAGTTAGGGCATTGTTTATGAAGTTTCACTTTATTCCCCCCTGACAACCATTTAAACAATGACTATGGGGAAATGTCCCTCCGCGAATGAGCAACAATAGTCAGGATCAGCAGCTTTTCTGCGCGGCTAATACTGTGATAAAAAGAGTGAAAACCTTCCTTCCTGAAAGCATTAAAGACCGCTCCATGAAAGACACCTGCAAACAAGAGCCCAACGCAGCGCAAAAAAAAAATAGAGTGTTTTTGTCCAAGGTATGCCACCTTTGTCAGCCGCCACAATCACTTCCCACTCATTGCCTCTGCAAGCGATCGACAGAAACATTGGGACGTGATACGTGCGATCCGTTTTGACAGCTCACACTTCAGTCGTGAAACGCAATCACTCTCGATGCCACAGAAACAGTAGTGTGTGTTTCCCATGATAACGCAGGTTATGACTAATGCGCTGAAGCAGAGAAGTCGCATACGAAGTACAGTGCAGTAAGTGTGTACGGCATATGTGCCACAGAATCGGTCTCCTGTCGTGACCCGGTCCACGTCCACCGTTTTAGGTCAGACTTTTTGCATCTTGTACAAAGTTATTATTTTACTCCGGCCATTATTCGCCTTATTATCAAAATGAGGGAAACTACGGCGGACAAAAAGCTTTTGTGCGTATGATCTTTTGTGCTTTCAGCATTTAAGATGGCTTTTGTCTACTGTGAGATGGGTATCTGCCACAAACATCACTCAGGCATTGTGGAGGGGGGATTCGTTTTCAGCGCGCCTTTGTTCTATTCTTTGGCCCTGACCAAAGAGCCACGCCTGCTCCTCTACCTCGAATTGTGCGACGAACATTCCCTTCTTTGTGGCGCTAGGTGCATGAGCTGGCTCATCTCTGCGGGCTTTCGTGGGAGATGGCTGTCACGGTGGCAGGGTGGCATTTTTGGTAACCCAACCTGGTTATGCACCAGGGTGGCCGTTGGCGACCAGGCCTCTAAGACTGTAAGCGTCGGGGGAATAGCGCTGAAAGGGGCAAGTCCCGCTCTGGATCTGTTCCAACTGACCTGTCCCCCTTCCCCCTCCACCACGCTCCCAGCTCCACTCCTGCGAACACATCCTACGCCTGCTGCTCACACTTCTTCTCTTTGCCCCTCAACGCATCGCCCTTGTCGAGCGCACGCACACACACACACACACACGCACACTCGCCGCTGTTTTCTTCCACATCAGACCCATCATCCTGTGGCCTTTATTTCCTCTGTGGTACCTTTCTCTCCCCCAATCACTTGCTTAGTCTCCATACTCATTCTCTGAAGATGCCGCTTCTGTTGTGTCACACCGAGGGAGCCACGCCCTCAGCCTATGTGCACACTTTTATTAAATCTGTGCAGGCGCTGGGCTGCGCTGGCGGGTAATCCTACAGTAATTGTTTCCAGATTAGGGGACCCGGACCACAAAGCATGTTTAGCCAGGCATGAAATGGCCTTCCCATGCTGCAGCGCCAGCGACCAAACCTGCCGAGGTGAGACTCACCTGGATAAAGTCCACAAACGTCCACGGGAGCACAGAGTCCAGGTAACCGATGTCCTTCGAAAACCTGTTGAGGATTCTCCCTGGGAGACAACACAACAAAAAAGGACAGATGAGATGACATTAAAGGAGATATTTGTAGGGCCGACTCACACAACTGCGGGCAGGATTCAGCTTTAGTGGATGTAAAGACCTCAAGTGTTATTTGCATAGTCAGAATTTATATAGTGAAATTATAAAGTCACGTACTATTTTCTATAGCTTATTTAGCTCATATAGTGCCAACAGAGTTTATCATGCAGGGCTAGTTGCAGGTATGAATTAGCCTGTGAAATATTCTTTATCTCTTACCTTTTATGTACTTGCACAAAAAAAAACGTTTTGTTTGTTTGAATTACCTTATGTCTCACCGGACTATTGAGCAATGGTTACCAAAGTCCCCTCCGGTTTATTGAAAAGAGCTTACACAACGTGCGCGATATCAGGTGAAAAACACAGGCCTATCTAGATTAAACAATGAATCATTATTTGTCTTGCATTTCATAAAGACTGCCCTACTCTTGGCTGAATACGTGAGGGAACCTTTTGTGTGGAAACAAAAGGGCAACAGAAGCCGCGTACCTGCCTTTATGCTCTGACTGGCAGTGTCAGTGACGTTAATTGAGTTGCCTCCAATCTGCTCAGGTGTTCATTATTTTGGCTGGTGCTCTGCAGGTGCCGTGGCAGTCCTTTATTGTTGACTCTTTTAGTAACTTTGCTCCCCTATTCTGATCCCGCAGCACATAAGATTACACTCCAGCTGCTTTCAGACACTGTTTACTGCAGGGTCAGTGATAGCAAATCCCCACACTACACTTCCTAAAGGCGGGCAAGACAGAAAGCCTGCGCCTATCTCTGTCCCCGAAGGAAGCCCTCAGGCTCTCGGTGGCAGACAAAAACTACCAGAGCAGTGCCAGCACCGCCACTACGAGAAGTGGGCTCGCGTTGAAAGACTGCAAATGTGCTGTGTGTAGTCTTCAGCGTACGTCCCCTGTCAAAGCCCCTCCAAAACAGTGACATAATGTTTTCGTGCTTAAGCGGCCCATTGTCTCTGACGGTGACACATCACTAAGCAAACAATAATATCTGTCTAGGGGGAATATAAATAGAGCGGCGCGCGAGCATTTGGGGTGCAAAAATACCCCCCCTCCACTCTCTCTCGATAAAGTGAAACTAACTGAGCAAGCATGCAGATGAGGTTATCTAGGCTGGCAAGATAGGCCGTGAAACCCGTGGGGTGGGACTTGGTACCCGAGCCGAGGCGGAGGACGCCCGGTGCGGCGCGCTGGCAGCATGTGGAGGTATGGTGCTCTGGAGGCGTGGCGGAGCCGTGGCACCACTGACCTAAAAGTTGCCTTGCAGCCTCCCAGTCAGTCCTATGGAGGTGGGCCCTGTAATCACCTCTCTCCACGGCCGTAAGCAGCTTACAGCTTTATCCAAAATGCCGCTCCCGCCTAAAAACATGCATGCAGACGAGGCCGGGCTCCCCATAACAGCCATTGCATAAACCCAGCCAAAGCATTATTCCCCCGCAACAAGCCAGCAATGCTCCAAATCAGCACTGATTCAAAGTCAAGTGGCGTAAGCATGTTGTACACTTGGAGGCAGACTAATCTTATTCACAGTGTGAGTGCCCCTTTAGCATACAGACATCCCGAGGGGAGGGTTCAAGCAAGGGGGTAAAGCTGCTACTATACTAGTGTAGAATATTGCCGCTTTAGTCTGGCAGATGGGGGGAGTACTTGTCAAACTGTGTTTGTGGAAGATCCAATAATATTTTATGTAATTTTACTGTCTAAGCCATAGATGACCCAAATTCATGCATATCTGACAAACAATGCCAATAAGAAAAGGATAGGTTTCTGCGGGTTACATCATACCATGGTTAGAGGGTGTTAGAGCAGGGAACGTCAGTCAGCTATCAGCTGTTTGACAAGCGGCTCAGTTAACACAGAGTTTCAGAGGGGATGAAGTAAAGACCCTTCTCCATCCTGCGCAGACTATAGAGGGGATACATTACAGTGATGCAGTTACACAAAGACATTCACTGCATGGAAATGCCTATGAGGTAAGATCGGCATGGGACAATGGCTTCAATCACTATGGGTGGTTGTCAACAATATCACCTATTGTGTAGAGAGGGGTATAGACGTTTCAGGATATCAGCAGCATTAGTATCAAACAATTTCTCATGGTTTAAGACTCCAGGGGTGATTTGCACCACTTTTTCAAGGCTCAGGAAATATCAAGCCCTCCCAACTAAGGTGGCCCCTTAGGTGGAGATATTAGGTGAGCAGGGCCCCGAATCACACTTAAAGAAGTGGAACAGTGGGGTCCGGCTGGAGCAGGGCGTGTGGCAAATCGCTGTTCCCTGTAAACATCAAGATAAGGGGAGGACTCAGAGCCGCTCCATGTGTGGGCCCCAGTGCAGTCGGAGGGGCCTTTCAGAAAGGCAAGAGCGATAATGAAGGAATACTGGGGAGGGGGCTGCCAAGGCTGGAGGTGGCACAGCTCACCTGCACTTCCATGGAGGGCCCAGGGGCCTGGGGCAGCCTCCCACCGCCGGCGCCTTGCTGCCAATACTAATACATTCTAAATCCATTCTCTTCGCTCACACCGCCAGGCTCCTGCAATCTCCTCTCCTTCCCTTTCATGCAATTAAATAGTGGAAGTGCAGAGCGAGGGGGAGCCCTATCAGCCACACTGCACACACACACACGGCTCCATCTCCACATTCAATTTACACACCTCGATATCATCATCCTCTCTGCAGTACTTCCTCCACTTCGCTCCTAACACTCTTGCATCCCAGACCTGAAATACAGACATTAAAAACATTGCCTCTGTGGACACAATTAGAATCTCACATCAGTGGCTACAGAAGATCTAATGTTCCCCGCGTCAACAGCCACCGAGTGACATCTCGCAGAGAGATGGCCCACTATGTATGCCGATGTGAAAGGAGGATGGCAGAAGAGGGTGTGTGTGTGTGTGTGCCCGTCTGTCTGCACGCGTGTGTGTGTGTGTGTGTTGACTGAAACTCCACTCCTTGACTGTGCTGATGAGCTGAAGCCCTGGCCTGCAGTCTCTGAGGGGATTAGCCCACTCAATGACACTAAATTACAGGGATCAACATCAGCTCAACACATCCACCGCTGTCTGTGCTGCGTTAACTGGATCCCATTTGGATGAACAGCTGTAATAAGACTGTACATAGTGCCAAAATTCAGCATACAGGGTGGTACTGTAGCCATTTGTATAAACTCGACAACACATAGGACAAAATGTATCACACGGCGTGGCTAGGAAATATAAAGGATTTAATCACAGAAAGCGCCTCCCCACCCTTCCCCTTCAACTTGGAAATCAACTATATCCAACGAGCACAAAAGATAACACGCAGGCAACGGCACAGAGGCATTCAGCGGCTGATATCGACGAGCCACAGTGTCTCTCCATCAATCATAATTCACCACTGCCGCACTCCATTGTTGCCATACCACATTCAGAGAATAACAAATAAGACCTTTGTGCAGCGGCGCTTGAAATGGCAACCTTTAACTCTGTGGACAGCTATCAAACACCAGGCCTGTTCAGCAGCGCCGCACCTATCACTTACACATGTAAACAGCTGTCAAATCCTTAACAACACGCAGTTACAAATTACCCACACTTACGGCAAGACAGTGGCAGACCAGGAAGCAGACGTGATAGAAGTGACAGAGACAAAACATTAAGAGGTGGAGAAGAGTGTGTGTGTGTGTGTGCGTACGTGCGTGCGTGCGTACGTGTGTGTGTGAGGGGAGGGTGTCAGCGCTTACACGGCTGTCGAGGTTGTGATCTGTCCTGTGATCACAAGAATAATAATGCACAGCAGGAGAGGAAGAGGGAAACTGTAAATTAAGGGAGGGTGTTGCTGTTGTGCCTCCTAAATATGCACACATTCATGCTTAATCTACTGCTCACTGGACAAAGAGCACAAGTAAGTCAATCTCTGGGACAGCGCTCTATAAATCCAGTCACACACACACACACACATTCGCACACAGCGCTGTTTGCCAGCCCGCAGGCCGAGCAGTAATGACTGGACTGGTCATACAATGGTTACTGATAGCAGCACAACAGCAATCAGATAGCACTGTGTGTTAAGCCTCTCCTTTGCTGCACTATTAAACAGATTATTACATTATTCAAAGTGTTTGTCCTCCTCCCGTGCGTAGATTAGCAAAGCGAGGCACACCCCGATAAGGCGTCAGGTAGTCCAATACGCATCACTGTGGCAGCAGCAAAAACAAAAGCCAAAGATTAAGACGTGTGCTGTTTACTCCAAACACGGCTTTGCAAAGGGAAGCTTTGTCGCTACACCCACCGCTAATGCCAAAGAAACCGCAAGCGCCCTCAAATCATATTTAGACTTGCGTTACCGTCTTGTTATGACTCATTATACATATACAAGTTGCCTTGCTGTTGAGAGTTCCCTCCCGAGCCGATTGTGTCGAACATGCATGTCACTATGAGGAGATTAGGCTGAGTAATTATCCTCTGACAGGTGAACAATGCTCCAGATAAATTAAAAGTTATCAAAGTGGGCCACTTGACAGTTGACTTTGGATGTGAGTGACAGGCTGCGGTGACATTACTTCACCTAATTAAAAGTGATCCAATTAATACAGCAAAATAGCAGGGATGAGGTAAAAAAAAAAAAAGGGACGCGCGCAACATTCTGCGAATTATTTCAACTCACAAAACACGCGAGAGAGGGAGCGGAGAGGGGGGGGGGCGTCTCAGGTTGTGTTTCAACAAGGCGGTGCGAAACACGCCTGGAGAAAAAGCAGCCGCCCTCCCTAAGTCAGTAAAGTCCGACGTATTTGGCGTGTTTGCTCACTTTTAAAAATCATGTCCGTCTGTCATACAAAGCTAATAAAATAATCAAAGATTTCTGATACGGCGCGCTAGGCAAACACGTCTGTGTTTGCCCGGCTCCACAGTCCAAACACCACACTGTCCACGATCCAGTGCAAACAGTATTTAATAAATACCACAGTTTGCTTTTTGTTCTGCCTCACAATAAAAACCATATCACTCTCTTCCCTTGTTTGTTAATAGATTATTATCTATATTAAGCCCTGTCACAAGTGTCTTTACGACTGAATTGGCCCCTTGCTTACACAGACTTCACTTCCCAGCAGAGACTTTTGAGACGCCAGTTCATTCAGTCAGAAATTAAATCCCGTTAATTCCGGTAACACAAACCATCGTTAAGCTTGTATGAGTACAGTGCAGTCTTTATTTTTTTTTAATTTAAATTAGATCATCTGAGTAATAAACCACCAATTATGAATGCCTTTTACAGATCGTTTCTAATAATAATTCCATAATCTGATGCATCTGGATTTAACAAAATAATTGGAATTTTTTTATAAAAAAACAAAAACAAACGTAAAACAAATGTAAATTATCACATTATATCGAACTTGATCGAAGCGACAAACTGGATTTCAGGGGCGAGCACATGGCTGTGTGAACCGGAGCCCCGAGCAGGAGAAATTAAGTAACAGTCTGCTCTCTAGTGGTGAGATGTTAGAGCAGCACCCTCTCAATCGTCTCATCGTGCCTGTATTGAACATGCTGTAAACATCAATTATCAGACAGCGGTTATTAAAATGAGAGGAGGGGCACGGCCACTTACCAATTGGGTTGATATCGAAAAAGTGCACGGGAGTCCGCAGGATGGCGTTAAACATGCCGTTGTGCAGGTTTTGGGCCGAGCTCACCAGGACATTAAAGAAGAGTAAACTACGCAGGAAGCCAAACACCACTGAAGTAGCTGTTAGACCTGACAAAAGCACAGAAAGGAAAATCTATCAGCGCACAACAATGCCACCCTTGTGCCCGCACCAAGGACAGCCATAGATTTAAGGGTCCATTACTGAGAATACAAAAAAAACTAGATATATTCCACTTAGGTTTTCCCTCCAATTATGTTTTTATTTTTGTCTTGAATGCTAATCTTTAGTCTCCGGGAGCACAAAGCCTGACAGGGTGAAGAGGTTGGGAGTCACAGGGTGACAATCAGAACAATCCCACAGCCGAGAACTAGAAAGCCAATGCTATCTGCCTGTACAGCTGAGGCCCATGTACACATTACACTGGGCCTTGAAGGCCTTGGGCCACAGCCAAAGAACTGCGGATCTGTTCATTGAATGGCAGCTGTATTCAGAGCCTCGGCAGTAAGCAAAAAGCAATGCTTCACCTGCGTAAACACCTAGGTACAGGTCAAGGTCCAGCTGCCGAGGGAGGCTGCCACTGAGGTGCTCAGTCACATTGATGTGCTTCTGTTCAGAGGCCCTGCAAATCAGCCACAAAAGAACCAAACATCCACAAGGACAAATAAACACAACAAAGAAAGAAAGGCCCAACACAAAGACACTATACAAAACACATTCCTCTCAATCTGAAGTACAAGGTCAGTTTCAACAAGTGATGGATAATCTCGGGTAAAAAAGAAAGAAGAAAAATATTTGGTTCAGTCGTCTTCTATTAAATCATGAACCATTTCCAGTCTGAGAAAATATGGCAGTTTAGCTTATAAAATTGGCTTTTCTCATTTCGGTCGACGTGTTTTCCACATTGTGTAAAAGCCTCACCAGCAAGCGAGCCACCAGTCCTGCAGAACAAACGTCACCTAAACACAAAGACAGGGCACACAATGAATCGCATATTAAAACATTTACCAAGATGGCATCCAGTTACTTCACCAGCCCATTTTAGACCAAAGTGAACATGAGTTAAATGATATGGTCTACTCAAAAAAAAAACTGGTATAAAACACAAATCAAATTAAAGGGAGGAGATCACTCACATGTGCTAGGGCATTGAGTAAAATGAGGACCAGGAGGACCATAAGGTTAGCGCCTGCCCTGAAGTACTTCACATACATACGCAGGCCGACGTTCCCCTCAGAGCGGCTCTCCTCTTGCGGTGGTTGCACTACCTACACACAGACGCTGGAGTAAGAAGCATCCGGAAACACTTCCGCCTCTGATCAGGCTGTGGTGAGCAGCTGAGGAAAGGTGAGTACCTTCTGCCCCCCAGTGGCTCACAAGAGGCACGGCAACAGGCCTATATCGGACACGTGTGCCTGAAAGTTCCTACTCTTGCTTAACTAAAGTTTCCAAACAGACCTACCACTGCCAGTGGCTCCACCGCCTCCATCAGAGAGTAGCGGGAGGAGGAGAGGGAGGACATGGAGGAGATGGAGTTGTCGGAGGTTGCGTGGGGGCAGCGAGAGACGGTGACGGGGGTGGTACCCTGCTTCTCCTCCTCCTCCTGGCCCTCCACCTCCTTCAGCAGGGACGTGAAGTCCAGTCCAGAGCCCTGCAGCTCGCTGTAGGTCCCACGCGCCACCATGTGACCCTGAGGACAACAGAGGTAGTCTAGTTTAGTTTTGTTTATCCATTTGTTTGTTTTTCATTCGTTTGTTGGTTCGTTTTTACAGGGACAGTGCACGTTAATCAACATTACTGTCAATGTGCCAGTGTTAGCCAATTGGCTAATTTTCAACTGTGGTCCCTGGGAAAGATGCTAATTTCCCAGGTTTAGTTTATAAATGTAATAAACTGTTCTTCCCTGCAAAAATAAAACTCAGTTTTAACACTATAGCCTGCGCACAGACCGTATATGCTGTTGTGAGGCATCAAGCAGCTATGTCAGTATACAAGTTGTAAACTGAACATTACACTATTAATGACACAGCACTATAATATTTTGCTATAAGGTCTCTCTGAAGAGTTCAGAGAGACCACCAATAACTGGACTCTCTGTTTCAATCAAATGATGATGAGAAAAAAGTCTGAGGAGTTGGTCTTCAGTTCTTCTGCCACTGATGCCAATGCAAATATTAATGAGGCTTCTGGATCTACAGACTGACTAGTTAGTTATAGTTTGAGAAGCAGCTATTGTGAAGTCACAGAGCATCACTACCAGCAACAACTTAACAATTCTGAATGTTTACACACACAGACACACACCTCCTTTAAGACGACTATTTGATCTGCCGCCTTCAGATACTGTAGCTGATGAGTGACCAGGATACGAGGCTTCTTCCTCAGCAGTCCACAAATGCACCTGGAAAAATGTTCCAGAATGTTTTTTTTTATGACAGCCGGTAAAGTGACGTAACCTGGTAGCTGTTAGTTGTGAGAGGACTTACTCTTCAAAGAGATGTCTCCCCACCTCAGCATCCACAGCACTGAGCGGGTCATCCAGCAGGTAGATGTCTGCATCCTGGTACACGGCTCTGAAAGCACGCACGTTCAGAGGTCACGCCAGTCACTGACAGCACAGGAAGTAAACACACGGCTGCGCGGTCATCAGGCAGACCTTGCTAAGCTGACCCTCGCCTTCTGGCCCCCGCTGAGGTTGGCTCCTCTGTCCTCCACAATGGCCAAGTCTCCACCTGGCAACAGCTCCATGTCCTGCACAGGGGCCAAGCACAAACCTTAGCAGCCTCACCTACCGCTACGTACACAGGTCTCACCACGAGCTACATGCTCTAGAGCGGCTCTGAAACACACTGTGTGTGCGGCGGAGCGTGTGATGATGGAGTACATGACCAGAAGTGATTCTCACTCTCTTGAGGGCGCAGGCTCTCAGAACTCTATCGTACTTCTGGGGGTTGAGTGCTTTGCCAAAAAGGATGTTGCTTCGAATCGTACCCGGTAAAATCCAGGGCTGCTGAGCGGTGTACGTCAGCTCTCCTCTGACCTTGATCAGACCGCTTTCCTGACTCAGTTCTCCCAGGATGGCACTAAGGAGCGAGGACTGACACACGCAAACACAGAAACAGCAAATGGGACTTAAGGAACAATGTTGGATTTTGGGGAATACACTTAAATTGTTTTTCTAGTGGAGAGCCGGATAAGAAGATTGAGATTCCACCAGAGCTTAGTGAGCCACTGGGTCAGGAGGCTGCGAGCTTAGCTTAGCATAAACACTGTTGTTTCTGGAGAAACATATTGCAGTACAAACTTAACATTTTAAATTTTCATTTTGTTTGTGTTACACATATAAACCATGTTAATTTGAACACTGGCTTAGTGAATAGTGCTGTTGCATTGTAGCAAGTCCCTGGATTGAAACCCTGTCAAACCAAGAGCCTATCTGTGTGGAATTTGCATGCCCACAATCCAAAAAGCATGCATGTTTAGGTGGATTGCAGACACTGAATTGCCCTTAGGCATGAGAGGCGTGAGACTGAGCAGTGTGTGTGTGTTCTGTGATGGACTGGTGACCTGTCCAGGGTGTATTCACCCCGTACGCTGTATTTCAGTTACGGAGACAGTCAGAGCCATCCTTGGCACGCTCTTTAATATTCACTTGGAAAATAGTTACCGGCATTTCAGTTTTCCAAAAATATACTTGTACATTACCGTATCCACTTTTGAACCTTAACGGTGTCACAAGGGTCTGCTGCAGCCTATCGCCAGGTCACGCAGGGGTGAGGGCAGGGATCACAGAACACACACCATTCACTCTCAATTTCAATAGTCCTAAAGCTATGGGCAATTGAGAATTTCCAATTGACCTACTGTAAATTCATCTTTTTGGACTGTGGGAGGGAAACCGACATGAGAACATGCAAAGTCCACAGTCTGAGTCCTTTTCACAGTGAGGCGACAGCCCTAACCACTCATTCACTATGTTCCAGATTCCACATATCAGAATATTTCATGTATCCACTATGCAAAATTGAATTACTGCTGAGACTTTTTACTAACCACAAAATAACTATTTTGAGTGAGTTAACATGTCTCAGGTTTACAGTCATGGGTGTGCATGACCACAAACCTGAGACTAGAGAACAGACCTGACCTTTCCAGCCCCAACGGGTCCAATTACTGCAAGGAGCTGCTCCGGCTTCACTGTGAAAGTCACGTTCTGCAAAGTTGGAGCCTCTAAAATCTGTAAGAGAAGTCAGTAACTGAGCTGAAACAATTCCATGTAATTACTAGGCAGTAACGGCAGGTTTATTTATATAGCTCAGAATCACAAGCTTGGCCCTGAGGCCTCAGAACCCTTAAAATTGTTGCATGTTGTGTATAAATAGAGAGGAGCGACACCATCCCCACTACTACTAGTCTCACCTGATCCCAGTAACACCGTAAATCCTGGATCTTCACCATGCAGTCCTTCTTCTCCGCCACAGGAAGTGCATGGTGTTGAAGAGAAACTTCATCCAGCAGGAGAAATGTCTTAGGTGAGGAAGCACATAACCAGCTTCAGTTTTCACACTAATTCATCTAAATACAGTGGTTGAAATAATAAAACAAAAAAAGCAATCTGTCTGCGCTGTATTTACTTTAATCCTTCTTATGCTGATGAGAGACTCAGAGACCTTCTCGATGGCACAGGGAAAGAAGAGCGTGATGGTGAGTCTGACCGCCCCGTACAGGGACATGGCCATGAAGACTCTGCTGGCAGAAAGCTCGTTGCCCATCAGGACGTAGACGCACACCGTGATGAAGATGATGATCTTGCTGGCCACGAAGAAAGACGCCATGTTCATGCCACGCAGGTAGGAGCTTTTCATGATCTTGGATATTTCCATTCTGAAAAAAATTTAAAAAAAGGAAGTGGGATGCGATGTCAGGAGTAAGTAGCAAAGCTTCATTCGATGTTTCCTAATTACCAGGATGCTGCAAAACTTTGGTAATAAATTCAAATGAAGTCAAGTTACTATCTGTGCAGGAAAGTCACCATAACTGAATATTTCTGAACCACTTTCATGCGATATTGTAATTTTCTTTGCAATCTTGTATTGAGAGCATATATATAGGGCATCGATCTACCTTCTGACTTCATCCACCAATGCAGAGAAAGGCTTCTCCCACCCATACATCTTTATAACACGGATCCCAGAGATAACTTCATTCATCGTGCGTATTCTGTCGTCCGTCAAGGCTGCAGTGTCGGCCCTGAAATGGCAAACACAAACTACAGCCATGCAACGACAACAATCCTCATCCGTGCTTAATGTTTCGTTCACACGAATGCAAACCTCAAAGTCGAGAACAACCGTCCAAACATTGTCTGCACTGGCATCAGGATAAAGAAGACGGCCATTCCCGCAAGGCATGACGGTCCGATTGCATACATCAGCAGCACTATGACGGTCACTGCTTGAAGAGGACCGATCCACAGAAAGTGCAGATACAAGGTCACCTGTGAGGAAAAAGCAACAAACGGAGGGGAGTGATTGAAGTGTAACACACTGAAAACGGTGAGATATTTAAGCAAATTCGTGGGCCGTCACCTCGTCAAACTTGTTGACGTCATTGGATAAGAGGTTTACAATCTGTCCGGTGGTAGTTTTGGTAAAAGCTTTGCTGTGAAGACAAAGAGCCTTTGCACAACAAAGGCGTTGAATCAAGTCCGGCAGACAGGCCGCAGGGGTGTGACAAGAAGATGACATTTACACACGGACGTCTCACGGTGACTGACCTTCCGATAGATCATGTGGCACACGGCCACGCGGATCTTCATGCCCGCTCGCTGGACGTGGTAGAAGTAGAGATGGTGCAGGACGGCCAGGCTCATGGTGGACAGAGAGATGCCCGCAGCGTAGCTGTAGGCCTCATAGGCTGCGGCCGCGTCGGCGGCATCGTAATTCTCAAAGTACTCGATTATCTTGCCCAGTAGGACCGGCTGAATGACTTTGATGACTTCCTGTCAGGAACAAAGAAATGTGGTGAATTAAACCAAAACTGACTATAACGTGGATAGGTACTGTGAGACTGCGTTGTACCTCTATAAACATGTATATCCCAATAAGTGAGTATGATCTCCAATAGCACTGAACAAGGACTTTGGCAAGATTGGGAGTGCGCAGCTCTTTTGTGGCCTTTTGAACCTCTGTGTCCCAGTACCTTTGAAAAGTGAAAGGAAAAGCAGTTGTTAGTGCAACAGTCTGTACCAAATGCACCGTAATGACTAAAGAATAGCAAGACTGGCTATCTAGGGCATTCACGTTGGATTTCAACAGGATAAGACTTACAAAGAACAGCCCTACATTGCTGCAGTTGCAGAACCCACAGTAACTATTGAACTGCGTCATCAGCAGTGAGTGGTTGTGAACTATTTGCACCATACTTTTCTATTTTGGTGCTGACATTTTGACCAGGTGACACTCTTCGCTGTGAACTGCTCCAGTGCAACAACAGGGATCATACTGGTCTGCCAGGAGGAGGAGGTTTGCGTCACTAAACTGGAAAGCCCAGCTGTCCCTAACACCTGGCATGGAAATCACTAACGGTGCTAGAGCATACTCATGTTAAAGTGCCGTGTTCAGCGTAGGAGGGAGACAAGAAGTTTGCCTTTATGCCAAGGAAGAAAGCCAAGCTCTCTACTCAAAGTGGCAGCCCCTATGAGAGAGAGTGGGATTAGTGTGAGGGGAGGAGTCTGCTTGCATGTGATTGGACACGTACTGTCTATATATAGGTGGGCTCACCTCCAAGCTCAAAGTCAACTCTGACACCAGACTCCCTCAAAGGGGTCGTCTGTCCCCTACTCTGACCACCTGATGGCTGAGGTGCCGTACACTGGAGGAGACATGGAGATGTGGCCGGCGAATACTAACTCTAACTTTTCATCTAGTGTCATCTTAAACTACAATTATAAACATCAATACTAAGAGTCATGGCCAGCAAACTTCCCTCTTTGTCTTCCCTCTTAAAACCCCCAAACTGGTGATTGTCTCTATTGATAAGAGGTTTACAATCAGGCGGAGAAGCTCGTCAAAATAATTCTGTCCTTCTCTTGACCGGGTTTGACACAAAGTCTGATGCTGAAATGTTTTTTTAAGTAGAATGTTGCGTATGTCAGATTTTAGTGTCATCCCACACTCCTACGCAACATCTTACCATTGCAGCTCCTCTCCCAGTCTGTCTGATGCATCCTCGGGGAGAACTTTGTACATGTCATCTTCTTCCAGCTTCTTCTTGTACCCAAGCCTGAACAATGGATTCAGCCAACTAGAGCAAAAGCACAAGTCAGAACCATTAAAACTTGTATCAAAAATGTTCAACATCTAAACATCCCTGAAAACAGGTACAAAGCAGGTAGGATGGATGGATGGATGGATGGAGGATTTTTCCTTCTGAAACAGATTCCAACTCATGTTTTTATCAATGAGTAACAAGGTGCAAAAGAAGTGTTGTTATCATTGTAGTTTCATCACAGTAAAAGTTGTTTGAAAGCATCATTTGATTTACTTTGAAAACTAGGGTGGTTTCTGTGCAGCACTCATCATCTGACATTCTGCACAACTTCACCCAAAACAAGTGACCCCAGAGAGCCTCAGCTCTGAGCTGCATGTGATCTATGTTCACAGAGCTGCTGCTTCCTGGCCGGAGACACCAACCGCACCTGTGAACAGTGCAGCTTTTGCACTCCAGTCTCACCACTTTCGCCTCATACTGAACACATAATTCACCAAATACACATAGAGTCTAAGGAATATGTAATTTGCATCTTATCTATCTATCTATCTATCTACCCCATGTGTTGTTGTTGCTGATATGTCTTGTAGTTTTTTTATATTACTTTTTTCTTATATTTTCTTTATATTGCTAGCCTTTCATAACTACCACTGTACACCATGTACAGTAAACTCATGTTTCCTTCCTCTGTTTTTCTCTCTATCCACTTTGCTGCAATACTGTGACGTCCCCCCCCGTTGTGGGACTAATAAAGGAATATTTCATCTCATCTTATCTCATCTTCTGTGATTCAGGGGAGCACAGCCTGGGTTCAGGAGGCCACACACAAGAGAAGAGCTCTCCATTCAGGCGCTGTCAAACACGGCTGTCACCCCGGGGGCCGGTTTTTCTTACCAGAAGAAAATCTTGGAGAGCAGATTAGCTGAAGCCGACGGATTATCCCTCGCCTGGTTTCGCGGAGGCTCCATGCCCCCAGACAGTGAGAGCAGACCTGGAGACTTCCCCCGCAGGCTGACAGCCACACAGGGATCGATAACACACAGGGAAACACTGAGGCAAAGCCGCTGTCAACTCCTCAGTCCGGGGCTGTCTCACCTGCAGACGTGCCGGACTGGATCAATGCTCGGGGGGGACGCTCAGTCAGGTGAGAGGGGAGCTGCCTGGCCCCGCCCCCTGCTCCATGATTGGCTGTCCAGCCTGTCAATCACTTCTACACCTCAGGAAATCTATTCAAGTCAA
The DNA here is from genome assembly GCA_029224185.1 of Karalla daura. Classification (NCBI taxonomy): domain Eukaryota; kingdom Metazoa; phylum Chordata; class Actinopteri; order Chaetodontiformes; family Leiognathidae; genus Karalla; species Karalla daura. The sequence goes on along the minus strand of CM055202.1, from coordinate 14,161,975 downwards.
CACTGAAAAAGTTCACATACGAAATGGGAATGGTGTAGGAGTATAGGAGAAACAGTATAAGCAGTAGTAACAGACTCATAACATTTACATCTGCTCGTCTTACTGTTTTTAAATAGAATTTAATTGTTTTAAGGTCCATAATTACTTCTAATTGATTCTAATTTAATTTTCCGACTTTTCTTATGCATTTATTCATCTCTGTGAAGCACTATGAATTGCCCCGCGTGACAATGTTGGTGTCGAGAGGGCTGCTTTTATTTTGAAAAAAGACCGGCATTGTTTTGACAAGTTTTATACTGTACAGTTTCTGTCTTCCGGTTGCGTTCATACTGAGTACTGCGGAATGTGTTTGTGGTCTGATAAAAATACAGCTATATCTTATTTTCGGCGTAGCTCTACGGTTCTACATCTACTTTTCCATGAAGGGGTTGGCAAGCAGTGAGCGAGCTTGTCAGGCCATCCGACATGATTACATCCCAACTGAGTTTGTGCGTTGCACCCTATGGTTGCACCCATTTTATTTATTTATTTATTTATTTATTTGGAGCCAGCAGATCGTGGCGGTATTGCAAGGGATGGCCATCCCTCTGCTGGTGAATCGATTTTGCCCTGTGGCCACCAGTGGTATCCCTTTTTGGCCCGAAAAGCATTTTTCCCATAGACAGCGATAATAAAAGAGACTGCTGTAAATCTGTAGACAGGATGCTTCCAACTGTGTAGACAGCTAATTACTAATCTTTGTATTGTATTTGTATTATTTACAATACCAGACCAAAGATGGTGGCCCATTAATTTCTATGGAAATTGCTCGCCTGGCAGACAATCTGAAAACGCTTCTGACCGGCTCATTATGTAATTGTATTGTTTTTATTATTATTCTCCCCACTATTTCTGAAGGTGAGAGCTAAATAAGCTTTATTGCATATTAGGCATTATTGCACATTATACTTGATGCCTTAAATGTGGCTATAAATAGACTGCCTTTTTTAATGTGTCAGGAATTGGGGGTGTGTCAGATAAATTGGGAGGAAGAAGATCCATAATAACCCCACTTCAGAAGAAGAAAGTTAACAAAATGAAATAACCAACTCAAACCTGAAGTTGTTTTTAATCATTCAACTTCTAAATAAAAAAATCATTGTAATATATAAGGATCTAACATTGCACATTACAACACTACAATACAGTACTATACACTTTAACGCTTATCACCACAGTAGGGTAAACTGTTATCAGTGATTACATATCATACTGTATCAACTTCCAGTTTTACACAAGGATTTATTTGGACATACTGTACTGGATATGACTTCCTAGACTCAAGTTTTTACTTCTAATTTGTACTTCTAAATTATTTTTCAAACAGTACCTTTCATGGATATGACTGAAAACAAAAGTATGATTAAATAAACATTTCCAAAGTTTTTACATGCAAATTCTCTCCATTTGCTATCATTGTATCAAACTTGTGGAGCTGAGAAAGTCAAAATTTTCTCACAGGGTAATATGTTTTCAAGTATTAACTCTACTCAGTCCTGAAAAATTCACAATATTAACACTATTACACTATTACAAGAACTCATTATTCTTATTTGGTAATACAAGAAACACATACAGATCTGACAAGATTTAAGATTTCTGTTTAGAAATTTGTTCCTCTTCACACTGTCATGGATGAGAACAGGGAACACACTAAAACAACATACATGTTCATATATGAGCTGGCAATCATTAGACCTCAACTGGCTTCATATTTTGTGCAGAAATGGATGAACCAGTAACTGGACTTTGTCACCTTGCGTCTTGTTTTTGGGGGTTACTCATTACGGATTTCTTATTTTTTCTTATGTTAATATGATACTTGACCGTATTTTTAGACCAACATGTGGAGCACGTTGAGTTCACCAAAACGTAATGACAAACTGCCAGCTCACACTTCCTTTACTCTTTCACCAAGGAGACGTCCATGTCCATCCCCCGTCACTGATGCAGGCAAGATGTCCCGTCTGTAAATCATCTCAATGAAACACATGTCCACAGTGTAATTTGACTGCCTGGAGGGATTTTTATTCCTCCTCATTTTCTAGAAACAGTATAAAGACTTTAAACATAAATTTATATACCTCCAAGGCATCAAATGTCAGCCTTGCAGATTCTGGCTTTTCTCAGTGGGCTGGCTGGACTGGGCGCCACGATCGGCGCCACCGCGTCCAACGAGTGGAGGGCCACCAGTCGGGCGTCCTCGGTCATCACAGCCACCTGGGTGCTGCAGGGTCTGTGGAATAACTGTGCTGGGAACGCCATCGGAGCTCTACACTGCAGACCCCACCACACTATCCTGGCACTGAAAGGTAAGCAGAGAGTGTCTCACAGCACTGCGTCACGTTTGCCTCTGTTATAGTATCCCCTTTAATGGAGACACTGAAAATGTGTCTAGTGTGTGTACTAAGCTATGAGGAGGAACTACATGTGTACTGTGCGTCATGAAATATTCCACAGAAACAAAAGCATCACTTTGGCTTCAAAAGCATGTGTCTGTTATTCTTCAGGGATTATGTTGATGCCAAAGTCCTTTGAAAACCAGATCAAGTGCATGTTTTGTGCAAACTATTTCAAGTATACCAGATATTCTACAAATGATTTCATTGACTTGACTATTGTCTTCCGTCATTCTGGTGAGTTGTGACAATTTTGTACAGTACAAAGTACAAATATATTGTGTGTTATATAGACTATTGCTGATTGCAAGTTGAGATGGACTGCCTGGATGATTTCACAGGTGAATTTGTCAATTTGTAACAAGTGATATTATTGTGTAAAGCTCACTTGTTGACAAGCAAGACTGGAGTATGTAACTAGATGGATGTTACAACTTGGACTTGAGGGCATTAAAGAAAGCTGTCTGCAAATAAACATGTTCAAATGATTGCATCCTGTTTTTATCTAAGTTTAAAAGGGCATCACTACTTTTTAAGCATTAATTCCCACCTATATAATCACTTTGAAAAAAAAGCTATTTTGTTACTGAAATGTGACTTTTTCTGAAATATATTCGTCATTTGTTTTTCGCGGACACAAACTCTGACATGGTCTTAAAATAAGCTTTGACTTTGGTGATTGATGGAGTCTAAATTGTTCTAGCTCCAGCCGTCTCCTTCATTGTATTTTATGACCATCTTAAGTTGATCACAAATGATTCCCGTTCTTGGCAAATTAAAATTTGATCACTTCACACTGAGAAAAACAAAAAACAAAGAGCATTTCTGTTCCACCTTATGGCTCACGTGTTAACTGTGGCAAATGTGTAATCCTTTGTTGGAAACATAAACCAAAAGTGTCTGAGTCACCGCCGTCTGTGTGGGGAGAAAGAAGGTCAGGTTATGTTGTATGCAGTGATGGGCCAGCCAATCAGAGAGCAGATGAATAAAGTCATTCATCATTCGAGCCACTTCACAACATTTTGTGAACCTTCATTTATACATTGATGTCAGAGAGTTGCATTATTAAGTGGCATTTGGAAAGAAATCCAGATATTTTTGCTGCTACTGTTTAAATTGAACAATTTGTTTTGACGTTTTAGGATATATCAGTGGCTTGATTTGCAGTTAGTTGGGCTTCCTATTCACGTATTTACTAATTCATTGTCTATTTATTTAGTTTTCACCTCATATTTAAGTCACTTTAGTGGCAGATCTGGGAAAAGTACGTGTTGAAACATGATTTATCTTTTCAACAATCAAACATTGACAGAGCTTTGGAGCATTGTGCAGTTCTCTTCCTCTTCTGATGATGGCAGCAGAGTGACCATAGAAACAACAGTGTGCTGTGCATCCACCAGATGACGCTATGACTCACATGATACAAGATGAATGAATTCCTTGTGGGTGTGTTTGCATGTGTGTCTTTGTGTGGGTTTCCCTACCTGTTTGCTTTTTAATACAGCCTTGTCTTGAGGTATTATCACTTCTCTCTGCTACATACCATAATGTTTGTCAGAGAGAGTAACACGTTGTGAATAAGGCAAACTCTGAACTCTGCCACTGGTCTTCGAGGATCAAAGCGTCCTGTTATGTAATAGTCACAGCTGGCAGCACAAGGTGATGGGTGGAAGGTCACACATTCACATTCATCCTCAAATATTCTGTGCCAGTCATGTTTCTGCTCTCACAAAGAAATCCAAACATGTGTCTAAGCTTGAAATGTTGTGGGCAAAAGACACAAATGTTTGGCTCTCAACTCTTGTTCCAATGACATCGTAAGTAAGTTGTAAATTGACGAAGGCAATCGGAACCCCACTGACTCATCTTACAGTCTTCGTAAGAGACACTGTCTGATACTCTGTTGGGTGAACCCACCACTGCGTAGGAGTGGTTAGACCACTGACAACATTAACTTTTCACCTGTTAATAAATTAATAATTTAACAGAACAAGATGAATACTATGTGTCTGGCCCCATTTTTGCATCTGATTCTGACAGATTTGTCTAGTATCTGACAGATTTTTGGAAACCTCTATCCAAAATGCAGCTAATAATTTCGGTTATTAATCCAATAATCCTCTTGACCTATGTCCACCCACCCGAACAGAGAGAAACATGCCTACAGTATGTGCATGTCTGCAGTTGATTTAATTTTAAACAGAAACCGCTGACGTCACATCCAGGATCTCTAACTCCATCACGTCTGACTGTGACCAGCGGTGACGTGTACTGGTAGAGGTGTGGAAGACCCAATAATAGACCACTAGCCCACTGTGTAGGTCCAAACTCCTCCCAACACAATATAACAGTCCACAACACATTAACTATCAATAGCGGCCCATCCATTGGACTTACTGGTGCGGAGCGCGGCTACGTCTTCAGCAAGCCCTCCCGGCCCAGGAGCCGTCAATCAATTTGAAGTCTCAGCAGTTTGATTGGCCATCAGGCAGCGGCGCGGAGGAGTCGTCCTCACAGGATGAGCCACATGTTTCAGGAGATTCTGGCCTTTATTTTCTCCACGTCTGGGTGGGTGCTGGTGTCCTCCACCCTGCCAACGGACTACTGGAAGGTGTCTTCAAATGATGGGACGGTCATCACCACAGCTACCTTCTGGTCCAATCTGTGGAAAGCCTGTGTCACGGACTCAACCGGAGTCTCCAACTGCAAAGAGTTTCCCTCGATGCTGGCGCTGGATGGTCAGCTTTGTTCTTCCGTCTTCACTGGCAATGATTGCAGCCATTCCTCGTTCCCTTCAAGGGCATTTTGTCAATTGTGTCAAATTCATTTTTCTGCTTGTCTTTCTGCTGAAAAGCTCATGTTGATGTCTGTCAAATTTGTTCTTTTCGCCTGCTTTTCTGAGTTCATACCAGCGTTGATTCATCCAGTTTCTAAATCTTATTCTGTCTTTTTTAAGTGTTGTCAGTGCTCCACCTTTGCTTCTTCTGTTTTAAATTTAGCTTGAAAATTCAGTTTGACGCTTAATACCACGTAATGCTAATAGAAATCCTAATGTTCGCCTTCAAGAAACAACCCCCTTACCAGAGAATATGTCAATGTTTAGCCTCGGTTCCCCGAACTTGAAAGCTATAAAAGAGATTTACTTGTTACCTCAGGCGGTTTCTCTCATGGCTGACTAGTTTCAGGGGTTAACCTCCAAGTGAATATTTGCCTGGAAATCACTTCTGAATGGGAGATTTCATACCGAGATGGTCATCTCATCATCGCAAAAGTGCCTGAAAACAATTAGACTCACTCGTAAAAAAATTGTATTTGTCGCTTTACGTGTGAATTGGTCGCAAGGTCAATATGTCATTAACCTTGTGCCACGCGGTGAGAGTACAGAGAACATGACGCTGCAGAGTGGAGGGACAGAAGGTATCCGTTCTGACTGCATGTGAATTAACCTCTATTTAACATTTGCAGGCTACATACAAGCATGCCGGGGACTGATGATTGCAGCCGTGTGTCTGGGCTTTTTTGGTTCTACTTTTGCCCTGGTCGGAATGAAATGCACCAAAATTGGAGGAACTGACAAAAGCAAAGCCAGGATCGCCTGTTTTGCTGGTGTAAACTTCATTCTTAGTGGTGAGTAAAGTGGAGAATGTGCATTAACTGTGTGATGGAAAACAGATGAATTATAATTTTTTGTTATTTTTATTTCTTGTTCTTCTCAGGTCTGTGTTCGCTCTCAGCCTGCTCCCTCTACGCACACCAGATAACATCTGAGTTTTTTGACCCGATGTATATTGACCAGAAGTAAGGACCATGTAAATGTAGAGCAAAGTGCGCCAATATGACTAATTCCATAAAGGCCGGGACGTGATAATCCTTAGGAAAGAAAACATTCATTTTTGTAAATATTAGCTCACTCTGGGCACAGGAAGACACAAATTGTTATTTTTCTGTTCTGTTTCATACATCATATCCACTTTGTGGCCACTTTTGTAATAAAAAACAAGCATTAAGTGTTGGTTTGTGTCTGTAGGTATGAACTGGGAACCGCTCTCTTTATTGGCTGGGCTGGGTCCATCCTCTGCATCCTTGGAGGCAGCATGCTCTGCTTCTCCATCATAGGCTCCTTTTCCAAAAGGTTTGTGTGAGTAACTCATGCTCCATGCCTGTCAAGTTGTTTGTGGGATCAAACAAGATTCAACTGTTGTCTGTCTCATTACAGCCGTAGTCAGTCAAACTACATCTACAAAGGCGCTGCCTCGCATTCTCACATCTCAGCCTACCCGAGAGGAAAAGCAAAGTCTGTAAGCCAGAGGCCTCCGGACTACAGCATCGCCTCCAGGACACCACAGTTTGACAAGAATGCATATGTGTGAAGCATGTGAATGGAAAACTCTCTCACCAAGAGCCTCCAGTTAGTCTTAAAAGATAAAGCACAAAGTAAGGCCTGGTGGTTTCTGTCAAATAGCAGCAGAACGAGCTGATACTGATCTGCGGTTCACAAGGAATCAAGGGGTGTTGCACCAGATCTTTGACTCTGTACACCGTTTATTCTCTAATCTTGGGGATTTATATTTTCTACAATGGACAGTTCTGCATATTGATATGTGTTGTATGTTGAAATGATGTATGCTCGTCAAATTCTTTGCTTCATTTTCACTTTTTTATATTTTCTTCTGTTTTCGTCATCAGTGCGTAATGTTTTGTAATACATTTCTCTTTGCTGTTGTTTAACTGTAAGTAACCTGCAGATGTTGTTAATCTGTAAAGACAATATTTAAAGCCGTGTCAAACACAGATTCTGCTGTTCTCTATGACATAACCATTAACTAATCTTGTACTAAGCAAACTTGAAGGGGGGTTGAAAACCTTTTCATCCTCGTTGTCTCTTTAAATGGCTAAATGTTTTGTTTTGTTTTTCATCCACACAATGTATGACTATATATAAGATAAAATAAATAAATATGTTGGTTTCAGATAACTTTTTGGCTTTCTTTTATTTAGTTTCTTTCAGGTCTGAAGGTGACAGCACTTCGGTTAGAGTAATTGACTGTCTCTCAATGTTGTGTACAAAACTTTAAAAGCCTAGACTTATCAAAGGTTTTACCTCTAGACACTAGAAGTGGAGAAGATTGTAAACCTGATGAGGTAGGTGGAAGGCAGTGAAAATTACCTCATGTGGGTTGCACACTCCTAGAAGTTTACAGTAAACATAAACACAGCCCCGCAGAGTCCCCATCACAGAGGCTGACAGACAGCTCAGAGTCACTGCCTCTGACTGGACCTTCGGGCTCTCCAGTGCTTGAGTTCAACTGAGGGGAAGCCGCCTAGTCCTGCTGAGTGGCCTCAGGATGAGGAAACAGCTCATTCAAATATTCGGCTTCTTGGTCACATCACTGGGATGGCTGTTTGTGCTGTGCACCATGGCCATGGACTACTGGAGGATCTCCCAGTTAGGAGGACAAGGCGGCTCCTTCATCATCAAAGTGGCCTGGTACTGGTCCAACCTGTGGAAAGACTGCTTCACCGACTCCACGGCCGTCACCAACTGTAGAGATTTCCCTGTGCTGTGGAGCGTCACCCGTAAGTGCTCTAACGCCTCAGCAGTGACAATAATGTCTCTGACTCTAAACGAAAGGTCCTTCAGTAATTCTCATCAGAAATATGTTTCAGATACTTCCAAATCCAAACATGTCTGGCTTTGGGATGTAATCTCATATGCATATATCGAAACCTGTACAAATGTGGGGTAAATGTTTATTTTATCCCTGCCTTTAGGTTGATTGGAACTGATAAGTCAAGTGTAGCTAAGTAAGCTTAGAAAAAAGCAAATGTCTCAAGACAAAGCGTTGCAAAGTCTCAGTTGCCTGTTGCAGCAAAGACTGAGAAACAGTCTGACGTCTCCAACTTTTCATTTCCCTTTTGTGAACATAAAGATCTTTTGCATAAAACCACAATATTGTATCAGTATCAACAATACCGTGACCTATGAGTTTACAAGCATCGCCACAATATATGAAATATTTCCTTCCCAGTACTTTCTCTTTTTTGTTGCACCTAAATTCTCTCCTTGCATTTTCCACAGCGTTCGTCCAAGGGGTCCGCGGGTTGCTGATGTGCGGGTTAACGCTTGGATTCTTTGCTGTGGTGCTGTGCTTTATTGGGATGGAGTGCACTTACATCGGTGGAGCTGAAAAACCCAAGGACAAAATGGTTCTTGCAGGATCAGTGTTCCATATTTGCGGAGGTGAGTACAGGACGTGTTGGTGTCTGTAAAAATGTTTTGCCCTCATTTCTTCTCGGTATCAACGAAACCCTGTGCACGCAGGTATTGCCAATATTTCTGGCTACTGCTTATACATCAACAGGGTTGCCAGAACAGCTTTTGCCCCCAGTGTTGGGCCAGGAGTCTTAAGGTACATTCAGTCTCCCTGATCTACCTCATCTTTTGGTTCCACCAGTAATTCCACAACATTACTAAAACTGGATGCATTCATTTTGATTTTGTACATCTCAACTTATTGCAGGTATGACCTCGGACCTCCCATATTCCTCGGACTGGTGGGATGTTTCCTCATCTTTTTCGGGGCCATATTGTACGCAGCGACAGTCTACCGAGTCATCTTCCCTGCAAGGTATTCAGATTTACTGTGTCCACCTTAATGTTTTTCCTTTTGTGTTTCTACTATGTTGATAATATTGACAATGTTGTTGTCTCACAGTACAGTGGTCTATGCTCCTGGTCGCACGTACATGAGCCCTCGCTCCAGAGGAAGAACCTATTACAGTGGATACTACAGACCCTCCGGGCAGTACGAGTATTACATGGGCACACAGCAATCTGCCAGCTCCAAGATCTCAAACATCTCCCGGACCACACCAACAAAGAAATCAGACAGAGATGCTTTTGTGTAGGAACCACGAAATAGCTCTACATCAGATGAGCTAACTATCTGCATTCATCTCATACAGTGTATTATAAGCAACAGCCCTTAGCTTCCTCTGTAGTGCATTATGAAATTGTCCCTTTATTATCATACTCGGAAAAAGAACGTCTTCTGTTTACTGATCTTTGTTGTAAAATGAAACATGTATTTGATTGTATGTACAGCATAGGAATTCCACAAGAATATATGTATTGACAGGCTGATAATAAACACACTTTGTACCAATGTTTTGTAGCTTTTGAATTATTTTCTTCATGACTATCTATACATCTATTGTATTCTTTGTACCTAATGTTGTTGCAGCTCACATAGGGCGAAGGCAAACTAGAACCTCTAATCAAACTTAATACATGTTCTTGGACCTTTTACATTTGACTGTGAGACAACACCCTATTCGCATAGCTCCTGTGTAGCCATTTGACTATGTTGTTGAAAAAGCTTTTATTAATGAGCATTGGATATGAGTACTTGTCCAAACAGATGAAGCTCTTTATCGTGACATCCAAAGATGTTAACTTGATGTTACTCGATTCTGTGTTTGTGTTCCTCTGGGGTTCAGCAGACTCGTTTTTGGAGGGGGAGGACAGGTGGTTTTGAAAGAGAGAGACGATGACTTCTTGTGTGAAAAAATAGACTAACCATCCCTTGCCGGAGGAGGAGTTGGTCTACGACACTACTTGTTCAACACCCACAATGCTTTCTTTTCCCCCCTCTCCCATTGACTTTATAATGTGACAGCTCCATCAAATGTCATTCCCACTCAGTGGCAGGTGACTCCAGCAGCTCTAGAAGCAGCCAGTACACAGCCAAAGACACTCAAGACCAGATGCTATCAACAATAACCTCAGAGAGAGTGTTTTTAAATTGGAATCCCCACCACTCACAAGTGGATGAGAGGTGAAACACGTTCAAGTTCCTAAACCAGATCCAGCTGCTCTCATTTCGACCTTTTTCTTTTTTATGTCTCACAAAATTTGTAAAGCATCGCTGAATGTCATGGTCCTTTAAGTGGTTTGCACCAATAAAAGTACTGATGTCTTGCCAGCACCTTCAGTGCAAAGCAAAACGGCACCAACATCAAAGGATCTGATCGAATTTTCCCTACCTTCACATGCCACCTCCTCAATACTAAAACATTTAGACTTAAATACATAATCCAACGTATAAGACAAATGTCTTTTCTGCAAAGTACTTTCTTCTGATGCTGGCATTGTAAGGTCAGTTCGTTCCTCCGGTCTTATTGGGCTTTTTGCGTTTGTGCTTGTGTCTTGGCCCTCATGATGGTTTTGACCAGTCATGTGGACAATATGCTCCAGTCATGCTCAAAATGATTGTTAGAATTGTTCCGCTTTATATAGTAGTGCTGCTTCTTCTGTCTCTAAGGTTTGCTTTCAAACTGAACTTGAAGCAGCTCATTGTCATTCTGGACTAATTGATATTGAGTCTAATGAATGTCTGAAACGCCTCCAGTGACCTCCAAATACGTCAATGTTTAGCCTTCTCTCTTAGGGTGTGAAAGTGGAAAAAAGACCTCGGGCCATTCCTCTCATGGCTGGCTAGTCTCAGGGGTTAACCTCCAAGTGAATATTTGCCTGGAAATCACATCCGAATGGGAAGTTTCAAACCAGGATGGTCACCACATCTCCACAAAGTGCCTGACAACAATTAGGGCCACTTGTGACAAATTGTATTTCTTGCTTTACTTGTGAAATGGTCATAAGGTCAAAAAGTCAGTGACCTTGTGGTGTCCAAATATACACTCAAATAAACACACAGCAGAATAGCAAGACGATTCAATTCAGATGAATTTTTTTAAATCTTTTACCAGATGTTGTCAAATCCTTTTTGATAACAAAACAACTGAGCTTCAGAAAATGTAATAGAATGAGGACAGTCCCAAGAATAGGCTTTTTCTACTGTGAATACAAATCAGTTGTATTGTTGCTAGTCTGTAATAGGGGCAAAGGGGATGAAAACGTGATGAGGAAACCATTGGCACCCTCCAGAAAGTTTACAGTAAACATATGACACAATCGCCCACATACACACCAGTACATGGCACAGACATTGGGCCTCCATATCCACCATGTGGACACCATCTGTTTTAATGTACAGATTTCACAAATGAGGAAACCAAACAGAAAATAGAATGACTTCAGTGTATATAAATTCTTGTAATGAACTCAGGAAAGAAAAATGTCTCGAGTCAGTCTGTCTGTCTGTTTCTTTCTTCCTTTGGAAGTCTGATGTTGCTGTCTGTGTAAATTGTAAATCAACAAAATGGGTTGAACTGCAAGTCAGCAGCAGGTGCTTTTCAAGCTTGAGAGCAGGACAAAGGCAAGGTAAATAGGAGGAGGGAGTGTGACACCTCTCCTCACGTTTCAAGGGTCAGCATATCAGAAAAGAAGGAGCTGTTGACAAAGATGGAAACAATACTCACAGTTATTGTTAACATTATATGTAATCATCTATTTAGTTGTTGAAAGGCTCATCAAAGGACAGCAGAAAATATAGGCACAGAAGCTCAGAAAAGGAAAAACACTGGAATTGGAGAGGACGTTTCTGGCACAATGTGCACAATGAAAGTAAAAAGAAAAAGTGGCATCTAATGCAGTAACGATGTCTCCATAGAGATCATGTGTGCACTCTGCACTGACTACCTTTCCTCATCTGAGTTCTATAATGGTTGACATCTATTACTGTTGCATTACCACCATCTGCTGGATCGTAATCACACACCTACCAGAGCGCCTTCCCTTTCCTTATGGGTTGAGTGCAATGCATTTTCCCCACTCCTCTCTATTTTCAAATCCTCTCATGTCCACTTGTCTTATTTCACCCCTCAGTTCCTTCTCCAAGTCCATTTCCACACCCATTTCCTTCCGTCAGTCACTGCCTCCCAGGCCTGCACCTTGTCAGAGCTGTTGATTGGCTTTGTGTCTCCCAGCACCTTCCTTTATATAAAAATTAGAGGACCTTTGCTCCTATGCAATTGTGCATTCAACATACAAAGTCTGAGAAGGTCATATTTGTGAATAAGTGTCAGCACTTATTACTTACTAATTTCATGTCATTTCTGACATAGCTTCATGTGATTCAGGTGATTCACTGATTCCATCAATGAAATGATTAATCTATTTCAAACATTAGACACAGGTGTAGGTATTATTCTTCTGATAACACAGTTGATTTGGATGTAAACAGCACCATTGTCCAAGGAAAATGTCCACGAAACTGAACCTATGCTGGTTCTCTCCTGTGCTTCAGACCAACAACAAACACATATCAAAGTTCAAGGCAAAACATGTGATGATGTATACAAAGCTCTTTCAGGCTCACACACTGTGTTTGTGTGTGTGTGTGTGTGCACCAAGAAGGGACTTTCAGCCAGACGGTGCAGGACAGGAGCTGCTCAGCCACGTCTTGTATTTTCCTTTTCTCTGTGCTTCAAGACATTTCTGCAGATTGACAGCCATCATGAATTACAGGACTGTGGTGATGTACATGGAGATCGGCTGCTTTGTGGTCTGTGTGTCTGGATGGATCCTGGTGTGCTCCACCATGCCCACAGAGATCTGGACCTGGTCTGAGGTGGGCAGCATAGTCCTGACCACGTCCAACTACTTCTCCAACCTGTGGAAGGATTGCATATCAGACTCGACTGGAGTGTCTGACTGCAAAGGAATCCCATCGATGCTGGCACTCGACTGTAAGTAAAATGTAGTGCAGTAATACTGATTCCTGATAAATGAAGGGTCTTTTTGATATGCATTTTAAAATTTGCTTTAACATTGTTTTGCTGTTCTCGGTCAGGGCATATTCACTTTTGTCGCGCTCTCATCATCATCTCCATCGTCCTGTCGTTTTTTGGATCAATTCTTGTCTTGGTGGGAATGAAGTGCACCAAGATTGGAGGATCCGAGCTCATTAATGCAAGAGTAACCTTTGCCGGGGGGATGAACTACCTCATTGGTGGTAAGATGTTAGACGAAGAGTAATTTGAAATGAATTATTCCTCTTGAAATTAACATGATGCTGTTATCTCAGGGTTGTGTGCCATGACTGCTTTCTCTTTTTACGGGAATCGAATTAGAGCGGAATTCCAAGACCCCAACTTCAAACCTCAAAAGTGCGTACAATTTCAAAAACGCGTTGATAAATATGCAACAAACATCTCATTTCATGCATCGACATTTACATGATGGATGTGTGGCTCTTGTTATTGTCAGGTTTGAACTTGGCGTCGGCCTATTTATTGGCTGGGGAGGCTCCACGTTACTTGTTGCCGGAGGCCTTATTTACAGTATTTTCGCAGGGAAGGAAGCATGCCAATCGAGGTAAAAACACAGCTACTGCGTGTATTTCTATTATTTACCCACATCCACCCACAGAAAAAAGAAAAAAAAAAGATAACCATTCATTTCTTGGATCTAAACCACACAGCCCTAAAAGATTCCCTGCCTACCGGTTCCCCGACGCCTACACAGTTGTTCCTACGAAAAACAGCCTCTTGTCTTTGTCGCGCACGGAGATTAGCGGGAGCAGAAAATCGAGGGCCACCACGGCCAGCACAGTCAGCAGCATCTCTGGGATCACCTCCACCACCAGGACCACGTCTACAACTGCCTATGTGTGACCGCTTTTCCAGAGGTGCAGGATGTTCTGGGTCCTGTGCTTTTGGACTCTATCAAAGTGGGAGAATAATAAGTGTTACTAATAGCATTAATGATCGCATTCTATTCAAGACACATTACTGGGAACCCGAAACCGAAGACGCCAAATGGAATTCAGCTATAATTAATCTTGTTATTCACACATGTGCTCTGCAGTGTCTTTTTTGTTTTTGCTTGTTTATTTAGGTTTTAAGTGTTTGTTTGACAAGATGCATCATTCACAGTTGCTAGCATACATCATCAGTGGGCTGTGCTATCAAAATTCATTGGCCGACCTACTAAAATCATTCAAAGGATCATCTAGAGGTGCAAAAACAAATGTGTGGACTTGTGAAACTTGTGGAATGTAGTTGTTGTGGTCACTGATCATTTGGTGAACGTTATTTTGTCTTAATATCTGTACAACAATGCACAAATTATCTTTGAGATCTTGTCGAATGTCTTTGAAATTCACCATAAATAAAATCTTTATACTGATTTATAACAAAGGATGGCTGGATGGGTCATTGCATTATGTTCTCACTTCACAACTGTGACATAAATAATTCTAATATCATCATTAAGGAAAATAATAGGAGTTTTAGAGAATATTTCTTTTATGCAAACATTTCTATTGGCCTCCACAGCTAATGCTGGAGTTGGACCTCCTCAGAGCTCTTACATCTGTATGCTTTTTACAAGTGAAACACATACCTCAAAATCAGTTGTGGGTTGATTGCCTCAGTAAAAGGGGCCTGTATTTCTGTGCACGTCCTCTCTCTTTTTCCATGTGTTTTCCCTGGACACTCCAGTTCCCCAAGTCCAAATACAAGCATGATTCAGCTGATAAGACACTCTAAATATCCACTAGCTGTGGATGTGAGAGTGAATGGTGTGTGTGTGTGTTTGTGTGTGTGTGTGCGTGCATGTGCGTGTATATGCGTGTGTGTGTGTGTGTGTGTGCCTATGTGTATGCCTGGGAGCGCGCCCAGGTTGTACTTTGTCCTATCTGTGCTGGGATAAGCTAAAACAGACACCTGCAAGAATTAAAGAATTTTTGGTACAGAGTGGATCAAAACAATGTGTCTAAAATAACACTGAAATATTACACATTATGGCACTTTAAATGCCATAAAAACAATGAGCCTGTCATACAGGGTTCATACAAGTACTTAAGGGGTTACTTTTAAAATATATTTCATTACAGATTGTCACTACAAAATGCATGCCCTAAAATGTAATTTGCCACATATTCTGTCTAATTGTGTAATGTAAATAGGGTATTCTAAATACTTTTGATTCCTCCAAAATTCTTTTCATTTTACAAAAGTATGAATATTTCTAATATGAATATATTTACTCATGATGACTCTCCATGAAGCTTATTCATGCATTGCCACATCTACAACAACAAACTTTCACTGGAAACAGGTCAGAACACCAGACAATAACCCAGAAAGTCAAGATGTCACGTTGTGCCCAGCCATGTGCAATTGCCAAATACCTACCTCTAATCCAGTAAATTCAACAATGCAGTCACCATCTGTTTTAACTGAAACAGTATTGTAATAGTTACTGATGTTTTGCATGCTAATGATAGTGTGCAAAATAATCTCACACAACATGAGCTGAGGGAGGAGCTCCCAGAACAACAGTTTCCACAAGATTTATCCTTTCATGATCACTCCACCGACATCACGTGACATGCATCATGCGCCTTCATCACATCTGCCTCACCTCCTGGCAACATGCAGAAAGTTAGACTTAGAGGGAATTCCAATGCTGTGGAAGCTCCCACCATTCATAGTTGCAAGTGTAGCTGCCTGATTGATGTACAAAAGTTATTACAAACGGTGAAAAAACAAGTGATAAAGACCATGACAATAAACTGATATACATAGTTGTTGACTGTGGGTTCATTACTGCAAGTTCACACAAAGGACATACAGGCTACACAGTACTTTTCCATCAAATGAAAATATAACCAGTATGATATTATTAACAGATAATACATAAGTCTGTTACATATATGTAGTGAAGGGTGGCTTGGGGGGCAGTGCGGTTGTCCAGGAATCAGAAACCTACACCTACAAGGAAATATCTATCAATGTCAACCCTTTGTCAGGGGGTGAATGTGACTTTGAGTGGTCTTGAAGACTACAAATGTGGTATGAATCAGTCCAAACACCACAGAAACTCAGTGGGACAGTGAGTGCTGCCTCCTCGCAGCAAGACGGTCGTTTGGGTCCCAGTCCTGTTCATACCTGGTGAAATTATAACCTGAAGGTAGGCGGCAATTACTGTAGTACACCAGCAATATGCTGTAAGTGTCTCCCAACAGCATTAAAACTTAAACCAAGCAAACCAAACAACTAAACAATAGTATTCAACTTTTCTACAGGTACACAGTTATCCCTTATTATTAGATGTACGATGCTGCACAGGGGTGTAATGGCACGGCAGAACAAAGTACTGTATGTGTGAGAATGGGCTATTTTATTTCCACCAATTATTCTCACACACGTATGCACACCCACACACCCATAGACACCCAGACACGCTCACACTCTCTCTCTCTCACACACACACACACACACACACACACACTTTGTGCTGCCGTGGCTGCTCTCAGTTGAACCGTCGGGAGGGGGCGGGGCTTATGATGAATCCAGCCAATCAGAGCGGCCCACGACCGGCCGTGAGAGAGCTCTGTGCTGGGAGCAGAGAGGAGCAATGAGCAGCGGTCAACACATGGGACCGAGCAGAAAAAGGTGAAACCAGGGTCTAAACAACAGCTCGTTAGGAGGGCCCACAGCGAGGGATAAGAGCTGTCAGGTGCAAGTGCAACCATGGTTTCCATGGAGCAGGTAGCTCACAAGATACTGACTTACCTGCCATATGTTCTGGTGTTGATTGACCTGAGATATGAAGGTAAGAGGCTCCCTGGAGCTAAACATACTAATGCCACACACTGATTACAGCCACTGGAGACTCGCCATGATTGTTGAGTCGCCACAAAAGTGGAGGAAACACTTTTAAAACATGGTCCAGACTAACGTAGTGTGCCTACTGTCAGTGGTAGCATTAGCTACCCCGGCTAACTCAATCACCTCTATCTAAACAAACCGTTTTAGCTCATTAAAGTAACGCCAGTGCGTTTGTTTACGCCTGCAACGGTCGAACAGCTCTCAGTGTGTTTCCTGACGCCAGGTAGTCTGTTTCTTTCTGTAAAGTCGACGTCAGAGGAGAGTTTGACAGCTTAGCTGACATGTCAGACTCACCTGCAGGTAATGGAGGTGTGCTGCTGGGCTGTGGCTGTGGTCACTTAATCTGCTGAGCGTCGTGTCTTTGTTTTTGCTGTCTTCCAGGGGTGAAGTGTGGCAGGGATGGCGGTGTGGACAACCACATGGAGATGGGGAAGAAGCTGCTCGCCGCCGGACAGCTGGCCGATGCCCTGTCCCACTTCCACGCCGCTGTGGGTGAGTGGCACGGACATGCCCAGGTTGAAAGGGAAATCAGAGGTTTCGGTAATGAGGAGATGTGGTTTTAAGAGTTGTTCTCTCTTTCCAGACGGAGACCCCAAGAACTACATGGCCTACTACAGGAGGGCCACCGTGTTCCTAGCAATGGGCAAGTCCAAGTCTGCGCTGCCGGATCTGAGCAGAGTCATCGAGCTGAAACCAGACTTCACATCTGTGAGTTTCCGTCCTCTCATCAGATGCTTTTGAATGACTGTAGTGTAACGATTATCTCATCTATCCATTATCTTACTTTTTGGGGCCTATCACGGGCAGGACAAGTCACGGACTACACCGTAGACAGGTCACGAGTCGGTAAAACAATTGTGCAATAATGTCAACAATGATTGAAATTGTTCATTTAGGGCATTTCATCACAGTTGGTCTTATCGCAGACAGTCGTTGAATAGCCATCACTGTTGTCTCTGCTGTGTGGATGGATGCAGACTTCCGCTGTAGATCTGACACGTATCTAGAGATATTGTGGAAGAAGCTGCTACGCATACCTGGAAAGCTGAAATACAAGTTGAATGCTTCAAATAAACTCCGGGCAGGAATCGTGCTCGGGGGGAGCGAGTCGCTGGTGTGAGCCTTGTCAACATTTGTCTGTGTGTGTCTGTGTGTGTCTGTGTGTCCTGAAAGGCGCGGCTGCAGAGGGGAAATCTGCTCCTGAAGCAGGGGAGACTGGACGAAGCAGAGAGTGACTTCAAGAAAGTGGTAAGCGGGAGAGCAGCTGGTTCAAGTGAAACTAGGCTTTGCGGTTGGCTTGCACAGCTCACCAGGAGGTGTCAGTGTTGATCTGTGGCCTGAACCTGAAGCGAAACAAAACCAGAGCGTGGCAAATTGACAGTGAACGTTCTGTCAATGTTCACATTGACGGTGAACATTGACAGAACGGTTTATTATTTGAATGCGTGCAGGTTTGATTTATGTCGCTATCCTGTTCAGTTTTATGGTCTGGAATGACAGCACAAGACGTCTTGTCGTCGATGTTGTAAACAAACTTGACGATCACACTTGGAGGGTAAAAATGGATGCACTCAGGCCACGTAAGACCTCCGAGAACGCTGAAGCCCTCCATCCATAAGCCATCTCACAAGATGTAGAGAGCAATTAAAGTGGATGTGAACTCTCATTGGGACCCCGGAGGGGGATCATTTTTAGGTGCTTGTTAAGGATTAGGACTGTAGCTCACTAATGCTTTTTCCATTAGAATTACCATTTTACAGTGGAGTTTCATAACACCCCCGGAGGACATAAGTGCCCTTGTTATATCTAGTATGAATTCTCCGAGTCCATTTAAAAGCTGCTCTATTCTCAGGTGAGAATAGATGGAGAAATGAAGGCACCTCTCTCTACGGGGGAAGCGATGTGAATGGCAGGAAGTGTCACATTGTGGCCCGCCTGCACTATTTGACTACTGGGACCTTGAGTTCTGCACTTGCTTTGAATGGAAACCTTTTGATAAAGCTCTATAATAGATTCACGTGTATCCAGCCATTCACACCAATCTCTAAGCGTGAATATATTTCATGCCTCCTTCGTGGATCGTAGATGAGGATAGTTGATGGATACGTGGTACTCCCTCTCATCCCTTTGCATAGTCGCGATCCATTTTCTCGGCCTGTAAACTTGCACGGTTGCACGTGACAGATAAATAAGCCTCAATCGACTCTTTGTGTGCAAGTGGGAGGTCTTCTTGCTCTGGCACTGATGTATTACTTATTTATTTATTGTTTTGAAACGTGCCAGTCGCTCTGGGTGTGAGAGCGGACTGTTTGACAGTAGTATCGTGTCCTCCTTCGAGGGGACTGGAGGCGTGGGGCGTTGGGGGCCCGTGCTCCCAGCGAGCAGGACACTGGTGTTGTGTCAGGGGATCCGTCCCGCTGCCTCAGCAGCAGTAATGCATCACCTTCATGCGTGGCGCTCTTTGCCTGGGCTCAGCTCGCAGGAGCCACTTCAGGCCTGGCCAGGCCCATTGGTAAAGGCTGTCATTAGCTGTGATTGCCCTGGCGAATGGGCCGACCTCTGCGATGAGGGTGATTATAATGTAATGGGTGCAGGGAATAGCGGGGGCGGCCACTTTTGTGACGGGGAAATGCTTTTAAGAGGTTTTATTGTCCAGAGAGCCTCTTTGGGGGATAGGAGAGTTAGATATTTGAACGCCCTGGTGAAAGACTGAGGTCTTTTTTATCTCTTCTTTTAAGCGTGCTGATTCTCTGGCGCCTCGGTCAGATTTCCCCACAGTCTTATCCAAATTGCACCGCCCCGAAGGCGACCTCTTAACGCCTCGCTCTGCAATGTCACCAGCTGAAGTCCAGCCCCACGGACAAGGAGGAGAAGGAGGCCCAGAGTCAGCTGACCAAGTCGGATGAGATCCAGCGTCTGGTGGCCCAGGCCCGCAGCAGCTACGGCAGCGGGGACTACGCCACGGCCGCCGCCCAGCTGGCCGCCGTCATCGACGTAAGGCGCCCGCCCCGGCCCGGCCCGGCCCGGCCCGGGGGTCACCAGCCCACCCCGGCCCGCGGCCCCGCCGTTCTGACGCCGGCCGTCCTTGTCTCGGCCACAGGTGTGCGTCTGGGACGTGACGTCCCGCGAGATGCGGGCCGAGTGCTTCATCCAGATGGGCGAGACGGGGAAGGCCGTCAGCGACCTGAAGGCGGCGTCCAAGCTGAGGAGCGACAACACGCAGGCCTTCTACAAGCTCAGCACCATCTACTACAACCTGGGAGACCACGAGATGTCCCTCAGGTGAGCGCCCGCCGCTCTGCCTCACATCGCCGTGCTGCAGTTTGCTCCGCACCTCCTGTGAATGAAACTGTGGACTCACACGCACAAAACAAGCCACCGGTTTCAAAGATTTTCTTTTTTTGTCTTAAATTATGTCTGAGGGCGCAGAGCTAACTCAGACGTCCTTGGATTTATCATCTCCTCCAAAGTGTAATCGATGGACTTAAGAGGTTCTGTAACGAGGGTGGTTTGAATGAGTCCACGGCAGAGGCTGCTAATTGGCACCGAGCGCATTATTAACATGACTTTGTCGACACGTATGAGGCTAAAAACTAAAACTATCCCTCACAATCACAACTCTGGTGCCTGGAGTTGTTGCCGTTATTTCCGTCCTCTCGCCGTAGATTTCCAGTACCGCATGTAAATCAGATTTGTCAGATTAGCCCGTTCTCACCTCCTTCGTCTCCTCCTCCTCCTCCTCCTCCGTCTCGTCTGCAGTGAGGTGCGCGAGTGCCTGAAGCTCGATCCAGACCACAAGCAGTGTTACAGCCATTACAAGCAGGTCAAAAAGCTCAACAAACAGATCCAGTCTGCGGAGGAGCTAATGCAGGAGCAGAGGTATTTGTGTGTGTGTGTGTGTGTGTGTGTGTTTAGGCAATTTTCTACCCATACAAAAATAAAATGACTCTGAATACGGTGGATTGCATCAGCTGGGAGAATGACGGGGCCTCCTTCCCTGGAGCGCTCCCACTTTTCTGCTCTTACGAGCAGACGTGGAAATCCCATCCGGGCCCTGAATGCGTGTCACAACGCATTCGACACGCACGCCGTGTCGCTGTGACAGCCGTAAGACGGGGCGAACAACAAGAGCGGCGTCCGCACGCACGCCCGCCCGCCTCACGCTCCGCCTCCGCGCAGGTACGAGGACGCGGTGAGCAAGTATGAGGCCGTGATGAAGACCGAGCCCAACGTGCAGCACTTCGCCCTCCTCGCCAAGGAGCGCATTTGCCACGCTCTGGCTCAGGTAAGGCCTCCGGGACGACAAGTCCCCCTCCTCTCTCTCTCTCTCTGTCTCTGAGAGGCGGGTCGGGCTGAACGCTGCTCGTTTCTCTTCTGTGTGTGTGTGTGTGGGGGGTCCCGAGCAGAGCCAGCAGGCGAGCCGGGCCGTGTCGGTGTGCAGCGAGGTCCTGAGGTCGCAGCCGGAGAACGTCAACGTGCTGAAGGACAGAGCCGAGGCCTACATCCAGGAGGAGCAGTACGAGGAAGGTGAGCACAGAGTAGAGTAGCACTGGTATGTTTGCTCTTCGCCCATTTCTACACTCAGAACCAGAGGCGGGGTTTTCCTCCCACTTTTCACAAGGAACTAGCTCGACGTGGCTGCTATGACTGTGAATAAGGCTGTGTAGCTCTCACTGTGTCATGACAGGAGTCTGACACAAGAGGCCCTTGTAACCCTGCAGAAAACAGACCCGTGAGAAATGCAGCGTTAAAGGATGATTCTCGTTAAACTCTGACTTATTAAACACAGTCCCACAGTTCGTTCAATCGTACGCATCATAAACACAATCGCACGCATGCGAAATGTCTGTGAGCAAGAAATGATTGTCATTCTTCAGTGGCAAAGTGCTAACACAGGCAAGATCGGAGTCTGCACTCGGGAAAAGTGGCCCCTATGAGTAACAGTATCACACTTACACACACACACACACACACACACGCATGCGGTGTCTCCATGAGGCCTTGGCTGTGTGAGGGGGATCTCGGTCTCCTGTGGCCATTAGATCAGATGGTGGAGGGATGGCAGTCCCCCAGAATAGTCTGCCTCCCCGCCGTCATTACACCTGTCCCCTGCTGCTGCTGCCACTGTTCACGCCACCCGTGATGCCTGTGTCAGGACGGCCGCCCCGCGCTCCACCGTCTTCTGTCAATTAGAGCTGGCATTTAACGCAAAGCGCCCGACCCCCCCCCCCCCCCCCCCCCCCCCCCCCCTCCACACACACACACACACACACACACAGCATCGCAGCCCATCCAGGCTCAGGACGACCAGTCTGGTACCAAAACACTGGATGGGATATTGTTTTTTTGTTTGTTTTTTTTTTTGTTAAATATAGAGCCTAAAAGGCAGAAGGGCAAAATGCAAAGTGTGCAGTGTCAAAGCTGTCAAGGGATGGAGTCCCCTGAAGAGTGCGTGAGTGAATGCTTAAAAGGGCCGAGGACGGGGAGAGACTTGCGTGATGCAAATTGCACGTTGTTTGCCTAGCAAACATTTCCGTCCTCAACCGCAGCAGCTCCTCTGAAGACGTAGCTCCTCTTCATCAGCCATGAATCAGGTCTGTGCTGCGATGGATTCCGTGTGTGTGTGTGTGTGTGTGCGTGCGCGTGTGTGTGTGGTCTACATGTTAGTCCAGGGGGGCAGAAAGGCTCTGCGCCGCCCTAAACGATCCACGTAAATCTGCTTGGATGCTGGTGTGAGGTCTATCAGAGTGCCAGTCATTTCTCATGTCGTTTCCTTTGCCCGTTTGCCACACACATCCCTCCGCTCATACGCCTCCCGATCGAGTTGGGCACCTTTCATGTTGTTGTGCGGACATCATAGCAAAAGAGGTCCCGTTCTCGGTGGCTTCCCCCCCTCCGTTTTCAAATATTTAAAGGATCGATCGTTCTTATATAAAGGCACGGGGGGGGGGGACTGCTGCGGTTGAGGCGTTTGACAGGCCGGGGTCTAGACACAGTGGCTGCGGCCTCTTATCCATATTGGCAGATGCTCGATATTGAGCCAGGGGCGCCCAAGTATTTTTCATTTTTCCGTCTTCCTCGGTTTCGTGCAACTTTTGAGTTGCTTCCAGTGCGTCGGGCCTCCGACCCTCTCATTGATTTGCGCCTCATAAACTCAGGAAGAAACAATGTGATGACTCATAATGAAGCGAGTGCGAGGCACGAAAAGAGGTTTGGAGCGGTTGTTTTTCCGCGGCCTGCTGATCGCTCAAGATTAGCTCCGAGAGGAACAACGGCGGTTCTTGTATTTGTTTATTTTTCGTGTGTGTGTGTGTGTGTGTGTGTGTGTGTGTGTGTGTGTGTACGCGACCACAGCTGGACAGCGTGCGTCATTCCAATCAGAGGCTGGATATGAAAAACACTGTTTCTTCTTTTTGTTACCCTGAACCAGACACTCTCAGATGGACGCACAGGCATCACCCCGCGGACGTGATCGAGGACAAAGCCTATCCGCTCGTCCTCTGTATTGATCGCGGCGAGCGACGAGAGGAGGTCGCTTTGAATTCCACAGAAAAGGGGAACAAAACGACTCGACAGTTTTCGGTGCAATAAACAAATAAAAGCGTCCGTTGCCAGTGATCAGTATATGACGAAGGAAACCGGTTTGTTTAGAGGCCAGTCATGAGTCACCAGAAGAGGAAATTGTGCCCTGGAGCAGCCTGGCCTGATGATGAAGTGCTTGAGGAAACAAGCACCCCCCCCCCTCAATATTGACAGATTTTCAGATAAGACCAGCCACGAACCAACATTTATTCAGCACAAATTCAACCATACCTCCGTTGGTTCAGCCGCTTGAGATTAGCTTGCAAACTTAGTCTCATCCACATCGTCATCTACCGTTTATGTATTTGCTGCGAAACAAAAAGACAAAGAGAGACGTACTGTCTCTTTTGTTCATTTCAGCTGCGCCCACTTTATCCATAGATCTCAGTTTATGGTATAAAAGCATGCCCGCTGTTCCTGCTCTTTGCACAACCCTAATGGAGTGTGTTTTAGAGTGAAACTGCAATTAACAGGGGCGACGCCGCAGGCGGGTTGACCTCCCCGAGCCAGGAAGTCACAGTTGCCCCGCCGCCGCTGCGCGTGTTGTCGCTAGCGTGGCAAGGGGCAGGGGTAGGCAGGGGCAGGGCGGCGGCGGGGGGCGGCCCCGGCCGCACGTGGGCTCCAACACTGTCAGGCCCCCACGGGGGCTCACTTCACTTCGGCTCGCCTCGCCTCACAGGGTAAACAAGCTTCAAAGCGCCCAAACAGCCTGGGCCGCCCGCACCTCTGCGGTGTGACGGGCGAGCTCGGCTTAACCAGCGGCTCGGATGCAGCGTGGACTCAGGACCCTCCATCGCAGGCATCGGAGGGGCAACAAGAGTCCACGTAACACAAGTGTGGGTTTTGGTTTGTAATCGTGTGCTTGCCACGAGGGTCTGAAAACCCGCATGTGTAATTCAGATACGGTCGCTAGGTGGATTTTCAACCTCGTTCAAGCCTGAAAAGCGAGGCTCGACGCAGTACCGTGTTAAACTGCAGTGCTCCTGGTGACCAGCGGGGGGCGAACATCGCGCGGACGTTAAACGGCAGAGCTCGGAAGTTTAGTGAACTTGAGAGAGAGCGACCTTGTTTGTAATTAGCTGGAAATTCGTTTCTGATAAGTGTTTGGTCTTGATGACTAATCCATTTCTGTCAGTCTTCCAGTAAGTTCTCAATAAAAGCTGTGCATGTTTTGAAGAACCTTGAGACTGGCGTGTCTCTACCGGGTGGCTCTGTGTTTCTTTCTTAGCTCCAGATTTTTCTCCACTTGTTGGGTGTATTAGCTCGCTGGTGTTAGCATTTAGCTTGAAGCACAGACACAACGGTTGTTTGGGTGAGTATTTCAGCGAATCCAGGAGTCAGAGCCACCGTTTCAGTGTTTCGCTCTTTATCAGCGACTCCGTACATGGCAGGGAGGCACTCGGTTTGACCGTCTCTAAATGCCGCTCTCCTCTTCCCGTTCTCCGTCTGAGAAGTGCTGAGTCTGCGCTGCGTTGTTTGTTTTCCAGCTGTTCGGGACTTGAGGCTGCGGCAAAACACAGCGAGAATGACCGGCAGATAAAAGAGGGCCTGGAGAGAGCCCAGCGCCTCCTCAAGCAGTCTCAGAAGAGGGATTACTACAAGATCCTGGGAGTGAAGAGGTAGGAGGTGATCCCTGCTTTCCCTCCAGACGGGGGTCTAAACCTGTCCGGGAGTTTTTAGATTCTCCAAAGGAGGAATGAAGAGAGCCTCGACCGAGGGGTTGAGTCCCAAGAATACATCAGAAAGCGGGCGACCGCTCCACAAAAGAGCCTTAAAAACATTTATCCCTTTTGAACATTTCCGCGTTCAAGCAGTTACCCACACTTCAAAACAGGAAACGCAGTCAAGGCGAAGACAGCGGCTTAGTCATACAAAGTGATGGGTTACGGCATCAGAGGCCGTGCGGCCGTTTGGTTCAGACGAGCAAATCGCGTTGGGAGGCGGGGGAAAGTGTGCTGACTGTCCGTAAGTGTGCTGACGAGGCTCTGCCCCGGGGTCGCAGGACTGCCCAGAAGAAGGAGATCATCAAAGCCTACAGGAAAATGGCGTCAGCAGTGGCACCCGGACAACTTCCAGGATCCGAGGAGAAGAAGAAGGCGGAGAAGAAGTTCATAGACATCGCTCAGCCAAAGAGGTTCTCACTGACCCAGGTGAGCAGAGTGTGTGTGTGTGGTGTGTGTGTGTGTGTTTGCAGTCTCCTTGTAAATGTCAGGCCTCTGAGGAGCTCCAGGGAAGGGCTCAGCGCTTTCTATTTTGGGTTCAAACCCCGGTTATTGTACCGAGCATCCTCTGCTGGTCAGCGGGGTGATTTCATCGAAGCTGCTCATTTCGGATCGTTTCATCTTGGAGCTCCACGTTACTGCCGTGCAAGTTTTTTTGTGTTAGCTGTCGGATTTCTACAAGGTCGTTCGCATGTGTTGACGTGCTCAGATTTCAAGAGATGATTTCAGATTAACCACTGGTTATGCTTCTCATCTTATATCAGTGTCTCATAGGGAAGATGCATTATTGGGGCTGCCTCATACTACATCTCTGAATGAACTGGAGAGATTCTTCAAACAGGCTATTTTTTTGTTTAGCCTCAAATCATGTCCAAAGAAATGTCTGCTCTCCTCAAGCGGGTGATTATTCCCAGTCTGTATGTGGTTCATCATGACGTGACGTGACACCTGGCCTTCTCCCTGTTCAGAGATGAGGACCAAGTTCGACCATGGCGAGGACCCCATGGATCCCGAGAGCCAGCAGGGCCACCACCACCAGCACTTCCGCGGAGGCTTCCCCGGAGGCTTCCAGGGCTTCAATCCGTTCGGCTCCGGATCCTTCAACTTCAAGTTCAACTTCAACTGAGGAGGCTCGAAACTCACCCGGACGGGATCTTTTCTGTCCCTATGAAGGAGGGAAGCGGCCGGAGGGAGGGAGGGAGGGAGGGAGGGAGGAGGGAGGGAGGGAGGGAGGAGAGCCGGCGCTCTACCGATACCCGTCTCACAGACATGTGAAACAAACCTGTGACTTTATCCGCAGTCTCGATGAGCTTCATTAAAGACGCCATCTCTGTTGTTGAATAGCACCACTGTGTCCCGCTGGGGGAGGTCTGTTGCTACGCTAACGCGTACCTGCCGCGCCAGGCGCGGCTTTCTAGCCTGTCCCGTGTCGGCTCTGATTCAGACACCCGGGGTCCTCTCCCTGTATCGCACACGCGCTGCAGTCCACATCCATTCCTCAGATACGGTTTGTACATAGTACAGGGCTATTTTTGTATGAATGGAGTGTTTCTGAACTGTAAATAAAGACCTATTTATGTACATTTGACTGAAATGAAACCCGCGGGTTGCTTGCTAAGATGGGAGCTATCGAGACGCTACTCCATCCCTCCATCTAGCCTGTCACTCAGTACGCCCACCCTAGACCATTCCCTCCCAGCCTGATGGTCCCAGAGCCAGGGAGAAATCATGAATCGCCTCCACGAACCACATAGTCACAAACTGCTCGTCCGGCCATGCTTCTCGTATCAAAGGTTTATTTTCTTTCCCAGCAGACAGCGATAGCAAACACGTCAGGCGGGCACGGCGGGGAGGCGGGCGGCCTGACAGCAGACTCGCTGCAGCCGCTCCACCGCCGTTTAGGACGAGGGACAAAACCACTTGGTTGGATGGCTTCAGCTGAGCAGCGAGGCCCATCGTCTTCCTGAGACAACGCCGGCCCGCCCTGGAAGCAACATACTCGACGGCATACGTGTAAAAGTCGACCACAGGACAGCTTTTATGTACATGCCGTGTAAACAAAGTGAAATAAGTTAAAAAAGTATTTTCCCCCACAAAAACGCTGTGACCTTTTAGTGTGCAAATGAGGACTCTCTGATCCGTAACCCGGCAGTGAGACGTCCAGGCCGGGGGCCGCAGAGCCAGACCTCCTAGGGATGT